>CM065462.1:19444674-20085584 GCA_032872475.1 Leptopilina myrica (nomen nudum) | reverse complement strand
AGTCAAAAGAAAATTGTTGGCAAAAGCATAACTGTAATTTTAATAATTTTTGTTAATTTTTATAATCTTCATGGGCTAATAAGTAAAAGTTCCCGAGCAGCGTTTTTTAAAATTATGTTTATATGTTCGAGGAATAAGTAAATGTAATAATTAAAATTAAAATCTTTGGTCAAAAAATAACTGTAATTTTTCTAAATTTTTTCTAATTTTTTTTTAATTTTTACGGGAAATAAGTCAAAGTTTTTGGGCGGCAATTTTTTGAAATTACGTCTATATTTTTAAAAAATGAGTAGAAGTAATAATGAAAATAAATATCTGTGGTTAAAAGAGAACTGTAATGTTAACCATTTTAACTATTTTTTTAATTTTATAATTCTTACGGGCAAATAAGTCGAAGTTTCCGAGCGTCAATTTTTTTGAAATTACGTTTATATGTTAAAGAAATATGTAGAAGTAATAATTTTAAAAAATGTATAATCAAAAGATAATTGTAATTTTAACAATTTTTTTTAATTTTTTAAGTTTTTGGCCTCCATAAGTCAATATTTCCGGACGTCCATTTTTTTGAAAATACGTCTTTATGATCGGGTTGAGTAAATGTATATAATCAAAAAGAAAATTTATGGCAACTTCAGGCACCTTCTTTTTTTCAAAAATTAGGAATTTAAAATAAGAAGGAAAAAATTAACATCAAAAATTACATTTAATACAGTGTAAAAAACTAATTTATTTGATTCAAGTAACTGATTATTTAGCTTTTATCGAATAAATATTTATTTGATAGCAGTCAAATAATCTGTTATTTGAATCAAATCAAATATAAGTTTAAAAATATGTTTAGAATTATTTGTTACCCATAGAAATAATTTTTCTATATTTTGTTTGCTAAGATAAATTCTTTTCTACAAAAGTAGAATTTTAAAATAATAAGGAAGAAAAATGGAAAAACAAAATTAATTTTTTCAGAAAAAGGAAATGACATTATTTTTGTCTTGGTCTGAGTTGTTAAATCCAATTCCCAAAAATTTGAACTTTCAAGTAAAAAGATGGAAATAGGTTAGACAAAAAACTGTTTAAAATTTTTTAATTTTAAAATAAGAAGAAATAAATTACAAGCAAAATTTTAATATTTTTAAAAACGAACAATTATAAATTTTTTGTACCAAGTCTTCGTTTATGAAAAATTTACATTTTTTTCGGTTTGGTTTATGCTGTAGAATATGTTCAGAAAATTTTGTACCGAAATTAATTTTATTCTCTTTGAATTTGCTCGATAAAACAATTTATTTTCCCAAAAAGTTAAATTGTAAAATGAGAAAAAAGAAATTTTTTAGCAAAAATAAAAATTTATTAAAAAAAGTTTTTAATTCTTTGTCTCGGTCTAAGTTTGTGAAAAATTCTCAGAATAATTTGTTGACAAAACAAATTATTTTTCAAGATTTTGCTTTTTGAGACAAAACAGTTTCCAAAAAATAAGAATTTTTAAATTAGAAGGATGAAATTAGCAGTAAAAATTATATTTTTCAAAAAGGGAAAATTTAAGGTTGATTCGTCGATATCTAAATTGTGAAATAAATTTAGAGCAATTTAATGACTGAAGAAATCATTTTCTGAGATTTTTTGAACTGAGTCAAATCATTTTTCTGAAAATTAGAAAATTAAAACAAAAACTATGATCCTCAAGTTATAAACGTTCAAGTGAACGAAACATTTTTTATTAGAAATATTTTTATTATTTACTGTTAGCAATAAAAATAAAAATTTATTGGTTTTTTTGTGTTGGTCTAAATTGAGAAATTTATTCATAATAATTTGATGCCAAAATAAATTATTTTCTTTTATATTTTGCTTGCTGAGTAAAATTACTGTAATAAAATTGTAATTTCAAAATTAAAAGGGAAGAAATTTTTAAAGAAAAATATAATTTTTGAATGTAAACTATTTGAGGTTATTTTTTTCTGGATAGCAGTTGTAGAACATATTTCAAGTAATTTGTTGCAAACAGTATTTTTTCTTTTGATTTTGCTCGTAAAGACAAATATTTCCAAAACAAAGTTTTTTAAAATAAAGTGGAAAAAACTGCCAACAAAAATTAAACTTTTCAAAAATGTACAATTTTAGGTTTTTCAGAATGATCCACAAGTTTTAAACGTCAAAATGAATGGAAAATTTTTTATTCGAAATATTTTCGTAAATTACTGGTCGTGATAAAAATTAAAAATTTAAATTTTACACTTAGAAACATTAAAATTAATTTTTTTATAGTAATACAAAATTGTTGTAAGAAAAATTTAATTTAAAGAAGAAATAAATAAATTTCGTTCATTTAAACGTTCAGAACTTTAGTATCATTTTTCGGACAAAATATAAGTTGTGGAATATATTATTAATGCATTTTTACCAAAAGAAATAATATTTCTAGATTTTACCAATGATGACAAATCTTTTTCCAAAAAAAAATCATAATTTTAAAATAAAAAGGAAAGCACCACCAAAAAAATGCAGAGAAAAATAAAAACAAAAATGTGTAAAAATACATAGTTGTCTTTTGACTAATGATTTTGTTAATGAATTTTACTTCTTCTAAGTACTTTAATATATTTAAAAAAATTTGGAATAAATTACATCTCGGAAACTTTTAGTTTTTTGAGGTAAGAAATAAAAAATTAATTTTTTTACGAAAAAAAAAATTTTACAATTTCTGTTCAGCAACTTTTTGCCTTTTAATTAAAAATAATAGAAAACTGGCGAGAAGTAAAAATCAAAAAGGTAATCAATTCAACAGGCAAAGTAAAATATTTTTCTTATCTTCGCCCGGCGGGCGAAATAACTACTTCGATTTATAAAAGATTAAATTAAATAAATAAATGTCAGACACTTACCTTAATCTTGATGCTTTTGTTTGAGATAACCTCCTTCCGCTGGTCTTGTATTTTCCACTCTTCCTCTTTTCACTTTTGTTTGAAATTTCCATCCTAGCACTTTCCTTCTTTTTCTGCAATTTGTCGGTTTTGTGTTTTTCACTTTTCTCACTTTCTTTAACTCCTATCCTGATGTTTTTATTTTGCAATTCCGTCATTATCGTTAAAATCACTCAAAATAGTTAAACAATATGTCACTACGCTAAATCTCCTGTCCTCTCGTCACTTATCACTAATCCTGAAAAGGGTTAAATAAGAAGTTTTTCACGAGTATAATAATGTTTTTATATTTATCTGAACTTTCTTTAAACTTTACTTTCTTCTAATACAATAAGTATTAGACACACACGACTCGACCATAGAATTGAACAGTAGGAGCTTTAAAAAGTTCGAACGGTTAGAAATATGATCGATTTATCACTGCATACTTATAAACAAGTAACACGCATGAACCTGTCTACACGCTGACTCGTTCCTATTTCTTTCGGCACGCGCCTCATCTACCGTAAGACTGTGTGAGTGTACTGACACATATGTAAGTTGCTTTTCTATACGCGTCTCACCTACCCTAAGACTGTGTGAGTATACTAACACATATGTGACGCGACTCGAGAAAAGGAACCTATCGTTAAAAAAATCGATTTTAAGATTATGATGCTGTTCGATAGATTTCCGTTTGCTCTTTCACGTGAAAAAATGAAAAGTTGAAAAACTTCAATAGTTTTAATAATATAAAGCCAAAAAGTTAAGCATGTACGCGCAGATACACGTGTTTTCTGCGCATGCCGTAGCTTTAAATACTCATTCTGTAAAATTCTCTTTTGCGGCGATAGGTCCCTTTTCTCGTGTCGCGTTACATATGTAAATTGCCCTACTATACAATATGGTGATATACAAATATGCTAATTGTAAGTTTTGACATTATTTAATGGATAACTTGGTAAGTATTACTATTTTTATTAAAAAAGTTAATAACACGCTTGAATTTTGCGTTTTAATTTTCACTCTAAATTTTTTTTTTAATTTGACGTTTTTTTTTTATTAAAATCCTTTAAAAAGTTTTTCTTTAAAAAAATAATTATTTAAACAACTCGTGTAGAAATCGACTATATGTTTCTAAAAACAAAAAGTAATTAAAATATAAAATTTATATCTACAAAAATTGCCAAAAATTTTCAATTTTTTAAAATAGTTTTTGGAAATGCTAAATTAATTAAACAAAAATTTTAATAATTATTATTTTAAATTTTTTTAAATTTTTTTAATTTAAGTTATGCAAAATTTTTTATATTTTTTATTAAACTAAAATTTTTAAACTTATTCTTTTTATTTTTTAACAAGAATTCAAATCAAAATTTCACTGTGAAAATTAAATTGTTAGAATAGAATAATTTTTGTAAATTTATAAAACAATGTATTTTGAAAAAAGTATATTCATAGATTATTTTTAAATATAAAAAATAAATTTTTTTTAAATACGCAAGAATTTTTGAAACGTGACACTTAAGACATGAATATATATATTTTTAATGTTAATTTTCCAGTAGTATATTTTATAAAAAAATTAAAATTTCATAGGTAAAGTGTTTTTTTACAAATTTTTTTATAAATAAACAATTTTTTTGTTTATTAAAATTCAATATCTTTAAATAAAATTTTTTTATTTAAAAGTTGTATTTAAGATGAAAATAATGCTGATTGAATCATTGAAATTGGCTTACAAGTTTTTCTGAAATTAATTAAAATTAAAAAAGCAATTTAGAATTAAAACAGACAAATTTTTTAGGTTCTTCTTCTTTTATTCAATGGTATAAAATTTGTTTAAAAATTTAAGCTTTTTTATGAATCAAACAAATGTTTAATTTCACAGAATTTTAAATAAGCGCGGCTTTTTTATCAATGAGTCACGTGATCTCAATCTAAAATGTACAGCGATCACGTGACCGAAGCATCTCTAACAGTTTGTTCAATGTTGTGATACTGCCGGCACCAACGTGTTCCTTCAAAATTTAGTCGTTACCTTGGATAAAGTAAGTTTTCTAAACATTAGTAACACCTTCGTTTTGTAAATTGTTTTTAAAAATATCACAGTCCTTAACCTCACTATTTCTGTAGTAAATTATTTCAAAAAATAGTTTTTTCTGATTTGAGGTTATAATGGTTAGATGATAAAACACGTGTATCTTTTTATTGCATGTTTACTTTTTTTATTATTTGACTCATATTTTATCAAATATTATTTCTACTTTTCTAAAAATTAATTATTTATTTATCTAATGCAGTTTACATTATTGTGGAGATATATTTTAGTAATAAAATTTAATATTAAGTTTTAAGAAACTTTCCAAAAAGTTTGTAACCTTTCCTTTTCGCGTATTTGTAAACAAACTTTTTTTATCAAATTATCGGATATAATAGAGGTCATGATATTTTTTGGAAGACATTACTTTTTAACTATAAATATTAATTATTTAAAATATTTCAAATTTCTAGCACATGAGAAATATGAGACGAAATAGCCGAGGCGGAAAGACTCCTCCAAGAGTAAGTTTACAAAAATAATTTAATATATGCATATTTTGAGAAGGTATTAAATATAACGAAGTGGCTATTTCGCCCGACATCGGGCGAAATAATAGAAATAGTTTATTTCGCCCGTCAAAAAATATGGAGGAAAACGAAAAAGTTATACATATATACATATATGTATCGGTTATTTTCAGGATATAATGTCTCCTTCTTCAAAAATATTTTATTAATAAAGTATTTTTGAGAAAGGAGCCATTAAAATACATTATTAGATTAAAAAAAACTACACCATGGATTTTATTTTCTAACGGGCGAAATAAACTATTTTTCTTATTTCGATCGTTTATTATCATACTTTTTTCTGACGGGCGAAATAGCCACTTCGTAAATGTAATGTATATTTATATAAATTTTTTGTTTAGTTTGAAATAAATCAGGCTTTACACTCATCTACTAAAACCTTATCAAATAAAACTATTTATTACTTTTTATGTTATTCTCTTATTCTGATACTTTTTTAAATATCAGCTACTAAAAGCTACTACTACTTTTATTTTTTCGCAATAATAGAATTATTTTTATCAATAAATAATAAAATTCCTGTCAAGAAGTAAGTTATTTATAAGAAATGAAATAAAATTGTTGTCAAATTCACCTTAAGATTTGAACTATTTTAAATACAATTTTACAGCAATTGCTAGAGAAATGTTTAATTTCATTTTAATACTTCAAAATTATGAATTATTAAAAAAATTTTTTTTCAATTCTTTGGAAAAATTAAATTGTTTAAATACATATTAAAATTTTTTACAAGAATTAAAATAATAAAATTAAATTGTTTGAATAAAATGAATTAGTTTAAATGCAATTGTATTTAATTTTTTGAAATTATTTCTTCTATTCTCCTAGATTTCAATAAAATTTTTTCAAAGAATTAAATTGTTTACATAATTAATTCTTCAAAAGAATTTAAATTATGTCAATAAATAACCAAATTATTTTCGAGAATTTATTTATTTTGAAGCTTTTTAATAAAATTCTGAGCAAAATTTAAAAAATATTTTCATAAATAATAATATTCAGTACAAGAACCCAATTATTTTTAGGAATAATAAATTTCTCCTTGTGAATTCAAATATTTAAAAAAATTCTATTACATTCGTTTTCATGAATTTAAATACTATCATAAAGAATAAAATGCTTTTTAGAAATTGCATTATTAAAAAAAAATAATAAAATACCAGCCAGACATTCAATTATCACCCAAAATTTTAATTAAAATTCATTGTATAATTTAATTATTCTTAAAAACTTTAATCAATAGATTGATTTTTAATAACTACCGTTTTTATAAAAATTTTCCAATCCATAACATTCAGTTACTAAAATTTTTCTTTGAAAAAATATATTCCTAAATATTCAATTTTTTTATAAATAATAAGAATTGCTTCAAAATTTAATTATTTTAATTAGAATATGCATATAATTAGTCGAAATAAATCAATTATTAATAACTTTTTATCAAATCATTTGCAAGAATAAATATTTGTTTTATAAATATTTAAATTGCTTCATGAATAATAATATTCGTTGCAAGAACTCAATTTATTATCAAGAAAAAGTCGAGAAAACAAAGTATAGAATAGAATTTTAGTCAGTTTCTAAAGTGTTTATGTGTTTTTTTGTCGTCAATTTTTATTTTTTAATATCTACTTTTATTTATTACTAATATTAGCTTGAAACTACTTTTTTGTTACTTTTTTAAAATTAATTATCGAGTACAAAGATTGTAAATTTTATATTTCAAAGAATTAAATATTACTAAACTTCTAAAAATCAGTTTGAACATAATCGTATTTTCAAATAATTGTAAAATTTAGATTTAAGGTCATGTTATTCAGTGGGAAGTTTTTCCATAGTAAAGTAAATGGGGCACGTGACCACTGAATAACATAACCTTAAACATACTAAAATTAGTTTCCTCAATAGATAAATTTAATTCCTTGACAACTACTTCTTTTCAATAAATTAACAAGTTTAAAGTGATGTATTTTTAACATTTGGTTAAGTTTTAAGTCGACTAATAAAATCAAGTTGCATCACCCCCGATAATTTGTAATTAAATTAATAAATGCCTCGTTTGTAGTTTTGTATTAATTAAATTAAAATTTTTAGGTTATAATAGATCCCAATCAGAATCCGCCTCAGCAGCATCCACTGCAGCAGAATCCACAACAGCAGAATCCACCTCATCAAAATCTGCCTCAGCAGAATCCACCTCTGCAAAATCCACCACAGCAGAATCCACCTCTGCAAAATCCACCACAGCAGAATCCACCTTTGCAAAATCCACCTCTGCAAAATCCACCACAGCAGAATCAACTTCATCAGAATCTAATTCAGCAGAATCCATCACAGCAAGTTCTTCTTCAGCAGCAGAATTTACCACAGCAGGCTCTACTTCAGCAGAATCCACTCCAGCAGAATTTTCTTCAAGTAAATCAGCAACAAAAATTATTTGAACAGCAACGATTGCTGCAACAGGAGGAGCAACAACGCCTACAGCAATATCAACACCATATTGACCTTCGAGTGCAACAAGAACTACAACATCAGGAATTAATAAAATTGCAACAGCAACTCAAGGAGCAGCAAGAATTGCATCAGAATCAAATATTGCAGATGCAAAAGCAAAATGAAAGTAAACTCCAATCGATGAAGCGGATACTTTCACAAGAGCCGCAAGAAGAAGTAATGCCATATCCAAATTCAAAACCATTTCAACAAGAAGAGCCACAAGAACAAGTAATGCCATATCCAAATTCAAAACCATTTCAACCGCCACAGCAATCACAATTTCAACAGCCACAAAAATCACGATTCCAACTGTCGCAGCCTCCTTCGCAATTATCGACAGAACAATCTTTACAATATCAGTCTTCAAAATTATCTCAGCAGACGCTGCAACAGCAGTCGTCAAACAGTTCGTATAGGCAGCAACAAACTGTAAGTAAATATACTTTTAATAATTTCTGAAATTTTTAATCCTGTGCCATATAAATGTAAAATTGAGATTTAGTCTGTCTTTTTATGTAAAATTATAACAAAGTTAGCGTTGTCGAAAATGTGATTCTCTTTTTATCTATAGATTTATTTTATTCTCTATTTACTTATATACGATTTTTTTAACATTTCTTTTCAGTTCTAAAAAATTCACTTTAACAGAAAATCAATTTATTAATTAGCAGAAATTTATGATGCTGAATCTGACTCCTAGTTATGAGGGCCCATTTAATTGCAATAAATTTAATGTTGGTTTTGAAACAAATGAAAAAATAACAGAAAATATTTTATCAATTTTTATTTTTAAAAAAATTGTAAAATTGATTAGAGTTTAAAGTTCCGTGGTCAGAATTAAAAAATTTTTTTTGGCAATATAGTATTATTTAGTAAATTGAAAAGAAATGTAATTATTTTAAATTATAAATTAGAAACCTATAATTATTTTTAATTTGTAATATTTGAAAATAATGAAATTAGTTTTTTTATATTTTTGCTATTTATTCTTTTATTTTCTAAGGAATAACTTTCGAATAAGTGCTTTCCGTTAGATCTTTAAGATTTTTTTTCTTTTATTTCAATACCAACATAAAATTTATAGAAATTAAATGGGTGCTAATAAGTAGGTGCCAGCTTTAGCTTCTGCAGAAATTTAATCATGATTTTTTAATTTTATTTTTAAATTCTTGTCAAACTTTTAATTTTCTCAAAGAATAATAAAATTCTTTTCCAAAATTTTATAGGAATTAAACTTTTTATAAATATTTTAAATATCTTCTAAATAATTCAACTATTTTAATAAATAATAAAATTTATAATGAAACATGGAGATAGCGATCACACTAAAATAACTGGGTCAGTCTACTGACTTTCGTCTGAAAGTTTTTGCGACCATATTTTTAAAAAATCTAGTTTTCAAATACGTGAAACTCGATGATTTGCTAAGTTTATGAACCATAATATTATATTACAAATTTTATTTCCTTTAATAATATGAATCATTAAAAGTGGGTGGTTCACGTTATGATTTCTGAACGTTAAATTTTTTGTTAATTAATATTATTAAAGAAAATATAATTTGTAATATAATATTATGGTTAATGAACCCAGAAAATTTTCGAGTTTCACATATATGAAAATTAGATTTTTGAAAAATATGGTAGCAACAACTCTCCGACGAAGGTCAGTGGACTAACCCAACTACACAACATTTAAATAATTTTAAAATGCACTTAATCATTATTTTCCATTTATTCAGAGTAGGGTTTATTATTCTTTTAAATAGAATGGAAAATGATATTAATATTTTTTTTATAGGCTATTCGAAGGTTGGAGCAGAAAGTCACGGATCTTGAAAAAGAGATAAAATTTTTAAGATTGGACGTTCGAAATTTGGAGAGACAGAGGGAATTGGATCTCGAAAAAGAAAAAGTTCGCGAAAAAGAGGAGGAGCGACTAAGACAGAAAGAAAGAGACAGGGAAAACGAGAAAGAAAGAAACAGGAAAAGTCGAAGAGATTATTAGAATGACGTTAAAAAAAGTCGTAAAGGTTCAAATTAATCATTTTTTTTATTGAATACTCTCTAAATTTGAATCAGCGAAAAGTCGCTGATTCACCAGCCCAGAGTATGCAGCTGAGTCAATCAGCGAATATACACTGATGAAACAGCGTATATGCACTGATTTTCCAGCGTATATACGCTGTTTCATCAGCTGCATACTCTGGGCTGGTGAATCAGCGACTTTTCGCTGATTCAAATTTAGAGAGATAGTTATTTCTTTTTTAGTTTTGAATTATAATTTTCAAAAATCTTTTATAATTGAGATTTAAAATAATACAGTAATATTAAAAAGTCTGCATGAAGATAATATTATAAGGGTAATTACAGTAATATTGTTATATTACTGTAATACGCCCTGTAAAATTATACAGATACTGTCATTTTAATATTAAATTAATATTATTTAAAATATTTGTTTGCACGTTTGCTTTTATAAATATAGTCTTTATTTAAAAGAGAGTGTTTAAGAAAAAAATAGTTGTTCAGATGGAAATATGCTACTTATTTCATATTTACGAATTTTACTCTCTCGATTTATATTTATCTACCACTAATTATGAAGGTTCAAATGACCGAAAATAATTTTAGTTTCTCTCAAAGTCAGTTAACAAACTTAGTCGACAATCGAACTTACCCGACTCTACCTATCTATCAAAGTTATTTTTTTTTTTAAATAAATTTTTGATTGTTTCAAGACAAATTTCGTATGTTGAGTTGAAGATTTATAATTAAAAAATTTTGTCGATCTAGAAGTTTAAAATTTTAAATGTTTGTTTTCTATTTCTCGTATTGCACGTAACATCTTAGAAATATGACAATTTTGATCTCATGGTAATATGACAATATAATATTGATAATATTACAATATTCTTACAAAAAAGTTAACAAAATTCTTTATAAATACTTGTTCGTAATTAATTATAATTCTTTGTGCTATTTGTCATTACTGTAATTTTAATTATTATGTTATTACTTGTAATATTACTATGATATACGGTCACTTGAATATTGCTATAATATTACCTATTACTTAGCTCTATAAACAATAAATTATTTTTGTTAAAGCGTGCGTATTTCTTAAAATGTTTTTGGGGTGACGCATATACTTTTATATTTTTTACTCTACGGATATTCATTAACGTAACTAGTTCTGAAGATACAAATGAACAAAAATGTTTGAAAAACATGTTTCAATTTTTTTGTTAATAAATGTTCGCCTAGGTTATAAACTATAAATTTTATATATTTAGTAAAAATGTGAGTTCATTTAATCGCTAAGAACATAAAAGGTTATATTTTTTTAAATGTTTTCGATTGCAATAAACAAAATATTTATATTTATCTCTCTTACGCTGTAAATGTGTATATGTAAAAATTCACATATGAGGGACTTCATAGAATGAGGACGTGCGCAAGGTTTGGAAGGCATATTCTAGTCGGGTAGCAGTAACAAGCCCTGAACCACTCACTGGTAACAGACTAGTATTATCCCTTTCTACCACGCATTTGTCCCCTTATTTCATGAAACCCTTCATAATTGTAAGTCTTATTCAATAAGTGCAAATTCAATTTTAGAGAGGATAATTACAATTTTTTAATAATAATTTATCATTAAGTTTTTTTAAATTAATTGTTTTTTGCGTTTGAAGTTAAAATGTATGCATTATAATTATTTTGTTTATTTAATCGCACTGAACCTGTTAGGAACTTGTTATGTTAATGTTTTCAGTTCTCTTAATTATAACATTTGTTAGACTTTATTAATAGTTTATGAAAATTTAATTTTTCAAGCTATATTTGTTTTTACTATAAGTCTGTAAAATGTATATATACTTACTTCTTATAAGCAATAATTGCTTAGCATTATTGCCGTCAATAAAGTAAAAATTTATAATACTGGAATTATTTATTTTCATCTATCTGATCATAAATTTTTTTCTAAATTTTTTTTACTTAATTTAACATTTATTTTATAATGTATTTTTATTTTTTCAAATTTATCTTGCTTTTAGGAAATTCGCAAGAATTTGAATAATTTTTTTTTCTAAGAATAAAATCTCTTTCACCTTCTTTTTAACCAATATATTATTTCAAAAATAAATTTTCTTAAAATTAAAATAAAAGATTTTTTCTGAAACTAATATTTGAAAAAATTAATTTTTCAAAACTAATTTTATAATTTCTTTTATACAATTGTTAAATACTTTATATTTAATTAAAAATTTCTAGTTTGAAACCTGACCGACACCCATATTTTATAATAAGCATGAAGTAATTGATTTAAAAAAAATATTTTTTATTACATTTAAAATATAAAAAAATCGAAATTGATTTTTAATGTTGCGATGATTTCTCAATTGTAGAAAACTTCTCTCCTGAAATGTGATTTTTTTGAGGTTATCTTGTCAAAAAGTAAAATGTTATTGAAAATACAAATCAATTAAATATAACTGATGCTATAATAATTTCTAAATATAGTATTTCAGAATGTTAAAATAAAAAACATATTTTTACAATTTTTTCGTATATTTATTATTGTTTTTAATAATAGGTAATAGGAGTCCGCTTTTTGTTCAAGAGTCAGCCACTGTACTTTTTTATCTTTATTCGAAAATTTCTTTAAAAATATATTCTTAGACAACAATTTTTTTTATATAAAATACATTCTCAGTAAAATTATTTTGTTAAAATTGATTGAAAATAAACGTATTTTTATTCAGATTATAAATTATATACAAATATTATGACACATTTTCTTTCAGTAAGTAGCCTACATTACCGATTATTTAAGAGTTCAGTTTATAGTTCCCGCATGCCCGAAAGAGGCGCTCATCAATTATTTCTTAATCATAATTACATTTTTAATAAACAATTATTTTTAAATAAAACCATCTAATTTAAACGTTAATTTCTATATAAAGTTATTTTTTATTGATTCTGAAAATGAATTTCAAAAATATTGTTATGTTCAAGATAAATCTTCCGCCAAACAAAATGTCGATTATTTACATATATACATGGATGAATTACCAGCAGCGTTACAAAACTCCACTATCAATTAGTAAAATTAATTAAAATTTTTTTTATGAAATGTAAAATAAATACTGCAAATCTTTAGAAAAACATACCTTCTTTTATCACCAAAATTTTTTTTTCCAAATTGTACTCCAGTTGGGAAATATCTTTCGCGAAAGGAATCGCGTAAGAAATCAAATTATAATAAATAAATAAATATTTTTTAAACAAATTATAAAATTTATATGAGAGATCCTTAAATAAACATGTCCTCTTTCATTACTGAAAAAATTTTTTTAATAATATCTATATAATTAAGAGATATCTCCCGCGTTTAAAATATTTATTTTTCTCTTTTAATTACGTCACCTCTGAATAACATGACCTTATGAAATAATTTTACAAATTTTTGTAAAAAAAATTTATGCAAACTGTCAAAACGCATGGAGTTCACCGTATTTAATACACAAAGTCACACCAGCGGCAGTTCCAAGTCGGCCACCAGATGCGCTAGTTTAGCTGTTTGAATCGCCAATAAGGAGACGTAACGAAATACATTATAAATGGGCTAGATTTCGGTATCCGCTTAGAAGGTGAAAAATACTAAAAGGAACACTAACGCTGCGCATGAGAAAAATGGAAAACACAGTTTATTCACAATTGATAGAATTATAACACTAAAAATAACACTATAATTATTTTACTTTGATAATATTCCAAAAATATTAGGAACACATGAAAACGTATATGACACACATGAATTAGTGAAACATAAACAAATAATATAGGTTATGTTTTGTGCTTCTCATAGTCAACAATTTAACCACATGCAGTGCTGGTGTTTCTTTCGGTATTTTTCACCCACTATTCAGGTACCGAAATCTGTCCCACTTTCAATACAAAATTTGCATGGTCGTTCGGTCTCCTTATACTACTTCATGGGTATAGCTTATAAGGTTACGCGACATAACTGTGGTAGACCTAAGGTGAACTTAAAATTTCCGCCATGAAAGTGAGGTTATATGTAAGGGTGTGGTAAGTGTATATGATAAGGCCATGGTAACATTACACATTATGGATGAGGTAAGGATACACGTTTAGATTGAGGTAAGGTTACGCGTTAAGGTTCTGTTAAGGTAATGACAGGAAGTAAGAGTAAGGAGACTGTACACTGTGTGGAAAGCGCTATAGAAATGGTAGAGAAAAATGCACAAAAAGTGACAGGCTCACTGCGTTCTAGTCAACCACTAGGGCCAGATCTAGAAATTTTTATAGGGGGGGGGGGGGCAGAGATGCAATTCGTCGCCTTTTTCTTTAATCATTAAAATGATATTTTACTTATTAGATCAAATTTAAAATATAATTGAAATTAAACCCATTGTGTATTTTATTGTTAAAGGGCTATATTAAAAGCATGATATTTCAATCAAGTTTTATTCCAAACAAAATGGGTACTTCCACATGGTGCTGTCAATGATATTTTTCGAGACGCATCAAAAATGCTATTTCACTGCCCACATAACACTATACTTTGCGGGAAGCTAACCGAGTTAAGTTCGGAATTTAACACGGTTAGTTTCCTGTTAGCTTTCATGTAGCTCTATGTATCCTACGACTTTAACTTATATGCGTTAGTTTCCAGAAAGTTATCAGAGTAAGTTTTCTGGAAAAGTGCAAAGAAAAGTTCGTGAAATATTAAATTGTTAGTTAAAACAAAGTTTGAACAGCAAGTTTCATAATGACTATCTCAGGTAAGTATTTTAAAGATTT
Organism: Leptopilina myrica (nomen nudum); assembly: GCA_032872475.1. NCBI lineage: Eukaryota > Metazoa > Arthropoda > Insecta > Hymenoptera > Figitidae > Leptopilina > Leptopilina myrica (nomen nudum). The sequence goes on along the minus strand of CM065462.1, from coordinate 20,070,727 downwards.
TTATGCAAGTTTGAATTTAAATAAAACAACAAGATTCCAGTGAATTTCATTGAATAAAGTAAAAAAGAAATTATTTATTTTTATATGTTTGTTTCTGTTACTCTGCTTTTTATTTTCAAATGTTTCTGCATTAATAAATATTAAAGGAGAAATATTTGAAAATAAATTTGGAGGAATTGGGGATTGAACCCGCGTTCGCCTCACAGAAAGAAAAACCTAACCAACTAACCTAACCAAGCATGCACCCGACAATATATTTTGTGTCCTCTTAAAGTGCAAGAGATGTCTTTGGTTGATACAAATGGCGGGTGGATAACATACAAAATTTTGAAACAAATTATATAAAAATTTTGTTATACTGTGAGCGTTTATCATTTTCTTTGAAATTGTTTAACCATTTTGCTATTGCCTTATCGATCTCATCTCGAGTGAACTTCTTGTCTGGGAATAATTTATTAACTGCTTCTAATAAGAAAAACAAAAATATTAAAATTAATTACGCAGACCAATATTTACTATAGTAGAGATAAAAGTATCAATTTCTTTAAAATGTATTAAATGTATTTATTATTATAAGAATGAATTATTTTGTTTATAAAAAATAGCAACTTTGTATGTATGTTAATTGAAATAAATTACATTAAATATTCAGTAAAGTTTAACCAAATTGGAATTTTAAATGGATTATATTTAAGGTTATCAAATAATTGCAATTTATATGTTAATTATATTGAATACACAGTTAACTTAAAAGTATCAAACTACATTCCCCGCACATAGCACAATATCGTGCTGTAAGTTTGTGGTATATCTTATACGTAAGGCTTGTAAGGTTACGCGGTATTTTTGGGGTAGACATAAGGTGAACTAAGAAGTTCCGCCCTGATAGTAAGCTTACAAGTAAAGGTCAAGGTAAGCTTACATGTAACGGTCAATGTAAGCTTACATGTAAAGCTTGAGGTAAGCCTATATGGTAAGACTGTGGTAAGGTTATTATTTAGTTGTAAGGTTGTTATAGGGCTGAGGTAAGTTTACAAACTAATTAATTAATTAATTAATATTAAAATAAAAAAATTAACTCCGTTGCCCTGCTCTATTTTTGAAACCTAATATGAAGCCGAAAATTTTGAAAACAAATTTAGTGGGACTGGGATACGAACCCGAGTTCAACACGCATAAACCTAACATCCTAACTAACTGAGCTAAGTGGAGAACTGACAGAAAGAAATTAAATTTTGCCTTTAAGGTGTATCAAGAAGATGAGAAAGTTCTTAAAGGCAAAATTTAATTTCTTTCTGTAAGTTCTCCACTTAGCTCAGTTAGTTAGGATGTTAGGTTTATGCGTGTTGAACTCGGGTTCGAATCCCAGTCCCACTAAATTTGTTTTCAAAATTTTCGGCTTCATATTAGGTTTCAAAAATAGAGCAGGGCAACGGAGTTAATTTTTTTATTTTAATATTAATTAATTAATTAATTAGTTTGTAAACTTACCTCAGCCCTATAACAACCTTACAACTAAATAATAACCTTACCACAGTCTTACCATATAGGCTTACCTCAAGCTTTACATGTAAGCTTACATTGACCGTTACATGTTAGCTTACCTTGACCTTTACTTGTAAGCTTACTATCAGGGCGGAACTTCTTAGTTCACCTTATGTCTACCACAAAAATACCGCGTAACCTTACAAGCCTTACGTATAAGATATACCACAAACTTACAGCACGATATTGTGCTATGTGGGTTATATCAACTGTATAGTTGATTAAAATTCATTGTAGTTTGGAACAGCTAAATTGTTTGGATTTCAATTTCAATAGATTGATTAGGAGAAATAAATTAAATAGGTGCTCTATGCTCATAGAGAATTTCCAAAACATTAAACTTTTTGGAAATTCTCTATGAGCATAGCCAATCAAAACGCTGGACGTTTCTGATATACTTAGAACGGAGGAGGTGTACAAGCGCCTTAAAGCTGTAAATTTGTCCAGTTTTATAACCTAATAGCTGATTTAGCATTTTGTTGACAGTGACATAGATGTTGCAACTAAATCCAAGTAATGCTAAAGCATCAGCCTGAAAAGAAAAAATTCTTATGTATTAAATTAATTCAAAAAATGATCTAAAATTTCAATAAATATCAATTTTGAGGAAAATACAAACCACGATTGAGAAGAAGGTTTTTTTTCTCTCGATAGTTTTAATGTCTTGTTTGTTTCTGGCAGAAAATATTTGTAAATCTGCACTTTTGTTGTCGAAAGTTATGCATTCTATTGCTCCGCCTCCTACATATCCAGGATTTGACTTTACTATAACTTTTACTTCGTTTAAAGATTGTAAGTTAAGTTTTGTCGCTTTTTCAACTGAAATAACACAATAATCATCTAATAATTTCTTTAATAACTTTCTGATTTTTAAGTTATTATTTAGAATATCAAAAAACTATAAAAACCCAAAGTTACAGAAAAATTTACGGAGAGCGAAAACTAATGTAAATACTGTGGGGTCCTTTACCAGTTAAGTTCGTGTTTCTAGACGTGGTAGGAACAGCTTCTACTTCAGTTAAATTAATTCTCGAATAAGTGCGATGTAGATGATTATCTCCTGGTGGAGCTGCACCTTCAGTGTCATTTGTTTCTATAAAAAGTAATTGTAAATTTTTTGGTTTTCTTAATTATTTAAAGCGTTCTTTAATATAAATTCTAAAAAATGTAGTTTGTTGTCTAAAATTAGTAAACAAAACAAATAGACATTCATGGTGGCGATTTTTTAAAAATTTGAATTCCTGGTCATTTCCCGGTCAATTTTATAAAATTTTCCGGTCAAATTTTTATCAACAATTAAACACTAATATTGTATAATTTTTTAAATGATCAAAAATGAGAACAAAAAAGCATAAAGACAAACAAAGACGTTTATGACTTTTGAATTATGAATTTTTTGTCAAAAAATGGCCACAACTTTTTCAGATTTTACCAATAAAGTAGAAATTTGCCGAGTGATACCTTCAATCATTATTTTTTCAGATTTTGTTTTTATGCAATTTAAATGTTCTTATATTAAACTAGAGTTACATTCGCGAAATTAAAAAAATTTATCATTTTTGGATATTAACAAATTTTAAGAACAAATAGTAAAAAGAACACAAGAAATTCCCGGTTCCAAAAAGATTTCCTGGTCATTTTTCCCGGTCAATTTTTAAAATCCTGGTCATTTCCCGGATTCCCGCTCTCTAAATCTGAATTAGTAGAATTCTACTCAGAATTAGTAAAATTTTACTAATTTTTAGTAGTTTTCATGAACGACTTTTCATCTTTTTAATTAGTAGAATATTACTAATTTTTAGTAAAATTCTACTAATGTTTTAGTAGGAATCTACTAATTGAAAGTCACTTTTTTACTAAATGAATTAGTGATACTGTTTTATCGACAATTAATAAAACAGATCTACTAATTGTTAGTAGAATTCTACTAATCAATTAGTAACGCTCTACTAACAATTAGTAAAATTTTACTAATTGTTAGTAGAATTATTACTAAATCATTTAGTGGACGACTTTTCACCATTTCATTAGTAACTTTCTACTAATTCAGATTTAGAGAGCGGTCAGCTTGCCACCCTGACGTTCAATTTGATAAATATTATATTTTCAATCCTCTAAATTAACTAAATACTCTAAACTAAATCACTTTTACCCCTAGAAGATGTAACTGGGGTATCTATCTCAAAATATCATAAGAACATCTATAGATATCACATTCTCCTGTGATCACTGAAAAAATATATAAAATTTAATAAGCCTAAACCCTAAGATAATAATGATAATAATGCGAGTATTAAAAATGGATAATTTTGAATTTGAATTATTAGAACATCTATTGAAAATCAACTTATTTTTAACCCTAGAAAGAGTACTAGAGTAAGTGAATTTACTCACTCTATAAGGAGTAACTGTGGTGTATTGACACCCCATACTTGAATCTTGTTTTCAAACGTTCTATTTGGCGTAAAGTCAATTAAAGATAATGAATGTTATTGGTTTTTACTAAGGAAATCAAAAAATGAATAAATTGATTAATATTTGAAATAATTAAATTTAAATGGAAAAAATTTTTATATTTAAAAAATTTTCAACCTTTAAAATATGTGAAAAAAGTATTAATTAAAAAAATAGGTGAATCTGTGATTTTTGAAAATGTGTTGAAATTCATTGAGTTTGTGTCGAATAATTATATTTTGAAATTTTCCAGATCTATTCGTGTTAGTCGATGTAGAGGCCACTACTTCTAATTGCTGTAAATTATGTCCTGCATCAGCAAGATGTTGATGTGATTGTCGATTGAGATCTTCATTGTTGTTATTAGAATTATTGTCATGTCCATTAACATCTTTAGAAAATTCTTCGGTAGAAGATGAATCTCTCAAAAATTTGTTTAAAATAATTTTTTGGTGTGTTTACTTCTTTATCAATTAATATATTTTTAAAAATACGATCGCATTTTCCATACATATTTTGAGGAATAAAAACGAATAGAAAAAATATAAATGAATTCTTTTCAAAAATTTAATTTAAACAAAATAATTAATTTTCTATAAATAAGTATTTATTGGTTATCATTTAATCAACATAAAAATTAAAAAATTGAAATATTTAAACATTGGAAATAAATATGGTTAAGTGAAAAAAGTTTCTTCGTTGTAATGAGTTTTGCAAATACACTGAAACCTTCGAACTTTAGACTTGCGAACATTAGACAGTGTTGACATGAAGTGTGGGTGAGGCAAGAAGAGGGGTTGAGAGAATGTAATGGCGGATTTTAGGTTAGGATCAGTAGCGTAATTTTAAAATGTTCCTTTTTATAACTCAGTCATAAAAACGGCGTGTTTGGTACTCCGGAGATAAGTAGAAAACTGCCTTTTCTTGAATAGCGCGTCATAAGAGCTCTTATTCGTATAGGGAGTGCAAATAAGACTACCCCAGAGTACAAAAAAAAAATAATGTAACGACTGCGATGAACCAAGTGAGAAGGACAGAAGGAGCCGACGTTTTTATCGAGAATAGTAGCACACAGACTACTGCAAAAGCGCGTCGTGATAAACTCATTTGCGCAGGCGCTAATATTTGTTTCAATTTCTATAAGTTTTCCAACGAACACGCAGTGAACTGAGTGAACTTATATTTCGCATTATTATTAAATAAAGACAAATGATATATTTGTGATTGCGTGTTCACTATAATTGTAACAAATTCTTGGCATTTTTGTTATTTTATTTTAACAGATAAGCCTTGCACTGGGATAGGAAGTAAGTGTTTAAATCTATTTTTTTATAGTTATATGTAACTTATTAATATAGATAATCTAAAAATTGTGACTGAAAGTATATGTATCTTGTTAATATTTTCTGTTATTTTATTTATATAAATTATTTTCTGATTCTAAACTTTTGAAACATTATATATTGTTAAAAAATGTAATTATTATTCTAAAAAATGTCGAGTAACGAGTCTGATGACGAAGGAAGATGCACACCGCCAGAAATGCGGGAAACGACAAAACAAATTTCAAAAGATTTGCTGCCGAAAAAATCTAAAGAGGTGTATGAGGAGGCATACCGAAAATTTGTTGTTTGGAAAAATGAAAACAAAGCAATTACTTCAGAAAATTGCATCAAAGTTTACTTCAAACAATTAATGGCAATATAAATAAACCCAATACAATTTGGTCAATTCATTCAAAATTAAAGAGTATCATCCAAATTTATGAAAATATTGCGATCGATAATTTTAAAGAATTAACAGCGCTCATCGGACAAAATTCACGAGGTTATCAAGAAAAAGTCTGACATATTTACGACAGAGCAAATTGATACGTTTCTGGAAACTGCATCCGATGATAAGTATTTATCATATAAGGTAATTAAAAAGAAATAATAAATGTAATTGACAAATAATAAATTAATCTTAGATTAGCTTAAAATAAATAAAAATAATAACATGCAATAATTTTAAATATATATACAAAGATAAAAATAAACTACAAATAATATAAATAACATTATAAATAATAACATGCAGTAATTTTAAATGTATATACAAAAATAAACATAAACTACAAATAATATAAATAACAATTATAAATAAAAACATTGCTTAAAAAATACATAAATAAAATTCTACAGTAGTTAATAAAATAGAAATACTAAAATATAGTTACATATGTATAATATAATTCTGAATTAATTTTCAGATTGTTGTTATTTTTGACCTAAGTGGTTGCTGTCGAAAAGGGGAAATATATTCATCTAAAGTTAGTCATGTCCAGAAGCAGGGAGTTTTTTCAAGTTGTTGTACCAGATACCAAAAACAAAGTACCAAGAAAATTTATTATTGATTCCAAATTTGCACCGCTGGTTGAAAAATATATAGAGCTTCGTGAGTCAAATGTTCAAAGAGACAATTTCTTTCTACAATACCATAAAGGTAAATGTAGCACTCAAGTCATTGGGATCAATACTATTGGCAGCATGCCAAAAAAAATTGCTCAGTTCCTTAAATTAGAAAGTCCCGAAAATTACACAGGACACTCATTTCGCCGTACATCCGCTACTGTTTTCGTCGATACCGGAGCTACAACGTTAGATTTGCAGCGTCTCGGTGGATGGAAATCGGCAGCGGTCGTACAGACCTATGTCGATGATTCCACGAAATATAAAGAAGCGACTGCGGGAAAAAGTAGTAAAGCGATTTTGGGATCTAAGAAGGAAAACCTTGAGTTGGTATGTCAAAATGTTCCCTCCAAGCGACCTAAAACTGACGATTCTCGGAATAATGATCAAGATTCTTCATCCGAAAAAGTCTTCGTATTAAACAACTGCAATGTGACAATTAATTATAACAAATAGATGATATATATGTGCATCGTTCACACTTTAAGACTGTCTGAGAAATAAGACTGTTTAGTTTCTAAAAGTAATAATCTCATAAATTTAACAATGTTATTTTAAATCTGTAATACATCTATAAATTGTTAAAAATATATAATATATAATATTTTTGTAACGTCTAAGTTGTAACAGATTTTAAAATAAAATTATATTATATATTTAAACAAATACCAAGTTCATTCTCATTATAGTTACTTAATAATCATATTTTTCTAATAATTTAATTTAAAATTCTTAAAATAAATAATCAATATAAGATTCGTTAGAAATCTAAAAATTTCAATGATTTCGTTGTCATTGTCAAAACATTTCCTCAATATAACCTCACTTTTTGCTGATCAAATATCAGAATAATTAATTATATTTGGAGATGACTATTCGAGAACGAGCGCTCCGGCGAGTAGAAAACTCATTTTTTCAATGTTTAAACATTCTAGTTCCACTTTACCATTTATATGTCCTGTTAGGAAAAAACCTCAGCTTTCGTTTTAAAAAAAAAATTGGGTCTTTCTCCCCCAAAAATTGAAATTTATTTTTAATTTTGATTTTTTTGGGTCAAAAAAATTTTTTTTTTTAAATGCTTATTTCCAATCGAAAGAGCATGAAAAAACCTTTCCAAAATGTACTTTGTCAAATTTGTATGTTTAATTGTTTAAGAGTAAAAAATTATTGAAATAAACATTGCACCAAAAGACCCCTTGATCACTTGACGCGAAATCCCCCATATATATATATATATATATATATATAAAGTACATAAAGGTGATCATTCAAGGGAAAGCAGCAATTCTAAAGGACATATATAATTCTGTCTATTCCATCTCATATTTTGTTTTGGCAACTATAGTCCCATTTAAAGGGCACCTTTATTTGTGAGTTCGCATCACTTCGCGTTTGTATTTCTCTTTGTTGCGGTATTTTTCGATGACTCACTTCTTCTTATTGACAACAGGCCAGTAATCAAATTATAGGGAAAAATGTTGTAAATGAAAGTTATAGAGCTCGAAAATACCTTTAAAATGATGGGTCATATGTTAAAATTGGTCCATTTGTTTACTTGCAAATGAATTTAAACCACTAAAAATAGCACTTTCTTATTTGTTTAATAACTTGAACAAAAGTTAACAAATTCTTTCGATATTCTCTAAAAATGTACCTCTCAAGACCCTCAAGATGTGTGCCAAATCTGAATTCGATAAATAGTATATGAGAAATTCCATTTGTTAACTAAAAACATGATTTTTTTAAATGGAATTTCTACATTTTTGCCTGGATGAATATTAATTTTTTTTGTTGGGTTCTCTTCATGAAATGCCAATCTATCAATCACAATTTGTAGCGAATTGAATTTTTACAAGAAAACTGGTTTTTTTGGGGGGGAGAGATTTTTGGCTTATAAACAAATGAACACTACATTAACAATTTTTATTTTAACAATTTGGCATAAACGCCATTTGATTACTTATTCTTTCCTGCAAATTTTGCAAAAAAAAATCAGAATTAATTTTAGAATTGCTCCATTATTCTCTGTTTTTTTAAATTGGAAAAACTACCCTTAAATTTGAAATTCAAAAATTTAAGTAAAAAAATGAAATAAAAGGTTTTTTGAAAATTATGGACTTAGAGTATACTAGCAATAATAAAAAAATAATTAATTTTTCAGCAGAAGTATATCTTTCTTTGTTTTTGTTCTCACAACTCAAATTCAGAATTAGAGTTAATTTATTATTATTTGTGTTTGATAAAATTAAATTAAATCACCCTTATAGTAGAAAAGTTTAGATTTTTCATACATAAAGTAAAAAAAAAATTTCGGAAAAATTTACTTTGATTTATCGTGAAGTTTGAATGGCGCGCGTTATTTTTAGTTGTTATATTTTACAGTAGGTGGCTAACTTTACAGAGTCCTCATTTGTTTTTCTCGCTAGTGAAGTTGATATATCAGCTGTATATATAGAGGCGCTTGGACTCATACATTTTTTTACGTTGTTAATTTTTAGCACGTATATTAATCGTTTCTTTTCTTTTCAAATTTTGTTATTATATTACTGAGCATTTATAATTTGGATATAAATATAAATTCAATAAGTCCTTTTTAGGACTAATATTTTTCTTTTCAGATACTTAACTTTTTTTATAAATATATATTATCTTCTGATATATATTTTCAATCAGTCCTTTTCAGGACTATACAGTTGCTCTTTGTCAACATCAATTTTACTGATTTTACTGGCTTAACTCTATCTTACTTTAACTTTACCTATTAATAAATTTGTAAGTACAGCTTACAAGAGAATTTATTTTTAAGAAGGTTATTCCAGAAAATAATATTACAATGAGTGCTAAAAAATCAAATGCTGTCACTCATCAATGTAATGGAACCTCTGATGTTTTCTGTTATATTTGCGGTGACTTTGAAGTTTCCAAAAATCGCAGAAATATTACAGATAAACTCAAATCTCTGTATAAAGAATGCTTTAGTTTAGATATGATTGATCAAAATTCAAATTGGGTACCACATGTTATTTGTGCTTCTTGCAACACTATGCTATTTCGTTGGGAAAATAATCGAAAGACCCACTTAAAATTTTCTGTTCCAATGATGTGGAAGAAACCATCTTGCAGAAAAGATTGTTATTTCTGTAATACAAATACACTAGGTTTTAATTAAAAAAATAAGACAAAAATATGCTACGCAAGTGTTTCTTCAGTTGAGAAACCAAAAATAATAGTTGAAGAGAATTGCAAAAATGTAAGTTTCGAGAATATAGTTCAAAAAGAAGAAGAAATGCTTGTTAACGAAAGTTTCGCAGATGAAAATGAAAGTGATTCTGAGAGAGATATAAATGTATTTTATAACGTCGGAAAAGAAAAGGATCCTTCAAACTTTGAACCAAGAAAGACTAAATGATATAATTAGAAATTTAGGCTTATCAAAAAGTGGAGCTGAATATCTGGCAGCAGGACTTAAGCAAGATAACCTGTTATCAGTAGGTACTAGCGCTTATGTTTACCGCAATAGGGAAAAGGAATTTAGAAAATTGTTTTCTCAGGATGAGAAACTGGTATATTGTTTAGATGTTAAGGGATTGGTAGAAGAATTAAAACCTAATGTTTATAAAGGTGAAGAGTGGAGACTATTTATTGACTCTTCAAAACGAAGTTTCAAAGCTGTACTTCTTCACAATGATAATATGTTTGCACCTATACCAATAGCCTATTCTACACAACTAAAAGAAAAGTACGAGAACTTAGAATATGTGTTAGAAAAAATTAAGTACTCAGAACATCGTTGGCAAATTTACGGTGATCTTAAAATTTCTACTATGATTCTAGGCCAACAATCAGGATTTACAAAACATCCGTGTTTCTTATGTCTCTGGAATTCCAGAGATAGGGAACATCATTATAAGCAGAAAATATGGCCAAAGAGAACGGAACATAAGCCTGGATCGAACAATGTTATACACAAACCTCTTGTTGACCCCTTAAATGTTCTAATTCCACCACTCCATATTAAACTTGGATTGATATCGCAATATGCCAAAGCTTTAGACCCAGAAGGAGAATGCTTTGAATATTTAAGTGATAAATTTCCAGAAATAAGTGATGCAAAATTAAAAGCAGATATATTTGACGGTCCTCATATTCGTGCTTTGTTCCGTGACGAAAAATTTGTGACGAAAATGAACAGCACATAAAAAGCAGCATGACTCAGTTTTAAGGACGTTTCTCAAAAATTTTTGGGAAATCACAAAAGTGAAAATTACAAAACGATTGTCAGTGGATTAGTTAAAAATTATAAAAAAATGGGCTGCTTAATGAACTTAAAGCTTCACTTTTTAAATTCCCACCTTGACTACCTTCCTGATAACCTCGGAGATTATAGTGAAGAGCAAGGTGAACGTTTCCATCAAGATTTAAAAGAAATCGTGCGTCGATATCAAGGTAAATGGGACATTAATATGATGGCCGATTTCTGTTGGTTGCTAAAAAGGGATACAAATACTGATAATAAAAAAAGAAAACGAAATGCACTTCACAGATCGTTTGAATGTAAGAGAGTTCGTTATAATAGAAAAAGTGATTAGTGAAAGCGTTAAGTTTAAAAAATTCAGGGCAGTTAATCCATATAAGTTATTTCGATTAAAAAAAATAAAAGCTGATAAGACAATTTTCATGCTTTTTTAAAAAGTAGATAAACGTATTCTTTTAACTGGGAAAAAACCTGTCATTTCTTTCTTTTTCCTTTAGTTCTTTAATTTTAGATTAAAGGGTAGTTTTTTCGATTTAACAAAAAAACAGGGGGTGATGAAGCAATTTCGACAATAATTCTATGTTGTGGAAGAAGAAATACGCATAAATATATACTTCTTCTTTAAAGAAAATTTATTTTTTTCACTTTAGTTCTTGAATTTTAGACTTATAAGGGTAGTTTTTTGGATTTAAAACCAGGGATAATAGAGAAATTCAGACATTAGTTTTACGATGTTGAAGAATAAATATGCATAATTATATCCTTCTAGTTTGAAGAAAACCGGTTATTTCATTCTTTTTATTTTAATTTCTGAATTTTAGATTTAAAGGGTGTTTTTTTTATTTAAACAAAGGCAGGGGGTGATGGAGTAATTTTGACATTAATTCTGCATTGTTGAAAGAAAAATACACATAAAGATATTTTTCTACTGTAAAGAAAACCTGTTTTTTCATTTTTTACTTTAATTTTTGAATTTTAAATTTAAGGGTAGTTTTTGCGATTTAAAAAAACCTAACATTCTAAGTAACTGAGCTAAGTGGAGAACTGGAAGAAAGGAAATAAATTTTGCCTTTTAGGAGTTAGTCATCTTCTTGGTTCACCTTAAAGGTAAAATTTACTTCCTCTCTGACAGTTCTCCACTTAGTTCAGTTAGTTAGGATGTTAGGTTTATGCGCGTTGATTCCGGGTTCAAATCTCAGTCCCCCGAAATTTGTTTTCAAAATTTGCTGCCTTATGTCAGCTTTCCAAAATAGAGTAGGGCAACAAACTTAATTTTTTAATAAAATATTTATTAATTATATTAAAAATTATTTTGTTAATTTTTGCCATAACTCGTAAACTTACCACAACCTTACCTCAACCTTACAACTTAATAATTACCTTCCCAGAACCTTACCTCAACCTTAACGCGTAACCTTATCTCAACTTTAACGTGTAACCATAACCTCAACCCAAGCAGGCTCGGATCTATAGGAGGGCTAGGCTGGGCAAGTGCCCCGGGCGTCAACTTTATAGGGGCGCCAAAATTGCTTCTGTTATATGGAAAAATATTTTTCATAACGCAATCATAAAAATGGCGTTATTTGTCCCTACGTAGGTGAACGTAAAGTGAGTGTTTTTAGTACGTAATTTGTCCTTGTTCGAGTATTTTCGTAACGCTTGTGTTGTTGCAATTCCGTCCAGTAGAGGCGTGATTAAGTATTCGTTCAGTTATCTATGTTTACCGTGACTTACAGCTGCAACGCAGCGTCTGTCAAATCCTGAGGTTTCTAACCTACTTTACGAGATCGCTCGCTCGTTCGTGTTGATTATTACTATTTTTATTTATTTCGAGATCGCTCGTGTGAAAAATTCTGTTTTTATTCTTTAATGATATTATTTTTATTAATACGTCGAAGTACACTACCAGGTTTCTTTCTTTAAAATGTCGAAAATTATTATTATTCTTTTGAGTTGGTTTTTTGTAGTCAGGGGGCTTCGCCCCCCCAACCCCCCACGCGATCAGCTAGTAAGTATGTTGACAGTGGTTCTGGGTTCCGAATTTTATGTACGCGTTTCTCAACATTCTTTTCAGTTATGTATATGTTTTTCAATGTCAACGCCTTTTTATGATTTTGTTATAAACAGTATCGTGTGCAACACGTGTGGCGGCATTTTGGAACTCGCGCTTCTTTTTCGTAACTTGTCTCCGTAACTACGACTCGTTACGACAACTTAGCGTTCGTTCCAAAAAGGCCGCTAGTTCACACTTGTTACGCAATGTACTAAATATATTAAGAAAAAACAAATTTTCTGTTACCTTATTTTAGTGAACAACTATGACCAAAATGTAAACAAACCGAGCACTAAAATCACATTTTTCAAACAGACTTTTTTCTCACAAAAATTAACATTTTTACACATTTTAAGGAAAATGGTGAATTAGAGTGTCAAAGTTTCCAATGAAATAATTTTTAACTATAAGCAATGAAAAGCAATTAGTAAAATAACAAATTAAAATCACTAGTAAAATAGCATTTTCGACGCGTCTCGAAAAATATCATTGACAGCACCATGTGGAAGTACCCATTTTATTTGAAATAAAACTTGATTGAAATATAATGCTTTTAATATAGCCCTTTAACAATAAAACACACAATGAGTTTAATTTCAACTATATTTTAAATTTGATTTAATAAGTAAAATATAATTTTAATGATTAAAGATAAAGGCGACGAATTGCATCTCTGCCCCCCCCTATAAAAATGTCTAGATCCGGCCCTAGTGACCATTTATAATGTATTTCGTTCCGTCTCCTTATACTACTTCATGCTATGTGGGAAGCTTTTTGAATAAGTACACAGCGGGGTTATATTATCTACATAAATAAGAAGTGACTTGAACCTTTACAGGAATGTGTGCCACTTTATTATTAAATTTTTTTTAAAAATTGGACAAGTGCGAGTTGAATTCGCACTGCAATGGCAGGTTCCGTACTCAAATATTAAAACAATACTTGCAACATTCATCGGTAAATGGTAAAATTAAAATAAACAAATAAAAAAGTATATTAAAATCATTTGATATAAAAATATTAAAGTATTGTAAATCTATTATTGTAAACAATAATATGTAGAGGAACAAAATTTTCAAAATTAGTTCCTCTACTTATTATTGTTTACAATATTAGATATACAATACTTTAACTTTTTTTAATTATTTTTTTATCAAATGGTTTTAATATACTTTTTTAATTGTTTATTTTAATTCTACCATTTACCGATGATCGTTGCAAGTATTGTTTTAATATTTGTGTACGGAACCCGCCAAAGCAGTGCGAGTTCAACTCGCACTTGTCCAATATTTTTTTTAATTTTATTTTTAAATTTTTTATTAGATTTTTTAATATATTTTTTGTGATCACACTGTGAAAATATACTTATAAACCCATTAAAAAAAATTTTTTTAAATTTTTTTTAGATTTTTTAATATATTTTTTGTCGATCAGACTGTAAAAATATACTAATAAACCTATTGTTAGTTAATTAGATCAAATAATGTAGAAATAAGAAAAAAAAATTTTGAATTTTTTTTTAGATTTTTTAATATATTTTTTGTGATCAGACTGTAAAATATACTAATAAACTCATTTTCAGCTCATTAGGTCAAAAAATGTGGAAATTAGAAAAGAAAAATTTTTTTTTTTTAATTTTTTAGTTTTTCTTTGACAACGCTATGGCCATTATGACATAGCAAGTTCTCTATATTTTCCCTGTAATATTCGCGTTAAAATACACCAGTATGCCAAATTTTAGCCCTCCACGTTGAATAGTTTAGAAGTTAAGGGGGGGGGGGATGGTCACTTTTTGTGCATTTTTGGCCAAAAATCTTGTTATTTCCTTGACAACGCTATGGCTATCACCATCAATCACATTCTCTATATTTTTCCTGTAATCTACGAGTGAAAATACGTATCTGTACCAAATTTGAGTTCTCTAAGTCAAATAGTTTAGCCGCTAGGGGGGGGATACGATTTGGCTACGGACACAAGAGTCTCACCAATAGGGTTCCGTCGGTACACTGAAGGTGTACGAAACCCTAAAAATAACTCGCATGCAAAAAGCCACATATTTTTACTTTTCATTCATTTTGTTTAATTTTCGGTAATGAATTTTTTAAAAAATTAGTTTATAATTAATATTGTATTTTTTTAAATGTATTTTAATTTTTATTATATATTTTTTTCTTTTGTGAAATAAATTTTAGTTTCTGAAGAGGGCAGCGGCGCTGTCGAAACGTAAAACAGCTATTGTTTTGTTTTTATTCCTGACTCGGAATTGATCGTTGAATTCAATGTTTAATATTTAAAACAACCGAGTGATAATATCATATAATAATTATACAAAAAAATTGTTAATCTTTGCGTTCTCCAAAAAAGTTGAACACATAAGAATGAACATAAACCAAAATGTTATTAAGCTACACAATAATTTTATGCATACCCAGGCGCGAAGTGACGCCGAGTTCAGGCTTCATAAAGATTTGCCGAGCATTGGTCAATATTCGTTGAGCATTAGTGAGACAGCGACTTCGACTGATCGAAGCTTTAATGTAACACCGATTCCAGACTGCAGCGCGAGCCTTGATTGAGCATTGGACACCATGGCTCAATCAATGCTGCGGAAGCCTGATGCAGGACTGAGCAAGACTGCTTTCACTGTCCCCAAATTTAAGATTCTCTTGCGTTCCTTCTACACGGAGAAACTTTGTATACTAGTTCGTGATAAACTCACTATGTGTTTTTAGTAAATTGACTACTAAAGTGGGGAAAAACTGCGACGGTATCAATATTTCGTAGTCTGACTATTAAAACACGGAACAGAACCAGACTTTTAAAATTTAGTAGTCACTTGATGAAAATTTAAAATTCATGATTTCACTAAAAAACAATGTCGAATGTCAGTGACAGGGGCAGACTGTCGCCATCTCATGCTAATAAGTCAGATAGAAATCTATTTTACCTATGACGATTGATAACTTATTTGAACGCAACCTAATCTAATGCCTAACATACTGATAAAGTAACGCACACTTTAACCGACGGAACGCATATACAATTCATATCAAGAAAGTAAGTCACTGTTCTTATATACTAATCCAAAACATTGTATTGACACTTGGGAAAAAATTTGTTAAATGCTGTATTAAATAATATTTGTTTGTTAAATAAAATTCACAAAATCAATTATATTTAAAATTAATAAGGTCAATTTTTGAAATGGACAGAATTATCATTATTATTTCGTAAAATTATTTATCCTTTTGATTAAATTTTTATTCTTTGTAGAAATTTATAGCTAAGATTTAGAATAAATATTTTTTATTAACTTAAAAGTTTATTTCTTGCATATATTGTGATTTGTGAAATATATAAAAAAAAGATTAAATTAAATAATTTTAAGTTAAAAACTACGAAATCAGAATAAGTTGTCTTTATATGTATTCAAAAGAAACATTTCAATTTATTTTTTAAAAAATTCACATTAATGCGACAATTACAATTTTCTCCGTTATTAAAAATAATTATATAAACATAGAGAAATTTAGAAAAATCCTCTTAAATAAAATTGTGAAATATATCTTGCAGCGTTAAAATTCAAGTAGTATATCGACAGATCGATATTGGAAAATACCGAAAATACGGAAGACTTGTTGACACATAACCTCACATTTACAAATTATACTTTTTAACATCTGAGATGTTAAACCACAACATCTAGATGATATGCATTAGCATCCTTTTTTAATATCTAATGCATTAAGATTCTTAATATCCATTTTCTCTGTATAATGAATTATTAAATTATTAAAAGAGAACCAGGTGGAATGACAGCAGCCATTTGACTTGAGCACGCATGTATATGAGATTGAGTGGTTATGTGTGACTACACGAAAAGTGGTGCTCGTTTGTATGCGTGCAGTTTTGATCGTTTGACTACTAAATTGTAAACGCGGCGCGAAGAAAATATCATTCTTTCGAATATAGAAAATAAAAATTTTGGCATTCACTTTTTCTACATTTACTTTCTTTCGTATATCATAGGCGAGTTTCTCATAACTTGACTACTAAATATTGCAAAAAAAGAGATCATATAGTATTATAAAAACTTCTATTAAATTATAAATCTCGTCTAGTGACCACTTTTTCCCCACTTTAGTAGTCAGTTTACTAAAAATACATTGTGAGTTTAACAGGAACTAGTATACAAAGTTTTTCCGTGTATATAATATGAATATATTCATTTTTAATAATAATAATAATAAATATTATTGTTATTATTTTTATCCATATTATATGCGTGATTAAATTTAATGACAATAAGTAACTTCTATTATAATTATATATTATTTCCACATAAATAATATATTATTACTTACAATAAATGTCATTTGAAATAGTAACATTAAAAAAAAATTTTAGTAAAAAAAGACAATTTTTCTCTTAATTAGTACATTTTTTTCTTGATTTTTTAACAGAAAACCAAAACAGAAAAATATTCGCTCGCATGTGGGATCGAACACCCCGACGCATAACCGAACACCCCTATAAACGCTATTTATATCCAGCTCCTCAATTCTTGCTGACATAGTTATGCGCAAGATTTGGAAGAAACTGTAATTGATAATTTAGACTTTCCAATTATTTCATACAAGAGATATGTGGATGACACTTTTTTATGTGTTCCAAAAAATAAAGAATTCACAGTTGTTAATGCCTTCAATTCCTTTTATAGCAGACTACAGTTCACTCATGAATCAGAATGTAATAAAGAAATACATTTTCTAAATTCAAAGATTATAAGATCAGAAAACAATAACATCATTACTAATTGGTACAGAAAAGATACTTATTAAGGAAAACTACTAAACTATTATTCA
This sequence comes from Leptopilina myrica (nomen nudum), assembly GCA_032872475.1. Classification (NCBI taxonomy): domain Eukaryota; kingdom Metazoa; phylum Arthropoda; class Insecta; order Hymenoptera; family Figitidae; genus Leptopilina; species Leptopilina myrica (nomen nudum). Next base: position 20,053,105 of record CM065462.1, on the reverse strand, counting down.
AATCAATCAAAACAACAAAAAATTGCAATTATTAAAAATCTCGTTAATACTTTCCGATAAAAAATTTCATCACAAAAATATAAATTTAGTTAAACTAGATTTAAAACTTAATAACTATCCTGACCAATTTATTAACAATCATGTGAAAAAAAGAATTATTGAAATTTATAGCAGAAAATCTTCAAATAACATTAATGACAACAATAGTAATAATAATACGTTAGTAAAGAAAATAATTTTTTCTTACTATGGACCAATATCGGAAAGTGTCAATTCAAAATTTAAAAAATTCATTAAACTTGGTAAAGATAGACTCGAGAGACACAATCAATGCAATTGTGTCTATAGATTCCAATGTAATTGTGGTACATCATACATAGGACAGACTAAAAGACCGTTACATATTCGTAAAAAAGAACATATGAGTAATTCTGACTTAAATGACAAATATCATAATGCTATTCCTAATCATTTGACTAATTCTAATAGTGATTGAGTTTTCGCTTCGCTGTCTATCGTGAATTCTCGAACACAGTTTCGTAAAATTCTATACGGGGTGTACCAAAAGTCGCGTTATAAATAGATATGTTAAAGCTTGTCTCGTCGCGTCGGTATTAACTTGTCTGCTGTATAAAGATATCAATATGTGGAAGGAACAAGAGAACTGCTTTACCTGCCGGTAACATTTGGATAATTGTTTTCTTTTACGTTTCACATTTTATTGTTCAAAATTCGTAACATTTTTTACGTGATTTTGTAATCCAAACTTTTAATTATTATTAATTTCTTTTAATTTAAATTCCAATAAATTATATAGTTTATCATAATATTTACCGATGACAATATATATATATATATATATATATATATCCATCCCTATTAATATAAAATCATATCGCCGCCGCCGCCGCCGCTGTTTCTCTAAAGTTCTAAGCGTGCCCTTTTCTAAGAGGCCGTCAAAACTTACGTCAAATTTGACCTATTTTTTGACCTATAGGTCAAAAAGAGGATAAATAACGGTCTCACATTTACCCTCAAAATTTAGGTCAATTTTGAATGAAGTTTTAAACTAAACGTCAAAATTTGACAAACAATTCCCGTTACCCTCAAAATTTAGATCAATTTTGAGGGCACTTTTGACCTAGACGTCAAAATTCGACAATTTTCGCTACCCTCAAAATTTAGGTCAATTTTGAGGGCAGTTTTGAACTAAACGTCAAAATTTGACAAACAACGAAAGCTACATGTAATTTTAAATTCTTCTTTTACCTACATGTCATAAATGACCAAATAATGGCCCTTAATTTATTTCAAAATTTATGTCAGATTTGATTTATTGTTAGAGCTGAAAGTAAAAAGGTCGTAATAATGCCTTTGATGATACTGCAAAATCTATGCCAAATTTAAGCAATTTTTTTACGTTTAGGTATAAAGAAGTATCTATAAGGGCGCTATGAGATCATAATCATGTCCGTAAAGTTAAATTCTTTTTAAGTGCTTTCTTTTAGTATCGCCTGATATAATTACCATGCATTCATATTAAGAGAACATGATTTGAAAATAAAAATTAATATAAGAAGTAGCTAGGGGGTTGGCGTGCAGGGGGGCGGAGCCCCTCTAGTATATATATATATATATATATATATATATTTTTTTTAATTAATATTCAGTATATTGACATTTCTCACAAGCGCAGTTTAATCTCCTCAGTTAGTATATAAAGAAACTCAATTCTTTCATCTACAAGTGCGAGTTATATTGTATATGCGTTGCGTCAGAATTCGTTTATATGTATGCGTATTTCAGTTAAGTTAGTGTCAGAATAAAATAAGCCAATCAAAGCAAACCATTGCGTTGTAGAGTGCAGTCACATGTGGCGAACCAATCATCTATCTCCTATAGAAGACGAGAAAAAATGGTCTTGAGAGCTCATTGGTTCTTTAGGAAATTCTTTTTTCTGCTTTACTCGTTTTTTACTCGAGAATTAGAACGTCCAACCGATCATTTGTGAATTCCATAGAATTTTCTTCGAGTTTTCGAGAAACGCAGTCATCATATATTACTATTGATTCTGTTTTATCTTATACTAAACTCTTCTTCGTATCCACTATTCCAAAATTAGTTTCGTAAAATGTACTAAATTAATTTTTTCCGTGTAGATAGAGTTTGGAGCTCAGTTTAAAATTTGACTTTGCATTTTGCAATACGTTTTTAATTTGATTTGACAGAATATTTGTTTTAATATATTGTGAACTGTTATTTGATTATTTATAACTATATGTTATTTATTATTTATTTATTGTTTTTTATGCAAGGACGGATTATTTATTTATGGTATGTTTATTTTTTATTTTGTTTATTATTTTTTCTTTTACTAATTATTATTTTTTTCTTTTAGTAATTATTATTTTTACCAGTTATTAATTTTCTACCATTTATCTATTAATTTTGATAAATTAAATTTTTTTTTTGTTCGAAAATTATTATTTTTATTAAATTAATATTTAAATTTGTATTAAGGGAATTTGAACCATCATGACGTCACGAATTTAGAACACATGCTTTGGTTATACTGTGACGTCATAATGTTTCAAATGCCCTTAACTTGTTACTTATGTTACTATTGATTATTTTCACAATTTTTAATAGTTTTTGTTATTTATATGTAAATTTTTTAAAAATTATTTTAAATATTAAGTTCTTTTATAATTTTCTGATTCCAGACTCTACTCTATCGTCAGGCATAAAAATTTAAGTCTTCGTTTATTTTAATTATTATTTTTTGGAAAGATAATTATTTACACTACCGTCAGAAATTGTCAGTACGAACGACGGGCGAGCTACGAAAAGTTGCTGTCGAAATTAAATTAACATATTTTATTATTGAAAAATGATAGAAACTTGGTTCTTGGATCATTTGAAAGCCAATTAAATTATGCGTCGTTTGATATATAAATGAAAATTATTTTTATATTTTTTAGAGATTTTATCACCTAAAAGATTTTGGAAAAAAATTGATTAATTTTTCTATTTTTGTGCACCATGTTTGTGTGGCTGCATAATCTAGAAAAATTTAGAGAAAAATTTTAAACTCTAGCAACATAATCTTTAAAGTCTCAGCTTTTATTTAAGCCTTGAAAATTGAAAATCCGTTCAGTAGTTTTTGAAATATCTAAAAAAATGTCCAAGCATGTTGTTTTATAATTTAGGCGGTGATACACATTTATTGCACTCTCGCTGATCACCTGGTTCGTTGCGGCAGGGCCGAATAAGCGGAATATAGAGTGGGGGTCATATTTGGCGCCCTTTTTAAGTTTTTTGTCATTTTAGATTTAATATTCATTAAAAATTTAATAATTTTTAAAGTTAATTATTATATATATAAATAAGTTATCATTTTACAAACTTTCATGATCAAATAGTCGTTTATTTCTATGTACAAATTTTCACTTTTCAAACTTTTTTTCCCAAAATAAACGCCTATTTGATCATTAGAGTTTGTAAAATGATAACTTATTTATATATATAATAATTAACTTTAAAAATTATTAAATTTTTAATGAATATTAAATCTAAAATGACAAAAAACTTAAAAAGGGCGCCAAATATGACCCCCACTCTATATGCCGCTTATTCGGCCCTGCCGCAACGAACCAGGTGATCAGCGAGAGTGCAATAAGTGTGTATCACCGCCTAAATTATAAAACAACATGCTTGGACATTTTTTAGATATTTCAAAAACTAATGAACGGATTTTCAATTTTCAAGGCTCAAATAAAAGCTGAGACTTTAAAGATTATGTTGCTAGAGTTTAAAATTTTTCTCTAAATTTTTCTAGATTATGCAGCCACACAAACATGGTGCACAAAAATAGAAAAATTAATCAATTTTTTTCCAAAATCTTTTAGGTGATAAAATCTCTTAAAAATATCAAATAATTTTCATTTATATATCAAACGACGCAGAATTTAATTGGCTTTCAAACGATCCAAGAACCAAGTTTCTATCATTTTTCAATAATAAAATATGTTAATTTAATTTCGGCAGCAACTTTTCGTAGCTCGCCCGTCGTTCGTACCAACAATTTCTGCCGGTAGTGTATTTATTGTTAAACTAATTTTATTTCTTTTATTTTTAGTTTTTATTTTTTTTTCTTATATAATTTTTATTTTATTATTTTAATTTTGTATATTTTTTTGGATAGACTCCCTGAAGAGGAAATCATTTAGATTTTGAAATGTTGGAGTAAATAAATATTTTATTCATTGTCCGAATGTTTTCGTTTAATTTGACTTAATTTACTATTAGAACAATTATATTATTTTCAATATTACTAAAAATAAATGTCATTTGAAGTAGTACCATTAAAGAAATAATGTTAGTAAAAAAGATGATTTTTTTGTTAATCGGTACTTTTTGTTTCTTGATTTTTTAACAGACTTTTAATATTATTTACAAACATGTTCACATTTTTTATTCACAACACAACACACAATTTTATTATTTTATATATCAATTAAAAATGAAAACTGAAAAATATTCGCTCGCATGTGGGATCAAACACCCCGATGCATACCCAAAACCCCTATGAACAAACCTATTTAAACCGCACGGTCAATGAAGGTTGGAAGGAATCCTGCATAATCTACTATATCAATGCCAGAGCCGCATATTCTGTATAAACTGTCACTCAACATTGATTCAGAATGGGACACCAATGTTCGTCCCATGCTCGATTCAAGACTCCGTCAATCTTCGTGAGCGAAGATACAATATTCAGCTTCTTTATTACCGTGGATTTTAACGTGCTGAATCCGAATCCGGCCTCAAAATGGACCCATCACGTCAGGTTTTCGAGATGTTTTAACCTAAAAGTGCAAAAAACCTGTTTTAGTTATATTTGATGTCATGTAACATCAAGAGATAATTTTATCTAAAGTTTTAATAGTTCTGAGCATTTTCAATATAACTGCATACGAATTCGATATCAGATTGACAAGTTGTATACGCCATTTTGAATTTTGTGAATCTGATATCGAATTCGTATGCAGTTATATTGAAAATGCTTAGAACTATTTAAAATTGAGATATTTGTAGTTAAATTCTGCTTTATTATTAAAGTTTCTTTGTTTCTACTCAGTTTTTCGAAGAATTCGACAAACTCAGTAAATTCAATAAACGATTACTCAGAGACAAATGAAGATTTTTAAAATTTTCAAAATGAATATTAAAGGGGAAGAGTAGCACTTTCAGGCTCAATATTGACCTTTTAGAGAAAAAAATTATCTCTTGATGTTACATGACATCAAATATAATAAAAACAGGTTTTTTGCACTTAAAGGTTAAAATATCTCTAAATCCTGACGTGATGGGTCCATTTTGAGGCCAGATTCGGATTCAGCACGTTGAAATCCTTCGGAAAAGTATTGTCTGATTATTGGAAAGTCCTTGTACATTGTCCAATTATTATTTTTAAAGATCTGGAGTTTTGTTTATCTGAAAAATTTTCAGTGATCAAAAACTTCCTGTGTAACAAATGTTCATTAGTGTGTAATAAATATTTATGACAAGTATTTTTTCACTAGGATTAACCGATTAATAAATATTATTAAAATGCTTTTTTTGTTAAACGCGTGCGACCTTGTGACTCAGTGTTGACAACTCAAGAGTTCAACGTATGTGTTGATTTATCAACGCTGAATCGCAACGCGTGCGACCGCACGCGTTTAACAAAAAAAAGTATTTTGATAATATGTACTAAACGGTTAATCCTAGTGAAAAAATACTTGGCGTTATGCCTCCGCCTTGTGCCACTTGGCTGCAGAGACGCATTACGATACTTTAGTTTTAGATCGTATTTAAAGCGTACACTGTAAAAAATTTTAGGTGAAATTTACACCGTCGCACGAGGGCAATAAAAGGACCCTCGTCGCACGATGTGAAATCACCCTGAGCCTCGAATGAAATTTACATCGACGCACGATGTATATTTTTTTTTGTACATCGTGCGTCGATGTAAATTTCATTCGAGGCTCAGGGTGATTTCACATCGTGCGACGAGGGTCCTTTTATTGCCCTCGTGCGACGGTGTAATTTTCATCTAACATTTTTTACAGTGTATTTAAAGCCAAGTGGCGCTGTATACCTATTGGTTAGGCTACGTCTTCTTTCTTAAATAATTCGAGACTTTTTCAGCGCGCAGTGACTGAAGTACTCAGTGGCAGCGTCAAGAACAATTATTTCCAAGCCATTAGAAAAACACCTGAAAATTCTTTAATGAATATTGAACTTTTCTAAAAGAAGTTCTAAATTTTTCCCATATCCTGAGTTCTTGAATAAATTTAGTAATAACTTTTAAAAAAAGTTTTTCCGTGTGTGTAAGACAAAAATTAATATATAATTTAACTTTATTTATATGAATCTTATATAATTAACATAAATATTATAAACTAAAACCAAATAAATATTTATATTTAATTACCCATTGATATCTTAATGTTAATTAAATTATTATGGTTTTGAATAATAATAATAATAATTTTTTAATAAATTTATATAAAAAATGACTTAAAAAATATAGAATATATGTGACGCTCCACGGTGAAAGGGACCTAACGTGACAAATGCTGATTTTTCAGGAAAAGCATTTAAAAGTCGAGCGTTCCGATTGGTTAAAATACTCTAGCGAAAATCAGCCCCACTACTCACTACACATTGATAGTTGTCCGTGTTACACGAAGCGCACGAATTGTACGTAGATAAGCAGTGTAGTAGTATTGGAAAGTAAAGGGGCTAATTTTCTGAACAAGCACGTGTAAACACTTAACAAGCTCATTTTTAAACATTAATAACAACAAAACCTGTAAGTAGAAATTATTTTTGCCTTTTGTATATGAAAGAGCAACTCAAAAATTATAGAATGATGTAAATAAATCAAAATTAATTTTTTGTCACGTTAGGTCCCTTTCACCGTGGAGCGTCACATATTATAGTATTAAATAATTTAAAAACATTTATATTTAATATTAAGCGCACTCGGTAATAAATAATATAATAATTAAGATTAGATGTTCAAGCTTCACTCACGAAGGTTAACCGAGTCTTGAATCGAGCATAGGACGAACATTGGTGTCCCATGCTGAACCAATATTAAGGGGTTACACCACTGTAGACATTTAAAAAAAATTTTAATTTTTTTATTAGCTTAAAAATTTTTTTGAACCTTCTAGAATAAGGAAGAAAAGGTTTTATACATGTCTGAAATCGATTTCATTGAAATTTTCAAGCTTTTTTATCGGAGAAGAATTTTAACTTACATAAAACATGCATTACAAAAATGTCTCCAGTGCGTACATTTTCAAATATTTAATAATTAAAATTTGTAATTTTTAAGTTAAATATGTAAGTTAATAACTACTTAAAATATTGTTACTATATTCCTTTTCCTTATATTAAAAAAAAATTATTGAACAAGTGCTTATCTTTTTGCCCGCTGTAATGGTGTTGCTCTTTTAACGCGTTTTTCTCAAAACACAGTTTTAGAAATCTGCAAGCAGTATAACTTAAACAATTTTCACTATTTTCAATCGGGTTTTTTTATTACATTTTTAAAATTAAATTTTGAACAGAAATACGTAGGGTTTTTTTGATAAGTTAATTTACACAATTGTTATAAACAATTAAGTGTCGTTATCTTTGGTCGGAAAATGAGTTTTTTCTTCAAATTTTATTAATAAAAATTTGTAATTTTTTACTTGAATATACAGTCAATAACTTCCTAAAACATTATAACTATATATTCTTTCCTTCCATTAAAAAAAAAATTCATGAAAAAACGTTGTTTTTGAGGCATTTACAGTGGTGTAACCCCTTAAGTGACAATGATATAAAGACTGATTCAACTCTTGGTTACCCGCGCTGTGCGTTCATGGCTCAATCAAGCTTCAAGTTACTTCTACAATAACTTTTTTTTCATCGACACGAACAAAATGCACTGTTAAAACCATGCAAAATAGTTGCGCGCGCAACGTTTTCTCGCTCATGTCGATGAGAAAAAAGTTATTGTAGAAGCAACTTCAGGGGCTTTCTACAACAGCTTTTTTTATCGACAAGAGCAAAATGCACCATGCAAAATAGTTGCGCGCGCATCGTTTTTACACTAATTCCGATGAAAAAAAAGCTGTTGTAGAAAGCCTCTCAACTCATCGTCAGCATTGGTTTTTCTCACCTAGGATGTTTCGAATTATAATTATATATAATATGTCGAAAATTTTAAGTAAATATTTAATAACTTTTTAGTAAAGTGTCAATGCTGTAGGGGTTACTTGTTTGAATATATATATATATATATATATTTTAAAAATGTATTTTGCTTTGTTTTAAATTAAATATATTTTAGTATTGCCAGAGAGAAACTGAGAGTACGCACGTAATGCAAAGCATGCTTTCCTTTGAAAGTCTGCCCCCTCGCGGCCAAAAGTCCTAAGCTTAGGTGGTTAGCTATATATATATTGCCTAAATAGGTGAGATCGCACACATATGTCAAATGTAATGGCTAAAGGCCTAAGCACAACTGGTTCGGTTTCGGGAGACGGTTTCGGGATATGTAAGATTTACATACATTTTGAGGTTAGGAAGCCCATATACCGAAACCGTCTCCCGAAACCGAACCAATTGTGCTTAGGCCTTAAGCCGAATTATAATCGGAATCGCTCGTGATCACTCGTAAAATGCAAGGAACGCGAGGAATACCGAATAGAAGAATAGAACTAAAAAAGAGGTTATGTCAATGTTTTGACATTTTTACACTGCAACGTTTTTTTGTGGTTTTGATGCTGATAAAATTTTCTTTTTACACCAAAATTTGTAATAGTAGTTCAATGTGATATTAATAAATTCCCAGGTTAAATCCGGCACTTTTGCCTATTTAAAATTTCTGGTTTCAAAACTATACAAATTATGATACAACAAAATTTCAGATGCATTAATCGCCGAAAGACTTTTATTTACATTGTTCATATGTTCATATTTAGGTATACATTTTTCTAAAGAGAAATACATAAATTACACTGCAAAATAAATTTTCTGTACATTTACAGGTTTTTTTTACAGAAATTTGTAAAATAACAATTTTCTGTAAATTTACTACATATTAGTCAAAATTATTACTGATTATTACCTGCTTTCAGAGTAGTGAATTTACAGAAAATTGTAAAATTCAGACTAAAAAGAGATTCTAAATTCTATACTTTTAGACGTTAGATTACAATTTCTATAAAAATTGTAAAGCAGAACATTTTTTTATAGTGATATTTTAGAGATTTGAGCGTATTTAAATATTTACAGCAACAAATTCTCTTTAAAAAAAGAGGAATTAAAATTAGCAAATATAATATTGTATTAATAATTTTAATTCCCAACATTTATATTAGTATTTTTACACTAAGCGATAAACTCATAATATTGCATAAATTAGGGAAACATTTGGGAATTTTATCAAAAGTACTGAAAAAATATTAAATTTCTAAAATTGAGAACAAAATTCTTGTTTCTTTCATAATATGCTAAGTTTCGAAAGTGAATTGAAAAAATTATATTTTCAATTTACCTTCGAAACTTAGCAATCATTACAAATTTTAATGGACACAAAACTTTGGCAGGGTGGCCACATTGTCAGTAAAGTCAGGGAAAAAAATTTTTATTAGTTAAGTCAGGAAGAACAAATTTTTGTCAGTAAATTGAAGGAAATACCAGGATTAAATCCTATAGGTGAAATTTTTTGCGGGGAAATTAAGCGAATTGAGACTAATTTTGAAAAATTACGAATTTTTCAACTTTTGTCCAAACATTAAAACAAAATATAACAATTTTTAGTTTATTTAGTTAATTTTTTTCTATAAAAAGAATTTTGTCAAGGAAAATAATTTTAATGTCAGTAAATTGTCAGGAAAATTGATAAACTGAAACTTGTGGCCACCCTGCTTTAGACTTTTTTCATTTCTTTTAATAAATAATTGAACTTTATAACATGTTAAATTAATTAATTTTAAATAATTAAATTATTGAATTTTTTAAGATTTGTGATTGCAATTTTTAAAAATGATTGAGTTTTAGAAAATTGTATGTTTATAATCATTTTTGTAAATTCAAAGTCATGTAAAAAAATAATAATCACTAGTTCAGTTAAAAAAAAGTTGAAAATTTTTTGCCTTTGAGTTTCGGATTTTTCATTAAATGTTAATGAAAGAAAAAATTATTAATGTTTCGAATAAGTTAAGAATTTGAAATATTCTTAAAAAATAAAAATTCTATATCTGGAAATCAGGAAAAAACAAGAATGAATTAAATACAAATTATTAGTACTGCTTACTATAATTTGAATCAGTGACTGACTTTTTAATAATACATTTTACGTTAATATAATTATAACTAATTAATAAATTGATACACTTTACTAATAAGTTAGTAAAAATTACTATTTATTGGTAAAATAATTATTTTATTAATTAAATTGCAAGGGTTTCTGAAGTTAGAGCCGAAGTAGAGAATCGAAAAAAATTGTTTTTACAAAATCAAAAAATGAAACATTTTTTAAAGGTTGTAGATTGGAAAAGTAAAATTTTCCATCTAAAAACCAAAATATCCCTCAGTAATTCAAAGTTAAAAAAATTTAATTTGAAAAATTTTGTAGTGCATTTAATTTAAAGGCATATAGTTTTTCTGAAAACTGCATAATATTTAATTGTATAGAATTATTTGGTGTTTATCAACGTGTAAAAAGAAAATTTTATCAGCATCAAAACCACAAAAAAACGAAAAAAACGTTGCAGTGTAAAAATGTCAAAACATTGACATAACCTCTTTTTTAGTTCTATTCTTCTATTCGGTATTCCTCGCGTTCCTTGCATTTTACGAGTGATCACGAGCGATTCCGATTATAATTCGGCTTAAGGCCTAAGCACAATTGGTTCGGTTTCGGGAGACGGTTTCGGTATATGGGCTTCCTAACCTCAAAATGTATGTAAATCTTACATATCCCGAAACCGTCTCCCGAAACCGAACCAGTTGTGCTTAGGCCTTTAGCCATTACATTTGACATATGTGTGCGATCTCACCTATTTAGGCAATATATATAGCTAACCACCTAAGCTTAGGACTTTTGGCCGCGAGGGGGCAGACTTTCAAAGGAAAGCATGCTTTGCATTACGTGCGTACTCTCAGTTTCTCTCTGGTATTGCTATTGCTATTATATTCTAAGTTTCATTTTAATAAAGTATAATTTATTCAAATTTATCTTTAAAGGAAGCTCTATAATCTGATAAAATATTACTTAAGAGACTAAACCCTAAACCCTTTAAAAAAGCGATCGGCTTAAAATTTACAGGGTTCCTTTATAGATATAATAGCTAGTTCGTGAACGAAGAAATTTTAATTTGTCCAAAAATTTAAATTTTTTTGGTCAAAAAACCAGTTTTGAAAAACCTAAAAATTCGATTTTTGGTGAAAATCATTTGCCATATCTAAAAAAAAAAATTTTCTCAAAACCCTTCGTTCACGAACCAGATAACACAGTAAACTAACAAATTTTCCTTTGCTTTTGATTCGAGTTGAGTTGTTCCCATTTTATCGTGCACACCGCAAGCCACTTTAATAAAAGTATTTTGGTAAAACAGCTACAGTTTCCACAAATGTCAATATTTGTTCAGTTTTAAAGTTGCTAAAATTTTATGACAACATGTAGTATCAGGTACAATGTACATTATTTCAATAAAGTTTAAATGAGAACTCTAAAAATAATTATGAAAATCACTCTTTTTTGTGGTCAAAAAGGTATGTAACCCCTTAAAATAAATTCAATATTTTTTATAAATGTTATTAAATATTTAATAACATTAAGATACTTTACTTGATTCAATCACTTTTCTGTGTGCTTTATTTTATTTTGTGCAGCTTGGAAAGAATTAAATATAAAAGGAATTTAAAATTGTCACTTAATTTTAACGGTAATAGAGTTTAAATATATGTTATTAATTATATTTATGATAAACATAATCATACAATAGTGGTTGTGTAATGACTGAAAAGAGTGAAAAAATTAATTATACATATAAATCAGTGTGTGACCACAAACCTGAAAGAATACACACTATATATATATATATATATATATATATATATATATATATATATATATAAAATCTTAGACTTCACTTTCTCTTATTATGTTTATTATTATTTGTAATGCTTAACGCAGCTGGAGTTCTATGGAGTTGCGTTCTCTGCCTTCAACGCCCCCCTCCGAGATATTCACAACAATATATGCCGGACACTTCCTTCACTTGTCAAAATAAGATTCTAGGCAGCTATTACGCCGATCCGGAGACCGACTGTCAACTATTCCATGTTTGTGTGTCCGTTGCAGGAACCGTTCAGGATTATCGGTAAGATCTTTTGCTGACACATAATGTACATATATATATATATATATACGCATGCCTCTTTAACAAAAGAAGAATGTACATAATAGTAGGTGACGTTTCATAGAATTCAGCGTCGCGTTGTATTGTTACTCGAGAAATATACGTTTTCTAATTTTTACTACTTTTCCGGATTCGTATCATTGCAATTGATCAAATACGTGATATTATTAATACACAGAAAAAAACTGAACTCAAAATGAGTCAGAAAAGTGACTCATTATGAGCTGCAACAAAAATGAACCTCATCGTATATGGCGCCGCGTTCTATATCATTTAACATAGACTCATTATGAGTTGCAACAAAAATGAGTCCAATTTTTTTCTGTGTAGGTATTTCTTTTAAGTCAAATATATTTTCACTCACATATGTGACCGGGACTGAGAAAAGGGACCTACTGACCAAAAAATCGATATTTTTTTTATAATGGATTTTTTTACAATTGTTTAAACAAATTTAAAAAATTAAAAAAAAAATTTTTTTTTATGAAATTTAAGTAATTTTAAGAAAAAAATTACTCTTGGTATTTTTGCTTAAAATATAAAATTAAAAACTTACAAATTTTTTAAAATTGCAAAGTGCAATGGATTTCTTTCTCGTTATTGAATGCCTAAACCATTTACAAAAAATTCGACTTAATTCCTCGAAGATGATCCCCAAGTATACCCGTCATCTGCAACCTGGTTGTGCAAGTTAACAAATAACTATGGATTATTGTAGAGTTATCAGTTCTGAACTTGCATAAAGAATTTCAGACCTCTAGGACATCCGGAAGTCTTTTAAATTAATTTTTTAAATTCCATAATTTTACTTTTGCAAAGTAAATTGTTTATAACAATTACATGACTATTTGAACAATTATTTAACCATGAAAATCGGATTCAGCATAAAAAAATACATAAAGAACACTCATCATGTTAATTTAAAATGAAAAATGTTTCAAGAAATATAATTTATTTGTATAGAAAACTTTAAACGCGTTTTTCTTGAAAAGTTGATATTAGTAAGTAGGTCACTTTTCTCAGTTCCGGTCACATATATCTTCAAGTTTCAAAACTTAAAATAATTAAAATTTAATGTCTTTTTTAAGAAAAGATTATTATTTATATTTAATAAATTATTTGACTGCGTGGTTACAACATAATATTCTAAATAGTACACGGAGAAAAATGGATAATACAATTAGGAATATAGAAAATAAGATCATATACTAAATATAATCTGATTATAAGTCTTTATAATCTATTTTCAACCTTTTAATGTTTAAAATTATTTCTTGCATTCACAATAGATTATACATTTTATAATCGAAAATCGTATCAAATTATAATTCTAGATTATTACTATAGCAACATGTTTTTTTCAAATTGTCATTTATGAAGGTTAATGTTCTTTTGAAAATTTTTTGTGTTGGAAATTTTTTACATGTGCTGCAATTTTAATTTTCCAGGTTTGTAAATTTCCGGTAATTTTATTTAGTGATGCACGACGAGACTCTGTCCTTTCATAAAAAAAATGATGAAAATATTACATTAAATTGTTTTCATTGTTTTTCTCGCGAGATTCTCGGTTTTTCGAGACGAGACTCGCTCGAAGTGAATCACTAATTTTATTTTTATAAATCTAAAAACTATTATAGCATTATATATTTATAATTAGCTTATTATTGATTATAACCATTTTTTATTTCTACACGGAGAAAAAAATGCTGTTGAATCAATGACATATGAGTTTGATTCATTGAATAGTGTCATAACGGGCTGCCAAACGTATATGCTGTTGTTTTGAAAGCACCGATTCTAATGATTCGATAGTATCACTTTCATTGAAACAAAAGCATATTTCTCAAATTGACAGCATACTATGTTAATTTGAAGATATTCCTTTTGAATTAACGATCAAAGTTTTTTTCATTTAACAGTATATGCTTTTTAGTCAATGACTACAGTTTTTAAATTTAAAAGCAATTGACTGAAGTCAATTCTTTAATGTGGTTAAAGATATACCAACGATAAATTGAAAAAAGGAAATTTTTGTTCACATATTTTTTATATACTATAATTAATTCTCACACCTTTAACACAACACTTCTTATATACATGTTTTTTATATTTTACACACTAACATACACATCTTTATTATTTTTTTATTTTTCCCAACGACAAACACACACACATACACATTCAAACACACTTTATATTTTTTTGAGTCTGAAAAATACGCTGTTCCCAATCGGTCACCGCGACCAAAAGCTGCTTAACTTTCGTCATAGACGAGAACCGCCGCGCTGCAATGTAATACATTCGCTTCTTACATTGAGCACTTACTTTGTGGTTAAATACCGTGCGCGAGATTTTTCTCGTGTATAAGGGAATTTATATAGAGAATTTATATTTAACTAGTCATTAATTCTTTAAAACAATTTAAATAATACTTTTTTATATAAGAATTTAAAAAACGACAGGTTTAATAAACATATAAATATGTGCGGTTAAGTATTTCAATAAATTTAGCACCTGTCAATGTCTCATATACAGAGTGTCCTTATTTTTATAGCATATGCTATAGGCAGTCCGCTATAGCACCACTCATTGAAACGAAAGCATATGCATTTGTTTTCCAGAGCGCGCTTCTTTGGAGCAAACAACTTTTTATTTGATTTAAATTTACACGCATTTTCTTCAAATTTATTTATTAGATGCTTCAAATGAATAATGTCAAAGAAACAATAAATTATTCTGTTGTTATATATATTGATGAACTATAGAAACATTTTGTCAAATATCATTAATTTAACAGTACCGTACTTTTAATTTAAACAGTTTCATTTTTTCGTTTTAAGCAATATGCTGTTCGATTAATAAATGTGTTATTGAATCAATAACGGGAAATTCAATAGTATGGAGCTATTTGATTCAACAGCACTTTTTTCAGTGTAATGTTACAAGGAAATATTATTTTTCACCTTTTCTCCTTACAAACAAATTTATGGATTAATAAAATTAATTTATTAATTTATAATAATTGATCAATTAATTTAATTTCAAAATTATCATCAACAACAAATTCAAAATATTTATTTTTTTAAAATTTTATTAATAGGCAATTGTCATTTGGGGTGAATGTAAACAAGGGGTAAATGTAAACAGTAGATGTTTCAGATAAATTTACAAATTTAAAAATAAGTACAGCGTCAATATATGTTTACATCATCTTACCTACAAGATGTTCTGAGTATTGACAATATTTTATTTTGACAATTGGCAATGCCATAGTGTAGGTTATCTTTTAATGCAAAAAAGGTAAGCTTACATCGTAATGTTGATAAAGGTTATACTGTAAGGTCGTGGTAAGGTTGAGGTAAGGTTATTATCAAGTTGTAAGATTGAGGTAAAGTTGTGGTAAGTTTACAAGTTTTGGTTAATATTAACAAAATAATTAATAATATTAACAATTAACAAATAAAAAAATTAAATTTGTTGCAGTGCTCTTTTTTGGTAACCTAATATGAAACAGAAAATTTTGAAAACAAATTTGGGGGACATTCGAACCCGGGATCGACGCGCATTAACCTATAGTATCCTAACTAACTGAGCTAAGTTGGGAACTGACATAGAAAAAATCAATTTTGTTTTTAAAGTGAACTTAGAAAATTACTATCACTTTAAAGCAAAATTGATTTTTTCCATGTCAGTTCCCAACTTAGCTCAGTTAGTTAGGAAACTATAGGTTAATGCGCGTCGATCTCAGATTCGAATCCTAGTCTCCCCAAATATGTTTTCAAAATTTTCTGAAAAATGTTTGGTTTCCAATAAGGGGAAGGGCAACAAACATAATTTTTTATTTAATATTTATTAATAAATTACGTTTCAAATTATTTTGTTAATATTGACCATAATAGGTAAACTCACAACAACCTTACAAGAACCTTACAACTTGATAATAACCTTCCAACAGCCTTACCTCAACCTATACTTGTAAGCTTACCTCAACTTTTACATGTAAGCTTACTATGAGTTTTTCGAGTAAGCTTACAATAGAATTAGGTGTAATCTCACATCAGCTTTTATGTGTAATCTTACGGAAATGCGGAAATTTTTAGACTAACTTATGTCTACAACAGACTTACGTGGTAAACCTTACAACCTCTACAGATTTCCTCACAGTGGCCTTACAGCAATAAGTCGTGCTATCTGGGTAATATTATTTTTCATTATTTTCAAAATTACCATTTGATTAGAAAGAATCCGCTGTTGGTAAAGAAGAGAGCGCCGCTGCACTGCGCAAACTATATACCGATTATGCGCCGCATTGAAAAAGCCTATGTCGCATTGGACTCATATTTATCAGTTAATCTTGACATATTTTCATTAAACTTCATTTTCACACTCACTATTAGTATTTTTTCATTTCTTTAACTCGTATTTTGGTTCACTGACACTCATTATTTACTCCTGTCACGTATTTTCTTTTTTTAAAAGCTTAAAACTTGCACCGCATTAGGACCCCTTGATCTCCGCATTCACCACGACATCCAATGCGCTATATTGCGAATACCGCATTGGCTGGTTAGCACGGGGCGCATGATTATTCCCCAAATTTCAATTTCCTAATATACAAAACATGGAAATTTTTATCATCGAAACTTCATTTCGCATAATTTTCAGATTTCGAAATTTCTTTTAACATAATTTTTAATTTATCGAATTATTTTTTATCCTAATATTTAAATAGTCGAATTGTTTTTTAATATAATTTTTAATATGTCGAAAAATTCTTTGACACAAATTTTGTTTTTTCGAATGACTATTTTCCATAATTATTAATCCTCCAAATTTCCATTTGACATAATTTTTAAACCTTCGAAATATTGTTACATAAATTTCATTTATCGAAATTTTATTTGTCATAATGTTCATTTACTCGACTTATCAAGTGACATAAAACGCATTTACTCACATTCTCATGTGACATAACCTTCAAATCTTCGAAACGTCATATTTAGGAAATTCCATTTATCGAAATTTTATTTGTCATAATGTTCATTTACTCGAATTATCAAGTGACATAACCTTCAAATCTTACAAACGTCATATTTAAGAAATTTCATTTATCGAAATTTTATTTGTCATAATTTTCATTTATTCGAATAACCATTTAGCATAAAATCTATTTGTCCGAAATTCCATTTCACATAATTTTCAAACATCATAATTACTTTTTAACCTATAATGCATGTCACAGAAATTTCATTTATCCTAAAATAATAATGCAATTTTCAAATATTTTTCTCATCTCTATTGTTATTTTAGGATAAATGAAATTTCTGTGACTTGCATTATAGGTTAAAAAGTAATTCTGATGTTTGAAAATTATGTGAAATGGAGTTTCGGACAAATATACAGATTTTATGTTGAATGGTTATTCGAATAAATGAAAGTTATGACGAATAAAATTTCGATAAATGAAAGGGCTTAGGGGGTTAAGTATGCAAAAAATGCCCCCGCTTCTATTTTTCTCAAATTTGGTCCATATGTTACTATCCATATGACTATAACTTTCTGCAATTTTGAACTCAAAATTCGCTTTTTTGGGGGAGTTATGGAGGGGAAAAGCAAAATCAAAAAACTTATGTTTCTCGAAAACTACTGAACCGATTTTATTGAAATTTTAAGAGGTTGTAAATATAGATAAGACGATTTTAGAAAAAAAAATCCAAATTTTTTTTAGGGTTATTTTTTTAATGACCACTTTCTCTTTTGTTGTAAAAAGTATCTTATAATGTCCCCTTTAACATATATGTTTTTCAAATTTTTTAAAAATATAGTTTTTGAGTAAAATGTCAAAAACCATGGTCATATTATTTGTCACGTACGATAATGCACATATATACATATGGGCCATATTAATGTGATAGGGTATAGCTAAATAAGTATGAAAAATGTGACCCGAATATATTTTTCCCATTCATTCCTACCCACTTAAAAATAACTTTTTCAAATTTTTAACTCAAAATTTTGAGTTTTTTGGAACTTATGGAGGGGAAAAAATCAAAAAACGCATTTTCCTCAAAAACTACTGTATGTATTTTAATCAGCTTTGGATATGTTGAAAAGACAATTAAAGAGATTCCAAAAAAAAATTTCAAATTTTTTTTTCAAAAAATTTCAAAATGAAAGTTTTTGGAAATTTTCAAAAAAAAATTTTTTTAGTTCCATTAAAGTGACATTTTTAAGTATTTTCTCATTTCATTCTCTTATGTGATCTACTAAATAAAAAATTTTGCCCGACATAATTTCAAGATGTGTCACGGTAAATAACTCAAAACTCTACACGGAACATTTTTATGTTGTATGCAAATGTTTAATTTTAAAAAAACTGTCAAATATTTTTGCAACTTATTACTAGTGTCTTATTAAGGTTGATAAATCCAAATCTGAAGTTGATTTAAAAAAATATTTTTAGACAAACAACAAAATTTCGAAAATTTTAAAATCAAATTTTAGGATTTTTGGAGTTTTTTTACCGTGTCGCACTCTAAAATCATGTAGGCCATTATTTTTTAAAAAGTAAGACTGTTAAAGAAGTTAAATAAAAAAAGTGTGATGTACCGCTTCAACGATCCAAAAAGAAAAAAATTTTAAATGTAACAATAAAAAATTTGGATTTTTCTTAGGAAATAATTTTTTTGACATCGATTTCAGGCTTGTATTCAGAAAACCCCTAATTATTATTTATTTATTTAGATACACAAACGGGTAATAAACCCTTTACAAAGTATAAATATAAAGACAAGTATTTGTCACTTTTTAACCTTTGTTTAATTATAATCTAATGGTTATCTTAAAGTTTTAATATTGTTTTGCGCAAAGTAGCAGTGAACCTATTCAAATTCGTATCAAAAAACTTCAGACAGTCATTATAACGGTTTCCTTCTCTACATATTCTATCTATAATAGAATTATTCCCGTAATTGGTTCTATATGATAATTAACATAAAATGTAGAGGAGTGTCTGGAGAAGCGCGTTGGTGCACACAGTTTTATTAACGATAATAATGTAGAACAATTCATATGACCATTGAGTATCTTAAACAAAAATAGTAAGTCATTAAATTTAAATCTTGATTGGATTTTTGGAATTTTTAAATTAGAATGTAAATCATCATAATTATGTGAGTATGAATCGAAGCTTATTCCACATTGTCTTGCTGCAAATCGTAAAAAACGATTTTGGACTCTTTCTAATCTAATAATGTGAATGAAGTAGTAGGGAAACCAGACAATGGAAGCAAATTCAAGAATTGACCTTACATATGAAAAATATAGTACTTTAAGACATATCAAACTTTTAAAATCAGAAGTATTTCTCATGATAAAGCCCAATGATCGAAGTGAATTATTTTGTAATTAAATAAATAATTAATTATTTAACCATTCGCATACAACATAAAAATGTTCCGGGTAGGGTTTTTGAGTTTTTTACCGTGACACATCTTGAAATCATGTCAGGCAAAATTTTTTATTTAGTAGATCACATAAGAGAATGAAATGAGAAAATACTTAAAAATGTCACTTTAATAGAACTAAAAAAATTTTTTTTTGAAAATTTCAAAAAACTTTCATTTTGAAATTTTTTGAAAAAAAAAATTTGAAATTTTTTTTTGGAATCTCTTTAATTGTCTTTTCAACATATCCAAAGCTGATTAAAATACATACAGTAGTTTTTTGAGTTAAAAATTTGAAAAAGTTATTTTTAAGTGGGTAGGAATGAATGGGAAAAATATATTCGGGTCACATTTTTCATACTTATTTAGCTATACCCTATCACATTAATATGGCCCATATGTATATATGTGCATTATCGTACCCCCCACAACACCGAAACTTTCCTAAAGATTTCCTAAAGATTTATTTGAAATGTTCGATATATTTAATTGCAATATTTATTGAAAGTTGTGTAAAGATTTAAATGTCCCGATTAAATAAATATTTAGCGCGAACATTTCCTGAACATTTCAATTACATCTTCGCATAATTATAATTATAATTATAATTAGGCGAAAATTTTCAGGAAATGTTCAGGAAAGGTTCGTGCTAGACATTTATTTAATCGAGACATATAAATCTTTACACAACCTTCAATAAATATTGCAATTAAATATATCGAACATTTCAAATAAATCTTTAGGAAATCTTTAGGAAAGTTTCGGTGCTGTGCGGGACGTGACAAATAGCATGACCATGGTTTTTGACATTTTACTCAAAAACTATATTTTTAAAAAATTTGAAAAAAAATATGTTAAAGGGGACATTATAAGATACTTTTTACAACAAAAGAGAAAGTGGTCATTAAAAAAATAACCCTACAAAAAATTTGGATTTTTTTTTCTAAAATCGTCTTATCTATATTTACAACCTCTTAAAATTTCATTAAAATCGGTTCAGTAGTTTTCGAGAAACATAAGTTTTTTGATTTTGCTTTTCCCCTCCATAACTCCCCCAAAAAAGCGAATTTTGAGTTCAAAATTGCAGAAAGTTATAGTCATATGCATAGTAACATATTGGCCAAATTTGAGAAAAATAGAAGCGGGGGCATTTTTTGCATACTTCACCCCCTATGCCCTTTCTTAAATATGACGTTTGTAAGATTTGAAGGTTATGTCACTTGAGAATTCGAGTAAATGCGTTTTATGTCACTTGATAATTCGAGTAAATGAACATTATGACAAATAAAATTTCGATAAATGGAATTTCCTAAATATGACGTTTCGAAGATTTGAAGGTTATGTCACATGAGAATGTGAGTAAATGCGTTTTATGTCACTTGATAAGTCGAGTAAATGAACATTATGACAAATAAAATTTCGATAAATGAAATTTATGTAACATAATATTTCGAAGGTTTAAAAATTATGTCAAATGGAAATTCGGAGGTTTAATAATTATGAAAAATAGTCATTCGAAAAAACAAAATTTATGTAAAAGAATTTTTCGACATATTAAAAAGTATATTGAAAAACAATTCGACTATTTAAATATTAGGATAAAAAATAATTCGATAAATTAAAAATTATGTTAAATGAAGTTTCGATGATAAAAATTTCCATGTTTTGTATATTAGGAAATTGAAATTTGGGGAATAATCATGCGCCCCGGTTAGCACTCGCAATGTGAAATCCCGTACCTCCCAATACTTTTTTTTACAGAGTAGTATACTTGAAATAACTTGTTTCTTAAACCTCGTTTAACTACAGTGGCGTTAACCCTCCATCCGTCGCATGGTGAGGTGTTTCCTCACCCACACCCAGAGAAATGGTATATTTGTCTCAGAACCAACTAGACTTTTTATTTAACTCAAATATATGTTTTATTTATGTCAAATATAAATTTTATTTAAAACAAATAAAATGTCTAGTTGGTTCTGAGACAAATCTACGTTTATTTAAGTAAAATAAAATATATTTGGTTAACATTCCAAAAAAAATTTGGCATTTTATAACAATTTTCGATTAATTTACGATGGGTGAGAAGTTTCTTCACCTGCGACGGATCGCGTTCTAAAAAAGATGCGACGGATGGAGGGTTAACATTTACCCCGAATTTTAGGAAAATTTCAAAATCTCGGGGTAAATGTAAACAGTCAGTTTTAGGCGATTTAGATGCATCAATATTTTTTTGTACTTCATAAAATTTTCTAGGGAAGTAACTCTGCTGGAAGTAAAGGGATAGAAATCTTACCTCTGAATATTTTTTTATCTCTGAGATAGAAAAAGAGAAAGTTTTTCTATCTTAGTCTATCCCCACTTTATCACTTCAATCACTTTTTATCTCTCCTTCTGTATAAATCTTTTTTAATAACCTTTATTTCATCTCTTTTAATACTTTCAATATTCACGCCTATCTCTTTCTATCTCTGATTTCATCTAAGAATATACTTATCTCTTTTAATAATCTTGTTTCTATCTCAGGCTATCCCTTTTCTATTCTCCTGAATCTCTTTCTATTTTTCCTATTTATTCAATCTCTTTTCATAACCCTTACTTTATCACCTTTCATCCTTTTTTTATTACTATTCTCTTTTTTCTCTTTCTATCCCTATTTAATTCTATCCCCATTTTTATTACAACTATCGCTTTTTATCTTCTCTTCTTCTCAATCTTTTTGAATAACCTTTTTCTTATTATCATCTTCAATACTTTTTCTATCTACTTGAAACTTACTTACTTACTTTAAATCTTTAAACTTGAATCCAAAAACACACTGATCCCTGCTTATGACCTTCTTTTATCCCAGGCTTTTCCTTTTTCAATCCTTTCAATCTCATTTTATGTCATATTTTTTCTCAATCTCTTCTAATAACCCTTATTTCATCCTTCTACTATTTACTTCATTCTCTTTCTATCCTCATTTGAATCTTAGTATTTACATTTTTCCTTATCTTTATAAATAACATTTGTTATATACCGTTCTATTCTTTATATCCTTGTACTTCTCTCTTTTTAATCTTAGTACACACTCATCACAATTTACACCTTGGGTTTAATCTTAGTCAATATTACCTCTCGATTCTATTCAATCTCTTTCCACCACCTACTTTTGCTCAATCTCTTTTAATAACCTTTACTTTATCGCATATCAATTCTTTTACTATTCACTTTCTTTTCTTTTTATCTTAACTTTATTCTAATGCCATACTTTTTTCTTTTTATCCCTTTGATTCTAGATCAGTCTATTTCTTTCCAATACTATTGAAAAAGGCCTTTTCTTCTTTTATCTCAATAATTTCTTTATATTTATTATGCTCTTTTTAGCCCTTATACTATTCTCTTCTTTTGCTTTCTAATCCCAATTACATATCAATACATACAATACTTATCACTTTTATTCCTTTAACTCAATTGCAATTGGTTGCAATAGACTGCAGTATATTTCCTTCATGTACATTGAGTTAGCTATGTGACGATTTCATGATAAATAAAGAAATTAAAACTTTAAAAAGGAGATCAACTGAGAGATAAAGAGTGATAGAGTAAGAGATTAAAAGAGATCAATATATTCCCCAAAGTGAAAAGGTAGTTCAAGAAAAATATCTTCTAAGCTAGCGTGGCTGAGTGACATGTGTATTCGACTTGCGTCCCTAAGGTTCAGGGTTCGAGCCCTTCTGCGTGCTAGATTTTTCAAATTTGCTTTTAAGTGTTATGTGTATAATGTTGGTTAATAATGTGAAATGAAATATAGATACAAACAATAAATAATAATTTCACAACAAATAAATAAATAACTTGATTTGTTAAAAAAAGGTTATAAATAGAAGTACGAAAACTCTCAAAATATTTTTTTTAAATACTAAATTCAATTGAAATTGTAATACTTCATAAAGTCTTTAATATTGTTCATAATATTGGTTAATTAATTCTTTATATAATAAAAATTAAAAATTTGCAGCAAAGAGAAATAAAATGAGATAAAAGTACATACACTACTGGCAGAAATTGTCTGTACGAACGACGGGCGAGCTACGAAAAGTTGCTGCCGAAATTAAATTAACATATGGGGCGTTCTACGTCAGACGGACAACCTCATACTTCTAGTGGAAAAACTCTATTTTCAAAATGCTATTATTTCTATTATAATGCATGAAATAAAAAAAATTACGACAGTTTTTTATAGTAAATTTATAATGTACATATTTTAAACTATTTTTTAAGCTATAATCACAAATTTGTTTAAACGGTCGAATGCCTTCAAAAATAAAATTTAAAGTTTCTTTTTTACTTTTTTTAATGAAAAATAATCTAATTTTGAAAATAAAATTCACTAAAATAAAGACAATTAAATTTACTATAAAAAACTGTCTTAATTTTTTTTATTTCATGCATTATAATAGAAATAATAGCATTTTGAAAATAGAGTTTCTTCCACTAGAAGTGTGAGGTTGTCCGGCTGACGTAGAACGCCCCATATTTTATTATTGAGAAATGATAGAAACTTGGTTCTTGGATCGTTTAAAAGCCAATTAAATTCTGCGTCGTTTGATATATAAATGAAAATTATTTGATACACTCGGGTCGTAAAGTTTCAGTACATTTGGACTAACAACATTTGAATGCTCGCTTCACTTGAAACTCAAATATTTCAGTAAAAATTGGTGTAAAAGGTATCAAATTAGGATCATTTTAAAGTTTAATGAATTTAGAGTCAAATCGGCCAAGATTTAAACAATTTAATCAGGTAAATATGTAAATATAGTCCTTTAAAGTAAGAGATTTTTTGTGAAAATTTAATTTTTGAAATCTTGAGATCAAGTCAATGCCAATTGAAGAGAATTTTTTTTTGAGAATTGTCAGTTAACCAATATGTAGTAAAAATCCTACTCTTTAATTGTAGACCAAAATCATTAACAAATATTTGGTATTTTTTTCAAATTCTATAAAAATAATTTCTCTTACTCTCTAAATTTCTCAAAGGATATAAATTGCAAATTCGTCGATTTGTTCATTTGTTTTATCAATTAACCACACTTTAAAAAAAATATATAACCATTGATTATTATAATTATAATAATAATTATTATTATATTGCACATTTATAATCTTGTAACAATCAAGGGTTATATATATATATATATATATATATATATATATTTATACGGGCCTAACATATTAAAGTATGAAGTTTATGTCTGTCAAATGCTGCGTAACATAAAAAAAACATGTAAAACTTAACATTTAAAAAATTAAAAAGTTTTCTGTAGAGGATCCTGCAAGTGTTCCTGTACAGTACCCTTGCAGGAACATTTAATAGCTAAAGTTCCTGCATCGGAACCTGCACAGGATCCCTAGAGAATCCTGTTTAAGCTGAGTTTTTTACTTCCAGATTATTGTTATTGCAAGATCTTACAAATGATTTTACAAAGGAAACTGCCCAAGATGCTATGTTGTTGTTTGTTTCGGTACAAAGGATAACACGCTTGATCTTATTAAGGTTCATTAGGGAACCCTGGGTAGTAGCGTTCTTATGTACGAACTTGCAAGGGATCTTACGAATATTCCTGGAACAGGATCCTGTATAAGATCCTTCGCAGGGATTTTTGACAGGGGAGTGTATTTTTGAGAGATTTTATCACCTAAAAGATTTTGAAAAAAATGGATTAATTTTTCTATTTTTGTGCACCATGTTTGTGTGGCTGCACATTCTAGAAAAATTTAGAAAAAAAATTTAAACTCTAGCAACATAATCTTTGAAGTCTCAGCTTTTATTTGAGCTTTGAAAATTGAAAATCCGTTTAGTAGTTTTTGAAATATCTAAGAAAATGTCTAAGCGGTTCGTTGCGGCAGGGCCGAATAAGCGGCATGTAGAGTGAGGGTCATATTTGGAGCCCTTTTTAAGTTTTTTGTAATTTTAGATTTAATATTCATTCAAAATTTAATAATTGTTAAAGTTAGTTATTATATATATATATATATAAATATAAATATATATAAATATATAATAATATAATTATATATATAATTATATATAATTATATATATAAATATATATATAAATATATATATAAATAAGTTATCATTTTACAAACTTTCATGATCAAATAGACGTTTATTTCTACGTACGTTATATCAAACGACGCAAAATTTTATTAGCTTTCGAACAATCCAAGAACCAAGTTTCTATCATTTCTCAATAATAAAATTTGTTAATTTAATTTCGGCAGCAACTTTTCTTAGCTTGCCCGTCGTTCGTACTGACAATTTATTTCTGCCGGTAGTGTAGGTATAAAAAGAGATAGAAATTTGGAGATATAAAAAGGTATAATATTTCAGGTATGCAAAGTGGCTATTTTAAAGGGATAGATAAAACTTTATCTCTTTCTATTTCCAAAATTCTATCTCTTTCTATCATTTTACTTCCAGTAGGGAAAGTATAACACAAATCGAGAGAATAAAGTACGTACCACTCGAAATCCCAAGCCAATCTGATTTTACAAAGGTTTCAAAAAACCCTTTTTGCCCTAAAGGTAATAGAAGATAATTTGTAAAAATTATATGTTGGGAGGTGAGGAGATGTTTTCGTACAGAGTATACATTTTCCTTAAACATAAAAAAAATGTACACCTACATCGGTAAATTGTCGCCCGAGCGTTAATTCGGGTAACAAAGCAATTAAACTCGAGGCAGCCAATATTCGGCAATAAAATCCTAAGGTAAAAATGCGCGGAACACCTGCAGAGTTAAATAAAACAGAAAGTTTTAGGAAAAGAAAATTAAAAGAAAAATCATAAATTTCAGGCAACAATTTAACCCTAAAAAGCTAAGTAAATAAATGGTTAAACATCTCATCCGCCACACGGAAAAAACTGCATGGTTGTGTCAACCATATATATTGAATAATACGGGATATCCATTTTTAAGGTTACCACATCCATTTATTTATTCAACACATTCATTTCTATGGATGTGTCAACTAAATAAATGGATGTAGTATCCATAGAAATGGATGTGGTAACCTTAAAAATGGATATCCCGTATTTTTCAATATATATGGTTGTCCCAACCATGCAGTTTTTTCCGTGCACAATAGATATTCTGTTTACATTAACCCCAAATGACCCTAAATATGAATTTTTTTAAAAATTTTATTAATAGGCAATTAAATATTAAATTAATTTTTTTAAATTTATGGGTTAGTTCTGAATTGTCAAAATTTTATTTATTTATTTACCTAAAGACTAAGGCTGCGGTTACACCTCTGCAGGCAGCCTGCCTGCCTGCAGGTTGTCATGGTAACGTACAGGAGTAAGAGAGTCAGTGACTTCAAACTTCTCCCTTACTCTCGTTGCTCCTGCCTGCGCAGGCAGGCAGCCTGCAGAGGTGTAACCGCAACTTTATATTATATATTGATGCAAGTTTTATAATCCAAATAAATATGATTAATAATTTGAAAGTGGTAATACTTAGATATTCAATTTTATAATTACTGTCCTATATACAATGTATAAATATCATAAGAAGTATTATAATCTGGATTAGTGGCGTTTGACGGTCTCTAAAGTTTGTAGGTTATGTGCGACTTACAGTTATCGCCCAAGAAAAACGGCACTGCCTGTTTAAAATCACGTGAAATTAGTAAACAACCGTTTTCGAATAAATGTTTCTCTGAACACAAGCACTTTTTACAATATCTGACAACGTACATTTGTCAAAAATGTTTTTAATTATCTGAATTCAAAATATTTTGTTAATCCATGCAGAAACGCGGTTTCAGGATTGGAATTACAAAAGTAATGTAATGACAGGCGGCAAGACGTGTGTTACAGCCATTTTGCTAGTAGAGGGCAGAAGCAAGCAGGGAGCGTAAAGACTCAGCTGTCAAAATGATTTGCATTACATTGCTATGGTAATTCCAATGCTGTAACCGTGTTTCTGTATGGATTAACAAAATCTTTTCAATTCAGACAATTAAAAACATTTGTGTCAAATGTACGTTGTCATATTTTGTAAAAAGTGCCTGTAAGCAGAGGAAAATTTGTTACCGAGGTTTTTAAAAAAATTTTTAGAATAATTGTCTTTTTGGTAGTGTTTAATTGACAAAGTGTAAAAAAATGTTAACTTTCGTCAAATTTTAATAAAATAAGATTTATATTTTCTACAATAAAAAAATCAAATTTTAATACTACTTTTTAAATTACATTCTTATTTGTTAATAATTTTTATCAATCATTTTTTACATTTAAATGGAATAAATGAAATATATTTTCAAAATTAATATTTGAATAGAAAGAATCCGCTGTTGGTAAAGAAGAGAGCGCCGCTGCACTGCGCAAACTATATACCGATTATGCGCCGCATTGAAAAAAGCCTATGTCGCATTGGACTCATATTTATCAGTTAATCTTGACATATTTTCATTAAACTTCATTTTCACACTCACTATTAGTATTTTTTCATTTCTTTAACTCGTATTTTGGTTCACTAACACTGATTATTTACTCCTGTCACGTATTTTCTTTTTTTTAAAGCTTAAAACTTGCACCGCATTAGGACCCCTTGATTACCGCATTCACCACGACACCCAATGCTTTATTTCGCGAATACCGCATTGACAGGTTGGCAGTGCAATGCGGAATCCCGTACCTCCCAATACTTTTTTTTACAGGGATTACATTGCTATGGTAATTCCAATGCTGCAACCGTGTTTCAGTATGGATTAACAAAATCTTTTCAATTCAGACAATTAAAAACATTTGTTGGGTGATAACTGGTAGTAGCACATTATCGAGAAATTTAAGAGACCATCGAACACCGTTATATTTTTCTCCGTGTACTGCATATAATTTTAAAAGACGCGTAAAACTTTTAATATTATTCAAAGGCTGTCAATATTTCAAATATCACTTTAATCCCTTAAATATCGATGTGATTTTCACTGTCTGAGCCAAAAATGTGTTGAAAAAATTTTTCATTGATTTTCTAGACACTGTTGATGGACAATTTCTAAAATTGATCAGATTCGATGATTATATATTTTACGTCAATTCTTTAAAATTTTAAATGGTGGATGCCCAGTGTGCAAAGTTACAGAATAATTCTGTAACTATTCCAGAACAAAAAAGAACAAGTTCTGTAACTAGTGAGGAACAGACAGGTCAAAATGTCGTCCCCCTGGAGGCACAAAATAGGAACAAAAGTCTGTAACAATTCTAGAACAAAACTAGAACATTGTTTTAGAACAAATATATAACAATTCTATAACAAAAACTATTTATCATAAATAATACCTAAGCAAAAATGTAATAGTTGCATAGAACAAATAAATGTTTATAAGTATAAATAAAAATATGAATAATTAATAGAATATCTTTTTTTGCAATAAGTTTAAAAAAAAAAAAATTTATTTTCTTTAATAATTTAAACAGACTATCTTATTTATTTAAATTAATGACTAAATTATTATTATAATTGTTAATAATTATTTGAACTTATACTTTATATAACAATATTCAGAATTATACACAGAACACTTAAAACTAAGAATGAAAAATTCCGCACGCACGGGGGATCGAAACCTAGACCTAGAGGACACAAGTCGAATACGCATACCGCATAGCCACGCAAGCTTGGAAGTGATTTTACTTCAACTTCCTTTTGAATTGAGGGACCGTTATGTGCAGCGCTAAAATTATAAATTAAAATGTAACATACTTATTAAAAAAATAACTATATATGAGGCACTCTAGGCCAAATCGGAAATTATTTTGCTTTTGCATCAAAAATTGATCAAATTGGACGTTTTTATAATGAAAAGTTTTGTTTTCCACGTAGTTTTTAATAAAAATATTTTAAAAAATTTTAAAAATAAAATTTCATTTTCAACAATGTATGTTTCAATGAATTTTTTTCAAATTTTTTGTAAGAATATTGCACTAAATTAACATGTTTTAAGCCTTGTCCGATCGTGGGCCCACAATCGGGCCCATGTATATATATATATTTTATTTTTTTTTATTTCAAAGAATAATATATAATTATGCTACAAATAATAACAAATTTTAATTCATTAGTTAATATTAATAATTTATTATTGTATTTTTATGATATACCTATTAATTAATAATTGATAATAAATTAATTAAATATTTGATGTTATTCTTGGTGAATAATGTTTTTAAAAATTTTGAAAATTTATGCAAGCTGACAGTGAAAAATTATTTAATTTTTCACGAATTATCGATACGAGTCTTTCTAAGTATCTAAATTCAAAAGATTTTTTGTAATTCATGCAAAAACGCGGCTGCACTATGCACGGAAAGAAAGTTATTATATTAGAAGTATTAAACTTTAATAAAAATTATACTTTATTTAGTAAAGTTATATCAAATATCGAAAACTTTTAACAAATTTTAATATAACTTTACTAAATTTTATATAGGTACGTTTTGTTAAAATTTTACAGTAAAAAGAAAGTCTTATTTTAAAGCAGGAAAGCAGCCTTAAATTAAGATACAACATTTTTGTATCCTTTAACATTATAGCAGACAGTGCTGAATTTAAGACCGATCTTAAAATAAGATTTACTGTGTAAGTTTTGTTGATAACAAAATTTTCCTTTGTCGCATTTTGTCCTACACTTGTAAAATACTTTTATAAAATTTAATAATAACATTTTTCCGTGTAGTGAAAATAAACACGAGTTTATAGTGAAAGAACAGTTATATTAAATTTTTGTAACAGTGTTCTAGAACACTGTAGGAACAATGTTACATCAAAATTCTATAACTAATTTGGAACAAATGTTACATGTCTGTTATAGAACAAATACAGAACAATTGTTCCAGAACAAATTTAGAACAAAGCTCTAGAACTGTTCTATAATAAAATTGTAACACTTATTCTAGAACACTGTTCTTTTTTTGGTCTAGAACAGTTATAGTACGTGCACACTGGGTGCAATTTGATTTATTAAATTAAAGTTCATTAATTTTAAACAATGTAATAATATTGCAAAATGTAAATGCATCAGCTAATATGAAGGTGTTTAACTATATTTAATTTTATCAAAAATTATTGAATCTGAAATTTAAAAATTTTAAAAACTTAACATTTTTTTAAAACTGCTGTCAAATTCATACCCTCTGGAAACCCCCGAGTAACCAATTTAGAGAATATTTGAAAAATTTTAAATAGAATGTTAAGTGAGTTTACATGTATTGGGACGTTTGGCTCAATATTTTTTTCGTCCACCGAATACGGTCCTCTTTTAATATTTAAATTAAGATCACATGAGCAGAGTACACATCATAAATTTAAAGTACAATTGTCCTGGTCTGTAAAAATGCCAATTTCGAAACGAGACAGTAAAAAATGATTAAAAAGTGGTAAAAGCAAAATTTGACAGACGCGACAGCATTTACCTATAATATGAATCAATGAAAACCATAATGTTTAAATGGATAATTGGGAATCTACTGTACCGACTTCACTGATTCATATGGTAAATGTAGTCCCCCTGTGATCTTAATTTCAATAATAAAAGAGGACCGTATTCGGTTGACGAAAAAAGATTGAGTCAAACCTCTCAATAGGGTTTTTATACAAATCCGTAAATCTGTTAATATTAAATTATTGTTAAATCCCATATCACTTTATCATTGAAGTCAAAGAACTATTTTTCATGTCAGTAACTGAATGAATTAATTACAGATTCCTGTGTCCTAACGGCACAGCTTTCGATCAAGAAAGCCAAACGTGTGCTGACTGGTATGATGTGGATTGCGAAGCAGCAACGCTCTATTACGCCAGTGACAACTTTGACCTGTACAGACTGGGTTCAGGTTTAGAATCCCTTCACTTTGACAGTATTCGTAGTGATGCGGAACCTCAGGATCATCTCCAGCGCAGTGAAACCAGCGACGCAGTACGGTCTTCTGCTAATGCCCTCAGCAGAGTAGCCTCAACCAATTTTAAAGACAGAGGCAGCAAAGATATCCTCCACGGAAGCAGCAGCAGCAATTACTTTAATAACAGAAACAATGCCAAAGATGACGACTATGACGACAAAGTCATTCCTGAATCCAGAAAGAAGTCTGGAATAAGAAAAGTTAGCAGAAAACAGCAATTAAGCGCCAATGACAATACACCAACAACAACAACATCAGCCACTGCTCATTCTAGCAAGAGCTACAACTTCTACACTGGAAACAATTATAACCAACAAAGAGCGTTTGATTCTTCAACAACGACACCAAGAATAGCTTCAATACAGGATTTTAAAAATACACAGAAGGCGGTTCAGCAAACGACTTATCGACCAACATATACGTACTCTACTTATACAACTACAACCTATAGACCCAGTACCAACTACCCAGAAGGTTTCACTGGGTTTCCAATTATTACCAGCACAACTACCAAGACAACGACTACTAGTAGCAACAATAATAAAAATAACTTCAGTAGTGGTTTCGGAACTGGCAATTCCTTTAGTTCTTCTAGTGGAACAACTTCAAGGCCTTCTACCTATAAAAAAGCCTACTACGACCCGTCTACCCTGTCTGAGACTTTCTCGCCATCTACTACCAGTCAGCCAAGCACAAACTATCAATCAAGCGATTTCAACACCTTCAACAACAACTTCCAAAGGAACTACAACAACATTCAACGCACTAGCAGCACTTCAAACTTTGCTTCCTCTACAAGTTCTCCAAATTTCTTTGACAGCTTTAACAATCAATTTAATAGTAGATCAAATTCTCCTTCAACAAGACAAGAATATACTGAGACAACTGCCAAAATTTCAAATAGTTTCTCAAATAATGGCAACGCACCAACTACCTACAGCCCAATAACGAAAAAAAATGACCACTTAAGAGAACGGTTTAATGCCCAATCCAAGAATGAGGGTCAGTACAATGGTGACCAGTATAAAAAGAGCGATGATAACAAATATTTTCAAAATAATGGACAGTATTATGATAAATCGAGCCAAAGTAAGTCGACCAACTACAATGATTCAACGAAACCTCCCAAGAAAGTTACACAGTATAACAGCTACGATTCCGGAAACAGCGGAAAGTATTATGAAACCACCACAACTTCCAACTACAATTTCGGCAGATCTAGTGCTATTGGATTCAGTCCTTCCAGTATTAATCACTTAGCTGAGTCTCCTAAAACCACAACTCCAGTACCGAGGTAGGAAAACAATATTTGACTTTAATTGGGATTTTTTTATTCTTAAGGGGGTTCCATAGTGGATTGGATTTTTACAATGAGCTTCAATGGCAAAATCGCATCGACTTTGACACCGCCTTAAGGGGGTCCCACTTACCGATAATGCAGATCTAAAATGGTTAAAACTCTGCAACGACCGTTTCTTGGAAAATATAAGACATTATGTCATTATAAATTTAGGTAATTCATTTTTTAACATAAATACACAGAATGAGTATTTTGTTTCTTGTAATTATTTAGTAAAATATGTTTTAAGAAATTTAAATATGAACAGTTTCAAACATCCCAAACGGCAACGACCTTTTCTTGAAAACAACAAAACAAAATAATTTTTCTACGTGAGTAACTTAATTTTAATCAAAAATACACACGGAGAAAAATTTTCTGTTAATGATTACAATAGTCGAACAGTACTGCTCGGATATGTGACCACTTTTCGTAATGCCTAAAGTAGCTTCGTTGTAACAATTCTGTAAGTCGAACGTACTCATTAAAAATTTATTTGAAATAAATACGAACTAAATATGAGTTAGCACAAAGTCTATGTGACTGATTACAATAGTCTACGTTAAAAGGAAATCTTGGATTCTATCCACATTTGCAGCAATCTAAGGGAATTAGTGATACAGTCTGTAGTAGTCTTTACAACAGGACTATTGTAAAAGAAGGTGACCGCGACTGCCTTGCCTTCTTATTTTACTATAGTTCTTCGTAAAGACTACTATTGCTATATTTCTGATTACAAATGACTGTTGTAGAGTTAAAAAAGAAAATTTTCAACTAAAATAAAATTTTTTTGTAATTCATGACTTCTAATCATGTATTGCACATTAATTTCACTCTTCCAAGACTACCCACTTCAAGATAAATTATATTATTAAACTAGACAATTTCACTAAATGACTTAAACTTCCTTATATACTAACTGCTATGAAAGTTCACAGCTTGCGAGAAAGACTTATACACTTTAAATGTCAAAAAAT
Source organism: Leptopilina myrica (nomen nudum) (assembly GCA_032872475.1). Classification (NCBI taxonomy): domain Eukaryota; kingdom Metazoa; phylum Arthropoda; class Insecta; order Hymenoptera; family Figitidae; genus Leptopilina; species Leptopilina myrica (nomen nudum). Next base: position 20,018,914 of record CM065462.1, on the reverse strand, counting down.
CACTTCGTTCTCAGTAATTAATACAATTATTGTTCATTGTTAGTCTTTAATATTGTAAGGTTTATTTTTTATTACATTTCCATAGTGAAAATTTTTTTTTCTAACACACGCACCGAAGGTACAAGATTTCTTGCCTGTATAAATCGTTATATAATTTACACAACTTACGTAAGTTACGTAAATAAAAAAGTAAGTTGCATAAGTAAGTTAACTTACGTAATTTACGTAAAATATAAGTTCCATAAATAATGTATGATACGTAAAAATATAAGTTACGCAAAAAACGTAAGTTGCACTTACGTAAATAACTTAAGTTACGTAATGGACGAATTATTGTAAATTGCACTAATTAGGTAACTTACGTACTTTACTACAGTCTGTATCACTGATTTCCTTAGACGGCTACACATGTGAACAGAATCCAAGATTTCCTTTTAACGTAGACTATTGTAATTATAACAAGTCTCTGCGTGAATGCCTACAGTACCCTCTCTGAACCTGTACATCTAAATTATTAATGATTCCAAAAAATAAATTTCAACACGATTAATACAGTGTTTGGATTCATTAAAGTAACTATAGTAATCGCTCCTACTAAATTTTTAATAAATTACATAGTTTTCGTAATCATTACAAAAAGTGGTCACATATCCGAGCTGTAATATAGACTATTGTAATCATTACGAAAGAAATTTTCTCCGTGCACATAATTAAATTCATTGTATATAAAATAAACAATAAAAAACTTTTTATATAAGTAAACTGTTTTGTATAGCAATTTGCAACAAGAAAAACACACGTGACAGTTGTTTAGTAGTACATAGAACCAAAAGATGGCGCCAAATGGAAAAAATGTCAAATTTTAATTGTTTTTAACTTTAAATTAACAAAAACAAAATATAATTACTTTTTTGTGAGTGGAAATTCATTAGCGATGAAAAATACACAACGTCAGACATTTATTTTGTTCAAATTGTTAAAGAAAAATTATTGTCAGTAAATTAACTATCATGTGCCACTGAACAGCTGTCATTTACACAGTTTACAAAAAACTTTTTTTATTGATTTCTGAATAGCAAATGAGTCTCATCCTTTGTATTTTCCTACAAAATTAAATTTCCCAAATGGAAAAATGATTTTGTTTTGTTGTTTTTGAGAAAAGGTCGTTGCAGTTTGATCTGTATTCAAAGGTCTGTTCCAGAAAAACTGTTCATATTTAACTTTCTAAAAATACAGTTTTCTAAATAATTACAAGAAAAAAATACTCATCCTGTGTATTTATGTTAAAAAATGAATTACCTAAATTTAAAATGTCATAATATCTTATATATTCCAAGAAACGGTCGTTGCAGAGTTTTAACCATTTTAGATCTGCATTGTCGGTAAGTGGGATCCCCTTAATTCCACCCAGTTTCGTCGCAAAATCTTTTCATGTTTGAAAAATATTTTCAGAAAAACTGGAGCACCTACGACTTACAATCCCAACAGTTTTAATACCAACAATCAAAGAGCGGCTCAGTCTCAAACGAATTCTCGAAGAACAACTTACGTTAGTCATTCCGCAAGGCCGTTTTCGACAACTCAAAGCTTTACCGAAAGTACTACATTAAAACCTACGAAAACAGGAAAGAAGAACGACTATGACTACGCATACTACGATAATACGGGAGCTTTAGAGTATGATGGAATTGAACTTGAACATGTGACAGGAAACAAGGAATCTTCGAAAATTACAAGGTCTTGAACATCAATAGACACAACATTTACTATAAGCCAAAACAGTCATCATAATTTCATCTTGTCTCAACCATAATGAGAATGAATTCAAAATAGTCTGCTTAACTAATCAGAGTTAAAGCATTTCATTGGAAAATATAAAATTTCTAGTTAATATTCGAAAAGTTAATATATAGCTAAAATTTTATATTTTCAAAAGATCAAACGAAATTCATGAGACAAATTGAATATTGTACCTATTCTTTTTAATTCACGACTTTAAATATTTGTACGAGACATATGTGTTTTATTAATTACCAGGCCAGTTACTATATCCTCATATGAATATTGTAAATTTATGAACGAATTGTGAATATGTCAAACTGAAATTTTGTTTTCACTATCCTTTTTTTATTCAATCAACTTCTTTTTTTGCATACATTCAAAGTGTCTCTTAACATTATGATAAAAATTAATTTTGAGTTAGTGCAAATAGAAACTTTAAAGAAATCCTACAAAATGAATTTTTAAAAATTAAAAATTTTTTTTTTTAATATTTTAAAAATCTATCAAAAATTTATATGCCATCTTGTTAATTGATTTTCTACTGACGACAGGATTTCAAATCCCAACAATTATTTATGAATTTACTATATATTGTAAAGTTCTTTTTTATTTCTTTGTTATTATAGATAGTAAGATGCATGGTGGTAGAGTCCATGTAATTGAAACAATTTTTTTTAGAAAGAATTTAACTGTACCAAGAAATATAATTTCTTGCGATATTTTTTAATATGATAAAAATGTACAGAAAAATATATGTATTTTTAACTACGAAAAGTAAAAAAAGGTTCTTTTAAGAAACATGTGTTCTTATTTAAAGTAAAATCGTTAAAGAATTAGCGTACTACAAAAAATCTCTGGTGAGTGTACCAATGAAAAAATTATTATTTTTCATGATACTTAACAAATAACAATTTTTAGTTTTTAAACAAAATATTTTAATTGGTAATTCTTTTTAATTCTATTATATATTAACATCAGTTTCAAAATATAAATTATTTCAAAAATAATTGAAATTGGTTTTAACGTTACAAACCAAGATTGGACGTTGACTTGGTTGCCCACTTTGGAGATTGGGATCCCCAGTTGGGACCACAGTGGAGCCCAACCAACTTTTTCACATGGGATCCTATCCTTTAAAAAGATTTATATGTTCCTATCAAAAAGTTTATGTACAAATTTTATTTGACAGAATTTACAATATGTAAAATTTTAATTTATCGTAATTTTCATTTACTAGAATTTTTTATCAAGAATGTCATTTAGACGAATTTTTAATACACATACACGGAAAAATGTTTGCGACAGTATCCTGTTCAATTAAATTCTAGTAAGGTGTAATTTATGTAGAAAAATTGTTCAAATGGAATTTCTCTTAAATAATATTTCGAAGATATCAAAATTCAACTAAGGAAGAATTATTTTAAATATTTGTGATGCAATTTGAGATTTTGCCTAAATAATATTCTGCTCAATAAAAATTCTACCCAAGCAGCACGGAATGTAGCTTGAAAATAAGGCAATATTACATTTCATATTCGGAATGTTCCAGGGATTTAAGGTAATATAAAAATTTCTGCCTCACAGGAATATTCCAAAAAGCATTGAGGAAATGTTTCACCTAATATCGAAAGAATATTCCAGGCTGATGTTGACGGAATGTTCTCAGGTAATATAAAATATGTTGAAAATACCATTGAATCTTATTTTTAATACACAAAGGAGAGAAATTGGACAAGTGCGAGTTGTACTCGCACTGCAATGGCGGGTTCCGTACAGAAATATTAAAACAATACTTGCAACATTTATCGATAATTGGTAGAATAAAAAAAATGTATTAAAATCATTTGATAAAATGATAACTAAAAAAAATTAAAGTATTGTATATCTAATATTGTAAACAATAATAAGTAGAGAAACAAAATTTTCAAAATTACTTCCTTTTTTTTTAATTCTAACAATTATCGATAAATGTTGCAAGTATTGTTTTAATATATGTGTACGGAAACCGCCATTGCAGTGCGAGTTTAACTCGCACTTGTCCAATTGTTTTTTATTTTTAGTTACAAAATTAAAGGGAGAAAACAATCACTCATTTATTCTCTTAAAATTTCACTTTTCTTTAAAATATTTAATGCCACTTGTTTCAACTAAAAACAAATTTTTTCTTTTAAAAAAAAATTATTCTTATTTTCACAAAGTTTCTTGAATAAATTTTATTTTATCAGACTGTTATTCTACATTAGTATACCAATTTTCAGCTCATTAGGTCAAGTAATGTAAAAATTAGAAAAAAATATTGTTTTACATTTTTTAATTGTTGTTTGACAGGGGACACGATTTGGCTACGGACACAAGAGTCTCACCAATAGGGTTCTGCTGGTACACTGTAGGTGTACGGAACCCTAAAAATGAAAAAAATGTTAAGTTATCGCTCCAAACGTAATGAAGATAAATTATAACTATTTCAACTCTATTTTTATTGTAATCTACAAGTGAAAATACAAAAGTGTACCAATTTTTATCTCTTGAGATAAAAAACTGTGGGCGCTAGGGTAAAAAAACGCTTTTTTGACGAAATTTTTAAATACTTCGATTTTTTAACTAAATCAAATATGAAGATAAAATCCATTCGTGTTCGGTGTATTTTTCTTGAAATCTACACATGAAAATACATAAAATAAGCAAAACTGTAGTCCAATAAGCCAAGAATTGTTAAAACCAAGGGGAGAATACACACTTTTTTTTCTAAATCAAAATAAATTTGTAGTTTTTCGCAAAAAAAAATTATGAAGATGAACTCCAATAATTTTTTCTGTATGTTTGTTGAAATCTGCACAAAAAATAAATAAAAATGTATATCGCCAGTCCACTAGGATAAGAATTCAAGAACTGGCATATGTGTCATTCCACGTCAAGTGAGCTACCCCTCTGCACAAAACAGGTTTTAATTTAAAAAAATTTCTAAACGTTGAAAAACAAAATGGCGGAAAGTTTGCAAAAAAATTGTTCCAATTTGCTTGAATCATGGCACTCGGAGGTTTTCAGGGTCGCTGATTACGAATTTGAGGTTAGATTTAAAAAATTCATAAAGAAATAGTTGAATACTTCATTGTTAATGTAGTTTAGTTTAAAGCACATGAAGCATGTTTTAATGATTTGTTAGAAACAGTTGAATGTTCAATTGGTTGATTCCATTTCAATTCAGACCGGCTAAAATATATAAGTCAAATAATAGTTTCCTATGGAAATATATTATTTTTCACACAATTTTAGACGACACGTATTTTGACGTTTGGCCGAAAAAATTATCTAACTAAGTAAGACGCATTTGAATTTTTAAAACTGCGAAGTCTGATTTCAAGAAAATGACGGTAAAAAAATTTAAATTAATGTATTTCTCTTGCAACTGTAGTGGGTTTTTTGTCCCTAATTCCGGATTAAATGTTCTTTGAAGTCCCACAAATTTAATTAAAAATTTTTTTAATTTAACATAATGGCGGATATATTTCGAAAAAAAAATTTCAATTTTTTTTACTACTTTCTAGAAGTCTAAAGCTTATTTTCTAATAAAATTTATCGAGGTCCCGCATCTTAAAGAGGAATAATAATTTTTTTTGTTTTTCCAAAATAAAAAATCGAAGTCTTTTTGATATCTTTACAATATACAACTAAATTTTAAAAAGAAAAAACCTTTGTCTTGAAAAATTAAGTAAATATTTATTACAATTGACAATTCCATCATCCAAGGGATTTAAATTATTATTATTATTTTATAATATATATGTATATATATATATATATAAGATGAGACTTTTGTCTGTACATTGCTCAGAACCAGGGTCGCATGAACCCTCTTTTGGGCCCTACTCATCCTTAACTAAGAAAATTTCCTTAGGGTAAGTCGTCAAAATAACCTTCCTGTTACAAACTTTAAAAATAAAGATGTTTTAAGATTTTATTTTATTTTCATCATAAACGCGCTCTAGACCGTTTTGTACAGTTTTGTACTTAACAAAAAACATAATAGTAATTAAAACTATATTAACAATAGAAAACAAATTAAGGGCGTTAGACTTTAAATATTTTAATTTTCATTGTTATTTTCATCATCACTAACGTCAAAAATGTGCCTTCTCAAATTCGCCTTAAATTTATAAATCGATTTGATGATGATAAATATTTCATGAAAAAAATTATATTGCAGGATGTCTAGAATTGTAAGTCACCTATGATACGATATTATCATTATGCTACTAGGTAAATCTTACATGGTAAAAAGTTAAGTTATATTACTTTTTGATTAAACTTCTAAAGATGTTTTGAGCAATGTAAAGACAAAAATTCCCGGCTTTGCCCAAATTTTACCCGGTTTATTTTGTTAAACAAATTCAAATAAATTTGATTTTTAGTTTTAGCCATAAATAAATCTCCAGATGGCTACAAAAATTGATTTATTTTATGAAAATTTTCTTTTTTTAAAAAATATGTTATATACCACTACCAGTCGTTGACGGGTTTTAGTTTCTACTATAATACTTTTAAATTGCGCACTATGTAGACTTTATGTTTTTTGGGTCGCTGAATCGTAAAAAACCAATGTGTTCTTTTTCTTATTGACTCGTAAGGATCGTAAAACTTTAATTTTTATAATAACTAATACGAACGAGTGATAAAATCATATGGTAATATGATTGACTTGTTTTTGGATTTGCTGATTACGAATACGGTTTCAGTTTTTGAAAATATACAATGTATGATTCATATTAGACGAACAATTTAAAAAAATTTATTTGATTTATGTGAATCTTGGTAGCTGGGCATTTTGAGGTGTTCCTAATTGAAAATTCTTAGTTAGGTATTAAAAATGCAAAACAACAGACACCATGCGGATAATAACAGACAATTAGGTTTCTTACTGTAGCCACACAAAAAAAGTTCTGATCTGGGGGTCACACTATGGAGACTTTATGTTTTTGGGGTTGCTGAATCCGAATCCGAGGTCCATTTACCCCCAACAGATCAGGATTTTGACATAACCTCAAAAAACCAATATGGCGGACACGTTTTTGAAAAATTCATCAGATTCGCTTGAAATTCGTGACTCGGGGGTTTTTGGGGTCGCTGATTACGAATTTAAAGTCAGATTTCAAAAATTTTAAATGGCGGATCTAATATGGCGGACACGTTTTTGAAAAATTCATCTGATTCGCTTGAAATTCGTGACTTGGGGGTTTTTGGGGTCGCTGATTAAGAAACCGAGATCAGTTTAATTTTATCAGAAAATGCTTGTGACATAACCCCAAAACCTACAATTTGTGCTATTAAACGCATGTAACAATATAGACGTACCGTCGGCATTAGCGTTACCCGATGTACACCGCGAGGAGGTTGCACCATCGGATTTTGTACATCATGTAGCTCTTAAAAGGGCTGATTTGTATTGCTATTGAGAAACATATATATTATTTTAGTTGTTCTCCTTCTTTGAGCTGTATCGAGTTCTTTTTTCTTGGAATGATCTACGTATAGGATTTCTTTTTCGTTTGGTACCTTGTACAAGCGTTTCTCTTTTTAACATCCAGCAAAAATCTACAAGCATATTAGCATCCCAACGTCCCTGGTAACGAGTTTCAATAACTTTAATATCTTGGTGAAAACGCTCCCCCTGTTCTTCACTATAATGTCCCAGGTTTTCCGGGAATTTATCAAGATGCGAGTGCAGAAAATGCAGCTTCAAGTTCATCAAGCATCCTAGTTTTTTATAGTCCGTGATCATCTTGTTAACTAGTTTTTTGTACTGGAGACTTTTTCTGTTTCCTAGGAAGTTTTGGGCAACTGATCGAAAACTCTGACAGGCTGCTTTCTCCCTATTATTCATTGTTTCGATAAAGTTATTATCCCTGAAGAGTTTCCGAATTTGTGGACCATCAAATATCCCCTCTTTAATTTTAGCATCGGAAAGTTTAGGAAAAACCTTCTGTAAATAGTTGAAACATTTACCTGTCTTATCAAGAGCTGTGACAAACTGCTTCATAAGACCTAGTTTTATATGAAGAGAAGGAGGCAGGACATTTGATGGATCTACAAGGGATTCGTGAATAACATTATGTGAACCAGGTGTGAGGGATTCCCTAGCTGGCCAATCTTTCACATTGTAATGATTCTGCCTGTTTCTACTGTCCCATAAACATAAGTAGCAGGGGTACTTTGTAAAGCCAGACTGTTGTCCGAGTAATATGGTAATAATTTTTAAATCTCCACAGATCTTCTATCTCTGTTGCTCGTAGCCAATATTCAAGTCGAAAATTGCCTTGTATGTGACTTTGATGTCATCATCTATTTTCTTCCGCAGTGAACTAATTTCGTACTTAGAGCAAATTTAACAAAACATATCACGATTGCTATCACAATTGTGAGATGGATTGTTACTTCTTCTTGTCGCATAGTACTCTACATTAACCAAGTTTCCCACCAATGACGAGCTGCAGTTGTTGGATGACGACGCCTGAGAGCCTGCTTTCTTACCCTCAACCGCCGATACTGTGGTTCCGAATCCCTGCATCGTAGCACGTTTTCTTCGTGTGTCCCAGTAAAAAAAAAAGTATTCAGAATAGAAAAGAAGTATTGGTGGTGACGTTCGGTGAATGCGTTTTCGCGACAAAACCGTATTGGTGGGTTACGGTGAATACATTTTGCTCACCGTGAATACTTTTTGTTTTAAACTCTCGATTTAAAGATTCCTAAGCAAAGTTGAGAATATATATGAAGAGCGTGAGTAACGTGATGTATAAAAATGGCTATTGCGAGAAGGAAATAAGAAATATTTAGTAAAAACGAAAAATTAAATGTGAAAAAAAATGTCAAATGTTGATCGATTATTACCATATGCTTTACTATGCCTACAATGCATGACAGATTAAAGGTAGCATGACGTTACCGGCAGAAAGTTATTAGGAAAGGCGGAAAATTTTGAATTTTTAATGAATGCTTAGGAATCTTTAAATCGAGAGTTTAAAACAAAAAGTATTCACGGTGAGCAAAATGTATTCACCGTAACCCACCAAAACGGTTTTGTCGCGAAAACGCATTCACCGAACGTCACCACCAATACTTCTTTTCTATTCTGAATACTTTTTTTTACTGGGGTCTTCCATGACAGCGTCGAAACCATTATCCAGGACTTAGCCGGATAGCGGACAAATTCCGTTGCTCACCTTCACCACGTGGAGGTGTCCTGGATGCAGGCACACGTAAGATACAGAGTAATTCCGGATGAATTGGATCACGCAAGTTCTTAATTACTTAAATAAACATATTTATTGGATCCACCATTTTGAATTTTTGAAATCTGACTTCAAATTCGTAATCAGCGACCCCAAAAAACCCCAAGTCACGAATTTCAAGCGAATCAGATGAATTTTTCAAAAACGTGTCCGCCATATTAGATCCGCCATTTAAAATTTTTGAAATCTGACTTTAAATTCGTAATCAGCGACCCCAAAAACCCCCGAGTCACGAATTTCAAGCGAATCCGATGAATTTTTCAAAAACGTGTCCGCCATATTGGTTTTTTGAGGTTATGTCAAAATCCTGATCTGTTGGGGGTAAATGGACCTCGGATTCGGATTCAGCAACCCCAAAAACATAAAGTCTCCATAGTGTGACCCCCAGATCAGAACTTTTTTTGTGTGGCTACAGTAAGAAACCTAATTGTCTGTTATTATCCGCATGGTGTCTGTTGTTTTGCATTTTTAATACCTAACTAAGAATTTTCAATTAGGAACACCTCAAAATGCCCAGCTACCAAGATTCACATAAATCAAATAAATTTTTTTAAATTGTTCGTCTAATATGAATCATACATTGTATATTTTCAAAAACTGAAACCGTATTCGTAATCAGCAAATCCAAAAACAAGTCAATCATATTACCATATGATTTTATCACTCGTTCGTATTAGTTATTATAAAAATTAAAGTTTTACGATCCTTACGAGTCAATAAGAAAAAGAACACATTGGTTATTTACGATTCAGCAGCGCTGCTGCCCTCTTCAGAAACTATTATTTATTTGACAGAAAAAAATTAATTAAAATACATTATTGCTTCCTCATAAAGGAAGCCTTATAGTGATGTCGATTTCCAAATTTTTTAAAATCAATTATTTTTACAAATTTTCAAGTTAAATTAATTTTTGAAAAAATTAATTTTTGGATTTTTTGAAATAACTTTTTTCTATATTAAAATTTTTAATAATTCTTGTCAAAATTGCATTCCTGACATAAAAACGAATCGATTCATGTATATAAAGTATATATTTTATCAAAATTTATAGAATTAATAAATATTTTAATTTTTCACAAAAAATTAAAATTTTGTATTTTTTGACATTTTATCATAACTTTTAAAAATAATTATTCTATAATAAAAAATTGAATAATTAATATTTATTCAGGGTTCTTTACCCGGTTTATTAATTATATTTAATAAACTTTTATAATTATTTAACTTTTAAAATTATATATAATAATATATATTGAGGAAGCTAAATGGTCATGAAATGAACAACTTGTTTTCTTTTACTCTGTTTTAATTACCTATGTTTAATCATATCGCAGTTAAACACAATTTTGACAAAGATTGTATTAAAATCAGTGTATAGTGTATATTTAGCTGTTTGAATCGCCAATTAACTACTATCTACACGGAGAGAAAAATCTAGCGTTTGTAGTATGATTATAATCGTCCCAGGCGCGAAGTGACGCCGAGTTCAGGCTTTATAAAGATTTGCCGAGCATTGGTCAATATTCGTTGAGCTTTACCCAATGGGAAAAAAACCATTGGCGCATTAATGGTCCAATAATGGGAGCTACCATTCCATTATTGTCCCATTATTGGCACCCAATAGTGGACCACTAATGGTAAAATCGTGGGATGTCCACGCCGATGCCAATAATTGGCAACCACTATTGGCACATTATTGGCTGCCATTAAAAAACCAATAATAAAAAAAAATTTGTTTACTAAATTTTCATTAAATAATAAATTTATTTATTTAATAATTATTTCATTTATTATTATTATTTATTACTAGCTGTCGTACCCGTCTTCGACGGGTTTTAGTTTCTACAGATACATTCAGTAGTGTGTCTACCAGTCTCGAAAAATAGGAAATAGTGGGGAATTTAATTTGACTGGACAAATAATAATTAGCTACCATTAACTATTTCATTATAAAAATATTACTATTTTAAAACAGTGATCGATTTTTTATCATCAAATAATTTATTTTTTATTGATTAAAATGCAGAAAACAATGTTTGTCAATTATTTGTAGAAATTTAATTATAGTATTATAAGTTAATCCAAAATTTCCTTCAGTTTTTTGAGTTATAGTAAAGTTAGATTCGAACTAATTATTTCATAATTGCTTAAATCTAAAATAAGACCTATATTGCTAGATGAATTCATAATTTTTCCCGATTAAATTAAATTCCTGCATATTTACCGTTTTTTCCAATTGGTAGAACCCTGTTAAAAGTATTTGTAAAAACAAAATCCCGTCGAAGAGTATTTTCATAAAGTATGTGAATTTTGTAGCCATTTGTAGTTTTATTTATCGTTAATACTTATCAGAAAAATTTATATTTGATAAGAAAAATTTAGACAAAGATGGGAAAAACCTGACAGTTTGTTACACAAAAATAATAATAGACACTCTGTTTAACTTTTGCTTTTACAATGCTCAAAACGTCTATAACAGTTAAACCTAGAATTAAAATAACAAAACTTTTTACTATCTAAGTTTCTCTCCAGTAGTAGCATAATATAAGTATCGTTTCACAGGTATTTTTGAATTTCTGCAGTATGAATTTTATCATAAAAAAATCTCCATTTTTAATACTTGAAAAATAATTTTAAAGCTATGAATTAATATTTTTTGTATTATTGTTTACCATTTATTATTTACCATTTTTAATATTTTCGAAGTTTTGCAACTGAAAATTTTTTGATTAATGGGATAAACAAAATATTCTAAATTCCATTATTTTGACATTATAAGTTTAAAAAATATACATTAAAAAATAAAAAAAATTAGACATTTTCTATTTTTTAAATTTTTTGAAATTATGTTTTTGAAAACTGTAAATTTATTGTTTATATATATCTCTCACAAAAGTCATAACTGATTAATTTGCTGCAATATATCAAAATGTAAAAATTGTTTTGCCAAAAATAATGTCCTATGACCAAGATGTAAGTATAAAAATGTTTTCAAAAAATTTAAAAAATCGAAATTTTTCAAATATTATATTTTTTAATTAATTGCTTTTAAATGATTTTTTATTTTTCGAAAACATTTTTATCTTTACATCTTAGTTATAGGACACTATTTTTGCAAAATTATGCTAAAATGTGACTAAAGAACATGTAATACTTAAGTATAGATAGTTTAAAAGCAGCTCATTAGAAAATATAAAATTTGGATATTTGCGATTTTTTGAATTTTTTTAAAATCATGTTTATACTTTCATCTTAGTTATAGGACATTTTTTTAGCAAATCTATTCTAGAATGTGATTAAATAACATGTTATACTCAATTATCCAAAGTTTGAAAGCATTTTTAAAAAAAGGTAAAATTTGAAAATTTTTGGTTTTTTGAAAAAATTGAATATCTCCCGTTCTAATTAATATTTTTCAAATCTGTAAATTTTAAAACCTTCCTTGGCCTAAGGTTAAACATTCTACCAAATTTGGTTTCAAACGGTTGAGCCGTTTTTAAGTGATTCGCGAACAAAGATTCTGTGACATACGGACATACATACATACACGAAATTTTTTATTGGCATTTTTGGAATCCTGGATGCTCAAAACGAATAATTATGTGTAAAATTTTAAGTTCTGAGCAATGTACAGACAAAAGTCTCATTTTATATATATATATATATATATATATATATATATACTATTGTTTTATTGTTCCTACATCAGCACATTGCATTGTTTCTATTTTTTATCTTCTAATTTAATATTTTATTTATTTTTTATTTAATATTGATTGAAAATAGAAATAAAATTTTTAATTCAAAATTACATATAACAATTCAATTCAAAATTAAATTTAACAATTGAGGGGCTGGATGCTATAATGTGTTACGCGCCATTCACTTAACATGGCGCGTAACACATTATAGCATCCAGCCCCTCAATTACATATTATTTATCAAAAAAATTAATTAAAAATTTACATTCATTATTTTCTTTATTTTATTGCAAAAAGGAATTGTATTTATCTAAAAAAAATTAAATACAAATAGTATCGCATCAATCCGTCAAAAATTAAAAAATATTAATTTTTTTTATTTTTAATATTTTTTGAAAAAGTCATAACTTTTGTTCAGTTTAATATTTTTCAATCGGATATGGCTATAAATTTAAGTTAGACTAATACCTAAGAGCCTGTAAAGTTTCGTTTTAATCGCTCAAGTATAGTCTGTGTTTATCCCGGACAAAATATTGCGTACAGACATACATACATACACACAGATATACATACATACATACATAATTTTTTTTATTGTCATTTTTGGAATTCTTACTACTCAAATAGAAAAACTAAACATGAATTTTCAAATTCTATGCAATGTACAGACAAAAGTCTGATCTTATTTATAAAGATTAAAAATATTAATTTTTTTTGAATTAATTATTTTATAGAAATCGTTATTATTTTCTATCACATCGAAATGTGAATAACCCTTTCGTTCAGAGTCTAAAAATTATTTACCTCACATCCATCAGTGCAAAAATAGGAGAGGACGGGCAGAATAAAATTCTACAAATATTTGTGAGAATGCTGCCTCCTTATATACTATTCGAGTTTCATGTTAGTTGCCATTGAATCAGATAAATTTTATTAATTACAACGGCCCGGTGGTAAAGTCGGACAATACCCGGTACCGGCACTGTGGTACCGGGCCGGTTCCTAAAAGACAACCGGCCCGGCACCGGTCCGGTACTACTTTTTCATACCGTTTTTACACCGGCGATGGACTTTTTCCGGCATCAAAATTAGTACGGCCCGGCACCTGCCCGTTACTACTTTTTAATACCGTTTTTACACCGGCGATGAACTTTTGCCGGCATAAAATTTAGTACCGGCCCGGTTCCGGCATTCGATGCAGTTTTTACACCGGCGACGGGATTTTGCCGGCATCAAAATTAGTACCGGCCCGGTACCACTAATTGATACCGTTTTTACACCGTCGATGGACTTTTGCCGGCATCAAAATTAGTACCGGCCCGGCACCGGCCCGGTTCCGGCATTCGATGCAGTTTTTACACCGTCGACGGACTTTTGCCGGCATAATATTTTTGTGTCTTAAAAAGTCTAAATATTTAATTTTTTGAAATTTTTTTACACCATTCGGAAGAATAAGAAAATCAGATGTCTCGAAATCAAATGTTTTGTAAAATCTTTTTTTATATAGTTGGAAAAATTACATTTCATTAAACTCTATTAATTCAGCTTTAAATTGTCCGGGAAAATCACTGAAAAATCTGGTAATATGTAACTGCCGAATTACTAGACACCCTATAATAACTTTGTTCGTTTATAATAATTTTGGTCAGGTTTTACCTGATTTATTGTTATAAAATTTTGATAATCTAACAAGGTATTATATTAATTTCATTATACTAAGTTTCTGCAAGTTTTTTCTATAAAGCCGGTACCGGGCCGGTACCATGCCAGCGGTTTTTCTTTAGCCTTAGTCCCAACGTATAATGACATTAACAAATGTTATTATAATTATTAACTTTTACATTACATTATTCAAACTGTCTTTTAGAAAAGGTTTTTTCTATGAATTTTGAACATTTTGTAATTAGTCCTGGTGTCACACTTCATATATAAACTTTCAATTCACTTTTCATAAGCAGGTTTAGGTTAGCGGATGCGGCGTCGACTTTGCAGCCCGAGGGTCCTGAGTTCAATTCCTCATGTCTTCAGATTTTTCGTTAATAATTAATAATAATTCATATGTTTCAGCATTCTATTTAGTGTTTACAATTAAATTCATTAATAAATAATATTGTTTAACATTTAATATATGTAAAAATGTATAATAATTAATAATTTTTTTACTACCGGCCCGGTATCGAGGCGGTGGTTTACCGGCACCGTGGCGGATATTTCCCGGGTTATCATTGTTGACCGGGCCGGCGTCTAAATTTCACTGGCCCGGTACGTCGCCGGTGTTGTACCGGCAATAAACCGGTACGAAAACACTGAAAACAAGAACCGGCCCGGTGCCGGACCGGTGGTTTACCGGCACCGGGGCGGATATTTCCCGGGTTATCATTGTTGACTGGACCGTTTCCGGGCCGGCGGTAATGCCGGTCTCACGCCGGCACCGGCAAGTCCGCCCTTGCTACCGGCCCGGTACCAAGCAGGGTTGCCAGATTTTTAGCACAACAAACCGCGGATAGAAGGCGCTGACGTAGCCCAAAAACCGCGGGACCTTTAATATGAATATAAACATATTCAAAAATATATATTATACAGTTTTTATAATAAAATGTAATATATATATATATATATATATATATATATATATTTAAAATATTCATATATGCTTAATTATTACTAAAACATTTTATTTTGTTATTAAAATAATTAAATTTTTGTCTTTATACATTAAATAACTTTAATATATTATTTTAAATAATTTGCAATTTAATAACATTAATATTTAAGATTTTTAAATGGATAAGGTTATCTTCGGTTATATTTAAAAAAAATGAAGCAACAGAACTACACTGGTCGAAATGATTTTGAAATAGATTAATTAAATCTCTGCACTCTTCTTCCGGCAAATCAGTCTCTGTTTTCTCGGTCTCAATTGTATCGTGAGTCTCGTTTTAATTCTAAACCTCATAATTTTTATACATATCATTAGTAAATAGATTTAACAAAGGGCGCCAATTGAAAGTTCTCATTATATTAATGATTTGGTATTCGATTTTCATGTGTTTAAAAAAATATGCTGATAGTAAAAAAAGCGCAATTTCATAAAAGAAATATAGCCCAATTCGCTACCTGTAGCGAAAATAAAATTTACGCCGCGAAACTATGACAAAAGATAGCCCAAATCGCGCTTTGTAGCCCAATCTGGCAACCCTGGTACCAAACCGGTCGTTGATTTCTGCCTGGGCGCCCCCACAGCACCGAAACTTTCCTAAAAATTTATTAAATATTTACTTGCAATATTTGGAATATTTAATTGCAATGTTTAGTAAAAATTGTGTAAAGATTTATATGTCCCGATTAAATAAGTGTTTAGTGTGAACATTTCCTGAACATTTCCTGAAGATTTTCGCCTAATTATAATTATAATTATAATTAGGCGAAGATTTCATTGAAATGTTCAGGAATGCTTCGCGCTAAACACTTATTTAATCGGGACATATAAATCTTTACACAATTTTCACTAAACTTTTCAGTTAAATATGCCGAATATTGCAAGTAAATATTTAATAAATATTTAGGAAAATTTCGGTGCTGTGGGGGCGAGAATATACTCTTTTTCTTCCTGGTGGAGAAAACAATTTGTCAGAATTTGCTCTAACATAATTTTGATGTCGTGGAAAGCTACATAGGCTTTGTGCAATTTTAGCTCGTCTCCCTCCAAAGTATAAATCCATTTTACAATGGGTCTCAAAATTTTGCTAATATCTTCAAGACTTTCCAAAAGCTGTTAGACAGTAGCAAATCTTGTAGTGCTTCTGGCACTTGGGCATTCACATCGACAGCCAGCATTCGAAGATATGATTTGTTTTTTAACAAACTGTCTGCTGACCTTAAACGTGAACCCCATCGTGTCTTTCCCGGATGCTGAAGAACAGATTTCGCTTGCATTTCGACTGGTTGGGCTAAGTCAATGCTTTTCAATTTCGCACTTGGACGTTCTGAATTTTTTACTGTCGACACGATGTACGTTACATTTTGGAACAATTCCTTTACAGAAATACAATTCGCAATGTCTTCAATTAATAATTAGAAGGTATGAGCCGCACAACCAATCAAATTTAAATGAGGAGATAAATTCGCCGGTGTGGCTATTGCCCTTCGTAGCTATCGATTCGACAAAAAGAAGTTCAGGGGTATTGATAATAATATTTATTACCTCTTCCTTTCTGTAACAATAAATTATCTTTAGTTAATTTTTTAATTTGGATATAAATATTTTAAATAAAATTTATAAAACTATGTAACAAATTTTAACAATTCGCTGTCAACACTCTATGCATTTCAATTATTAAAAAATTTTTGTTATATTTGTTATAAATTAAATATTTAAAATTGATATTTACCTTATTGGACTTTTCCTTTTTTTTGAAAAAATTTTTCATTTCTTCTTTAACTTTTCGATCACATTGTTTACATTTTTTTGCTAAATGATCCAACATACGTGATTAATTTTGCTTACAATGTATTACACATTTTGACAAGTAATAAAACAAATGACGATCGTATTGAAAATGATAAATTTTGCCAACTTAATAATAATTTACTACGCTAGGGACCCTAACTAAATAAATTTCAAAAATACCAACATTTCATACTTTCAATAGTAAGTTTTAGTGGGAATGTTTCACGCTATTATAAGCTTCATTATTTTAAAAGTTTCCGCTGAAAGTTTCAAAACGAAACTTTCAGTGGGCCATTGTTAATATTAATAACCATACTACGAATTTCCACATCAGTGCCAAAAGTGGCACCACCTATCGGTTCGGTAATAGGTAAGTCCCGGTCATTTCCCGGTCAAGTAGCCACCCTGATTTTTTAATCCATACTCACATTTACTAAAATAAAATTATGTTTGTTTTTAACAGAATAATAAAAAATATTGTAAAAAAAATTTTAACAGTTTTATACAATTTCCATATAAAATTTAGATAGGACAATAAATTTTTGAATATTTTAGAGCACGTCTCAGAATTTAATCACGTCAACGCAGAAAGAATATTCTATATCTTTCATATTATAAATAAACAATGTTTTCATAATTTAATCAAATCGACTAATTATTACAATCAAATAATTTCTATTGTCTTTAAATGTTTCTCTTTAAAATTATTGATAAAAAATCCAAAAAAATGTTTAAACAATAAAAAAAATTATAATATACACTGAAAAAATTGCATTTTAATTTTAAGAAAAACTTCTTAAATATGCGCCAAGAATACTCCCCACTCAAATTAAGTGGGAAATATTCTTACAATAATAATGTTCTTCTTATTGTAAGAATATTTCCCACTTAATTTAAGTGGGGAATATTCTTGGCGCATATTTAAGAAGATTTTCTTAAAATTAGAATTTAATTTTTTCAGTATACTACTTTACTACTTACGATTAAGGGAGCGCGCAATTTATATTGTTATTAATAGATTATGGAATATTATTTACCTGCTTTATACGTATTCCTTAAAGATAATTCTAGCAGTTTTCTACAATTTTAAAACTTCACTTGCTTACAAAACAATTACGTTAACACAAACATTTCACGTTCGTCTCCAGCAAATGCTTAAGAGCAACTGATGCTGCGAATGCTGACATTTGGAAATTTCGTGGAAAATCTTTGAAATTTCTACATATTTCTTCTGTATTTTCCATTCCTAAAAGTTTCCAAAACTCTATATCTGAATAAAACTATATGAAAAAAACTGGTACCGAAAACTCATAAAATAGACCCTTTTGTACCAAAAAACCATTATACATAGTTGGCGATCCTCAGATAAACCATATGTTGAACACATTTTCCAAAAAGCGAAAATTCTCTTCTCAAACATCTTATATTTTTTATTTAGGGTGAAAATATTTTGCAAAACGTATAATAAATAATGTTTGAAACTCATTCAATTTTACAAAAAAATAAGTGAATAGTTTTTTGTTAATAAAAATGCACTAAGTTTTCTTATTTAAAGTTTTAATCTTTGTTAATTTACAATTTTTATTTTTATTTTTAAAAAATCGTTAAATATATTTTATTAAAAATCAAAATTATTATAAATTTAAAGCTTATAAATATTACTTTATTAATTATTATAGTAAAAAAAATTAACAATCTTTGCTGTCTTTCTTGTAACTATAAAAATAATTAAATTTAACAAATAGAATTAAATAATATAAAAGATTATTAGATTTACCTCTCAATCTAAAGCTTAAAATAATTTTGGAATTTTATACATACTCCTTATAAGTCTAAGGAAAATAAAATTAAAGTCAAAAGTTACAGAAAATGTGAATGTAAATAAATCTATTAAAATTACTTGGTTTTTTTGTAAGTAATACCTGAAATGTTAATAAAAACACATATTCTCACATTTTCGTTGCATACATTTTTTCCAAAACATTTGGTGAAAATTCTACAAAATTCTATGGAATATGTTTTTCCCCCAAAAGTTATTGAATATTCCCAAATTTTAATAAAGAATTCCTTAAAAGTTGGGGAATATTCATCAACTTTTTGGGGACAATTATATTCATTAGAATTTTGTGGAACTTTTACCAAATTTTAAGAGATATTCACAAATTTGTTGGGGAAAAGTACTTTCCCCAAAAATATGTAATATTCAACAAGAAAAGTTTGTGAATATTCCCCAAATTTTTTACAGTGTGCCGAATTACTAGACACCCTATAATAACTTTGTTCGTTTAAAATAATTTTGGTCAGGTTTTATCTGATTTATTGTTATAAAATTTTTGATAATCTAACAAGGTATTATATTAATTTCATTATACTAAGTTTCTGCAAGTTTTTTCTATAAAGCCGGTACCATACCAGCGGTTTTTCTTAAGCCTTAGTCCCAAGGTATAATGACATTAACAAATGGTATTATAATTATTAACTTTGACATTACATTATTCAAACTGTCTTTTAGAAAAGGTTTTTTCTATTAATTTAGAATATTTTGTAATTGGTCCTGATGTCACACTTCATAAATAAACTTTCCATTTACTTTTCATAAGCAGGTTTAGGTTAGTGGATGCGGATATTTTCCGGGTTATCATTGTTGACTGGACCGGCTCCGGGCCAGCGGTAATGCCGGTCTCACGCCGGCACCGGCAAGTCCGCCCTTGGTACCGGCCCGGTACCAAGCCGGTCGTTGATTTCTGCCTGGGACGGTGTAATGCTTATTTGGATAACTTTTTACCTTAAACTATTAAACCTAAAAATTTCGCAAGGTACATTTTGAAAAGGTTTTTCCGTGCTCTTTCGATTGAAAATAAGCATTTAAAAAAAAAAAAATTTTGACCCAAAAAAATCAAAATTAAAAATAAGTTTTAATTTTTTGGAAAAAAGGTCCCATTTTTTTTTAAACGAAAGCTAAGGTTTTTTTCCTAAAAGGACATATAAATGAAAAAGTGGGACAAGAATGTTTAAACATTGAAAAACAGATTTCTACTTACTAATCCCGGTTTTTAGGTCTGTTTACGAGAAAATTCATTTTTTCAATGTTTAAACATTCTTGTCCCGCTTTTTCATTTATATGTCCTTTTAGGAAGAAACCTCAGCTTTCGTTAAAAAAATGTAACCTTTTTTCCAAAAAATTAAAATTTTTTCTTAATTTTGATTGTTTTGAGTCAAAAAAATTTTTTTTTTAAATGCTTATTTTCAATCGAAAGAGCATTAAAAAACCTTTCCAAAATGTACCTTGCCAAATTTTTATGTTTAATAGTTTAAGAGTAAAAAATTATCGAAATAAGCATTGTACTGAAAAACCCAAAAATTTAACCCCCTGCCCCTCGGAAAATATTGGACTAGGTAAAAAAAATATTTTCACGAAAAATTACTATCTATTAGTACTACAAAAGCCCCAAGTTTTGCTACGATTAGAGAAAAATTTTTCTCCGCCTGGATCACTTGACATGGAATGCGTCATATATGAAGTGAAAAATGTAAAGTAAAGTGACTGAGAAGATCTTAGATTATTTAACAAATATTCTTATAAAAATAGATATTTATTTCATTAGTGATTGTGATTGTTAAATTTATTTGAAGGTTATAAGTGAATTTTAATATTTTTTATTTGCTCTAAATATAAAATATATTTAAAGAAAAAATAATTTTTTTTCATTCAAATAAAAATGGATATTTAAACGAAATATATTAATTCAAATGAAAAATATTATTTGAGATAAATAAAAGTTTAGTTGGTTCTGTGACAAATATCCTTTTTTATTAGTTTCAAATAAATTTTATTTAATTCAAATAAATCATTTATCTATGTGTATTAGTTATAACATATCACTTTTCTTTATAAAACTTATTTTTAAGATAATGTAAAAAACGTTTGTTTAATCTAAACTTATTAACATATAAGATATAAATAATTAAACATTTATTTGAAGCAAATATTTATAGACTCAATTAAGCTGAATTACAAAAAAAAATATTGGAAATTTGGCAAGCAACAGAATTGAGAGAATAGGGTAACTGCTCCAATCGTTGGCAGTGCGCTAGTGGTTGGCACCCCTCTTAGGTTTTCTTTAAATAACAACCCAGTGAAAAAAAAGTATTCAGAATAGAAAAAAAGTATTGGTGGTGACGTTCGGTGAATGCGTTTTCGCGACAAAACCGTATTGGTGGGTTACGGTGAATACATTTTGCTCACCGTGAATACTTTTTGTTTTAAACTCTCGATTTAAAGATTCCTAAGCAAAGTTGAGAATATATATGAAGAGCGTGAGTAACGTGATGTATAAAAATGGCTATTGCGAGAAGGAAATAAGAAATTTTGAGTAAAAACGAAAAATTAAATGTGAAAGAAAAAATGTCAAATGTTGATCGATTACCATATGCTTTACTATGCCTACAATGCATGACAGATTAAAGGGAGCATGACGTTACCGGCAGAAAGTTATTAGGAAAGGCGGAAAATTTTGAATTTTTAATGAATTTTTATTCATTAATTATAATTAATTAATTTATTAATTATAATTAATTAATTTATTAATTATAATTAATTAATTTATTAATTATAATTAATTAATAACTAAATATTATTTGCGTTCACTTGGATTTCTTTTCAATTTCAAAATTTTCCGCCTTTCCTAATAACTTTCTGCCGGTAACGTCATGCTCCCTTTAATCTGTCATGCATTGTAGGCATAGTAAAGCATATGGTAATCGATCAACATTTGACATTTTTTCTTTCACATTTAATTTTTCGTTTTTACTCTAAATTTCTTATTTCCTTCTCGCAATAGCCATTTTTATACATCACGTTACTCACGCTCTTCATATATATTCTCAACTTTGCTTAGGAATCTTTAAATCGAGAGTTTAAAACAAAAAGTATTCACGGTGAGCAAAATGTATTCACCGTAACCCACCAATACGGTTTTGTCGCGAAAACGCATTCACCGAACGTCACCACCAATACTTTTTTTCTATTCTGAATACTTTTTTTTTACTGGAAAGAATTAGAAAATATCTAGCATGTTTTGCATACGATTATTAAATTTTCCAACATTTTTTACAAAAATCTAGTATATAACTTATTAGAAGTAATTACATAATTGCATTAAAAAAAAATAAAATTAATATCATTGTCAAAGTGTTCGGAAATTTTCGATTTTTCGAAAGAAAATCTTAAGAAAACTGAAATTTTCAAACTTAATTTACTATTATTAGAAGTTAGTAAATTTACTTTTTTCTTTGCAAACATGTTAGTAGAATATTTAAATATTGATAGTTTAACACGTCTTGTTCTTAAAAATTATTAATTTATTTATTTGAATGGGATGCCAACAAAAATATTTAACCCTCCATCCGTCGCATGGTGAGAAGTTTCCTCACCCAGTTTCTTTTTTTATTTATAACTATTAAAAAACAAAAAACTATAATTTCATATTCTCAGTACCTTTCACAAAACTCTTCTTCTTTATTTTAAAACAATTTTTGTGTTTTTATTTATTTTAGTTTTTTTGTAATTGAATTTTTAAGCAGCAAATGTCAAGTATTTTTTACGCAAAGTGAGGAAACTTCTCACCGTGCGACTGATCGCGTATACTAGATTTCATTTGTCATTAATTTTTTATTTAAATAATTAACAGAAAATAAAAGTTAATTTTACTTGCAATGGGTTGTTTGGAAATTATAATGAACATTCCAAAAAAAATTTGTCATTTTATAACAAATTTTGATTAGTTTACGATGGGTGAGAAGTTTCCTCACCTGCGACGGATCGCGTTACAAAAAAAGATGCGACGGATGGAGGGTTAAAACAGCATTTATTCCAGTCGTTGGCAAACACATGCCAAAGACTGGACAAGCAATTTTTAACCAAGCTCCAGTCGTTGGCACCCCTCATTTCGCAATGAAAAGTGAGGTTAGGTAACATTGTTTATTATGTTTACGTTCTGTCTATAACATCGCACGTATCGGAGAGGTACAAGAAAATTAAATAACTTTAAGATCTATATATTAAAATTAATATATTTTTTAAATATTTATGAATTGCCTCGTTATATCATACATTAAAATAGATAGAAAAGTTATTATTAGTACAGTGAAAAATGTTAAAAACTCTGATCATCGCCTAGTCAATCTTACTGTGCATGAATTAGGTTATATGGAACTTTGTTTCGGAATTGTTTTTTTTTGCTTGTGAAATAATTAAAAAATTGATAATTTTTTTTCAGTAATAGGTACATTTTAGAAGGAATGTCTTATATGTAGTATATAATTTATTTTTTATTTACTTTACGTAAACTGAAAATGGTTAGAAAAGCAGTTGTATCAATTTCTATTTATTTCTATTTATATTATTAATAATTTATTTCAATTAATTAATTAATTAATTTCAATTAATATTAATTTCTATTCTATGTCTATTTTTTTTGTTTAATATAGTTTAAAGAATTATCCAAAACATTGCTTCATTATTTTCACCATTTTTTAAATAATTTTGTTATATTCGATTTTTTAAATTTAGTATCGATTAATATAGGTAGTATTTACTCAATAAATATTTCAGTCTGTTTGAAAAATTATATAACTTTATTATTGAACTATATATGAATATATTCTCTTGTATTTGTTTATTACTTAAAATTGTAAGTAATTTTTCTTGATTAATAAAAAAATAAAGAATTTTCAAATTTACTTGCTTGAAACACATAAGAAATTTAAAGGTTATGTATGGGGTGACAACCACTGGAACTGGTGGGTGCCAACGACTAATGCTTGCAGTGCCAACGACTGGAAATTGGTGTCATTAAATCATTATTAAATAATTTAAAACTTTCAGTATATTTTCATAAAAAACTGATCATTTTATCGTATTCTGTATCAAATTCTGAATACGTATATTACCATAAGTATTATATAATATTAGTTTTTAACTATTAAAATAATTCTTAAAGTCAAAATTTGGCCTTAAGGGTGCTAACGACTGGAGCAGTTACCCTATCAACTGAACTTCGCAGCACTTTCACAATATAATAATAGGTAAATAAACAGAATTTATAAAGTTATGTGTAATTCTTTACATTTTTTCTTTTGAAAATGTCCCTAACTTTTAAATCATAAATTCTTAAAATTTTATATTTATAAGCAATGTTGGTAAAAAAAATATATTTTAAAACGCATGCAAACAAATTTATAAACTTTTTGTTATTTTAAAAGATATGGACAAAACAAAAAGACTGTTCCGTCACATACTTCGCGATTCTGACCATATAGGTATCAATGTTTATAGTTTTACTAGATCTACAATTTGTACTAGGTCCCCATAAAAGTGCTGGCAACTTTTTTATTTTATTACACTGTATTTTTGTAAAAATGGCGCACTTTTTGAGTAAATTAATCGATTTTTTGCCAAAAAATAAACAGTAAATTGTTTATAAAAAAATAAAGCTTACATTCCATTAAAAAAATCTATATGTACTTTCAAAGTTTATAGTATACAGATTGTAAAATTTCTTTGTTTTTTGTTCCAGGACTTCAACTTTTCAAGAAACTGTTGGTCCGTTGGTCGTAAAAAATAGTCGTTTTTGAATATGAAATTAACCGCCGCCAATGTGTTATACAATTTAAAAAAAAAATTATAAATAAATCATCAAATATATAGGTATTATTCTGCCTCTAGAGTGGCGTTACTCCTTAAACCTAATTGCAAAATAGTAAAGAATAATCAAAATCTTTCAAATTTCGATTAAGTCATTAAATTATTTTATGCTTGAGACACATATCTCCTTGTTTGCTAAAACTTATAACACATTTTTTTAGTATTATAACGAGTAGGTCAAATTTTTTCAAAGAATGCAAAAGAATAGAAATAATATGTGTAAGGACAGTATTTTATGACACTGAAAATTACTGGATTCCCAGGCGGAAATTTACCACTGTCATTGTACTGCGCCTGTACAGACATCGGTAAGACTGTACTGACATTCGTCCGCGAGACAACCGGATCGGTGCAGGCATTCTACTGGAACATGACAATGTGTTGTAGTGGCTGCACGTCCGGCTCGGTACAGATTTGATGCCGCCGAACAACCGGCGTTGTACCGGCATTTGTCCGCTCTAGCAACCGCCGCAGGCCAAATATTGTTTCAAAAGACGATTCGCTTCAGCGGACCGGCGTTCTACTGGCATTCGTCCGTCTAGCCAGACTAAATTATATTTTCTAGTGAAAAATAAAATAAAAAAATATTTAATTAACTGTGCATAGTGCATGTTAATTAATATTTATTTATTGATCATCATTTCTAGCATTTTTAACACATTCTACATTTTTTTTACACATTAAAATTCTAAACGCTCGAAAGTGGGATACGAAGCCCAAGCTATTCCTAATCGAAGCACCGAAGTCTAACACGCTAACCACTACGCTATTCGCTCGCATGCGGTTCTGAGCATAATAATGTCGATATGTAATACCGCTACGAAACAAACAATTTTTGCAACTTATATACAATAAGAAATAATTTTACAAATACTTTGGAATATTTTAGCATTTTATGAATATTATGTAAATAAATCTAGTGTTTTAAAACAATATTTTAAATTTTTTCAATAATCCTTTAATTATTATTATATTTATTTATTATTTTTATTATTAATTTTTTTATATTTTTTAAATAATTAGCTGTATACTTTATTTATAAATATTAATTAAATTTGAATATAACAAAAAAATTTAATTCTTTAATTTATTTCTTAATTAATAAATAAAAAATATAATTAAAACCTATTTTTCAAATTCATTAATTTTTACAATTAAATTAAATTCTTGTATTGTTAATTCTTTTTTTAATATTTAAACTTTAAACAATTCTCCTACAAAAATTTTTTACAACATAATAGATTTAAAATTTTTATTACTATAATTATTATATTATTTATTTTAATTTATTAATTTTTATTGAAAACAATAAGACTATAACTAAATTTTTGCATTGTAAAAAATCTATTTCTGAAGATTCTAAATAATGTGTTAATTAAAAAAAATAATTATTTTAAAGAACATTAAATTGTTTTAAAAAAACAATGACAATGACCATATTCTTAGCATATTATTATTAACTAGCATAGGATACACATTCTATTTCAATTGTTAAAAGAAAAATACAATTATGATCACGAATTAAAATTACAATTTATATTCTCATTCATTTTTATTATTAAATTTTAAAAAATAGTTAATTGTACCAAAACAATTATTATCGCAGTGTTTCTAATTAAATCCAATTCAAAACTTGGTACAGCAAAGCCAAAAACTAAATAAAATCAATAGATTTTTAATTTACCTAATAATTATTTTTTAGAATTATTAAAAAATAAATAAGACTTCAATTCAATTCATATTATTCAAAAAATACAAAATAATTAATTCTTATTATTTATTAATCAATATTTATTTAAAAAATTGTGATAAATAAATAGAAAATTATGCAAAAAATACTACAAATTTTGTAAAAACAATATGATTGTCAAAATTAATTACAAAATGAAAGTTAAAAAAAAATGTTGATGGAGAAATATAAATAGTTCAAATTACTTTATTTTTTATTCGATTTTAAATAAAGAAAATGATTTTAAAATTTATAAATCAATATTATGAAAATTTCTTACCTTTTTTTATAAAAACAATATCTTTTAACCTTCTTTCTTCTTAAACAATAAAAAATTTTGATATTGACAAATCGAAAAACTATAATTTCGATCTGTCAAGCAAAGTGTTTTGAAAAAGAAAAAAAAACAAAAGCATTTACAAAAACTAACTTCAAACTGCGGACAGAATGAATGAAAGAATACCAAGATTATTATTATTAATTGAAATCTTGATAATAACATAAAGTTCGCAGTCGGTAGAATGCCTGTACCGCTCGTGAAAATAAAATATTTCTAACAAATAAAAAAAATTACAGTTAAGTTGTGATACTAAACTTTAATTTTATTTTGATGAAATCGACCTAAAAATTAAAATATTATTTACAAAACGTATAATATACAAAATTGCAAAGTTTAAACGATGTTCAAAACTTTAGTTCAAAGAAGGTTTCTATTGTTTACAGTTTAAGGTTTTTATTTGTCAAAATGGAAAACAAAAAACATTTTCATCTGCTTACATTTCAAAAGAGAACATAGCTTCGGAATTTGACAAATCATTACGAGTAATGATGACAGATGCGAATAGATGCGTTTTTGTTTACGTGACCGTGCAAACAACAGAATGCGTATAGGGGAGAGTAGACTACATTGAACCAGCGTCAACAGTGAACCACTTTAATTTTCTAAGAAATGACTGAGTGGAATTTTTTCTTATTTAATAAATAAATTAGTATTACCGAAAGCGACTACGTCCAAAAATTTCAAGCACGTAGGTTTATTATTTACAAAGAAAAACGAAAAAAACTGTTTTTCACGTACAAAACAAAAAATTTTGTGGAAATATAATGAATTTTTTTTATTCAAATAGGAAGTTTTTAAAATTAGTAAACTTGTGATTTATGTCGCTTAGGGTGTCAACTTCAATATTCCGATGTGATGAAGAATTTTAAGCCTTACATAAATTTATTATAAACAATTTTTGTTGTGAATGTCATGTGAATGCAGTGAGTGCGGCATCATTGAACCACCCGAAAAAGCAAAGAATTTTCAATTTTAAGAGTGGTAAAGTTGTCTGCTCTACTAATTAGTAAGAAAAATATTAGAAGACATGCTTTCATCACAATTGTGCACGAGATAAACTCAAACTGTCACTTTACCTACCTAACCTGACATCAAAATATATTAATCTCCTATATTAACAAATAATAACTCTTCAACAACAATTTTCTATTTTTTTGAGTGAAAAATAATATTTTTTACAATGTGTAAGTGGAAATATTATTTTTGAAGTAAATTGTAGTGTTTTATTAAAGGTGGTTCAATGTAGACACAGATTCTTCAAAATAAGAAAAGTGTAACTTGTTAGAAAAAAATTAAATTTAATTATTTAATCATAATAATTTGTGTTTGTAACGTGTATATTAACTAAAGGAGTACTTCAGCTTAATGTTGATACAAAAACCTGATCAAAATTTGTAAAATTTAATTAGTTCTTGGACTTTAGAAAATACCCGGTTCAATGTAGCCTACCCTCCCCTACTCATGTGAAAAAGGAAAGTGTTCGGGTTTACGTTTTATTTTTTTTCGCCAAAACTTCCGGTTGTCAGCACATTTGTGGCTACATACGGTAAAAAAAACAAAAAAATTGAAGGTAGCATATTTTTTCTATGGCTTTTTAAAAATTTTAATTATTTGTTTAAACAATTAATTTTAATAATTTTTTAAATTTTGTAAATAAAAATATACTTTAATACGAACAAATTAAGAGGTCAGAAACTAAAATCCGTTAAAAAGAACCAAATATACAGAATTTTCAAAAAAAGTACCAAAAAATTGAAAATTCAATATGTCCGTCAATTTTTGAAATTTTTCAAAACCGCTTGGGGATTTTGTTTATTACCACCAGAGGATATAATGTACCCAATCTCAACTGAATCCCAAAACCTAGAAAAAATTGGTGAGTTGAACTGACGTTGAATACACAAACTACGTCTTCTATAAAAATAGACAACTCAAACTAAAAATTCCAATAAAAAATTTAAATAACTGAACCTTACCTTAGATCTTTAAGGCTGTGTATGTCACACTTAAGTAAGTTATTTTTCAGTATCACAAAAACATAATTAAACATGAAAATAAATATAATAAACATCTAATACAACTAATAAGGACAACATTACAATAAAAAAAATTAATGAAAATTTTTTACGTATAATTATTTGAATTAGTAACATAAACTTTTCTAATCATTTGATTGGCTGAATTGTTTTGAAAAAATATCGAGGATCTTAACCCCTTGACAGTCCATGGCCTATATATGGCCACAAAAAGTCGTGCCACCTTTACGTCTGTGGCCATATATGTCCATCTCAAAAATAAACTACTAAACATATAATTCGATTTGAATGACCAAGTACATACTAAGGTTTTTGGGGACGCTGAATCCGAATTTCAAATCAGATTTTCAAAATTCAAAATGGTCGACCTAAAATGGCGACTATGAAGATTTAAAAATTTATCAAATACGCTTGAAACTCGTTACTTGGGGGTTTTCGGGGTCGCTGATTACGAATATGATGTCAGATTTACAAAATTAAAATGGAGAATCCAATATGGCGAATAATTTCAAGCTTCTTGCAATTTGATCGAATTTTAGGTCCGCCATTTTGGATTTCAAAATCTGACATCGGATTTGTAATCAGCGACCCCGAAAACCCCCGAGTAACAAGTTTTAAACAAATCCGTTGGATTTTTTATTTTCTCGACCGCCATATTGGATCCGCCATTTTGAATTTTGAAAATCTGACATTAGATTCGTAATCAGAGACCCCGAAAACCCCCGTGTAACAAGTTTCAAGCAAATCTGATAAAATTTTAAATTTTCGAATTCGCCATTTTGGGTCCGCCATTTAAAATTTTGAAAAACTGACTTCAAATTCGAATTTTGCGACTCCAAAAACCTTAATTTTAATGAAATCCCCTTTTTTAAAAACTTTTTTTTCTTGGACCGTTTTTGGACCACAAGCGATTTTTAGCTGGACTGCGAAGGGGTTAATATAACCTTGAAAAAACACTAACAGTTTCATGAACGTTTAATAAAAAATATATAAATATTACTTAAATGCCTTCCGTTGATAAATTTTTCATTCCGCGTTTCCTTTTCTCGTTTTTTATTTTCTTTTCTTTGATTTTCTTTCATTTTGTCACTTTTTATTACATTTTTGGTTACTTCGTGATAAATAACATGGAACAAATAAATGCGAAACTTCAGATTGATTGAAAACGATTAATTTGACCAAGCGACATATTTGACGAGCGACAATTTGAGTATCCAAGTAAAAAAATAATTAAATAAGAATTAGAATAAATAAAAACACATGCACAGTTTTAAGTACATCTAAAGTAATATGTGCCCCAATTTTGGAGCAAATTAAATAAGAAACTTTGGAGAAATTAATGATTTGACCAGCGACATATTTTTCGTACCTCACCAGTATCACAAGTAACCAACAATTATTTTTCTTAAAATATAGTTGAAAATAAAAATCACGCACATAAAATTTGAATTACAATTCAATTGTGCCTCTTATTTCAGATTTTTTCACTAAGTTTTTTTAATGTTTATTTTATAAAACCATTTTGATTTAACCAGCGACACAAAAACTAAGGGACACTTTATAGAAAATTATATCTTTTATAATTTTTACTTTTTATTTTTCTTAAATTTGTTTATGGAATTCTTAAGATATTCTTAAATAGTTTATAACAGTAAAAAAACGTGTTTTCCAAAAAATCTTATTTAAACAGTTAAAATACTTTTAGAAAAAATGAAAGTAACACTTGAACTTTAATAAAGAAAAACAAAAAAAAATAAACAAAATAATTTATATCAATGGTTAAATCGTAATCCTTATTTTCTTTCTAGAAACATGTAAATATTTAAAAATCATTAGTTTTCATATTTAGGCTGTTTAAGTGAAAATAATGTGAGGGACATAAAGGTTAAAAGTTCCAGAGATTCGCCCATATAAGCTAAATGAAATCTGTAAAAAACTTATCGCTGGGAACACTGTCCGACAAAAATGAATTTTTTTTCTGACCCTTCAATAAGGTCACTTTCGATAAATTTTTTCACGCTGAACAGAAAAATAAGAGGTGCTAGAATTTTGTTTCTGGCATCAAATGAAAGCTTGAATCACAATTAACAATTTCATTAAAGAAGAATTCGAAGGCATTTTCGATAAGGCAATTAAAAATGATTTTTTCTTTTGCATTAAATTTTGTTATTAATCAAATTTTATTAGCACCATGTATAAGCTCAGCATTGTGAAACAATAAGTGATAAACAAATGAATTTTTAAACATTTAAATTCATAACATTTTATATTATTTTCAGATTACTTATATTTCATTCCAAAAAAATGTTTAGCAATCTTGACGTATATACTCAACAAAATAAATAAATAATTTGAACATATAATTGATGTCTTTGAAATAAAGTATTCCTGTGAAATTAACGTTTTGTTTTTCCGAAATTAAAACATTGCTTTCAGTAATTGTTTTTATCCATTAGAATAAAAACAGACTATATTAAAAATTAAAATAAATTTCAACATCTAACAATGAGAAAATAAGTTTTATAATAAAAAATTAAATTATAATTAATTTTAGAGGAGAGTGGGGCAAACCGGACCCCCTAACGGTTTTTTTTACTCTTGTGACTAAACGAATAAACCGATTTCATTTTTCGAGGGCTTGTTTGAAAGATCATTTAATTGTGCAACTTTTTCCCAGAGACACCTATACTTTATCTTTTATTGTTTAGTTGCTGTGTTAATTTTTAAAAAAATTGCAAACGGTCCGGTTTGCCCCCACCCCCTGGGGTAAACCGGACCCCCCGTGGGGAAAACCGTACTGTTTGGTTCTTAATTTATAATATTGCATTTACATAATCTACAATAATAAAAAACATAAAGAATCATGTAAACAATGGTTGTAGTAATGAAAATAATAATTCAGGATTGAATTTTAATTAAAAAAAGATTTTTTTAAATAAAAAAATAAGAATGTTTGTCATTATCAGAGAAACAATATTAAAGGATCCAATTCTCATTGGAAGTGTTGGAATTTGAATTTTCGTAGCTTGAAATATTTTATACTTTCGGTGTTCCTAGTTTACTTTTCGGAATTTGGAAATTTAGTTTACGCGGGATTTCTTTTGATAAGCGAGGGAAAAGTTAGTTTGATAGTCTTTGGCGGGGCAGAGCCTTTTTGGAAAGCAAAGAGTTTGGTCATGCGATACGGAAACCAAAACTTGCAACTTGTAATAAGCGTCGGTCGAATTGTGAATTAAATATGTGAGAATTTTAAAGGCAGTATGCTGTGTGTGATTTAAATTATTGTTTTAAATGTTAATAACTATACAAGTTAAAATTTAATAAACTGTTTTAACTGTTTTTTTTAATTCAGTGGAAAAATCTCTTTATCACCTTAAACCTGGAATTCAGTTGTTTCCTAAGTAACTAAATTTAAGTTAATAAAAATAAATTTCTAACAAAATTCAGAAGTGGGATACTTTCAAGAAAATCCACCGTTGTGCGGTCAAATTATTTTTTTTCTGTGACAAAAAAGGATGAAATTTCCGTACATCAGTCTTTAGTGGTTTGAAGTTCACACGTGGCTTGCAAAGTAGAAAACAGTGCTAAAGGAATATATGCTTGTGTTGTAAAATGTGAGATCAGTGGAAAGTTCAGAGGTAAACTGTAAATTCATGGATGAAAACTTTGAGGACTTTCAGCGAAAATTTTACAGCTCTACAATTGTAACGAGAAAAATGTCGGACAAGGAAAAATTCGAAACGTTAATGAAGGAAACGAAAAGGCTTGAGGTGGAAGTTGAGAGACAAAAGTTAAGAAGAGCTGAGGAAAAAGCCGAACATGACCGACGTTTGGCGGAATCAAGGAACGAAATTACGAATTTACAACGAGCGTTAACAGAGAGCAGCACTCATCAACATATGGAGAGTTTTGCGGCATCAAGCAGCTCACAAGATGTTTTGGCACAAGCATTGACTCAAATTGGACAAACTTTGCAGCAGTTCCAGAAAACATTATCACTACCTCAAACATCAACTTCGGGACAAGGCTGCAATGTACAACAAATACTGTCGGATCCTCGAAGCGTTATTAGTGAATTTTTGGGGAGTGAAGAACCTGAGAAGGCGAGAGTTTGGATAGAGGAGTTTGAAAGTGCCAAAACTATTCACGAGTGGAGTGATGCAGTGGCTTTGAGCATTGGGAAGTCTCGAATGAGAGAAGCGGCTCTCAAATGGTTACTGACGAAATCAGCAGATATTCATGATTGTAATACGTTTATTCAAACATTTAAATCAACTTTCTTAATATCACAGAGTAAACCCGAGAAATTAAAGACGATGATGGCGAGAGTTCAAGGCCCTAAAGAGTCTATTCAAAATTACTTTCACGACAAGGTTTGGCTCTGTACGAAATTGCAACTAGATGTGAACGAGATTAGAGACGAAATTGCAGCTGGTCTTTGGCTGAGGGAAGCGGCTGGGCATCTTATGGTACAAACGTTTACCTCAACTGATGGAATATTGCAGGAGTTGTTAAGGTTCGAAAGCGTGGATAGTCGTCGTCGATCACGTATTGCTGGTCGCAAGGCAGAAGGAAATGCGTCATTTATGGTGGTTCCTGCTTCCGAAGAAGCAACTGATTCAAGGAAGACGTCGGAGAATGCAGAGAGAGATAGAAATGAGATAGAAATGAGAATTGTTCCGGATACCGCTCAGGAATTTGACGTTATCTTGGAAAGACCGTTTACGGAGTCACTTGATTTGGTTTATGAACGCGTAGGAAATGAATTGATCTTTTCCAATGTTGATATAGTTAATCAAAAAAACGAAGAGAGTGGGTCGCGAATTTATTGTAAAGAGGAAATTCAATTAGAGCCGGGAACGATTAATTTTATAAATGTAGAATCTTGTATAGGTGATATTAATTTACCCGTTGCTAATATGGGAAATGAAGACCTGACGTTAAAAGTGGGAGAGAAGTTTGGGGATTTGGTGTGTACGGTAGAAGGGGTTCCAGTTCGAGTGGGGAGAGATAAGGCAATTGTAGATGGTGAGGTAGTGACAGATGTGACAGTCACGAGTGAGCAGAAAAGCGAATTACTAAGAATTTAAAACCGATATCTGGTTTGTATTGCGGACGATGAATCGCAGATAGGTTGTACGAACGTTTTAGAAATGGAAATTAAATGGAAAGACGATGCACAATCTTCTCATGTGAAACCATATCGTTTAAATGCTCAGGATCGAACGGATTTAGATAAAATAATCGGAAAATATAGAGCTGCGGGTTTAATTACGGATACGGAAGCCGAAATTATTAGTCCCGCTTTTATAGTGAGAAAGCCGGACGGTACACCTAGGATGGTCGCGGACTATCGAGGAGTAAATAAAAATACAATTCCATTTCATTTTCCCATACCGAATATAGATGACTTGTTAGAAGATTTAGTCGACGCTAAATTGTTTATGAAATTAGATTTGGCGCTTGGGTATTTACAGATGCCGTTAGAGGAAAATTCGAAGAAAAAAACCGCTTTTATTACGGAAACTCAAACTGGTCAGTTTGAGAGGGCAATGTTTGGGCTATCGAATGCTCCCATGTATTTTGCCAAATTAATTGATCCTGTGTTAGGAATAGCAAGAAGAAATAAAATCGCGTTTATGTTCTTTTATGACATTTGTATACATGCTCGAAATTGGAATACTCTAATTATAAATTTAAAGGAAGTTTTAGAATTATTAAAAAGCGCTCGACTAACGTTGAATTTAAAAAAATGTTCCTTTGGTATGCGGCAAGTTGACTATTTAGGTTATACCTTAGGTGCGGGTTGGATTTCACCGGCAGAAAGAAAGGTACGAGCAATACAGGACTTTCCAATTCCAAAATCTAAACATGATGTTAGAAGATTTATCGGTTTATCAAGTTTTTTCGCCGTTTTATAGTAAATTTCTCGAAAATTTCAGCACCATTAACAGATTTATTGAAAGATAGCGAACAATTTGTGTGGTATGATAGTCAACAAACGGCATTCGATAGTTTAAAAGCGAGTTTGGTAAATAAACCAGTTTTAAAGGTCTATAATCCAAAAGCAGCCATTACTGAGTTGCATACTGATGCATCTGCAGTGGGGTTGGGGGCTATTCTATTGCAGGCGGATAAAATTGAGGAAAAAACGTATGGTTTATGCCATTAGTAGAAAAACTACTGAGATTGAGGCAAAGTATCATTCTAGCCGTTTAGAGTTGATGGTAATTACGTGGGCGTTAAAAAGACTTCGTCCGTTCCTGATCGGTATACCGTTTGTTATTGTTGCTGATTGTAGATGTTTAGTCAATATTAACGCTTGGAAAACTCAGAGTTCGCAGATTGCCAGGTGGCTATGCGAAATTTCGGAATTTAATTTTGAAATTAGACATTCCCCAGGCGAGAAAATGCAACATGTTGATGCTCTCTCGCGAGCGCCCATTTGCGAAAAAATTTAAAGGTAATGACAAATAGAAACTTGGGAGGATGAGATTCTTATGTTTCAAAGAAGCGATCCATTATTAAGCGAAATAATAAATGTTCTCCAAAAACCTGAATCAAAGTGAACAAAATTAGAAAGAGATAGAGTGAAGGACATGAAGTTGAGTGAAGGTTTGTTGTTTAAAAGGCATGTAGTTAATTCAGCAAAAAAATATCTATATTTTGTTCACAAATCGATGAGAAAATCTATTGCAATTAGATATCATGACTTACATAGTCATTTAGGAGTAGATAAAACGATTGATCGAATTAAAGATTTTTATTACTTTCCTTACATGCGCCGAAATATTAAAATGCATTAATATTTCGACCTCCAGGTCGAAAACCGTTTGACGTTGTTCACTGCGATCATGTTGCGCCGTTCCCAACAACATCTCGTAAAAATAAATATGTACTCGGATTTATTGACAACTTGACAAAGTTTATTGTTATTTTTCCGGTGTCGAATGTGAGCGCAAGAGTGACAGTTCAAAAAGCAGAGGAGTTAGTTAATCAATTTGGTGCACCTTATCGTCTTGTTACTGATCGAGGTACAGGTTTTACCGCGGATCTTCTTGAAAAATTTTGTGAAAAGCATGGAATCCGTCACACGTTAACTTCGAGTCGTCATCCCCAAGCTAATGGCTTTGTTGAACGTTTAAATCAAACCATTATTCCGATTATAAAAATTGCGACTCGCAGTGATGAGAATCAAGATTGAGATAAATATTTAAAGGAAATCGCGAGAGATATTAACACGTCAGTGAGTAAATCAACCGGGAAAACCCCATTCGACTCACTCTTGGGCTACACACCTCTATTTGATGAAGGAAATCTTCGTGAAATTACTCATTTTAATGAAACGTATGAGTCACCTAGTTCAATTCAGAAAAAAATTCGTGCGAATATTATTAGCGAGCAAGAAAAATACAAAGTGTATTTCGATAAAAATAAAAACAAATCGGTCAAGTATGATGTGGGTGATATTGTTTTTGTAAAAAGAAACCCCACTGCTACTGGTTTCTC
Source organism: Leptopilina myrica (nomen nudum) (assembly GCA_032872475.1). Classification (NCBI taxonomy): domain Eukaryota; kingdom Metazoa; phylum Arthropoda; class Insecta; order Hymenoptera; family Figitidae; genus Leptopilina; species Leptopilina myrica (nomen nudum). The sequence continues at coordinate 19,982,379 of CM065462.1, read as the reverse complement.
TACGCTTCTTCAATCGGCTTTTGGTGGACCTTTTGTCATTATAAGTCCCGAATTAAATGATACCTATCGCGTTAAAAAACTAAATGATTTTAGAGATAAAAATTTCGAAACTACGATTCACGTGAATCAATTGAAGCTCTGGCGAGGAATTGATTTGGATGAGGATGAAAATGAGAACTTAAAAGTCTCTATTGATTCTACTGAAATTGTTAGTTCAGAGGATAGTTTGAGTGAGTCGGAAAGTTCGAGTGATGATAATAAATCGATTGTAAGTGAGAGTAATGTTTTGAAAGAGTCTGATTTGAGTGGTGAAGATGTGAGACGAAGTATGCGAGTGCGAAACAAACCTCAACGTCTGCAATATTGTTGATTGCGTTATGATTGGGATTTGTAAATTGGAATTGTAAGTTGGAGGACCAACCAAGGTTTAGGATGGCCGATTGTTGGAATTTAAATTTTCGTAGCTTGAAATATTTTATACTTCCGGTGTTCCTAGTTTACTTTTCGGAATTTGGAAATTTAGTTTACGCGGGATTTCTTTTGATAAGCGAGGGAAAAGTTAGTTTGATAGTCTTTGGCGGGGCAGAGCCTTTTTGGAAAGCAAAGAGTTTGGTCATTCGATACGGAAACCAAAACTTGCAACTTGTAATAAGCGTCGGTCGAATTGTGAATTAAATATGTGAGAATTTTAAAGGCAGTATGCTGCGTGTGATTTAAATTATTGTTTTAAATGTTAATAACTATACAAGTTAAATTTTAATAAACTGTTTTAACTGTTTTTTTTAATTCAGTGGAAAAATCTCTTTATCACCTTAAACCTGGAACTCAGTTGTTTTCTAAGTAACTAAACTTAAGTTAATAAAAATAAATTTCTAACAGAAGACAATTGTTTTTCATTGTAAGTAAATATTTTAATGAAAGAAACATTTTATTTAAAAATAATTTTTATGAAACTTTAATTCAATGAAAATATCCTATGGTCGGTTTGCCCCACCGAAAACGGTTTACAAAATTTATAAACAAATAAACATATTTTCAAAACGGTGTATTTGTTTATAAATCTGAGCGGTCAAGTTATAGAGAATAATTTTTTCAAGAAAATAAGCAATCACTCACTTATGTAAATCGAATCAGATTTGAAACAGTTTAACCTTTTAATATGAAGAAAACTTTGATCATATGTAAAATAACTAAATAAATAATTTTTGTAAGTTTCAAATTTTTTTCTTGAAAATTGATATTTTTTCTTCCAGAAGATACGAATAACAATAATATTAAAAAATTCTTTAATGTCAATTCAATATTTTTCTGAAGGTCTGCATACCTGTAAACAACCTCCTTAAATAACAAAAAATTTAATTTGTATGATTACTGAATATCTAATTTAATATACTTTTTTTCTTCTACTAGTTAGGCATTTAATTTCTATTAGAAGAATTGATTAATTTATTTATTTAAAATTAAGATATAAAAACTGTAAAATACGATAAACGCTTAAATAAAATTTTAATTAAAAACTTTTGTAGGGATTTCTAAAAATTAGATTGCTAAACATTTTTTTTAAATAAAATATAAGTAACCTGAAAATAATATAAAATGTTATGAATTTAAATGCTTAAAAATTTATTTGTTTATCACTTATTGTTTCACAATGCTGAGCTTATACATGGTGCTAATAAAATTTGATTAATAACAAAATTTAATGCAAAAGAACAAATTATTTTTAATTGCCTTATCGGAAATGCCTTCGAATTCTTCCTCAAGGAAATTGTTACTTGTGATTCAAGCTTTCATTTGATGCCAGAAACAAAATTCTAGCACCTCTTATTTTCTGTTAATCATAATCAAATATAGCCAAAAACATGCTGTTTCAATTTTTAACATTAATTTTCTCAAAACCTTGACGTGCTGGAGCATTTTTATTTTCAGATTCGTATTCAGAGTGAAAAAATCTATTGAAAGTGACTAAAATTATTGAAGGGTCAAAATTAGTGTCGGACAGTGGAATCAGTGAAATTTCGTTAATTCAGATTTACAGAATGGCATATTTTTATATTTCTCGCACAAAAAATAAAATTATGCTTAATTATGCGAGAATTGAAAAATTTTGCGACGAAAAAGAAGAAGGTATGCGTTTTAATGCGATGTTAAATTTATTATATTTCATTCATAAACATGATAAAATGTGAAACTTTCATCCAATTTTTGAAAATTATGCGATTATGAGCTTCGCGCAAAGTGTAGGTTTTTAAATATGTAAAAAGAAGAAAATGAAAAAATAATCATGAGAAAAAATCTTAAAACTACACAAAAAACCAAAGAAAGTATGTTTTTAATAAATTTAACCAAAACTGAAATGGTTTGGATTTATTACTTTTTTTACTGTTCACGGTGGTCTTGAATCAACTTTGAATGAAATGTCTTAGCACATCATTTTTTTTGCTGATTTGGGTTATTTGCACTCTAAATAATGTGTAAAAAATTTATAGCCCATAACTTGTCGAGCCGTTTTTATATTTATTATATATAACCTTTTCGTTAATTTTTTTCTGTACAGTAACTGGTATAATTTCCGTAAATTGGCAAAAATATGTGCCTTAACATGTATTGTAATATTTAAACAAAACTGACTTATTGTGTCAGAAATATTATTTAAATTGTTATATTATATTATTTAAAATTAAAGAAAAGTATTAGGGTCAGTTGGGGTAAATCCGGACAGAGGGCAAATACGGACAAAAGGTGTTGGATCTTAATTTACAAATTAAAAATTCAGTTCGACGTCAATATTTTAAGCTCAGATCCTTTAAAAGAGATTCTGACTACTTCCATGATTTTATCTCGACAATTGTCAACAGGATAATTTGAAAACTTAGGGTAAATCTGGACAGAGCTTCTATTACATTTTAAAAAGTGGTGTAAGTAGTGTAATTCGATTAATCTTTAAAAAAGTCCGGCATATTGGATCCGGCATTTTGAATTTTCAAAATCTGACTTTGTATTCGTATTCAATGATCCCAAAAACTTTTCTTTATCAAGTTTTATTAAAATCCATTAAAATTTGTTAAAGCTATATATGTTTTTGATTATTACTTTTTGAATCGTTAATTGATTAACTTTTATGATACTACAACACTTAACTGATTTAACTTTTGTACATCTAGTATGAATTTTTTTCAAGTTGTTCTATCCCTTAATAGAGTAGTATACTTAAGATAACTTTATTTTAAACCTTTCTTAGAAACTACGCTGTCAGGATTTACCCCAAATTTAAAGAAATTTTCTAAATCTTGGGGTAAATTCAAACAATAAAATGTAAAAAATTAAATATAAAATTTTATAAAAAATAAAAAATTAATCTAGGGAACTCAAAACAGAAATTAATGCAGTATAAAACGAAAGAATTTCCTTTTATTATAAAAAAACTTACGTCATTTGTGAAAAATAGGTATTTTGTCCGGATTTACCCCAACTGACCCTATTTTAATTAATATTATGCTTAAATCCATAATTTGATACAAATATGTAACATTTTAAATAAAAAACTGATGATTTTTTTCAAAATGAGTTTTCTCAAAAACGGCTCGACAAGTTATGGGCTATAAATTTTGTACACATTATTTAGAATGCAAATAACCCAAATCAGCAAAAAAAGGGATGTGCAAAGACTTTATATTCAAAGTTGATTCAAGACCACCGTGTGTTGAAAACCAAACTATAAATGTCTGAAGTTATATAAAGAAAGAAAAATATTTTAAAGCTCTCTATAAATGATATTAAATATAGAAACCTATTTATATTAGGTAAAATAAGGAAATAATTTATGTTACAATTACGTTAAATAAAAAAATTTTAATTGTTTACTTCAAAAAGTATATAAATTTCTTATTTTAAAACATAGCCATCAAAAGGTCTTGTCATTTTAGAAAAATTTATTCAACGATTTGTATATAAAATTTAATGAAATGAAAAACTTATATTAAAGTGTCGTGAAATGCAGTAAGGGAACAAAGAAATTTTAAAGGAATAATAAATATGCCGAAATTAATTGAATAAAATTAAATCATTTATTGAGGAGCTTTACCACGTCCAAAGCCACCGCGGAATTCCAAATCTCCAATGCCAGCACCTACATCAGTTTTCTTTTCCCCCGCACCACTGGGTCCTCTTCTATATCCTGACCGATCTTCCGCCGGTCTTGAGCCTTCAGTCCTTGGACCCGCAGCAGGCCTAGGTCTCGCTGTTTCCGATCTGGCTTGTCTCTTCAAAGTAGAAGGCACGATTTCGGGTGGAAGATGTAAATAACCACGCAAGTATCCAATACCTTCATTAGTAAGATACCAATAATAGTGTCTCCATGCGAATTGCTCCTTCACGTATCCTCTTGACTTCAAAGACTAGTCAAAAAATTTATAATTAATTTATAATTATAATTAATTTACATATTTTCAGTTCTTAATATTTTTTAAATTTGTTAACATTGTTAAAATTAACACTTTTTAAAGACGGGACGCAATTTTATAGTTTATTTTCGTAAAACACATACATATTCTAAAGAATTTAAATTTATTTATTTAATATTATTAATATTTAATTTAATATAATTAATTATTAGTTATTTATTATTCAAAATTTATTTATTTAATTACTGTTAATTTAATTGCTTTGGAATATTTTATTTGTAAATTTTATTAATAAAGATTTATGAATTTATATTCTTAATTGGTTTAAATTGTTTATTTTATTCAATATTTTATAATATTGTTAAAAAAGCATTTTAAATCTAAGTACAGTAGAGACTCCATTATCCGGACTAATGCATGCAGGCACTTGTCCAGATAATGGAAAATACGAATTAAGGAGGTTCTCCGGCAAATCAATTTTCTTCGAAATTTTACCAAATTTTGGGAAAATATTTATTTTTGTAGGGGAGAGGGCCCCAAGGTGGTCAGGGCCCCAAGGTGGTCAGGGCCCTAAGGTGGTCACCCTAAGAAAATTTTTGTATATTAGTTAGTATCTTCGAATGGTTTTTGTTATTGTTATTATTTGAGAAGACAAAGATTTTAGTAAAATTTTGAGGTAAATAGTCGTATGAGTCTCTTTGTAACGTGAACGTCGTAAAATTTCTGATTTTAAATGATCGAGAATTTTTTTTCTCAGGGTGTTAAAATCATCGAAATTAACCATTTTATATTAGTAAAAATCGTTATAATTATCTTTATATATCGTACAATCCTTAATAAGAAATCTCTATTCGATAATCTCTCGAAGCTCTGTAACGTAACGCGTATCCCATTGATCAGAGTATGATGATTTGTCATCTCCCTCATGCATGCACGTTAAACGCAGACGCAGATACGATTTAACTTTCTCTTTTATTTCACTATGTATTTAACGTTCTATTTTAGAAATGAACTAACCGACACATGAAAATTAAAAAGGGGCGCTATAGTCTAATGTAGATTTTGAATTCTTTTGACAGTATTATGTTGTAGGCACATACAAATTCAAAATGTATTCTATATGCGTCAGTCTACTGAAATCTAAACTACTTCTCATACATTAAAATTATTTTTCTTTTGTAGTATAAGTGTATTTACATATGTGATATAGTGATTTTACAACATTTAAATTAGTGTTAAAATGTGATATAGTGATTTTACAGCGAATACAGATTTAAAACAGTGAATAATATGAATAAAAGTGATTATATTAATTATTTTAGTGTGTGTTTCTTCACGAGAAAGGTAAATACAGTTAATAAAATCCATTTAAATTATTTTAAATTTGGTAATGCTTTAGTCAATTAAATGATACTTCATTCAAATATAAAAATTATTGATTAAATTACTGCTTTTTAATTTAAATAGAAATTATTTGACAGAAAGAAAAAATTTATTATTAAAATTTTTTATCAATTTTTCAATTTAATAACATCTAAGAAAAAATTATGTTTCTGTACATTTTTTAAATATTTTAATACTGCAAAATTATACAGAAATTAATTTTTAAAACTTTTTAAAATAAACTTTTTTAATAATAAATTTTAGATTTTTTTAGTCATAAAACATTAATTACTATAAATTTTATATATTCAAATTCTAATTGCTTGAATTCCATATCATTCAAGCCATAAAATTATAATCCTACATAACAATAGACCTACATTTGTATTGTTGAAGTAGGGGGTGCAATATAAATTTTGAATTTAACGGTAATATCATTGAAAATTTTTTTAAAACCTTTTCTTAGTTTTTCATTTACAAGGTGAATTATGGTTTGTTAACATATCTTATACATTTAAAACTATTGTTGAGGGACTTTAAAAATTTATACCTAGGCTTGCAAAAAAAAGAACATTGTTTATTTGATAAAAAAAAGTTATAAACTTTATTTAATGAAAAACTAAAAGTTAAAATGACTATTCTGTAGAAACATTAAAGGTCCGAATGTTTAATTCATAGAAAAATTAAAACTCAGAATGTTTAATTTTTTGAAAAACTACAATTGAGAATGATTACTTTTTCTAATTAAAAATTAAAAAATAATAATGAAATTATTTTAGATTTCCATTCAGATGAGGATATTACTGATATTCCTTTTACTACCACAAAAGAATTGAACAACATTAAAGATCAGGATTGTACAGTGTAAGCATACTGATTATTTTTTTAAATTATATGAATTGTATAAAATATTAGTTGACAAATTTAAAAAATGTTAAATATTTTATTTATGTTTATTAGTATTTTGGTTGGAATCGTGGAGAGCATTGAAGATCCGAGATTATTTGGAGAAACGAAGAAAGAAAAAAAAAGATGGAGATTTTATGTTAACAATAATGAAGGACAGAGAATACAAATTGCTGTTTGGAATCACGAAATTGAAAGACTAAAAAACAAAATTTTCTTGGGCTATGTTAGTAACACTAATTTAAATAATTAGACATAGTTCTTTATGAATTTATTATTATTTGTTTTATGTAATAATTATTATTATCATTTATTTAAATAATTTTTATTTTTAGAAAAAACAACCAAAAACACAATATAATTTAGGGACGACGGAATTTGAACTAAATATTAACCAAAATACTGTTGTTCATTGCATTCCTCTTTCAATGGATGGAGTAATTTTTCAGAGAGAAGTTCCATTGATAGAACTTAAGGACATTGCCAATACGACTGGCTACATAAGTAATTTTATTTAATATTATATTATTATATTTATCTATATTATTATTATATCTATTTCATTCATATATTAATATATTATTTTTAATTGCACGTAAAAATTTTTATACAAATTTTAAGGAGGTTTTCCGGCTGCTACTGTTTGAAAAAATCAATTTTTATTAAATTCTCTTTAAATTTTGAGGAAATGTTTCTTTCTCTACACTTTAAATGTGGTAAGAATTTAAAAACACTTTGCCATGTCAAAAAAAGGGATATCGTGGTTGCAATTTCTCATTTTTAAAATAATCGCATGTAGAAGCTGAGATTTGAAGTTGAATAATTTAAAATATAGCATGGCAAAGGGTTCTGAAATTTCTACCACATTTAAAACGCATGTAAAAAAACATTTTATTAAAATTTAAATTAAAAGAAAATCGATTTTTTGAAGAATAGCAACCGGAGAATCACCTTAATGAGTTTTAAAAAAATACTATTAAGAAATATGTTTTTCATTATACTATATTTTTATTATTTATTTAATAAATGTTATGGTACAATGTTTTGCAGAAATTGAAGGATACGTCAGATCTCCCTTTCAAAAGATAGAGAAATTTAAAGATGAGAGTAAAGAATATGCACTGGCATCAATATCTGATGGTGTTTATAACTTAGAAGTAAGAGTCGATAATTTTTCTAAGTTGGACATATTAAAATCTTATAAAAGAGGATTTTCCCTAGAGCTATCTGGATACTTAAGAACAAGATTAGGTAAAAATATTTTAAATTATTACTTATTAATCTGCTACTTTTATTAAAAAAATTATTTTACAAAATTTTATATTTTGTTTTATTATTTATTTAAATGACAAAAATTAAATCAAATAAACGATGATTTTAATTTTCAAAAAATTTTAATTTCAGGAAACAAGATCTATCTATCAGTATCATCTGCCGATGATATCAAAAACATTGATTTGCCAGAAATTAGTATTAAAACTATTCTATCTGGAAACAGACCGATAGAAAAGAGAAAAATCGAGGATGGTTGCAACGATGCAACATCAAACAAATTAAATAAAACAATTTAAAAAATTGTTTTTGCACACATTACTTTAGTGTTACTAAAATGACAAATATTCTATATTAACATTTACATCAGAAATTATTTTTTTATTAACATTTAAATTTTAATACTTTAATGTACTTTTTATAAATTGTTGTAAAATGAAAAAATAAATGTTTTTTTCTATATTTCGTAATATTCTATTCTATCCTACATATGGGACATTTTATATAAAAAGGAACGCACCTCATTAACAATTGGCATTGTTAGACAATTTTTAAATAATTTCTTTTTTTATTTATTGAAAAAAAATGTTATTTACTGTTAGTAGTTTTAAAAAAAAAATTTCTATACTTTTAGTTTATAAAAAAAAAATTTTTAATTATTTTCAAATTAAGTTTGAAACATATCCTTAAATATAACAAAACACGTCGCCTCAGACTTATTTTTAAATTTATGTCAAAGTAAACTTTAAATATTCTGATTTCATTCTCTGTAAACATAATGATTAATTCAGAGAAATTTAAGAAATTAATTAAATTTTACAAAGATGTAAAAGATTTAACTATGTACAAATTTGAAAAAATAATTCCGCTACATACATACATTATAACCTTTGAAATTAGTATAAATTTAATTAATTTTTTTAATTTAAATGAATTATCCATTATAATGTTTACAGGGAATAAAACTATCACTGAATAAAAATATTTTCAATTTTAGAATATATATAATAAAATAGGTGCCAAGGATATTCGCCACTTAAATTAAGTGGGAAATATTCTTACTATAAGAATATATTCTTATTGTAAGAATATTTCTAACTTAATTGAAGTGAGTAACATCCTTGGCACCTATTGTAGTATATAGTCTAAAATTAAAAATATTTTTTCTCAATAAGTGTTTGAGTGTGTGCGTTTAATATATAAATTTTAATAAAGAGAGAAAAGTAAATTTTATTTCAATAAGTAATTCAGATTTATAAATTCATTTATTACAATGTTTCTATGATAAATACGAATTTAAGGATTGTCCGTCAATTTTAATTTTATATACAATGAACTTTTCTAATCTATTTACTATATACATAAACACTTTAGGCGCGCGCTTTGCGCGCGCAGTCTTCTTCTAGTAATATTCCAAATAAATATAATTAATATTGTGATTTAAAAATTTTTTCATTAACGTTTAAAAAATTGGGTCTTGGCCCTAAGGTGGACACTTTTTTGTCCACAAGGTAGTTACTTTTGATTTTTTATGAAAATGTGTTTATACGCTATATTTATCAACATTTATCACATTTAATGTGAATTTTATCAATTTTTAAATTTTATGATGAATAATAATTAAAAAGAATTATTTTCAAAATTTTACCTGTCTAATACATACACAAAAAGTATCATTTTTGACTAAAGGACAAAGTGCAAAAAAATATGTTATATGTTTCTGTGATCCTGAAAAACAATTACTATTAAATAACCAACTTAATAATACGTATTTTACATTTTTTAAAAACTTTTTTAGTGAATTTTTGTATGGTGACCACCTTGGGGCCACTTTTTTAAAAGTCGAATTTTCAACTTTTTTTAAAGTGCCATAACTTTTTTTTTATTAATGAAATGAAAAAAACTTTATGATAGGAAGTTAGGTAATAAGATAAAGTTTCAAACGCCGTATTATTGACCTTTATATATAATTCCATTTGAAATCTACAGTCGTTCAAAAGACGGGTGACCACCTTAGGGCCCTCTTCCCTATACTTTATAAGTGGCAAAAACCTCAACACCCCTTACCATGTTAAAAACATAAATATTCAGGTTTAAAGTTTCATCATTTGCATAGGATTCCCCATGAAGCATTTGAAAATGTGACATTTTATTTAATTGCTGACAAACTTTTCTTACAATTTTTTTAAGAAACTAGTATATTGTAGAGTCAAATTAATAGAATAATATGAAACAGTTTCAGAAGGGTTAACCATGCTTAATTTTTTAATAGAGCACTTTTAAGTAGAAAATAAAATAAAAGTATTGTTTATAAAAGTACTTGAAGTATTCCGAACAATTTTATTATTTATAAAAACAATTGAATTTTTGCTAAGAATTTTAAAAAACTTTTCGAAAATAATAATAAATGAAAACTCTTTAGTAAAATAGTTAATCATTAAAGTTTTTCAAATTTCGAATCTGAAATTATTTCGTTCACCGTCGTTGTTATAAAAAGTCCGAAAATAATTTTTTTTACTCCTCGTTAAGTACAAAAAAAGACCCCAAAAATTTTAGAACAACAAAATTTTTGTTAATATTCTTGGCAATTTAGTCTTTTGTTGACTTAAATAAAAAAAATTTTCTAGAAATAAAGTTGACCGATTTAAAAATAATAAATCGGATTTTCTTCTTTATAAAACAAAGTATTTAAAAATAATTTTAGTGTCTAAACAAATTTATTTTTAATAGTTTTTTAAATAATTTGTTTATAAAATGTTAATAACAAATTGTGTTCTGCCCACGTTAATTATGAAAATAACGTTAATTAGTAAATAATAACCGCGGCCGTACAAAGCGATACAAGACGTTAAACTCTATATATAATTATATTGTTATTTTATTAGGTATATTGTAATATTAGTATTTTTTAAACAAAATGTTATATAAATATACGAATAATTAAACTGTATTACTTTTTCCTTAAATATTGAGACTGTTAGGATTTGTACAAACTTATAGTGTAGCGCCAGTGCACACAGGTGCCATGAGAGCCGTGCTTGTGAATCATATATCGCTCTGCACCGCGACACTAATTATTTAATAACTTTTTTTGTAATTGATGTACATTTTTTTTCTAAACGTTTTTTTTCTCAGGGGGATATTGGCAATACAATACAATTTTTTTTTTTTTTCTAGGAGGCGCAGAACACAATTTGTTATTAACAATTTATAAACAAATTATATAAAAAACTATTAAAAATTAATTTTTTTAAAAACAAAAATTATTTTTAAATACTTTGTTTCAAGAAGAAGAAAACCCCTTTTAAATTTTTAAAATCGGTCAACTGGATTTCGAGAAAAAATTTTTTTAATTTAAGACTACAAAAAAACTAAATTGTTAATAACAAAAAAAATTTTTTTTGGTCTACAATTTTCAGGGTCTTTTTTTTACTCTACCAGGAGTAAAAAAAATTGTTTTGGATGGAATTAAAAAATATTTTTTTTAAAGTGGTCCGTTTGAGAAATTCTGACCCTGCATTGGTTTTTAAGTTATGAGTACATTATTTTAACCATGCACAAAAGATTTTTAATGCGGTGATTCAACTGTTTGCTCGTCCAGCGCACGTCCCGCGAGGCCGAAATAAGTTATTGGACGAGTGTCAATTAACGGGTCAAAGATCACAACGAAAATACAGTAGAGACTCCCTTATACGGATATTCGATTATCCGGACAAATTAAAAAATTTTTTTTAAATAAAGTTTATAAGGTCTCAAGCTGTTAACAGACAATAAAAATTAAATCCCATATTTATGTAAATATTTTGAAATATTTCTGACTAAATATTTATTAATGTTGACTTTAAGTCTGATCACAAAAAATATATTTAAAAATCTAAAAAAAAAATGTAAATAAAATGTAAAAAAAATGGACAAGTGCGAGTTCAACTCACACTTGTCGAATTATTTAAGATTTTTTTTCCTGTCATAATGTTTGAATTTCCAAATTCAATATTTTCTAGTACACATTATTCGTTAATTTATAATTTATTATAGAGTTATTGATATTTTAAAATTATATATATATATATATATATATATATATATATATATATATATATATATATATATATATATATATATATATATATATATACAATAAATCATAAATTAACTAATAATATGTATGCTAGAAAATATTAAATTAGGAAATTTAAACATTATTAGAGAAAAATAAATAATAATTAAATAAAATATTATATAATTATTTCTTCATGTACACAAAATTACTTAATAATAAAAAACATTAAAAATATTATATTAAACATATTATACATGATTTTTATGCATGCACTCTGAAAAATGTTTATTCGAAACAACCAACTGAAAACTTCACAAAAAATTATTGGATATTTTCTTCTCACTAGTACAAATTAAATATGCCATAAGTCTTTCAATGAACACATTGCAATTTTTTAACTAACTTCCCTTGATTATTTTCCAAAAATTTAAATTAAAATTCTTTCAAAGAATTAAATTATTTAAAAAAAAATGTAAAGAAGTTTCAATTATTTGTTTAGAAATATTAAATTATCTTGAAACAATGGAATTGAAAAATGTCAACAATTTTATTTTTCAGAATTTAAAAAAAAATTTGCGAGAATTCAATTTTAATAAAAAATTTGAAGTGCATATCGTTTTTTTTAAATTAACTAATAAAAATTTTAATTATTAATCTTCGCACTAAGAAACATGAATTCATTAAAATGTGACTATAAAATACAATTATTAATTAATTATTTAATTAAAATACTTTGAAAATTTTATTTCTTAAAAAGTTTCTAAAGAAATTCTTTAACAAATTCAATTACATATTTTCAGTCGAATTTTACAATATTTCTATTCAACTCCATAATATTTTAAAATTTATTTACATAATCTGTTTGAATTAGTGCCTGACTTTTACTATCACACAGTGTGTCTACTATCCGGGTAATAACCGGAAATTTAATTTACCCGGAAAAAACCGGGATTTTTATTCAAAACCGGGAATTTTTTCACTAAAATTAAAAAAAGTTTTATTATTTTAATTTATTTTTTAAAAAATTCCCGGTTTTGAATAAAAATCCCGGTTTTTCCGGCTAAATTAAATTCCCGGTTATTTCTCGGATTTCCAGGTTAGTAGACACCCTGAAATTGTATTTAACTAAACAATATTCTTTATTCAAAACACTAATTTGTTTAAATGAAACAAACACCTTCATATAAAGAATTTATTTCGGATAACCAAACAAATTTTACGTATTTATTAAAATGAACCAAATTTTTATTTAAATCAACGAAATTGTTTTATCGTAACAAATAAAAAAGGTTAATTAAACAGTTTAGTTATGTGAAATAAACTTTTTCTCTGAGTGTAATTTCAATTGTATGTTGAATTGTTTTTAATTTTAAAAAGGCGCAGAACATTAAAAAAATAAGTTGTTTAAAAAATTAACTTTTTAAAAATTTTCTAATCCTGAACGAAAGTATATTTATCCCCTTTGTATCCCGTTTTATTCAATTAAATCAGTTCATTCATTTATGAGAAATAAAATTTTATTCAAAAAGTTTTAAATTTAAAATAATACTTTTTATTTTTATTGAAAATTTCACGAAATATGACCCACGTATTAAATAAAATACTCAAGTTACAGTGACAACAAAACTTATGTATGTATTAATTCATCAGTACCTGCATAGCCTTAATAACGTGAAGGTTCGGAATAGTTTCCAGTTCAGGATGTTTTGGTGCATGATAATCCTTCATGGCTACCATTACTCCCTCTTTAAAGAGGTACTCATAAATAGCAATGCGGTTCTTCTTGGGCATCAACATGCTATAAAACACAGTATGAAGTAAAGATTAATTAATAATTTCGAAAACATTTATTATATAAATTGAGGTTTATTATATATGTGTACAGAATTTAAAGGTTGGATGCTTAAGGCCAACGCAGAATAGAATCTTTAACCGGAACCGCAATCGTAAGCGTAACCGTAAGAATGAGTTAAAGAAGGATAAACAATATTCCTATCCTTCTTTAACTCATTCTTACGGTTACGCTTACGGTTGCGGTTCCGGTTAAAAATTCTATTCTGCGTTGGCCTTTATAAGCAGATATGTTTATATAAATGTTAAGTCAAAATTGTGATTTTTTAATTAAAACTAAATAATTGTGTTTCTCAAATATTTATTTTGGATCAACACTGCAATAAATTCAGTTTTTGATTTTTAAAATTAGTTTCTAGTCGACATGAAACTAAACTTTCGTAACGGTCCCAAGGTTCGAATGTTTATTTAATTAGATTTCTATAAGATCAAACATTTCGTTTCATCGATTTTCTTAAAGTTTGAATGTTTATTTAATACCATTTCAAAAAGTTCGAATATTTATTTGATCGAATTTACAAAATTTCAAATAGTCAAAAGTAACATTGCTCATTTGTTAGAATTTTATTAGAGAGTTAGTTTATTTTATAACTTATTACTAGTTATAGATGTAAATTACCATATAATTTATAATCTTTGACTAAGAAAACCTACAAAGTAAACTAGGGTAAATGTACCAATTATGGGGCAATTTTTGTTTAGACGCCTTTGAAATAGAAAATTCTACAATACTGTAATGAAAGAGGTTAATTTATGGTGTATTAAACTAAAATCTCATATCACATAGTTAAAAAGAACATTAATACAAACCTTATAAAAATTAATTATTTAAACAATTTATTTATTATTCTTTTGTTGTAATTTAAAAAATTAAAATGACTTTCTGATATAATTGTTAACGTTTTAAATGTGTATCTATTCGATAGAATTTCTAAGAATTAAAATGTTCATTTGTGTTAAAATTTCCAAACATTTTTTTAAGACTGAAAACAAAACTTAGTCGAATGTCATAATTTTGTAATTTAATTCATAAATTCGTTTTGATCGAAAAGTGAAGAGTTTAATTGAGAAAAAATTAGAATACTTATTCAAATATAACTTGTTAAAATTGTATAAATTGTTAAAAATGTAGAAAATTATAATCCTTGCGCGCTGCTATCAAAACAAAATTTATGCTTCAAACTTAATATTTTATGAATTTTTAAAAAAATTCATCTTACCACGGTAAAGTTAAGAAATTTCTTTATCAGTACTGCTAATAATAAAATAATAGTTTGGATTTATTAAGTAGGGGAAATAATTGTAGACAAAGTGCCGTAAAGGGGAAATTGTTTACAGGGGGAGTCATTTTTAAACAGTATACTGAATATAATTTATAAAAATCATGCTGAAAAATTTGAAAATAATAGTTTACAAGGTTTTGTTAAATTGTTCCTGAAATATAAAATACATAACTTTAGGTTTCAAAATTAGAATTTGAAATTTGGATAAAAACTTTTATTTATAAGAATTAATTAAACATCTTTCAAAAAGATTTTCAAAGAGAAATTTATAAAATAGATGAAAATTAACTACACAGGTGACTGCCACCAAAGGAGTTTTTAACTTGATTATTAATTGTATAATATTTACGTACTTTCGAAGCAATAATTATAATTGAAAGTCTTGAACAATGAAAATATTTAAATTATTAAAATTTTTTCTGTGATTTTTTTTATATTTCTACAGCTGTCAAAATAGCTTTTTGCTATTTTGACGTCATCTTAAAAATTGAAATTGCAGATTAAATACAATAAATTATGAAAATAATTTCCAAAAATAAGTTTTAAAGGTATGAAGATTCAATATTACAAACATAATATAACTATAACTGTAAAAACAGGATATAACAATTTTGGCTAAAATATAATGGATTCACGCTTATAGTTTGTATTTTGTCGAGACTATAAAAGAACGCGATTAAATTCAGTAAGGCAACATCTTACCTACAGGTAATAAATTTAATCGACTATTGTTGACTTTGAAAGTGATAAATTTACTCGAAAAATTCTTCAACTTTTAATATTCAAATATTTACATTAGTGTGTATGAAATAAAAACCATTATTCCATAAAATACATGGAACATTAATAAAACGTGCACACTTCAGGTTATGTTGACAGTGTAAAAAACATAAATGAATCTTTCAGTATCCATTGGGGGACAAATTTGAAAAACGACAGGATTAAAACATTTAAAAACATTCTACTTCAATTAATTTGTTGTAAAAAATTTAGATGTGTAAAGAATACTGCAGTCAGAACATAACCAAATCGAAACCATTAATGCAAATAAAAATCCATTGAAATACGCACAAACAGTAAAAACATGAATTTATTATTACTTAGTAATTTATTAAAAAAAAAAGAATATATTATTTTCTAATTATACTGATTGATATTTATTTAAATAGAAATTTTAAACAAAAAATCTTCCACTCACGTGTTTATCTACTTAAAGTCTTCTTATGAAAAGAACATGGACGTTAAAATACTTGACGTTGTCAGTGATGAGAATCAACGAAGTAAAGAATAAGGCTGCGGTTACACCTCTGCAGGCTGCCTGCCTGCGCAGGCAGGAGCAATGTGAGTGAGGGAGAAGTTTGAAGTCACTGACTCTCTTACTCTTGTACGTTACCATGACAACCTGCAGGCAGGCAGGGGTTGCATCCATTTGTATCAGAATGAAAAGAGCATAATGACTATTATATCGAATTCACAAACGTAGAATCTGTAATTTTTAAGGAAAATGCAACTAAGCGAATTTCTAATTATCCGAATTATATACTCAGAAACGTGGAGGTAGACAAGCACCTTTAGGGTGGAGTCCCATGGCAGCGTTTTGCGTTGCGTTTGTAACTAGGCCATAAGTGTGAGAGAGATACAGATATATGTGTGCTCTGTTTGCACTCATAGCCTAGTTACAAAACGCAATGCAAAAATGTTACCATGGGAATCCAGCCTTAGGGTGGGGTCCCGTGGCAGCGTTTTGCGTTGCGTTTTGTAACTAGGCTATGAGTGCAAACAGAGCATACATATATCTGTATCTCTCTCACACTTATGGCCTAGTTACAAACGCAACGCAAAACGCTGTTATGGGACTCCACCCTTAGGCTGGAGTCCCATGGTAGCGTTTTGCGTTGCGTTTTGTAACTAGGACATGAGTGCAAATAGAGCATACATATATCTGCATCTCTCTCACACTTATGGCCTAGTTACAAAACGCAATGCAAAACGCTGCCATAGGACTCCAGGGGCCGTATTCTCGAATCGATGACCCTAGATGTCGCATGCGACATACCATGCGAAATCGAAAAACCTATTCTCGAACGCGTGTCGCATGCGAGATTTCATGTCGTGTGCGACAATTTTCGAATGGTTCATCTCGAGTGAATAGTATTAAGGGGATCCCACATACCGACAATGCAGATGTAAAATGGTAAAAAATCTGCAACGACCGTTTCTTGGAAAATATAAGATATTATAAACTATAAATTTGACAAACTCACTTTTTAACATAAATACACAGGATGAGTATTTTATTTGATGTAATTATTGAAAAAAAATTATTCATAAAAAGTTAAATCTGAGCAGTTTCCAACAGCCTAAACTGCAACGACCTTTTCTTGAAAACAACAAAATCAAAATATCTTTTCCATTTGACAAACTTAATTTCAATAAAAAATACACATAATAAGATTCATTCTATATGAAAACAAGAATATAAAACTTTAATTTATGTAAACTATTTTGTATAGCAATTTGCAACAAGAAGAACACATCTGACAGATGTTTAGTGATACATAGAACCAAGAGATGGCGCCAAAGGTACAAAAACTGACAAATTTTCATTATTTTTAACTTTAAATTAACAACAATGAGACATAATGTCTTCTTTTCGAGTGAAAATTCATTAGTGATAAAAGATACACAATGGGAGAAATATATTTTGTTCAAATTGTTAAAGAAAAACTAATGTTAGTAAATTAAATATCATGTGCTACCGAACAGCTGTCACTTATACACTTTGGGAAGAATAAAGTTTTTATTTATTTCTGAATGGCAAATGAGTCTCATCCTGTGTATTTTCCTACTAAATTAAATTTTCCAAATGGAAAAATTATTTTGTTTTGTTGTTTTCGAGAAATGGTCGTTGCAGTTTGAGCTGTTGTCAAAAGACCTGTTACAGGAAAACTGTTCATATTTAATTTCTTATGAATAATTTTTTTTCAATAATTACAACAAATAAAATAGTCATCCTGTGTATTTATGTTAAAAAGTGAGTTTGTCAAATTTATAGGTCATAATATCTTATATTTTCCAAGAAACGGTCGTTGCAGATTTTTAGCCATTTTAGATCTGCATTGTCGGTATGTGGGATCCCCTTAAGGCCTAAGCACAACTGCTTCGCGAACGTCGTTCGCGAACGCAAAGCATGGGTTAGAAAAGGACAGCAATATATTTGTGTCCTTTTCTATCTCATGCGTCTCGTTCGCGAACGATCTTCGCGAATCTATTCTGCGTTGGCCTTTAGTATTAGTGTGCATAAACCGTATGCTAAAGTTAGAAAAACTATACAATATAACCAAAATGTATAATTTAAAAATTTAACGTAATCTTATAATGAAATAAAAGTTTATGTAACAATTTTTCAAATTATCTTTTAAGGCGATTTTAATAAGTATCATTTATAATAAAAAATTGAAATGTTTTTGTTATTTTTGTAAATAAACTATATAATATAAATTTTCAATTATTATTAATTATTTATTATTATTCTTAGCAGCTATCTGTTAACACTTTTAAGTTAGTTGTTATGTATATGCTTTGGTTTTTGTTTTTATATTGCTTGACAAATTGAAAATGTGCAGGTATTTTCTTGATTCTATATTCCTGTTTCATTTTTGTAGAAAATTCATCATTTTCATAAGGAAATAATTTGCATTATTTCTATTTCTTAATATTGCAACTGCTTTAATAAAATTGAAAATTTTTCATAGATCCAGGGAAAAAGGTTTATATAAAGTCCATTTGTCTATTAGGTACAAATTTTAATTAAAACTGAAATTTTTAGAAAATAAAGAAAAAACATTACTTAAAAAAATGTTCAGTTACATTTATTTATTAACTAATTTAATTTTAAAGTTATTCGAAAACATCAGTAACTTTTTTTTTAAATAATAATTATTTTTTCCCATAAGATTTTACGTTATTTAAAAAAAATTTGAAATTAATTGAATTTTGTAAGAAGAATTTTATTACTCTTTATTTAATTATTTTAATGTAAACGGGCATGATCATCGCTCAATAGTACAAATAAGTACTATTAAAACAATTTCACATAATTAATTGACCGCATTGTTGCACACTACTAACATAAAAAATTTAAGTACGCATCTTCCCAATGAATTTATTAACTAACACTAAAAAAAATTTTTAAATAATTAATTTAATATATTCTGCAATCATTTGTAGGTATTGACAAATTTAACTAATTTTAGAAGAATTTTAATTTTTAAAGTTCTTCAAAAATCTGAGTATTAAAATTGTTAATTAAATTCCTTAAACATTGAAATGTTATGAAATTGTAAAAATGCAACTTTTTTAAAATAGAAAAATTAATATTCATATTTTATTCTTCTTTGTGTTTTTTCTATATGTCAAATTCTCTTCTACCTTAATTCTTATTGGTATATAAGTATTTGGAAACGACGGCAACGCTGTATAAATGTCGCACACGGAAATTTCCGAACAACCTATCTCGAATGGTCGTTGAGAATATACTTTTGAAGTCGCATGCGACATTTATGGTTCGGTCACAGCTCGGCTGCCTGCAGGTCGTCATGACAATACATAAGAGTAAGAGAGTCAGACAATTTAAATTATTCGTCTCCTCTCTCTTACTCTTTTGGCGGCTGCCTGCGCAGGCAGGCAGCCGAGGTGTGACCGTGCCATAACCATTCGACATTTTACGCATACGAGAATTGTCGAAGGCTTTCGAGAATACGGCCCCAGCCTTAGAGTGCAGTCCCATGGTGGTAGATTAGTAGAATAGTGGAACAGTTTTGACCAATCAGATGACTGGATATTTTAACACTTATTTTGATTGGTCAAATCTATTACACTAATCCACTATTCTACCCACATGGGACTGCACTCTTAGGGATGGGTAAATCTACTCCGATTCTTATGAAGAATCGCTTCTCGACGGCCTAAAGTCGATTTTTTAGAATCGATTCTTAAATAGAAAAAGTCGATTACGGATTCGATTCTTTCTTAAGAATCGAACATGGACGTATATAGGCCAACGCAGAATAGAATCTATAAAGAAGAGTCCAGAATAGGGATTGTGAACGTCGGTAGAAGCGCGTTGGTATGTATTGTATATGGAGATCACGTGACCAACGCGCTTCTAACCCTATTCTGGACTCTCCTTTATTCAAATGGGTCACTTGACCACATTCACGTTAACGTACACGTTTTCGTAGGCATTCTGTTCTCTCCTTAAGGAGAGTCCAGAATAGAGCCGACTTCGGTATGAACGCACTGATAGTAACGCGCTCGTCCACTGTAAAAAATTTCGTTTGTAAATTCTCAAAAAATCATTTTTTACAGTGTCCATATGGAATACATAGGAGGAGCGCGTTCATCTCTATTCTGGACTCTCCTTTATAGATTCTATTCTGCGTTGGCCTATATACGTCTATGTTCGACTCTCAAGAAAGAATCGAATCCATAATCGACTTTATCTATTTAAGAATCGATTCTAAAAAATCGACTTTAGGCCGTCGAGAGGTAGTCTGTGATTTTACCCAAGTTTTGTTTTACCAAAGTATGAATTGACCACTATTGACAGTATAGGCCAACGTAGAATAGAATCTTTAACCGGAACCGCAATCGTAAGCGTAACCGTAAGAATGAGTTAAAGAAGGATAGGTATATTGTTTATCCTTCTTTAACTCATTCTTACGGTTACGCTTACGATTGCGGTTACGGTTAAGGTTGAGTCCACAATAGGCACTTTTCTTAAAGCGATGCATACCCTCTACATCGATTTCTATTGTTCAAACAATGGAAATCGATGTAGAGGGTATGCATCGATTTAAGAAAAGTGCCTATTGTGGACTCAACCTAAAGATTCTATTCTGCGTTGGCCTTAAGGCCTAAGCACAACTGCTTCGCAAATGTCGTTCGCGAACGCAAAGCATGAGTTAGAAAAGGACAGATTCGCGAACGATATTCGCGAAGGTATTGTGCGTTGGACTTTATTCAGAGCGCTATGCATATGGCAATGTAAACAAAACATGTAGAATGTCATGCGTGCTCTCAGAATAGGAAATGTCGGTAACGGAAAAGTGAAATTTAAGAAGTGGCTGATAATAGATGGCGCAGTAAGTACAATTCTAAGAATAATATAAATGAATGATATTAAATAAAATAAATGTTTGTAATAATAAATTTATTTTAAACAGTTTGTTTTATTATTAATAATAAATGAATAAATAAATTTAAAAAAAATGAATAATAAAATTAAAATATAAATAAAGGGAATTAGGTTAACGGTGTTGCAGGTCGAGAACTGGTTAGTGTTGCCAACCCACTTCCCCTACTTTCCTGTATTTTTCCACTTTGATCACTTTTTAAAAAAAAACTAAGCACTTAATCGAAAAAGCGGGCCTTTACCCGCAACATAAATTTAATAAAGAATTAGTGAAAATTTATTTTGTATCGATACGATGTTTCTACGAGCCACAATATTGTTTCTACGATTGCAATTAACAGATGTAGGTGACTTGATCTGGGGATAAAATGGCCGCACAACAGAAAAGTGGAGTAAAGCGGGTTGCCTACGTAAAGGCATAACAGTATGACAAAACAGGGCAATAACTTTTATTTTGTTGAGAATAATTAAAACAATATTTGTCAATAATAAAAATTAATACAAAGGGCATAAATAAAGGGATTTTTGTTTATAAAAATGTACATAATATAAAATATGTTAAATTAAAATGAAAAATATGAAAAAAAAAATTTTTAATTTAAAAATAAAAAATTTTGTTTTATTAAAACAATATTTGGTAATAATAAAAATTAATACAAAAAACATAAATAAAGGGATTTTTGTTTATAAAAATGTACATAATATAAAATATGTTAAATTAAAACGAAAAATATGAAAAACATTTTTTTTTAATTTTGTTATTCATTAAAATATTTTTTTAAAAAGATTAAAAATTAAATTGTTAATTAATACCTCTAAAGGTACAATTCATTAAATTGTAATTAATAAAAATATGGAAAATTAAAAAGTATGCTCCCAAGCGTGAATTTCACAAGGCAAGTGATTGAAGTAGAAGCAGAACGAAAAAATGCATACAAAATAATGTTTTTAAAACGTTAATTGTCGTAAGTAATTGACTTTTACAAAATCGGTCTTTTGCATTCATTCAGCAGTATATTAATTAATTTGAAGGTTTTGGAATAATAAAGATACATTATACAAATTACTGTCCTCATTTGAAAAAAAATAATATTGTAGTAAATAGTATAAAAAATTATAGATATAAACAAATCAAAATCATGTAATATTTTTTCATTTCATTCTATGCTAAGCCAAAAGTTTTTTATTAAAAGATTTTATTTAACAAATGCCAAAATGCGAGATTTTCTTATTTGTGTAAAAAAAAATTGGAAAATTATTAAACAAAATTTTACGTATATTATTTTGTTAAAGAGTTTGTAATTATTTTCGAAAATAATAATATTTATCACAAGAATGTAATTATTTAAAATTTTTTAAATTACCTAAACTCTTGTCAGAAATTCAATTATTTTCAAAAAATCTAAAAAAAATTATGGTCTATATTTCCAATAACCTTTATAAATAAATAACAATAATCTTGGACAAAGTTTAATTATTTTGAGGAATTTAAATAAAATTCATCACAAGAATTCAAATATTTTCAAAAATTTTAATAAACAAGTTGTATATCCAAATGTTCATTACATAAACATTTTGCTTCCTCCCCGCAGGTGGTACACGATAACTAAAAGGTATAAAAATGTTAACATCTTCTCAAATCGATAACTAGAAGTTATCAAAAAGGAAAGTGTACCCGCTGGGTCTTTACGATAAGAAGAAAATAAATTTCTAATAAAAGTGTGAATTTTTCGTCTTTAATTGTGATTAATTTCGTAAATTCAAATACAATATATACTTTATATATATCAATCGATCCGTTTTAATGCAAAGAATAAGATTTTTGAAAAAATTAGTAAAATTTTATTGTACAACAATATAATGTTGATGAAAGAACTGATTTTTTGAAAAAAAATGGGAATTTTTCAACTTTTATTGTCATTAACTCTATAAAATCTCATAAAATTTTTACCTTATATTGACCAATCGATTCATCTTGGTGCAAATTTGAAAATTTTGTAAATTTAACGACTACAAAGCTTCTTCACGAGGAAGCAAAATCATGTCAAAATTTCAATTATTTTCAAAAAAATTCTTATTTCGATGATTTTTAATATTTTTTACAGTTTTGCGGCGGGCGAGAATCATGCGCCTCCGAGTTCCCCCACTCCGCCGTCTAAAGGTGGAAAAAACTATGCATGTACTTTCACTTGATATAAGTGCAAAGTAAAAGCCCAAAACCTTATGTTCAATTTTTTTTCATAAAATACATATATTGAACTATAAGTGGTGTGAATTGCAATTAAAAATATTGATAAATAACTAGTCAGGAATTTTTTGAAAAAAACTCCACCCCCCTTGAAGCTAGGTCGGATTTTTTTTTTGGAAAATTTTTGTGAAAACAAATGAACAACTTTTTCCTCTATAATTTAACCGGAAGCAATGGTCATCGAAAAACTACGTTTCTCGAACTTTGACGATTGTTTACACTGTTTTTTGCAACCGGAAATCGAGAGCAAACCATGGGGCTCTTACATGGGGCCCCCAAACTACAAGAAACTATTGAGACTTTTCAGGTTGCACTTTTGTGCACTTTTTGCACTCACCGACTGGCCCAAAATAGGGACAGCGAAAAAGTTCGCTGTGAGATCAAACCAGTTCGCTATGACAGCAAACTCGCATAAATTTTTACTAATGTTTGCTGCCACAACTAACATGTTCGCTGCCACTGCAAACTTCTTAGTTGTGGTAGCTAATTTTCAGAAATTTCACAGCAAACATCTGTTTACTGCTGGAGCTAATTTCTTTTTTTTCGTGTTCCTTAAATGGTAAAAAAAACTAAAAAAATTCCCAAAATAATACTGAAAATCGAATTTTTTAAAGGAATAAAAGTTAATCAATTGATTTTAACCTATTTGCACTCAAATATACTTAAAAAACAAATTTATACACAAAAAAGTCGTAGTTTCCAGAAAAATCACTCTATATATATTTTTTTTGTGCGCTTTTTTGACAAAAAATCAATATTCCGACTCCATTATCTCCGACATTTTTGCATATGCAATTTTGTCACCAGAGACTTTTTTTCGCCGCTTTGCATCAGCTACAACTTTGCTATTGACAACTTTTTGCCCATTCCAAAACTTTTCAAGTTATTTGTAGTAATTTTTTTTTTTAAGTTTTTGGACCCGACCAATCTTAAAACTTTTAATAAAATCTGTATTTTATAGTAATAGCTAAGAACAATTTTAACTATTTATTTTAAATTTTTGTTATTTTTTGCATTATAACAGAATATTACAATATTTTTAAAAATAATTAATAAGTCGAAATGCGTTCACTTTGTTTACTATTTTATTTGGTTTGTTAACAAAGGATTTTTCAAAAAAAAAATTTCCAGAAAAGGAAAATTATTTTCACTAAAATTCGAATTTTTAGGTTTTTAAAAACTGGATTATTGATCGAAAAAATATAAATTTTGCTGCAAGATTTCAAGCTAATCACTTTAGCGGTTTTGAGGGAAACATGCACAACCGTAACAGTATTTTTGTAACATACAATTCAGTGATAATAGCGGTAATAATTTCATGTTCAGTTCTGACCTTTTGATGAGTACCGCGATCAAAATATTAATAACTTTAGTTTTAATGCACAGAATTTAATGAAAATATGGAAAACATTCTCGGTAATATATACTTTTGAAATAAACAATAAAATTTTTTTCAATTTTTTGAGTCCTAAAAAGATATGTAAAAGTATAATTTCACAATTTTACTCAACAACACCAAAAACATACATTTAAGTCTATACTTAATTTCGCAATCTTTATCAAAAGCATGTAATGAGAATGTAATCTTTAAAGTCTTAGTAACTTTAAAAAAATAGTTTTATAAAACATATAATTCAAAACAGGAAGCAAAACGCCTTCACTAAAACTGAATTAGTGAAATTTCACTGTGAATCAGTGACTCAATTCTCACGAAATCAGTGAGGAGTCAAACTTTCATCCCACTTAAATGGAAATCCGATATTTTTTATATAAATGTATAATAATGGAGATTAAAAAAGGGTACGTTTTTTTGTCATAAACAAATGCAATAACTCAGCCGACCAAGAGTTGAAAGAACTATATATATATATATATATTGTTATACTTGATATAAATGAAAAATAAAAGCATAAAATAAAACAATCAATTTTTTTCCATAAAATGCATGTATTAAACTGTAGGTGGTGCAAATTTCATTTAAAAATATTAATAATTAACTAGTGAGGAAATTTTTGAATTTAAAAAACTAATTCCTCCACCCTTGAAGCTAGTAGGTCGGATTTTTTTTTGAAAAGATTTGTGAAAACACATGAAATTTAATGCCGTTTATACCATATTAATAAAGTGAAAATTGTCAAAAAAACAAAAAAACGTACCCTTTTTTAATCTCCATTATTATACATTTATATAAAAAATATCAGATTTCCATTTAAGTGGGATGAAAGTTTGACTCCTCTAGTGTACTTTAAAAAAAAGAAAAATTATATGTTTTTAGTTAACAAATGGAATTATGCATAAACTATTTATCTGATCGAGTTGAATTTTTTTGGGATTTATTCAGCTTCGCAAGGAGAATATTCCTGCTGACTTATTAACAATGTTATTAAACAATTAAAAAAGTGCTATTTTTAATAGTTTAAATTCATTTGCAACTAAACTAATTAATATTTTTTAACGTACGACCAGTCATTTAAAAGCTATTTCCAAGCTCTACAACTTTCAATAACATTTTTTTCCTCTAAAATGTAACCCGTAGCGTCGGTCATCGAAAAACCACGTTTTCCAAACTTTGACGATTGTTTACACTATTTTTTGCAACTGATAATCGACAGCAAACTCTGGGGCTCTTATGTGGAGCCCCCAAACTACAATAAACCACGGAGAATTTTTAGGTTGCATTCTTGTGCACTTTTTCGACCCAACGTCTGGCCTATGATTCCCAAAGATGATATTTAAAAATAATAATGAAAAATGAATTCGATAATTTTCGTTTTTTTGCGTTTTAGACCTTAAGTACCCCGTCTTGCCCAACTCTTCCCTATATATTAACCCTTAGAGGAATACATTTATTTATTCATTTAAATTGACCAAACTCGGTAGTGGGGGGTTTTACGGGTCTCTGATTACAAATCTGAGATTTGTTTTAGAAAAATCAAAATGGTGGATCCAATTTCGGGTGCTTTGAAATGTAATTTAATGCATTCTGAACTAAATTTTTTTAATAAAAAAAATATTTTTTTGGAACTTGGATAAATTTTTGAGATGGGTATCCGTAAGGGCTATGAGCGAAGCCCCTGCTGGTTCCCTCAGTAACGTAAAAAAAATTTGTTTAAAAAAATTGAAAGTTTTCGTAGAATTGTGAAATTTTCTAAACTTACAATTTTATATTGAAAATCATCGAAATAAGAATTTTTTTGAAAATAATTGAAATTTTGACATGATTTTGCTTCCTCGTGAGGAAGCTTTGTAGTCGTTAAATTTACAAAATTTTCAAATTTGCACCAAGATGAATCGATTGGTCAATATAAGGTAAAAAATTTATGAGATTTTATAGAGTTAATGACAATAAAAGTTGAAAAATTCCCATTTTTTTCAAAAAATCAGTTCTTTCATCAACATTATATTGTTGTACAATAAAATTTTACTAATTTTTTCAAAAATCTTATTCTTTGCATTAAAACGGATCGATTGATATATATAAAGTATATATTGTATTTGAATTTACGAAATTAATCACAATTAAAGACGAAAAATTCACTTTTATTAGAAATTTATTTTCTTCTTATCGTAAAGACCCAGCGGGTACACTTTCCTTTTTGATAACTTCTAGTTATCGATTTGAGAAGATGTTAACATTTTTATGCCTTTTAGTTATCGTGTACCACCTGCGGGGAGGAAGCAAAATGTTTATGTAATGAACATTTGGATATACAACTTGTTTATTAAAATTTTTGAAAATATTTGAATTCTTGTGATGAATTTTATTTAAATTCCTCAAAATAATTAAACTTTGTCCAAGATTATTGTTATTTATTTATAAAGGTTATTGGAAATATAGACCATAATTTTTTTTAGATTTTTTGAAAATAATTGAATTTCTGACAAGAGTTTAGGTAATTTAAAAAATTTTAAATAAATACATTCTTGTGATAAATATTATTATTTTTGAAAATAATTACAAACTCTTTAACAAAATAATATACGTAAAAATTTGTTTAATAATTTTCCAATTTTTTTTTACACAAATAAGAAAATCTCGCATTTTGGCATTTGTTAAATAAAATCTTTTAATAAAAAACTTTTGGCTTAGCATAGAATGAAATGAAAAAATATTACATGATTTTGATTTGTTTATATCTATAATTTTTTATACTATTTACTACAATATTATTTTTTTTCAAATGAGGACAGTAATTTGTATAATGTATCTTTATTATTCCAAAACCTTCAAATTAATTAATATACTGCTGAATGAATGCAAAAGACCGATTTTGTAAAAGTCAATTACTTACGACAATTCTGCCGTCCTGATAAAGAAAGTCGGTACTTGCATTCAGGGCTGAATGCAAGTACCGACTTTCTTCATCAGGACGGCAGAATTAACGTTTTAAAAACATTATTTTGTATGCATTTTTTCGTTCTGCTTCTACTTCAATCACTTGCCCTGTGAAATTCACGCTTGGGAGCATACTTTTTAATTTTCCATATTTTTATTAATTACAATTTAATGAATTGTACCTTTAGAGGTATTAATTAACAATTTAATTTTTAATCTTTTTAAAAAATTATTTTAATGAATAACAAAATTAAAAAAAAATGTTTTTCATATTTTTCGTTTTAATTTAACATATTTTATATTATGTACATTTTTATAAACAAAAATCCCTTTATTTATGTTTTTTGTATTAATTTTTATTATTGCTAAATATTGTTTTAATAAAACAAAATTTTTTATTTTTAAATTAAAAAATTTTTTTTTCATATTTTTCGTTTTAATTTAACATATTTTATATTATGTACATTTTTATAAACAAAAATCCCTTTATTTATGCCCTTTGTATTAATTTTTATTATTGACAAATATTGTTTTAATTATTCTCAACAAAATAAAAGTTATTGCCCTGTTTTGTCATACTGTTATGCCTTTACGTAGGCAACCCGCTTTACTCCACTTTTCTGTTGTGCGGCCATTTTATCCCCAGATCAAGTCACCTACATCTGTCAATTGCAATCGTAGAAACAATATTGTGGCTCGTAGAAACATCGTATCGATACAAAATAAATTTTCACTAATTCTTTATCCTCTATTCCTCTATAATATTAAAATGTTTCCTAGTCGTTTCGTCGTTTGGTCGTTTCGTCGTCCGGCAACATATATAGATATACATCGGTTCGCCGATCGGCAACATATAAAACATATACATAAATACATTAGTATACACATGTATACTCACATATATACATACAACACATACACATGTATACTCACACATATACACAATACATACACATGTATACTCACACATATGCACACAATACATACACATGTATGATCACACAAATACACACAATACATACACATGTATACTTACACATATACACTCAATACATACACATGTATACTCACACATAGGTACACAATAGATACACATGTATACTCACACATAAATACTCAATACATACACATGTATACTCACACAAATACACACAATACATACACATGTATACTCACACATAGGCACACAATAGATACACATATATACTCACACATATACACATGTATACTCACACATATGCACACAATACATACACATGTATACTCACACATATACACTCAATACATACACATGTATACTCACACATATGCACACAATACATACACATGTATACTTACACATATAGACTCAATACATACACATGTATACTCACACATATGCACTCAATACATACACATGTATACTCACACAAATACACACAACACATACACATGTATACTTACACATATACACTCAATACATACACATGTATACTCACACATATACACTCAATACATACACATGTTAAATTTATTTATTAAAAAATTAGATATCACTAATTTCGATTAAAAATTTTCCAATTTTTTTGTCCCCAGTTTAACGTAGAAAATGACCTTTAAAATAAGTCTAAGATTATTAAAAAGCGTTAATTATTTTAGAAGTTATTCAAATTTTTGTAATTCATTGAAAATTAAGATTTTTAAGAATATCTTGTACAAATTTTAGCCAAATAATATATTAAAAAATTCTTATATGTAGCATTCCACGTCAACTGATCCGGAGGTCCAAATGTACATGGAATATTTGAAAATTTTATAGTTTCTTTGAAACAAAACGAAAAGATGTTTTCTATTTTGGGATTTTTTACTGTTTTTCAACACTTTCTCATGGTGTGAACAAATTTAAAAAAACAAATTTTGACCTTGAAAATTAAATTAAAAAATAAATTTTCATTTTTTTATCAAATGGAAATTTTTATTTAAAAAAAAGTTTTCATAAAGGTGCGGTTTTTCCCTAAAAGAAATGTGTAGGTCAAAACGTAGGACAAGAACATTTAACTGGTCAAAATAAGCATTTACATCTGCAGTGCACCGGCCCACAGTGGAATTTTTTTTGCAATTTACTGTTAAAAAATGTCTACAGCTTACAATTTTTAACCGATTTTAATGTTTTCTGTTTTAAATTAAAGGGGAGTAAATTCTTAAGACATCCCTTAAAGCCGATTTTTGAGATTTTAATTGTTTATAATTTTTTCTTTAATCAAAGTTAACAAATTAATACAACATTTTTAAAAAAAGGACATTTATTTTCTTATTCCGTTGCTGTACATGATATAAATCAATTTAAGTTTATCCAATATGACCACCAGATAATAATTAATAAAGCATAAGCATACATGCAAAAATAGCATGCTATTTTTGCTAAGAATATATATTACTTTTTAAAATAATTAAATTCTTAAGACAAATTTAAAAAAATGTTTTTAAATAATTGAATTGTTTTGTGAAATTTTCTTAAAATAGAAATGATATGACTAGATTTTTGCAAATTATTGGTTACAACATGCAATTCTAAATTCTTCGTACATTCACAATTTTATATTATTTTATTGAAATTATATTTGTTCGTTATTATTTTATAATTGTTTTAATTATATTTATACACTGGACATATTAAAAAAAATAATTGACATTATAACTAATGAACAATTTTATTTTGGGAAAATATGACTTTGGGAAAAAAGTACTTTGAGAATGATACTTCTTTGGGAATACGATTTTTTGGGAAAAATCTACTTTGGGAAAATGAGTTTAAGAAAATTGACCCCCTACCAACAACATAATTATAAGAAAGAAAATGATTTTTAATAAAAGTTAAATTTTTTTTTTAATTTTCTTTATTGAGATTAATTCTATAAATTCAAATGCAATGTAAAGTTAATATATACCAATTTTTCTTTTGAGGATTTTTTAAATTCTATCTATTCATTCTGAGATATTATGATAAATATATCTAGCAATATTTAAATAAATTAGTTGAAATGTCTTAAAGATATCATGTTCACAAAAACGAGATCTACACATACACGTATACAAAATTACATACATCCAGACAATTGCCTAGGGACTTAAATAACATAGTCCTATATGGAGAATATTTGTTTCAAGGATTTTTAAAAATTTTGTAAATTAATGGTTTACAAAGCTTTCTCCACGAGGAAGAACTAATAAATTTACCTCATTAAAAAAATTTTTTTTAATCTATAACACTAACTGTTTTTACATATTTTAAGTAACCTGTATTGCTATAATCAATTTCAAAAACTAATTTAAATAATAGAAGAATATTTCTTATGATTTTCATACTTTTTATTGCTTATAATAATACATAATAATAATAAAAATAATAATAAAAATAATAATAATAATAACAAAATACAAATACAGAAAAAATAATATGTTAAAATAAATAAAATAATAAAATACCAATACTGACGTTAAAATGCAAATAAATAATTAAAAGCAAATAAGTTAAATTTCAACCGAGCGAGCGTTAGCGAGGGAGGTATATGTCGCCAGTTAAATTTATGTTGCGGGTAAAGGCCCGCTTTTTCGATTAAGTGCTTAGTTTTTTTTTAAAAGTGATCAAAGTGGAAAAATACAGGAAAGTAGGGGAAGTGGGTTGGCAACACTAACCAGTTCTCGACCTGCAACACCGTTAAATAAGACGTCAAAGCCTATGCCAAAGACAATTTTTTTACTTGCAGGCGGTTATGTTACTTTAAAATTGATGACAAAGATTAAAAATTTCAGAATGGCTAATATCATAAGATCGCATTTTACAATCTTTATATTATCCATAAATAGAAGTAAATATAAAATTAGGGGGTTTGCGCGCGAAGCGCGCAGGGGGACAGAGACTTTATCAGTTGATCAGTTGAAATATGATAAAAATTGGCGAATTTATATATTTTTAAGTTTCTTGTGAAAAAAATTGATAATTTTTTAATTTTTTAAAAATGTTCAAATTTAGTGTTAAAATTTTTTTAAAATAATTTACTTTTACAGTTGATCAGTTGAAATATATGTTAAAAATTATCCAATTTAGATATTTTTAAAATTCCTGTGAAAAAATTGATGATTGTTAAATTTTTTGAAAAACCTTCAAAAAATGGAAATCAAAAAGAGGAAATCATTTAGATTTCGTAACGTTGGAGTAAATAAATATTTTATTCATTGACTGAATGTTTTCGTTTAATTTACCTTAATTTTTAAAAATTATTAACTATTGTAGTTAATTAGTCCAATTATGTTGAAAATTTTGGAATTTTATTGATGTCGAATTTTTGAATTTTTTTTTTGTAGAAAAAAAGAAAAATTTTAGTTTGTGCACAATTTTAAAAAATTTCTTTAAATTAGACAATTTCTTACATAATTTTAACTAATTAAGTAAAAATAAGTAAAATGTTTGTCAATTTTAAATTATAATAATAATTTAATAATATAACTGAATAAAATAATTAAAACTCAAGAATTCTTAACAAATTTCAACCTAAAATGTATTAAAAATTTCAGTTTCTGTTCAAAACTTTTTTTACCTCAAAATATTATATTGAAAATTTTTATTATATACATATTTTAAAATTTCATGAAAGATATTATATATTAATACATTAATCTTGTAACCTAGAATTACATATTAATACATTAAAGAAATTTCCATTTGTTTCATATTTAATTTGACTTAATTAGAAATATAATTTAATAAACTTAAATAGATATATCTTCATTATTAAAATCATTCATTTCTTTGTCCGAAGTAAATTTAAATTACAATATAATTAGTATTCTTTAATTATGTTATTATTGTATTTTAATTTAATTGTTTTTTACAAACTTGTTATTCATATTGTTGTATATTATAAATGTTACGTTGCTATAGTGATGTTATATATTCGTAAACAAGTTGTTCATTTCATGACTATTTCGCTTCCTCAAAATATCATAAACCAATTGCTTAATTTAATTTTAATATGTTAAGGTAATATTTCAAAATTTGAATTTTTTGTGAAAAAGAAAAATATTGATTAATTTTATAAACTTTGATGAAATGTGCACTTTGTATATAGCAATCGATTCGTTTTCTTGTAAGCAATGTAATTTTGAGAATAATTCATGAAAATATTAAGAAATAAAAAAGTTATTTAAAAAAATACAAAAAAATTTTTTTTCTCAAAATTTTGAAAAAATTGTATAAAAAAAAATTTTGTGGATAAATTTGAAAATCCTTGTGTCAGATTTTAGGTATTAATGACTGCAATAAACCTGCAAAATTTCAGGGCAATCCATTAAAATTTGTTTGAAATAATTTGTACACAATTTTTTGTGACATACACACACACACATACATACACACACATACACACACACACACACACACACATACATCTGGACATTTGCTCAGAATTTAATATACATATATCCTAGATGAAAATGAGTCCATATAATCATGTCTTGAAAAATTGAAAATCGTCACGAATGCAAAGCTTCCTTATGAGGAAGCAAAACAAATGATTTTTGACATAAAGTTAAATAACCGCGGAGATAGAGTAATTTAATATTATCAAAATGGAATTCGAATTTACTTCTGACGAAGAAATGAATGGATTTAATAATTGAGATAAATCCATGTAAGTTTTTGAAAATAATTTTTCTAATTAATAATTAAATTAAATAAGAAAAAAATTGTAACTTTTCCAAAATGTACTAATGTGTAAGTCTAGGTTACACGATTAATGCATTATTATTATATTATCACCTTTTAATTTTTATTGAATTTAAAAATATAATATTTTTATAAAATATTTTTAAATTTATATTTCAGGGATATTACTGTTTTTGTCAATTGTATTGTTGGATTAAAAGAAGTTAAAAGAAGTTACCACGGATAGGTGGAAAAAGTGGTGGGAACGAGTGGGGTAGTAATAGGGAAATCGAGTGTGTGAGTGCCGGGGAAATTAAAAGGAAAGAAGAGAGAGGTAAAGCGGGTTAGGGGTGGTTTGTGAGCAAGGGTAAGGGTGAAAAGGTAAGAGAGGGAGAGAAAATTGGGAAAAAGTGTGTGAGTGTTTGACTAGCGTGGTTAGTAGGTAAGGAAGTTATGGCGTTTGTGAAGAAAACGCCGCCAAATGATGCTAGAGGGCAGGGGAAGGCGGTTATAGCGAGTAAGGTAAAGCTGGTGGATCGGCGAGGGGTCAAAAGGGAGAAGGGAGAGAGTGAAGGCTTGTGTAAGGAGAAAATTGAGAAACGCGCTTTTGCTGAAGCGGTGACTGACAGCGTAGAGAAATTTAATGTTACAGTGGCGAAGCGAAGGGGCAGAAAAACTAACGCGGAGCTGTTAGGATATGTGAACCCGGGTAAGTCAGCGGAGAAGATGCATGCATGGTTAAAGTCCGGGGGTGGAAACGCAAAAGCTGTCAGTGAGGATGTTGGGGCAAATGGAGAGGGAAAAAAGGAGGAACAACCTGTGGATAAGAGGGTTGAAAGTAATGAAGGAGGGGGAAGAGAAAAGGTTGAGGGTTTATTGCAGGAAATAGGAGTAAAGGCAGAAGTAAAAGGGGTGAGAGGAGTGGGAGGGGAAGTGGAGGGTAGGTTAAGTTTATGGGTGGTGGAGCTAGAGAGCGAGATGCAGAAAAAGGAGGTACTGAGGGTTAAGGGGAGATTGAAGGTGAGGGAGGTTTGGATTGAAAAAGACAGAACGTGGGAGGAAAGAAAGATTAACTGGAAAATAAACAAGAAAGTGTGGGAGGAAAGGGCTAAAGGGAACGTGGTAAGAAGAGGGAGGGACTGTGTGTGGGTCAATGGGGAGAGGTGGGGGGTAAATTGGGAAAATGGGAAGCTGGGTAGGGTGGAAAGGGATAAGGGTTTTGAGGCAATGGGGGAGAGAAGGAGAAGGAACAGGAGGGAGAGGGTTAAAAATAGGGGTTTGAAACATTTCGGGTATGAAAAAAAAGGATGACGGGTTCTGGAAAGCGGTGGGATGTGGTGATGTTAAGCGAGACGTGGGTGGAAGACAAAGAATGAGAACGGGTTAAGGGTCTATTGCCGAAAGGGTTCATTTAGGAATGTCAAGGGGCGAAGAAAGAAAAGGTAAAGGGTAGAAGTGCAGGGGGAATGGTGTCGGGCGTGAAAAGGAAGTTAAATGTGAAAGATGTAAAGGGTGGTTATAGAAAGGAGGAGGGATGCATGGTAAGGGGGGTTAAATATGGATTGGAGAAATTAACGGTAGTAGGTATATATAGAAGAAGTGGGGAAAGAAGGGGATGGAGACAATTGGAAGATTGGATTGAGAGGGGTAAGGGTAAAAAGATACTGATAGGGGGTACTTCAATGATTGGACGGGGGAACTCGGAGGGGGAGATTGGAACGAAGCAGTGGAGCGGTATAGGAGGGTATCGAAACTTAAAGAAGTAGATAAGGATGGGAGGAAGTTGATTGGTATTTTGGGGGAAACAGGGTGGGAAATTTGTAATGGTGGTATAGAGGGGGACAAGGAAGGGGAATATACGTTTATAGGGAGGGGGGAAACCGTGATTGATTATGTGATAACGGAGGAGGAGACGAAGTGCAGGATAGAAAGGATGACAGTGGGGTTGGAGAGTGATTCAGGACATTTTCCATTAATTGTGGTGATGAAGGGAGGTGGGGTATTAGGGCCGGGACGGGCGAATGGAGAAAGGGGGAAAATAAGGGTAGGGTAAAAATGGGTAAGTGGGCAAGAGAGAAATTGGTAGAGTTTGGAAACAAGGTGCAGAAAAAAGCGGAAAATTTTGAGGAGGGAGGGGGGTCAATGAGAGATTAGAAAGATTGAGAAGGGTTTTGATGGTAGCAACGTTTGTAGATTTTAAGGCGGCATTTCCGTCAGTTAACAGGGGGATCTTATGGAGGGCAATGAAGGATAGGGTAATAGGGCAGGGGTTAATTGAAAGGGTTAATGAGTTTTAAGAGGACACGATGAAGAGGTTGTAAATTGGGGAGAGTTTAGGGGAGGTGTTTTGGATGGGGAGGGGATTGAGACAGGGCTGCCCCCTTAGGGTACGTTAGGGAGAGAGACTTGAGGGTGAATGTGGAAAAACGAAAGTATTAAGATTTAGAAAGAAAGGAGGACTTGATGAGGAGGAGTGGAAGTTGAATGGAAGAAAGGTGGAAGAAGTGAATGAATTTTGTTTTTTGGGTTATTGGTTTAATTGGAATGGGGGGTAGGATTTAAATGTGGAAAGAAGAGTAGAGATGGGCGATAGAATGATGGGGAAGGTATGGGGGATTGGAGAGAGAAGATTTAAGAATGATTAGAGGAAGCGTGTATAGTAGTTTGATGCGTTAGTGTGGGCAGTGATTGGATATGGAGTGGAGGTTTGGAGATGGGAGGAGATAGGTAAGATAGAGAGGCTACATGAGAGATTTTTAAGATGGACTATGGGGGTGGAGTGGAACTGTCCGGGGTACTTGATAAGGGAGGAACTGGGTAGGGAAAAGGTGGTGATGCGACAAAGAAAGAGGGCATTGGGGTTGGAGGAAAGGCTGGAGCAAGGGAGGGGAAGTGATCTAGCAAGGGAATGTTTGAGGTGGATAAAAAAAGGAGAGGGGAAAAGAAGAGAAGGAGTGTCGAGATGGGAAAGAGAGAGAAGAGATGCATTGAAGCAGGGGAATAAGTGGAAGGGGGATAGTAGGTATGTTATGGAGGGTTGGAGGAAAATGGATGAGGATAAAAGATGGAAAAGAATTGTGGACTCGAGATACAATAAATTGTATAGAATGGTGAGAGGAGGGAGTGTGCCGTTGTATCTGTTGAGAATGGGAAAGTATGAGAGATGGAATAGGGTATGTAGGTTTAGGATGGGAGAGGGGATAAAAGAGTGTAGTTATTGGTTGGATGGAGATGAGAAAAGGTGTAGAATGTGTGGCTATAAAGTGGAAGGGTAGGAGCATGTGTTAGATAGATGTATGGGAGGTATGGATGTGGGTGGGGGGTTGTGTGGAGTGGGAGATAGATTGATGTGGATTTTGGAATGAAGATGGGAAAGGGGAAAGATGGTTGAATGAGTTGGAGAGATTGACAGAAGAAAGAATGAAGTAGGGAATGTTAAGGGTGGGAATTGGGTAATTGAGAAGTTATATTATTTTGACGAAGCCGAAAAGGGCATGTGGAACTAGAAGCGGAAACCCGGGGCTCTGGCGGATTATTAATTCGATAATTTATTATTAATTTAGCATAAGTAGTGTAAGGTATGCGTGCGTTATAGTTGTAAGAATTGGATGTTTTTAGCTTAAGTAGCTGAATGTGTATTAGGGTGTCTCGAACCCTGCGTGAGCAGAGAGAGTAAATAAATAAATAATATAAACAAATAATATATAGAATAAGTAAATAAATATAATAATAAAAAATAAAAATAAATATTTACGTATTTTACATTTGATAAACAAAAATTAAAAATATTCTTTAGTTAATAAAAATTTTAATTTATTTAAAAAAAATTGTAATCCTGTTATTAAAAGGTCATGTTATTAACAATTATTTATGATGAATAAAATGATTCATTATTAATATAACGACTAGAATTTTTATTATCTGAAAGTAATATTTATTATTTGTAAAATTAATTTTTACATTTTTGTCGGTAAATTCTTTGTAAACAAATTAAAATTAAATAAAAAAATAATAAATTAAATAATAATAAAATAGTAAAATATTAATAATTTAATAAATAATAATAAATAGAAAGTAATAGAAAAATAATTATAATTATTAATAAAAATAATAAAAATTATATAATTAGATAGATTAAAAATAATAAATAGAAATTGTAAATAATAAATACTGTAAAATTAACTACATTTGTCTCATAACCACGGTGCTATACAGACGTGTTTACAAATCGTCCTGTTAGTGTTTACGTGTCTCCTTAACTTTCGTATATTATCTTAATTCTCATAATCTGAAAATATACTTATAATATTCAAGATGGAATAATCAAACTATTGTTTAATGAATATTTTCAAAAAAAAATGAGACCTTGGATGGAAATATATGCTTCGACAACAAAGCTTAAAACAACAAAGGAATTTTTGGTGCATATTCTCATACGTCAAACAAGTAAGTACATCATATATCTAAATCACATTTAAACAAATTCCAATGAATTTTTCCACTATCTGTGTTTCTAATATTGGCGTTCGCTTTTTAGGTATTCATTATTTGATTCATCGAAGATGACGCCGAAATATTTTTTTTCACTTGTACCTTCTAAGTTGACAATGGTATTACATTTTGCTCTATTTCTGATTTGAATCATATAATATTAGGAATTCAGTTAATTAATATAGCGTATTTTAAAGGTACACTAAAATGGCAGGTCTACGTAGGATGAACTGTTTTGTATGTGATGCAAGACACAACCAGCGTGTTATGGTACGTCTTTTTGGTGTTGAAATGAGGAAAAACGACAAATTGCGATTCACCGTCGGGATTCACTAAATGGACTTCCTCAAGATGTAGAAGCTAACACTCGTATATGTTTTAATTGTAATCAAAGTATAAATATGGAGATGCAATTAATAGAAGGTGATCCAAATTGCCTAAGACTAAATGTCGTGAGATTACACAGAAGTAATGTGTGCATATTTTGCAACCATCACGAAGCTCTGGTAAGGCTTTCTCTACAAAGTAGAATTGAAATATATGTGTTAAAAAAAATTTTTGTTCCCGAATCTGTTCAATATTATATTATATAAAGTGCTTTGTATATTTCAAAAAATATATTTTACGAAGTATATGTTATATACTGATTTTTCCAATGTCATTGTCATGACATTCATGCCAAAAAAATATATTTTTATTATGTTACTTTATTACTCACAAGTTTATTTCATTTGTGTGTTATTTTTATTAAAAAGTTATCGATTTTTGAAAAATGAATAAAAAATTGAGTTGAAAAAGTTCATTTTATTCTTGTATTAGTCGTTTCTGAAAGTTCTCGATTTATTTTAATAATGGGACAGTTTAAGCTACTTATCTCCCTTCACTATTCCTATTAACTCAAAAAATTATAATTCCATAAGCATATTGTAAGCCTGTATAAAATGTTAAATAAATAAATATATTGTAGTACATAAAGATAATCTCACAAAAACGTACATAAACAGTTCTCATCTCTCTAGCTTCAATTTTGTGTTTTTTTCTCATCTATTTTATTTTTTATTTTAAAAACTATTGATTTTTACGAATTTTGGCATTTACATTTTTTATTTGGGGGAACTTGAACTATAACATACTAAAATTCCAGCCAATTTAACCGGGCCCGAAATTCAATGCATTATGTGCGGGGTTCTTTAAGTGTGATCCAATAGTGAACTGCAATAACATATTTGAGGGCATTGCCCTAAAAGATCTGGTTTTAAAGTAACAAAACAAAATTTCCTTGTTCACAAAATGGCCTCCAACAATGTAAATCCACCGAAAGATCCTTCTACTACCGTGAGAAACTACGCAAATGTAACTAAAATTCAGACAAAAATGACAAAGAAACAAGCTACATTACTTGATGTTTTGGTTGATGCCCCCATGAAGAGTATATTATCTCACTCAGCAAAGTAATTGAAGCCTCAAAAATTCGTTTCTCATCACGTATTGCTAACAACCGTATTTGTGTTTACCTGGATAGTAAACAATCTGCTGACACA
Source organism: Leptopilina myrica (nomen nudum) (assembly GCA_032872475.1). Classification (NCBI taxonomy): domain Eukaryota; kingdom Metazoa; phylum Arthropoda; class Insecta; order Hymenoptera; family Figitidae; genus Leptopilina; species Leptopilina myrica (nomen nudum). The sequence continues at coordinate 19,942,726 of CM065462.1, read as the reverse complement.
TTAATTTATTCAACGAAAAACATCATCGTAGCCCATCAAATAATTCCTATACGTCTACATGTCACTAGAAATAAAAGAATTGTTTTTTCCAACGTCCACCCACTCATTGAGGATAAATCCCTTGAAGAAGAATTAAGAAAATTAAACGTGAAAACTATGTCTGCCTTTTCTACAATCCGCAATGGTTTCTCAGCAAAAGAGTTGGCCCACGTCGCCAGCTTTCGTAGACAAGTGTATGTGACCCCTACAGACATAAACAAAATTCCATCGAAAATAATGATCTACTTCGAAGACACTGAATTTTCGATCTATATAACTTCTGACTCAACAACTTGCTTTGAATGCAAGAAAACAGGTCACATTGCAAAAAATTGTCCCAATCGTTCCAATGAAAATTCTCTTCACAGATCAATCGATAACTTTGAAGATCATTCTAATTTCAATTTATAACAAAATGATTTTTCTCCTACAGAATCTGCCTTCCCACCTCAAGAATCTATTTCAAATCCCTCTAATGCCAATCTAAATCAATCCTCCAATTTCTATCCATTGTTTCTTAAACCAGGAGAGTCACAGTCAAAGCAAAAGAGATCCCTTCCATCCACAACAAGCGAATTGTCTCTATCTCAGCAGGAAATAAATCCAGAAAATAAAAACACAAAAGATCCATTAGATAACGATATTTCCGATTCTGATTCATACATTTGTGACTCATCCATAAATCACAACTTAAAATTGAAAGAACGTCACACAAACAAGAAAATAAAAACTTGTTCACAATCATCACTGCTCGATACAGAAAAGTGGAAAAATATTGAATCTACCTTAAACGACTCTGATAAAAAATACACTCTCAATGTCATGCAACTACAAAATTTACTAGATTTAACCAAAGGTGCAGACAACATTATCCACATTGCAATGGATCATACGAAATATGTGAATGAACTAATTCGTATATTAACTGATGTACATCACCTTTTACCAGGCAAAGCCTTAAAAAACCGCTGCATTCGACTAAAAAAAATACAAGATTATTTAAAAAATGAAACAACCTTGGAAGAGGAGTCCTAAATTTCTCCTCATTCACATAATAGACATTTTACAATGGAACCTTAACGGATTCCATCCACGCAGAAGAATCCTAAAAAAAACTTATTTCAGATTTACGTCCTGCAAGTATTTGTTTACAAGAAACAAATTTTAAAAATAATTGTGCTAAACGACGAGGTTAAAAGAAATATTCAGAAACAGAATTAGTAAGCATAGTAGTGGAGGAGTCGCCTCCTTCATCAAATCGGATCTATTTACCAATGAAATTCCTCTCACGGCTCCTTTAGAAGCAGTAGCACCCTCCATTTACCTTCCAAATAAAATTACACTATGTAATATATATCTTCCAAACAGCCAAAAATTAGTTATAGAAGATTTAAAAGTACCTATTTACCAACTTCCCAGACCTTTTATGATTTTAGGAGATTTCAATGCTCATAGTGAATTGTGGGGTTCATATAAACATGATACTCGAAGACATATTATTGAAACTCTTTTAGATGAAGAAGAACTAGTCGTCCTAAATACAGGTCAAGCTACTAGATTCAACATAAACTCTAATTCAAATAGTGCAATATATCTCTATGTCCACTCCTAATATTGCTCTGGATTTTGAATGGTCTGTCGTCGATGTTCTCTATTAAAGCGATCACTTTTCAATATTAATAAAATCCTTACAAATCCCTCAAATAAATACTCAAAAAACATTTCCAAAATGGAAACTGAACAGTACCAACTGGGAAACATACAAAGATACCATCAAGAATAATATAACACAAATAGAACGCATATCACTAACTTCCGATACTCCAATTGACACTCTACTACAAAACTTGTGCAATAGTATTAATATCCGCTGCAGAAACATCTATCCCAAAAACATCAGGAATAATTAAAAAAAACAAGTTCCATGGTGGAATCAAAACTGTGAAGATGCTTTAAAACAATCAAAATGTGCCTACAGGAAAATGAAAAAGAATAACTCCCAAGAAAATAAAAGTGAATACAAACAAAAAAGAGCCATTTTTCGTAGAACAGCTAAAAAAAGTAAAAAAATGTCGTGGAACAAATTCACTGCTTCAATTTCTACAGATCCTCCAATAGATCAAATTTGGAAAAAATTCGTAGTTTGAAAGGTAACCACTCACATATCACTCCACAATTATTAGCTGACTCAAATGGTCACACGACCTCTAATTAAAAAGAAATGAGTGACATGATTGCAGAATCATTTGCATCAATTTCTAGCGATTCCAACTTCACCGAAACCTTCTTAAACTTTAAAAGGAATTTTACCCAAAACATTAATATCGACGAACAAAAAGATGAATTCATTGATCCAATAAATAATCCAATCTCACTAAAAGAATATCAACATACTCTATCACTCACAGGAAAAACCAGCCCTGGTCCCGACAATATTCCTTATGAATTCATAAAATATCTCCCCAAAGAAGGAACTGAGTATGTAGTAAAAATATTTAACTTTATTTGGTTAAATAAAGTTTTCCCGAATATGTGGAGAGAAGCAGTAGTTATTCCCATTCCAAAAAGTAATAAAAATAGTACACTTCCTACCAATTATAGACCGATTTCTCTCACGTGCAATCATTGCAAAATCTTAGAGAAAATAGTTTCTGAACGATTAAGATGGAAATTGGAAAACTCTAAACTTCTTTCGCCACTCCAATGTGGTTTTCAAATCTTGCACAAAATTGTAATCTATTGATAGTCAGCATTGACATCGATAAAGCGTTTAAGATGGTCTGGAAAGATAAAGTCATCTTTCTTCTACAAAAAATGAATATCTCAGGTAATATCTTAGCCTATATAAAAAACTTTCTAATTCAAAGAAAACTCAAGGTCAGACTATCCGACACTGAATTCAAAATGGTTGACATGGAAAATGGAGTCCCCCAAGGCTCACTGTTAAGTGTTTTATTTTATTTTAGAGAAATCACGGGACAAGCCCTTTTGTACAAAGTACTCCTAAGTCTAATAAAAATACAGTACGAGATAATTATAATCTTAATTGTCTGGTAGCCTATGTCACATATCTATTTGAATTGAAAAGAACATTTCGCAATCCTGAAGAAAATCTTAAAGCATTAGTGTCAAAAAAGTCAACATCACTATCAATTAAATTAGCTTCTCTGCATAGTCGATGTATTAAGGAGTTATTACCATAATTTGTTCTGTGAAAAGGAACCAAAAATAGATTATTAAATCTTGTTATTGTTCTAGGAACTCGTAAATTAACCATTGAAAGAAGTGAAGGGCAGTAAATAGCACCATTCAACAGCCTATACAGGAAAGACATATCGGAAAAGTAGAATCTTGAAATTAACGTAGGAATATTAAATTTAGCCCTCAAGTCTTTATAGTCATGAGTGTAAAAATCAAAAGGAATATTAAACAATCTAGCAGCGAATCTCAGGAATCTATTCTGAACACGTTCAAGTCTGATCATATTGAAAACGTAAAAGGGAGACCAAATTACACATGCATACTCTATCGTAGATCTAACAAGTGTCAGGTACAAGGTTTTGACAGTGATGATTTTATTAAATAATGAAGCATTCCTCATTATGAACCCAAGGGATTTTGTAGCTTTAGATACAATTTCAGTTATATGATCATTGAAAGAGAAATTATTTGTAAATAAGACACTATTATTTCTAATCATAATAAAAGTAAATCGATTAATCCATATAAAGTATACATTTTTTCCAAAAGTTATTAAATTAATCGCTATTTTTAATTTTTAAAAAATTCAAATTTTTTATTTTAAGGTATCAAATATTTGAATTTTGACATTCAAAAAAATTGTCTTCTTCGAAAAAGTATTACCAAACATAAAAAAGTTGTAATGATATGGCATTATTTTTAACTTTAGAATTTCAAAGTTTCTGAAAGAGTAAAATTCATTCATTTTTATACGCAAGGTTGAGGTACGACTCTCCCAAGGAATGAGATCTTCCTTTCTTACCTGGTGCAAGCCGGCGGTAACTTAGGTACAGCTGGGGCTGCTTGCTTGTACATCCTAGAAGGAGTTGTACTCAAGACTGAGGTACAACTGGGCAGTAGTAACCCTCTCCGTTTCTCCCTCTCTCTCTCTCTTTTCACCTGTCATTGCTCTTGGTCTAAGCAGGGGTACAGCCGTGTAAGACCAAGGCAATGAATTTCCTACATAAGAATGTGAACCAACCCTTTGAAGAAGAGGTACAACTCGACCTTCACAGAGTTGATGAACCAGGTAGATTCTTCGACCCAAGGTACAACTTGGGGGAAGATGAAGCTTGTATTTCTACCCTTATCTCTCTCTCTCTCGCGTGAAATAAGCGTTGGTCTTGGGTAGAAAGTTATCATCGCTTATCTCTTGCGCTTACTCTCTCACTCACTCTCTCTAACGCTTGCTTATCTTTCCTCTCTCTTTCTCGCATGCTACATCTTTCTGTTCTTATCTTTTAATCTTTTATTTTTTACTTATTTTATACTATAATTTTGCTTTATTTATTCTATTTTTCTATTTCTTTTAATTCTATTTTAGTTAGTTTAGTTATTTTTGAATTGTTATTAGCTAGATTAGGTTTTGATTGATTTCTTTTTATATTATTTTTGCATTATATCGAGTCATTTATTTTTATTATGTATTGTTAATTTTCTTTGGTTTATTTTAAATTCATCTTCGTAAATAATTATTTTTGTAATATTTCTTTATTTATTTTGAATATATTTTCTTACGAAGGTTTAAAACTTTGCTTTGTTACTGACTTTACCCTACCTATCGATATCACTAAATTGACTAACTAGCTTTCTTAAAATTTGTAATGACGCTTTACGTCATTTTATTAATTTATTTGATAAAAGATAATTTATATTTTAAACGGAATTCCATCCGGCGAGCAAATCCTTTGGCTTTAAAAATTAAGATCATTACAAAGTTAACAATAAATTGATTGGTTGAACATTGTGTTATTTGTGATTTGAGAATTCGAGATTCAATAATCGTTATTTTATTTATTTTGTACAATAAAAAAGCAAAAGAAGAAAATTATTCGTAGGTTAGTTCTTAGTTTAGTAGTAATATTCTTTATTTTTAAACAATATTTAATTACATTTTATTTACAAAATTGAAATAAAAAATCTATTTAAGCAAATTGTTTAATTTAAGGCAATAAAAATATTACATTTGATAAATCAGAAACTTTTAAAAACTTATATTATTATTGTTTAGAACCAGATGAAGAGGTATTTAAAAGAAGAAAGAATGAAATGGATGCGACTCGACAGTGAAGTTATCGTCAAAAAAAGAGCCCAATTAAGAAAAATAATCGTACAAAAGATGCTGAATAAAAAATAATCAGTTGTTAATAAAGCAGCAGTCAGAGATTTTCAACACGAATTGTGAAACACAAAAATTGTTGCAAGATGAAAATCATTTAATTCAACCTACATCACATTGCGAAAAAAATACAAAACAAAGTGATTCTTTAAACATAGACGATTTCATTTCTGGAAATATATTTTCTGTGATTAATTTGACTCAGGGGAAAGTAGAACCAACAAAAAAAGAAGAAGAGTTTAAAGAAAAAAACGTAAAAAGGATGCTGTTCGACAAAGAGCTTATCGCGAAAAAATAACAATAAAACAATCTGTAACAAAAAAATTGTTAGAGGGTGGTGAAACTAAATTACAAACAACAGAGTTATTGGCAAATGATAAAATTCAAATTCAATCTACTTCTTGCTGTGAAATAAATAATTTTTCTAGCTTTAATTTGCCAAAAAGGAGATTAAAACGATTAAAGGAAGAAGAAGGTGAGTTTAAAGAAAAAATACGTAAAAAGGATGCTGCTCGACAAAGATCTTATCGTGATAAAACAAAAAGAAATCTATCTTCAACAAAACAATTGTTAAATGGTGCAGAAACGACATTAGGAACAAAAGAATTATTGTCAAATAAAGAAACTACAATTTTATCTACATCATGCTCTGAAAGTAATATACAAAATACTGACGTTTCTATTGAGAGCAATGTAATTTCTGATAATTTGAATATAAGCGATGTCATGTCTGAAAATAAATCTTTCAATACTGATTCAGATCAAAAAGAAAAACAATGATCAAAAGAAGCTGAAGAAGAATACAAGAAACTAAAACGTAAAAAAGATACTGTTCGACAAGGAGTTTATCGCGAAAGAGTGAAAAATTATCAGTGTCTTAAAAAATCGGTTAATTTTTCAGAAACAATAGAAACATTCACGGTTGAAGTTCACACTTCAGAAAATATTAATGTTCCTACTATTGTACAAAATTTAGAAAATAAAGTATTGAATATTAATAATTCTACTTATGAAAACCAGTGTACTAGAAATAATATACATCAATGTATTAATGATTATGTATATGTCGAAGAACATTATATTGGTCCTTTAAATATTTTAAGTCAACATTGTGAAGCAAAACATTTCCTTGCAGAAAAAGTGTTTAATAAAGAAAATTCTTTCAGGAATTGTTGCAGTCACGGTGAAGTAATTTTAGACCCTCTACCTGATCCTTCAACCATTTTGAAAGAATTATTTGATGGCACTCACAAAGAATCGAAACATTTTCATGATCGTATACGTTCTTATAATGATTCTTTTGCTTTCGCATCTTTTAATGCAAATTTAGTAAATTTTAACAATAGAAGACCTGGTCCTTTTTGTTTTAAACTCCATGGTCAAATTTATTATCAAATCAATACTTCACTGTACCCTTCTGATAATGATAATCCTTCCTTCGGGCAGTTATTTATAGTAGATTAAAACGAAGCTACACAATTACGATGTGATCAAAGTAATTTGCTAAATCCAGATATTGTTTATAGCATTGATCAAGCTTTACGTGATTATAATATTTTTGCTAAATCTTATCAAATGATTCATGAAGAATTCCAAGCAACTTTGAGTGAATCTAATGCTCAATCATCTTCTGAACTACAATTATTATTTTCTTTAAAACCAGGAATGGATCTTAGAGGATACAATCCACAAAGAGTAAATGAAGTTACAGCTATATTTACTACCACAGCAGATGGCGAAATTCCTGAATCATATATATCTATACGAAATAAAACATCTAAAGAACTGCAATTTGTGAGTACGATGGATGCTAATGTTGAACCTTGGATTTATCCATTATTTTATCCACATGGCACACAAAGATGGACTGAAAATATAGCTCATGTAAAAAGACGTGGACGAGTGACAAGAAGTGAATATATAAAGTATCGTTTAGGCGTTCGAGATAACAATGTATTCTTACAAGGGGGTAGATTATTTCAACAGTGGTTAGTTGATAATTATGTCAAAATAGAGAAAGATAGAATGAATTTTTGTAGATTTAATCAAAAAACCTTACGTGCTGATACTTATCAAGAATTAATTGATCATTTACAACAAACAGTAACGGAAACTAATACACGTGTAGGAAAAAATAGTATTTTGCCATCTACTTTTACAGGTTCTCCTAGAAATATGTTACAACATTATCAAGACGCTATGGCTATCGTTAGAAAATATGGTAAATCAGATTTGTTTATAACTATGACATGCAATCCAAACTGGATTAAGATTAAAGAAAATCTTTTACCTAGACAAATTCCTTCTGATCGACCAGATTTAATAGCACGTGTTTTTAATATTTAAAAAACGCATTTATCGATACTATTGTTAAAAAGAAATTATTTGGTGATGTAATGGCATATGTGACGGTCCACGACAAAACGTGCCTTAGCTCCCAAAAAATTATTGTCGAATTTCAATAGTACTTTATAGATTTGAAGTTCCTCTTTCAGGTACAAAAGTCAAAAATATTTTTTACTTATAAATTTTTTTGTTATAAATGTTCGAACATGAGCATAATTTGAACCAATCAGGAAGGCCCAGCTTCTAATACGTTTCCCGTAAAATTCACATTTGGGAGCTAAGGCACGTTTTCTCGTGGACTGTCACATATGTATCTGTTGTTGAATATCAAAAACGAGGTTTACCACATATTCATATCTTAATTACATTAAAACAAAAAAAACAAAAAAAAATTACTAATTGGGCCGTAGTATGGGATGAAACGCCGCGCCTGATCAGGGCCAGATCAGGGCGACAAGAAAGTGTAGATTTCCTGATCAGGGCCACATCGGGCGCGGCGTTTCATTCCCTAATAGGTCGGCCCTATCAGGCCCTGATCAGGGCCCCAGCTAAATTTCTTTACGGGTCCTGAAGTAGTAGACAAATTTATTTCAGTGGAAATACCAGAAAATAATCCCAAAATACATGACATTATGATTAAAAACATGGTCCATGTGGAGATTGGTGCAAAGATGAAAAAGGCAAATGTAATAAAAATTTTCCAAAAGATTTGAAGAAGAAAGATTTATGGATGAAAATGGATACCCTACATATAAGCGACGAAATTTAGGAGATTACTTTCGTACTAATGGGTCTAAAGTAAATAATCAATACGTTGCCCTACTGAAAAAATACACGTATAAATACACGTATAAAAACATGCGTTTTTACATGTACAAATACACGTGTATTTATACGTGTTATAATATGTACGAATTTGAAACAAGATTTAGACGTGTATTTATACGTGTATTTTTACATGTATTCATACGTGTATTTATATGTATTTATAATTTTTGTAATATTTATTTCTACTAAAATATATACTAAATTTTTGCTTATAAATGGATGTGTATGCGTGTTTTTACACGTATAATTACACGTGCATGTACATGTGTTTTTACATGTATTTTTACACGTGTTTTTTTAAACTTATTAAAACTTTTATTATTTTTTATTTCTTTGTTACTTACTATTAATAATTACGTAATAAATTTATATTTTTCATATATTTTATTATTTTATTATTTTAACAATTTTTCAATTTTTTAAAATAATGATTATTGTATTTACTAACTTTTCACACAGTACCTAGAAAATTTTATAATTAACTAAACAGAGTAGTATAATATAAATGATTTTTTAATTATAAGAATTCAATAATTGTTTAAGTAAATAATTGTTGTTATTTACAAATTTCTGACACAACATTTCTGAAAACATTACAATCTATCTTGATTTTCCAATTTTCCAAACTGAATATTATTGTAAAAAAGAAATTAAATAAATAATAATTAATTGTTTAAACAGATATAAAATAAAATTTTTTTTAAATAAATACGGCTTTAACTTTAGATCACCCACAACAGGTTAAAAATTAGCATTTGTATATATTACATTTCTGACTAGCATTTGGAAAAAATACATTAAAAATCATAGTAAAATTTATAATCATCTCTTATTAATGCTACAAAAAAAATCAACTTTGATTTTCTCATTGTGCAAACTTTAATTAAAAATAGGAGACTGTTTCTATTTACCCTTAAAAACTGTAAATTCGGTGTAAATAGAAACAGCAAAAATTTCAATAATATTTCTTATAATATAAATGAAAAATTTGTTTCTATCAAACTACAACACTATAATAAGAGAGAATAAGAGAGAACGGGAGAGAATAGAAAAGAAAAAACCTTTTTTTATGTAACGTGTTTCAACTTTTGGCATGCTTTATTTTTAAACTTATATAATGCATTATTTTTTATTAGTTTGAGTTATTTTGTAACTAACAGAACAGAACTAATAGAAACAGACTTATTTTTTATAACTGAAGTTTGCAAAATAAAAATCATAGTTGATTTTTTTTGGAGTATTAATAAGAGATGATTATAAATTTTACTATAATTTTTTACTTAATTTTTTTCCAAATGCGAGTCAATAAAGTGAAAGAGTGTCCTTTTGATTTTCAATCAATGTTAGATGTTCGTTGACTCCAAAGAAAAATTTTAAGAGATTCCCAAGAACGAACTCTTGAAAGTGCAACATATAATTGTCCATGATTAAATACATCTTTTCGTAAATCGATTCCAATCATATCCAATGTTTGACCTTGACTCTTATTAACAGTCATTGCAAATGCTAATTTTTTTGGAAATTGGCGTCGTTTAAATGTAAATGGATATAAATTTTCACAATATAAGACTATTCTATGTATAAATACTATATCACCAGCTTTATCGCCTGTTAAAATTTTACACCGTAACAGATTATTCGCAAGCTCTAACACTTGTAATCTTGTTCCGTTACACAGTCATTCATTGATACTTAAATTTCTAACTAAGATAACAATACAATTGACTCTTAATCGTAATTCGTATGGTGAAAAGTTAGGAGGACTTAATGTATTTAAGTATTTTGGCAAAAGTCCATAATTAATTTCTCCGTTGTCACAATTTTTAACGCTATCGACGATAGTATAAATTTTTTCCTAATTTTTATCGAGAAGTTTTACAACTCTGCAATTGATTTCTTCAACGTCAATGTTCCTTGCAGCTAAAATTTCAACTTTTGATAAATTTTCATATTTACGTTCTACAATCAATGAACCAAAAAGTGTGCGAACAATATCATCAGATTTTGAAGCTACACATTTCTCTGGTAGCAATAAATTATTATCTTTATCATTTAAGATTCCATCACCAACAGATAATAGAAATAATTAAATACACAATACACAAGAAAACCGAAAGTAATCCGATTTAAAAGAAAAAACTTATGTTATTGGTGTAACTTAGCAAATCTGTTTATGTTTACCCCAACTATAACCCTATATCTTTTCGTATACAACTTTTAAATTTATTCTTTTTTAATAAATTTAAGAATCATTAAAAAATTTCCGAATAATCGAAATTTTGTTAAATTGTATTTGCAAATTCTCAAAGAACTTTTTTAAAAATTATTAAAATAGTCGATTTAGAGAGAAATTTTTAATAAAAAATTCTAGAAAATAAATATTGAATTGAAATAATAAAATAATAGTTTTAAGGAAGTAACAGTAAACAATATTTATAATATCAAATAACGATATTTTTATAAACTGTTTAATTTCAAAAAGGTTTAGATTAGGATATTTTAGAATATCTGCTCTCTAAATCTGAATATGTGAAATTTCACTTATTTCTAAGTTATAAGTCGTTTTCTCGATCAATAAGTGCATATACACTTATAAATAAGTGAAACTTCATTTATTACAAGTGTATATGCACTTATTGATCGAGAAGACAACTTATAACTTAGAAATAAGTGAAATTTCACATATTCAGATTTAGAGAGCAGATATTCTAAAATATCCTAATCTAAACCTTTTTGAAATTAAACAGTTTATAAAAATATCGTTATTTGATATTATAAATATTGTTTACTGTTACTTCCTTAAAACTATTATTTTATTATTTCAATTCAATATTTATTTTCTAGAATTTTTTATTAAAAATTTCTCTCTAAATCGACTATTTTAATAATTTTTAAAAAAGTTCTTTGAGAATTTGCAAATACAATTTAACAAAATTTCGATTATTCGGAAATTTTTTAATGATTCTTAAATTTATTAAAAAAGAATAAATTTAAAAGTTGTATACGAAAAGATATAGGGTTATAGTTGGGGTAAACATAAACAGATTTGCTAAGTTACACCAATAACATAAGTTTTTTCTTTTAAATCGGATTACTTTCGGTTTTCTTGTGTATTGTGTATTTAATTATTTCTATTATCTGTTGGTGATGGAATCTTAAATGATAAAGATAATAATTTATTGCTACCAGAGAAATGTGTAGCTTCAAAATCTGATGATATTGTTCGCACACTTTTTGGTTCATTGATTGTAGAACGTAAATATGAAAATTTATCAAAAGTTGAAATTTTAGCTGCAAGGAACATTGACGTTGAAGAAATCAATTGCAGAGTTGTAAAACTTCTCGATAAAAATTAGGAAAAAATTTATACTATCGTCGATAGCGTTAAAAATTGTGACAACGGAGAAATTAATTATGGACTTTTGCCAAAATACTTAAATACATTAAGTCCTCCTAACTTTTCACCATACGAATTACGATTAAGAGTCAATTGTATTGTTATCTTAGTTAGAAATTTAAGTATCAATGAATGACTGTGTAACGGAACAAGATTACAAGTGTTAGAGCTTGCGAATAATCTGTTACGGTGTAAAATTTTAACAGGCGATAAAGCTGGTGATATAGTATTTATACATAGAATAGTCTTATATTGTGAAAATTTATATCCATTTACATTTAAACGACGCCAATTTCCAAAAAAATTAGCATTTGCAATGACTGTTAATAAGAGTCAAGGTCAAACATTGGATATGATTGGAATCGATTTACGAAAAGATGTATTTAATCATGGACAATTATATGTTGCACTTTCAAGAGTTCGTTCTTGGGAATCTCTTAAAATTTTTCTTTGGAGTCAACGAACATCTAACATTGATTGAAAATCAAAAGGACACTCTTTCACTTTATTGACTCGCATTTGGAAAAAAATTAAGTAAAAAATTATAGTAAAATTTATAATCATCTCTTATTAATACTCCAAAAAAAATCAACTATGATTTTTATTTTGCAAACTTCAATTATAAAAAATAAGTCTGTTTCTATTAGTTCTGTTCTGTTAGTTACAAAATAACTCAAACTAATAAAAAATAATGCATTATATAAGTTTAAAAATAAAGCATGCCAAAAGTTGAAACACGTTACATAAAAAAAGGTTTTTTCTTTTCTATTCTCTCCCGTTCTCTCTTATTCTCTCTTATTATAGTGTTGTAGTTTGATAGAAACAAATTTTTCATTTATATTATAAGAAATATTATTGAAATTTTTGCTGTTTCTATTTACACCGAATTTACAGTTTTTAAGGGTAAATAGAAACAGTCTCCTATTTTTAATTAAAGTTTGCACAATGAGAAAATCAAAGTTGATTTTTTTTGTAGCATTAATAAGAGATGATTATAAATTTTACTATGATTTTTAATGTATTTTTTCCAAATGCTAGTCAGAAATGTAATATATACAAATGCTAATTTTTAACCTGTTGTGGGTGATCTAAAGTTAAAGCCGTATTTATTTAAAAAAAATTTTATTTTATATCTGTTTAAACAATTAATTATTATTTATTTAATTTCTTTTTTACAATAATATTCAGTTTGGAAAATTGGAAAATCAAGATAGATTGTAATGTTTTCAGAAATGTTGTGTCAGAAATTTGTAAATAACAACAATTATTTACTTAAACAATTATTGAATTCTTATAATTAAAAAATCATTTATATTATACTACTCTGTTTAGTTAATTATAAAATTTTCTAGGTACTGTGTGAAAAGTTAGTAAATACAATAATCATTATTTTAAAAAATTGAAAAATTGTTAAAATAATAAAATAATAAAATATATGAAAAATATAAATTTATTACGTAATTATTAATAGTAAGTAACAAAGAAATAAAAAATAATAAAAGTTTTAATAAGTTTAAAAAAACACGTGTAAAAATACATGTAAAAACACATGTACATGCACGTGTAATTATACGTGTAAAAACACGCATACACATCCATTTATAAGCAAAAATTTAGTATATATTTTAGTAGAAATAAATATTACAAAAATTATAAATACATATAAATACACGTATGAATACATGTAAAAATACACGTATAAATACACGTCTAAATCTTGTTTCAAATTCGTACATATTATAACACGTCATATCAATGAAGAAGTAGTTTCTAGCATTAAATCTGTTAAATATGTGTACAAATATATATATAAAGGACATGATGCTGCTACAGTTGTGGTTTCTGATAGAAGATCAGATGAAACTTTAATAAATCATGATGAAATTAATAATTATTTAGAAACTCGGTATGTTGGTCCTGTGTAAAGCATATGATAGAATTCTAAGACGATCTTTACAAGAAATAAGTCATTCTATTATTCGAATACCTGTCCATTTACCAAATCAACAGAGTGTTATAATTAACGGCAGCGAAAGTAATGATTCCATAAGAGCTGCATTAGAAAAACAAACTATGCTTCTTGATTACTTTCTTTTGAACGAACGTGATCCAGAAGCTAGCAATTTTACGTATGCTGAAATACCTTCTCATTTTGTATACAAAAAGACAAATGAGTCATCTAATTGTAATTGTCAAAAACGCAAAACACAATTTAATGTAATTGGACGCATGCATTCTGTCAGTCCAACTCAAGTTTAATTATTTCATCTTCGATTATTGTTAATATCAGTTAAAAGCGCTACAAGTTTTGAAGATCTTTTAACTGTTAATGGAACTACATGACAGTTTTCAAAATGCATGTTTAGCCTTGGGTCTTATTATAGATGATGCTGAATGGAATCGTGCAATGTTAGAAGGAGAAAATTGGATGATGCCTGCACAATTAAGACGTTTATTTATTCGTATTTTATTATATTGTCAACCCAATAATTCAAAAGATCTCTAGGAAAAATTTAAAGATTTAATGTCAGAAGATTTTCAAACGAATAATGATATATTAATTTCTTATAAACACACAATTTTAGAATTTAATAATATTATTTCTAATGAAAATTTAGACATTAGTAAATTTTCGTTTTTATCTAATGTCGTAAATTATGGAAAAAGTCAATCTAAAGATGCTGAATACTTGAAGCAAATTGATGTTTTCATCTGGGATGAAGCACCAATGGCTCCCCGTTATGCTTTAGAATTAATTGATAGAACTTTGCGTGATTTTATGAACGTAGATTTACCATTTGGTGGAAAAGTAATGGTATTTGGTGGAGATTTCAGGCAACTTTTACCTGTAAAAATTCATGCTATTCGAAGTGAAATGGTCAATTTGTCAATTAAATTTAGTTCTCTTTGGAAAAATTTCTCTTTACATACACTGACTAAAAATATACGAACTTTATCAGAAGAAACAGAATTTGCAAAATTTCTATTATCTGTTGGTGATGGAATCTTAAATGATAAAGATAATAATTTATTGCTACCAGAGAAATGTGTAGCTTCAAAATCTGATGATATTGTTCGCACACTTTTTGGTTCATTGATTGTAGAACGTAAATATGAAAATTTATCAAAAGTTGAAATTTTAGCTGCAAGGAACATTGACGTTGAAGAAATCAATTGCAGAGTTGTAAAACTTCTCGATAAAATTAGGAAAAAGTTTATACTATCGTCGATAGCGTTAAAAATTGTGACAACGGAGAAATTAATTATGGACTTTTGCCAAAATACTTAAACACATTAAGTCCTCCTAACTTTTCACCATAGGAATTACGATTAAGAGTCAATTGTATTGTTATCTTAGTTAGAAATTTAAGTATCAATGAATGACTGTGTAACGGAACAAGATTACAAGTGTTAGAGCTTGCGAATAATCTGTTACGGTGTAAAATTTTAACAGGCGATAAAGCTGGTGATATAGTATTTATACATAGAATAGTCTTATATTGTGAAAATTTATATCCATTTACATTTAAACGACGCCAATTTCCAAAAAATTAGCATTTGCAATGACTGTTAATAAGAGTCAAGGTCAAACATTGGATATGATTGGAATCGATTTACGAAAAGATGTATTTAATCATGGACAATTATATGTTGCATTTTCAAGAGTTCGTTCTTGGGAATCTCTTAAAATTTTTCTTTGGAGTCAACGAACATCTAACATTGTTTAAAACTATGTATATAAAGAATTGTATGTTTAATAAATTAAATACTAATTTATTAATATGACTTATTACTTAAATAAGTATTAAATAAAAGAAGTAAACACGCGCGCCATAGCGCGCGTTCCGTCTCGTTATTATAAACAAAAATAAAATTTAAATCTATACATCCATCTATATGTTAGGCTCAAATCCCGATCGTTGTCGTCAATATTTCCACAATTTACATGAATAAATTTATGACACTCTGAGCAGTTTCTAGATTCCGTGGTTTTATTTTCACATATTACACCAAATTTTGGTGTAACTTCTTCATCTTCATTATTTTGAGCATCACTAATTTTTTGGTAGCCTTCGTTGTTAGTATCTTTCTAGTTGCTTTTTTTAAGGATGAAAAAAGTTCTTCCAATTGTTCCTCTGTTTCTATACCATCATATACGTCACTTGTAAGTGTTGAATCCACCAATCCGATTTTTTGCGCAAATCCAAATATAGCCTCATAAGGACATCTTTTTATTACTGAATGAATGGCACGTTTTTTTTACTTTGTATAAATCGGAGGCCCTCTGACCATCTTTCTGAATTGTTATCAGCCATCCATGTAACAAGCATATTTCGAGCATCTTGGTTCGACCGTTCAACTGAACCTTGGCTCTGAAAGTGTCGCGGTTTGCCGTGAACAAGTTTCATCCCTGGCCACATTTCAGTTAAATTTTTAATTATGTTATTAGAAAATTCACGACAATTGTCACTCTGGAGTATACATGGAGCCCCGAAAAAAAATATCCATGATATGATAAGCCAATTCTTTAGCAGTCTTTGTTTTAAGTGGACAAAGAATTGTAAATTTTGTCGAATGGTCTTGATAATTCATGATAATAATAAAATAAATAATGAAATAATATTTTCTCAATATTTTCTAATTTTTTTTAAAGTCGATTGTATAAACGTTTAAATTTACGTTATATAGATTTAAAATATTTATATATTCAACTTACCTCTTGTTCTTTTGTGACCAACACTCTGATGCGCTGTCCCCAAAATATCAAAGAGCTCATCCTCTTTACAATAATATCTAATTTTTGAATCGTCCACTGAATTACATCCGCTTTCAATCAATTATAGAGTCACCAATTTTTAAAATGTCAAATCGTTTAAGACGTCGATACTACATTGATGATAACGGTTGCTAATTTTTGCGACAAATATAAGCTTCCTGCACTTCTTGTAGTAATGTTTCATACCGATCGTTTTTTAAAAATAAACTGCGATCTGTGCTTGTCTCCATGAGTTCACTTAATTTATTATAGAATATGAGAAGATAAACAGAACGAAATTTGCTTTTTGACCGTTTCGAGTTTGCCACAACGCGTTATGGCCGTTTTTGATAGTGCCACGACACGAATTTCGGGTATTTGATACATTGAAGGGTCCAGAACGCGTTGTGGTCGATTTTTTTGCTCAATGAGCGTTTTCGGGATTTGAGCCTAACATATACATTTAATTACCAATTTTACTTAGAAATTACAAAATTAAATTTCATTAGAGTTACGTTTACAATTTTCATAAATAACTTCAAACTTTAATTTGAAATTTTATAAAGTTTGAATTTGAAATGAATTTAATTAAAAAATTTTAAGAACTTAGATTTTTGAATAATGTCTAATAATTCAAATATTCCTGAAACTAGATAAATTTTTTAACATATTGTATTTGATTAATTATTAAAAATAATTTATCTGTAGAACAATTTTAGTTAAAACCACTATAAACAATTGAGTGTTGGAGAAGTTACAGAACGAATAATCATTTATAATAACAAAATAGTAATAATTATTGTAACAATAATAACAAAATAATAATAATATGCAATTGTAATAATAATAACAAGATAGTAATAAAATAACAACAATAATAGTTAATAATAACAAGATAATAATAATTTGTAGCAATAAATAATAATAATTAATTACAACAATAATATAAAAATAATAATAAATAATTCTAACATTAATAACAAATAATAATAATTAATTGTAACAAGAAAGTAATTAAATGTAATAACAAAATAATTATTAATAACAAGTTAATAATAATTTGTAATAACTATAAATAATTAACAAACAACATAAAAATATAATATTAAATTGTAAAAACATATGACTAAGAAGTTGTGATCCAAACTCGTCCCAACTTTAATTTTTCTAAATTAAAGTTAAATCGAGGAACACTAGGGAATATAATAATAAGGTAAGACATAACACATTCACCAAAATTCTTGTCAAAATTCCACTTATTTTCTAAAATGTTCTTTAATTCAATGATTTTTAATATCTACGATTTTAATAAAATTTTTTAAAAGAATTCAGTTATCAAACAGAAATTTTCATAAAATGTAAGCAAAAATTTAATTACTTTCATAAATAAAAAACCTTTTACAAAAATTCAATAAGTATTTGCAAATCTTTTATAAGTTTCTTTTCAAGAAATCAATTATTTTCATACATAATAAAATTCTCATTATTTTTAAGACAATTTTAATCGAATTCTTTAAAAAGTGTATAATTATACTTAATAATTATATACTTTAAAAAATTGTTTAATGATTATGTAATGATCGTATTCTGTTAATGGGCTACGGAATAAGCTCGCCGGATGAGGTCCGGGTTCTTTGTCTAGTTTTGTCTTAATTTTAATTTATTCTTTGGCGAAAAATGGTGATAAGCATCATTTATCTAATTTTGACCAAAACATAATTTATTTTAGGGACTTTTATTAGTGATTTTTGAAGGATAGGTGAAGTCAGTAATGAGGCGAGATTTAAACCTTCGGAAGGAAATTTATTAATAATACTTAGTTTGAAATCAAATTGTAACAAAAAGACGACGCTTCATAAATGATAGTCATTAACATAACTTCTCAGAGTTCTCCCGACATTATTTCGATTGATTCTAATCGTCGTACATACTCTGATACGAGAAGAAAACATTAGGATGAATAACTAAACTCTAAATCGTTAGAAAACAAAAATTGTATTAGTGCCGGATTTAATTACTAAATTACCAAATTAATAACACTGTCGAGAAAAGAAAACTAGATGGCGTCAATGCCGGATTTGGATGACGTAAGATTAATTTAGTAATATTAGTGGAAAAAGAAGAGAATGAACCGCAGCGTTATTGTCTAGGGTTTAACTATTATTACGTCGAGTACACAACGTTACAAACGAGATACTGGACTCACACTGTTTTGCTTCGGATGATTTCGCCCCTAACACTATAGGCGAGGGAGAACGGTGAGGGTTAAACGAAGCTTTGCTTTAATTTGCCGAGTTTGTTCCACATTCGCTTCGGTCCGGGTTTTCCTTATTTACCCTGTAAATAATTGTTAACTTAATTTCTCGTTAATTTACATCTTTATTGTTTCTCTTAAGCTTCGCTTTAGGCTTCCCGAGGTTTCTCTAGAAAAATACCGGTGGATTACCTACATTGGACGATTTCGGAGGCGGACATGCATGTTACTTATACCGAACAATCGGTTCATAGGTTTCTTGTATCAAGTCGCTGCTTGATATTCTTATCCAATGAGGAATACTGGGAGCGCCTAGGCTGACAGCGAGAAAAGAAAACGAATAACGATTCTAGGCATTTCTAGTTTTTCCCCCGGACGGACCCGATCAGGAAAACTAGTCATACCTATAACCTAGGAATTAAATAGAAGACCTATTTAATTCGAAGGCATAGTTTATAAAGAGTAGGGTACTGAGTGTTTTCTAGTTTTCCTTCCAGAGGGGCCTGATCAGGAATCCTAAGAATCCCCCCCATCATTTGGATTAATCAGAAGGACCTGTTTTAATCCGAATGACGTTAAATGAAAATAGATAATAGAAAGAGAGGAGAAAGAATCAAGTCTTCGTTAGTTTTTCTCCCAGTAGGACCTGGTGAGAAATCCCAAAGAATCCTCTTGTCATTTGGATTAATCAGAAGGACCTGTTTTAATCACCCTGGTATTCGTGCCAAGTGAAGAGTGCTTCTCAGACCGACCCGTCCGAGCCGAGGCAGAATGCGTTCTCTCTCAATCCGGTACCAGTGAGAATATACCATGTCTCTCGCTGGTCAACTAGCTTTGCTTGGTAGCGGGAGAGCGGCGCGAAGCGCGATGCGCCTTCGGTACTCTCTTGCCGGTAGCCGTCGAGGCAGCTGGCCGTTGTATGTGGATATTGAATGTGAAAATTGCTATCTGGCATTCCTTATGCGTTTACTTGTTGTTAGAGAGCTTGATTAATTTTCAATTTGTTAAAATTTAAATATGAATTTTTTTGAGAAACCTTAGCTATTTCAGATAAAATTATGTTATTATTTTGTTAATCTTAGATTCTAGAGAAACCTTGTTTCAATTTAAATTGTGAATTTAATATAAATTCGGGGATAATCTCATGTCATTACAATTATAATAATTGTAGTAAGAATTAATTATTAAAATATTCATTTCTAATATTTCAAATAATTCAGGATTATTATGTGTAATAATTGTATTCATAGTTTTCACTTTGTCTTCATATAAGCAACATAATATATGACACTGGCATTAATATAGTTAATTAGGAGAGTTCTCATCCAGACTTCAGTGGCCGTGCGGTTCAAATCCGTCGCGTTGGGTCGTTAAGGGTGGGGGACGTGAGTTCGATCTCACATGCGAGCGGATATTTTTCATTGTAAGTATTATGTAACATAATAAAATAACTATATTTAATCTGTATAAGTGTTATAAATTAAAATTGTAAACATGCTTGTAAATAATGTTAAAAGCTTGTTAAAAATGGATTTAAAAAATATACCAATTAACGCAAATTGTTTTTTTTACTAAAATGATTCTTCAATATTACTATTTTAAATGATATTTAATGATAGTGTAGTATATTATTTATTTCAAAATATTATAATTATAATAATAATAAGTTATTGGCATTAAATATATACACAAATTTATATGAATAACGATAATATTTACTATTGTTATTAATAATTTATATATTCACATTACATTGAATAAACGGAAGAAACGGGTAAATTTAAGTAAATTATTAAAAATTAAAAAACTAAAATAGTTGTGGCCACTTTTGGATTAAAGTTGATATTATTAAATTTTCTAAAGTTGCTAGTGCATTGTAGATATATTCCTAGAATCCTGATATAAGTAGATGACACTCTGTAAACTTACTTTTGACAGAAATTTAGTTAGCTTAATTTAAAATGACAGTAAACTGTACGAATGTATTGACAGTGTCGAATAACTACAATTCTTAGTAAATTTGATGAAATATCACTGGTCAGTAAATGATTATTTTTCGATATTATTGGCAATATTCTTATATTCTATCTCTTATATACTATATGTATATAGGAGTTAAAAAACTATAAAAAATACGAATTTTAAAAGAATTAGGTCAAATATTTTTTAAAAAGCCCATGGCCACAAACGGTACAGCAAAAGTATCAAAACACACTTTTTGGCCACACTACATTTCATACGTTAAATTGACATAATTTTTGTTTAACAACTCGTATAGTTTTCATATTACAATTTTTTAAATAAATTAGTTCACTTTTAAGAATATTTGAAGTATAATATAGTATTTATTCTGACTTCACTGAATTAATGAGTGAATAAAAATAACAGTTATTTAATGTTTAAGTAGGGGAGACCGGGGCTAAACCGGACGGATTTGGTCTTTGACCAGAAAACTCATACAAAAACATAATTTTTGCTAAAGTGTAATATACCGTTTTGAAGCTTGTACTTTCACCTACAAATCGCACTTGTTTGATTTAAAAAAAGTACAATAGCTTTAGAGATATATTGCTTCGAAGGTGACTACCTCAAAAACGAAAATCCGAAAATTGGTGGGGCTAAACCGGACACCCCATGGGGCTAAATCGGACACGGCCAATTAATTAAAGAATGAGATACAAATTTTCTTTTTTTTTTGGTAAAAAAGTCAAATCAATTCTTCTTTTATTTATTTGTAGATAGTTCTATACAAAGAATATAATATAATATGTAAAATCGATAATAATTATAATATAAACTGAATTACAGTTTTCAGGCTTGTCTGTTTGTAGCAACTCGCTTGCGAATTCGAGTTTTAAAATAAATTCTTTATTTATTTTTTTATAAAGTGGTTCTAAGCAAAAAAATATAATATAAAATAGTTAATTAATATAAAATAAATTAAAGAATTCAAAGATTTGGTTATTTTTAATCACGATGTCCGATTCAGCCCCACACCGTCATCTAATAATTAACCTGCAATATATTTTTTCTTCTTAATGTTTTTCATTAAACTTTTTTTCTAATAAACTCAGTATACCTTGAGCTAAAAGAAAAATGTCCGTATGATATTTGCACTTTAATTTTAACGATAAAAACCCAAAAAAATGAAGAAAATTTTTTTTTACTTTTACCTCAAGAAATGACATTTTCACATATTAACGGCAACTATTATTACAAGAAAATTGACACGTCCCTAAAACCTCATGCAGCATATGCATCACGAAATTGCGCGTTAATAGGTTATTTACACGATTTGAAATGCTTCACGGTTTCGGAAATATTTGACTTGTCCGGTTTAGCCCCGTGTCCGGTTTAACCCCGGTCTCCCCTAATACATTTTGTGATGCAGCAATTTTTAATTATTTATCCTCTACAGCTCTAAAAAACAAATTAAATAAAATTAAAGTTTATATTTTTTGTTTCACTACTGGTGAAAAAGGCATTTTGAAGCAATTTCATTTTTATATATATAATATATAATATAAAAAAATAATAATGAAATAAGTGCTTCAATAAATTTATTTTCTTAATGAAAGACGACACACCGCTTAAAGTGGCCACAACTGGTACATCTACCCTATTAAAATCGAACCTAAAATTTTTAATATTACCACTGCTCATTTGCCCTGATTAGCTCATGATAAAGATAAGAAGATGAAAGTATTACACAATTAATAATAATTAATTTTTTTTAAAGATCAATATTAAATAAAAAGAAATTACAAGTAATGTTCAATCACAAATTTTAATCATTGGCACCAACAATACTAAATATTATAAAATTTATGCACGAATGATGGCCTTTTTTATGCCAATTCGAACCACACGATCCGGAGCCAAGATTGTGCCCTTATAAGTCTCATGCGCTTCGAAGTTCCACCATTTATCCGGTATTTATAAATTAATTTTAACGCCACACTAAACAAAATTGAAATTTCCTAAAATAAATAAACAATAAATATAACAAAAATGGTCTTTTTTATAATTTAAACCAATTAGCAAATCGACATACTGATATCACATATCTACAAATTACAAACAAACAAAATGAACAATCGGTCAAAAAATATACATCATGACGTAGGCGTAAGAAACTGTAACATCTGTCAAACGATCATTCTAACCTTCAGGTTTGAAAAGCAAATGAAATAAATACCCGATGAGATTTTCGAAAAGTTCAAAAAAATCTGATATATTTTTAATTAAATCAGATAGTTCTTATATAAGTGAAGAGTATTTAAAAAAATGTTAAGTTAAGTGTAAATTATATTTTGATTTAAATCGTTATTTTAATTTTAAGATTAAAATTAGTCTTTTGCAGACTGTAATTGAAAAAACTATTCGAAAATTTCGCCTTATTATGAAGCCGTTTTATTTATAAACATAAACTTTTACTAAAAAGGTAATCTTTTTCAATGTTATTATTTCTTTTATAGTTTTAAGTTTTTATTTCGTTATTTTTTTGGACTTTTTACAATTGTTGCTTTATTTCTTTTTTCACTTAATTAAAATTCTTATTTTATTCTGTAAGTTTTATAATTTCGCGCCTTTTATACTTTAATCTTTCTTACAGTGTCAACACTCATTTTATATTCAGTAATTGGTAACTCTGTCAGTTAGCGAACCATCTTCGCTCAGTTCGTCGTTCATAAAATCTCATTTACACAAGTTCAATAATAAAACATTCATTTACTGTGATCTAGAACTTTAATCTTGTTTATTAAATTACCCACGGACCCTGCTTTTAGTTTAACAGGTTATGGGCCCAGGCTCGAAAGAATAAATTGTGATTATTAGAAAACACAAAAACACCGTGAACGATCGGGAGTGACGCCAACGCTCAGTGCGAATACTCGTAAAGAATCGTGTAATAATAACGATATTCATCGATAAGCACGTAAAGCATTATTTACATTTTTTTTGTGTCAGTGTCCATCCCTTTTCAACAGTGTGTTTTGATATCTGAAAAGTTTTATAAAGTGAACTTTTTTTTTATTGTGTAATAAAAGCTAACCTGAAAACAATCTCGTACGAACGATCGCGAACATTTCCGAAGCGAATCGAGTGACTCCTTTTTTACGAACACGCACGAACAATCACGAACTCTTCCGAAGTATACATAGTGACGTGAGTGAAAAAGTTTGTTTACAATGTCAAACATAGTGAATTCGACGAGGTTAGAAACCCTGTCAAAAGAAAATTATGACACTTGTCGAATCCAAGTCGAAGCATTACTTGTAAAAAACGACATGTGGGAGTATGTCAACGGGGATAAACCGAAACCTGCGATTATAGCCGGAGACGAAATTTCTGCTGCTGCCCAGAAAACATGGATCACGCAAGATCGAAAAGCGAAATCCGATCTCATCTTGTCCATTCAACCCTCCGAATTAAAACAAATTCGAGGTTGCGAAACTTCTAAAGAAGTTTGGGATAAACTTGAGAATATTTACGCGTCAAAAGGTCCTCGGCGAAAGGCGACGTTATTACGGCAATTAACGCAACGAAAAATCGATGACGGAGAAAACATGAAAGAGCACATTTTAAAATTCTCGGATACTGTCGACAAACTCCAAGACATGGAAGTCAACATCAATGGCGACTTATTATCGATCATGTTGCTCAACTCTTTACCAGCAAGCTTTGACAATTTTCGAATAGCTATTGAATCTCGAGACACATTGCCAGACACCGAAACATTAAAAACAAAAATAATCGAAGAATATGAAGCCAGGAACCAAAAACTAAAAGAGACTGAATCGGGTGCCATGTTTGTTAAAAATCCACATAGGAATAAAAACGTATTTAAAAATAAAAACAACAGTAATCACGAAGACGATAATTCTCAAAGTTCACGCGTAAATTATAAATGCGGCTACTGCAAGAAAAAGGGTCACAAGGCAGCAGATTGCTTTAAAAGAAAAAGAGCGAATACTCAAAACGCAAAAATTGTCGAAGAAGCATATCTAGTGAATCATAATCCCGAAGAATCAGCAAAATGGACAGACAACAGCGAAAATACAAGTCGATGGTGCGTGGACAGCGGTTGCACCTCTCACCTTTGCAATGATCCCAAGATTTTCACTACGTCACAAGAAATCCAGACCGGACTAAAATTAGCAAGTAGTGCTGTCACACAGGTAAGGGCGAAAGGTGAAGTCAAAGTGTCAACGACTGATGGAACTCAAACAAAAACCATCAAATTGGAAGATACGCTCTACGTGCCAGATTTGCGAACAAATCTGCTTTCAGTCGCAAAAATCGTGGATAGAAAATGTAATGTTGTATTTACATCCAAACACGCACTCATCAAGGATCTCAGTGGTAAAGTTAAAATGATAGCTGATCGCGACGGTGATCTCTATTATCTACGAAATGGTTCTGAATCTGCTCGTTTCGCCGCAAGTAATAAACATATAGGTGCAATCGTATGGCATCAACGCTTAGGGCACTTAAATTCTAAGGACATGACTCGTATGCTACAAAATAAAAATGTTTTAGGTATGGACTTCAAGGACATCGACGTTCTACAATCGTGCAAGCCATGCGTCGCTGCGAAACTCACGAGCTCTCCATTCCCGAAACGCATTGAGAGGTCACCTTACATTCTCGGAATCATTTATGCTGATCTTTGTGGTCCCTTTCGGACAAAATCGAAGGGTGGAGCGCTGTATTTTCTGACTTTGATCGATGACAATACTCGTTGGTGCGAGGTACGCTTTCTTGAACACAAATCGGAGACAACGTCAAAATTTGTAGAATTCAAGAATTTAGTCGAAACACAGACTGGTCAAAAAATAAAAGCTTTCCAGTCAGATAATGGGAGAGAATTTTTAAATGCCTCGATGGACGAAATTTTCAAAAACTCAGGTATCCAACGTCGACTATCTATCGCTTACACTCCACAACAGAACGGGGTGTCCGAACGGAAAAACCGTACTTTAGTAGAATCAGCTCGTTGCATGCTAATCCAATCTGGACTCGGCCCATCATTTTGGGCAGAGGCCATCGCAACAGCAAACTACGTAAGAAATAGGTGCATTTCAAAAAGTTTGGATCACGGTACCCCCTACGAAAAATGGATGGGTAAGAAGCCTGACATAAGTCATCTTAGAACATTTGGATGCAAAGTCGAATTCTTGGACAAAACTCCAACTAAAGATAAACTTGCACCCAAGACCATAAAAGGAAATTTTGTCGGTTATTCCGAAATCTCAAGAGGATACAGAATCTGGGTTCCAACGAAATCAAGAATCGAAGTGTCCAGAGATGTCGTGTTCTACGACGAATTCGAAAACACCAACAAATTTGAGGATTTTGTCAGCAACGAAACCATTAATGGAAGATCGAAATTTCTTCAAGATGCCGATGGAACATCTGAAGCGTCCGAAACCATAATTGGCCAGAACCCACAAAACATTCCAGAAGCACCTGCTGAGAACCATCCTCTGGGAATTGTCGACGAAAATAACGCCGATAGATTGTTACAGCAAAGAAATGAACTTCCAACTAAGTTTGGTCGAGGACGACCAACATTAATTCGGACCGGAATGCCAGGAAGGCCCAAAAAGCAACGCAAATTGATAATCGACGAAGAAGCTCAAAATAACGAAGATAACCAGAATCCCGAAGCCACTCATGACGAAATTGAGATACCTCAGGATGATCCAATCCAAATTTACATAGAAGAGGAAGGAAATAACAATCAACAACCGATCGACAACGAAGAGATCGAGTGGCACGATGCTGAATCAGTCATGAACGCATCTGAGATTCCATTTTCTCAGGCTCTCAGCGGACCGGATTGCAATCTTTGGAAGAATGCCATTTATTTGGAAATTAAAAGCCTTGTGATCAACAATACATGGAGGATAGTGGATAGACCACCTGGAGCAAAGGTGATCGGAAGCCGAACTGTTTTACGAAACAAATATACTGCTGAGGGAAAACTTGAACGGCGAAAGGCTCGAGTTGTCGCCCAGGGGTTTTCTCAACGCCCCGGTATTGACTTTCACGACACATTCGCACCAGTTGCACGACTTGGATCACTCAGACTTCTGATCGGATTAGCCGCAAAAATGGATCTAAACATCTCACAACTCGACGTAACGACAGCTTATCTGAATGGAAAGATCGACACCGAGATCTATATGGAAATACCAAATTTGTTGAGCGAAATGTTACAGAGAATCGTCGAAGAAGAAGAGGACGCCGAATTGTCACAACGAGCAACCAACATGTTAATGAACCTACAAGGAGAAAACAAAGTTTGTAAACTCATCAAATCATTATACGGTTTGCGACAATCGGGCCGTCAATGGTACACAGAACTCGACAGAACTCTTCGAGAAATGGAATTTACCCCCACAGAAGCCGATCCTTGTGTCTACGTCGACAAATGTGAACAATCTTATTTATTGGTTTACGTGAACGACATTCTCATCATCACCAAGAATAAGAGCAGGGAGCGACAAATTAAGCAATTATTATCTCAAGCATTCGACATCAAAGATCTTGGCGACGCTTCGTACTGTTTGGGGATAGAAATTATTCGAGACCACGAGAAAATCAGCCTTTCTCAAGCAGGATATATCCGTGATGTTCTTTTCAAATTCGGAATGAATAAGAGTAAGCCAACTACCACTCCTTTGGCTTTAGGAAACAAATTGCCAATCAACTCTGTTAATCAAGAGGAAGGCAAGTCCGATTTTCCTTTTCGAGAGCTCATTGGAGCGTTAATGTACATCGCCATTGGAACACGTCCTGATATCGCTCACTCGGTTAACATGTTGAGCCAATACAACAATTCATACGAACGAATTCATTGGATAGCTGCTAAACGTGTTTTAAGGTATCTTAAAGGTACTATGGACCTGAAATTGACCTACAAGAAGGACGACAGTCACCTGAAAGGATATGTCGACTCTGACTGGGGCAACTGCACCATCGACAGGAAGTCATTTACTGGATCAGTCTTCATCATGGGTGGAGCAGCCATTTCTTGGGAATCCAAGAAACAGCGAACGGTCGCCTTATCGTCCACTGAGGCGGAATATATGGCCCTCACCCACGCATCGAAGGAAGCCATTCATTTAATTGCCTTTTTAAATCAATTGAGACTTTCAAAATTTGCCAGTGTTGAACTTTTTAATGATAATCAGAGTGCGGGTAAATTAGCCGTTAATCCAGTTTTTCATTCTAGGTCAAAACATATTGACATCAAACATCACTTCATTCGTGAAACATTAAATAATCACCCGATCAAGCTAGTGTATTTGAGCACCGATTTCATGATCGCTGACGTCTTGACAAAGCCGTTACCAGGACCCAAACATTATTTTTGCGTAAAAGGACTCGGTTTAATGTGAGACTTATTTGTTTAATTGAAGGCTCTCATTATAGGGAGAGTGTAAGTTTTATAATTTCGCGCCTTTTATACTTTAATCTTTCTTACAGTGTCAACACTCATTTTATATTCAGTAATTGGTAACTCTGTCAGTTAGCGAACCATCTTCGCTCAGTTCGTCGTTCATAAAATCTCATTTACACAAGTTCAATAATAAAACATTCATTTACTGTGACCTAGAACTTTAATCTTGTTTATTAAATTACCCACGGACCCTGCTTTTAGTTTAACATATTCTATTGATTTGATTTTATCTCAATTTATATTTATTCGAATTTTTTTTCTCAAGAGTATATGCACTTAAAAATTTTTATTTTGTATGTTTGGACGAAGAATATAAAAATGTTTCATATTTATCTCTACTTTATTTCTAATAATAAATTATAGTGTTTTGAAAATAAAATTTTGCTCTCAATATTTTAGGTATTTCTCTATAATTAGTTAATTAAAAAACGTTCTTATTTCGGAGAATGAAGTTTTTAAAGTAACCTCTAGAAATTTAATTTTTTGACTTAGAAAACTTTGAATAGCCATGGAATTTTTAAATAAGAAAAGATTTACAACCCTTGCAATAAGAAATGTTTAATAAACTGATTTTAAATATAGGTTAAGAAAATAATTAAATTAAAGTTAATATTAAAGTAAAGCAATATTTTTGTGGATTTTCTTTACAGTGTACAATGAAGTAAGGAGAGTTTTTATTCTCTATGGAAAACGGAATTCAGAATCTTCAGAAAATTATTTGTGCATCAGAATTGTCAATAGTGAAAAGGAGCATCATTTTTCAGAATATCAAATTCACGATGTCATTACTCACGAGATGGTGCAATGATTTGAGTTCAGTGTCACGATATCAACACGATCTCTCCAACACCATCAAAGATCTCAATACTCCCTATTATTTATTCAGCATAGAGAAAAGCATTGAGAGAGGAATTTTATTTTATCACACGTACGACTACATTATTATTTCTTTAACAGCGTAAAATTTTTTCACAGCGCCTACAGAGCAAAATCATTTTGTTCCAACTTGTCAAGTTTGTAAATTCTTTAAAAAAAACTTTTATTTTATTTCTATCACTGTATATAATGTTGATAAAAGAATATAGTACAAGCTTTTATACATTTTTAATAAATGTTTTTTTGTTTAATGCTTTTTTCTCGGTTTATCTCGTTTTTTCTTTGATCATTTTTGGCCGTAAATTTTTGGAGATTTCGGAGAATACTCATGCGAATGAAGAAAGTACACTCCAGACTTCATGATAATCAAAATTGTTACAGAATATTTTAAGGTAAACTATAAATCTAAGAATTCATAACAATATTCGAACCTCGAAATCAACATGAATTTGAATAAAATCTTTAAATTATGAAATTTCTAAAATAATATTAAAACTTTAATGTATCTTTAAAATTTCAGTTGTATATTTATTTATAAATAACTTTGACTCTTCGTAAAATGCATTTATTTCTCAAATTTCCAATATTATTATTCATCAAAAACTCAACTTTTAAATAAAAATTAAATAACTTTTTTAGTAATATTGAATTCTTTTTAATACATTTGCACATTTTTAAAAAATTTAATTTTTTAATGCTTTGTTTACGGTTGATCTCTTTTTTTGATTGATCATCCTCTGGCTGTAAATTTTTCGAGACTTTGGAGAATATTCATTAAATTGAAGAGAGAGAATTCCAAACTGCATGGTAAGCATGGTAGATACAAAATAACTTGAGTTTTCAAACAATACTTATATAGATATTTTAATTTTAAAAATTCCACTGTACGTATTGTTATATTCATCGTCGGAAATATAATTTATTTGTTAAATATAAAATCAAAGTAAAACATCGTTCTCTAAATCTGAATAAGTAAGAATTTCTATTAATTTGAATTAGTGACTCAGTTTTTACTGTTCAATTAGTACGGTGTTACTAATTAATAGTAAACTTTACTAATAATTAGTCTAATATTACTAAATATTATTAAATAAAAGAGTCGATTCAGGAGGTGAATATTCGATCACATTAAATTTCCCTAAAATTGGAATTCGTTCAAATTGAATTCCTGACAAATTAAAGTTGTATTAAATAAAAATTTTGTAAATTTAAAATTCGATTAAACTGAATTTCTAATAAATTTAAATTCGTTAAACAAATTAAAATTCTGTAAATTTACAATTCGATTAAATTTTTATTCTGACAAATTAAAATTAAAATTCTGACAAATTAAATATGTATTGAATACTAATTCTGTAAATTTCAAAAGTTATTAAATTGAATTTCTGATAAAACAAAATTTCTTAAAATTGAATGTCTGTTCAATTAAATAAAAAATTTTCAAAATTACAATTTAATTAAATTGAATTTCTGCTACATTAGAATTCGTTCAAATTAAACTTCTGATAAATTAAAATTGTATTGAATAAAAATTCTGTAAAATTAAATTTCGATCACTTTAAATACTTTATAATTATTAATTGAAGTTTAAATTTTAATTTCATGTAAAATATTCTTGAAAATTTAATTTAATAATTACATTATATGAGATTTTAATTAACAGAAATAATTTAAATTAATTGAATAATTATACGGGTATTAAATTTTATTTGTTATTTATTAATATAATCGAATTTTAAACTTAATGTAGTTTATTTTTGTTTCACTTAATAAAAATACTTAATTTTTTTTATAAATAAAATTTAAAGAAAAATGTGGAAGTTTTTGAATTGGACATAAAAAAGAAAATAATTTTAAATATTTTTTTTGAGAAAACAATTGAAATATATGTAAAGTATATGTATTCTATATGAATTTGTTTTTAAAAAATGAAAAGCGTTGAACACACAAAGATTGAAAAGTCGTGTAAAATTTGGCAGACAGGAATTTTCTTTTTAAAGAATAAAAGCGTCTAAAAGAACTGTAAGTAATTCTTAAATATAGAAATATTTTTTTTCTCTGATTTATAATTATACTGTTAAATGAATTATTTTTCAATCTTTAAATATTATAATATTAATTTCGTAGGTTATGGAAAAATTTTAAACAAATGAAAGAGAAATTTTATGTGAATTTTTTCTGGTTAAAATATCCTAGATAAAGATTTGTCCAAAAAATTCTAAATTTTTTAAAATAAAGAAATTTTTTAGTGCTATCTTTTAGGATTAAAAAAGGCATGTTATGAGTGAGCTTTGATATGAATTTGTCAAAATTATTATTTAATAGAACTTTAATTTGTCAGAAATTTTAATGGATCGAATATTAATTTAGAAACGGCAAAGGAAAACATAGAAATTAAATTTTTGACAAGTTAAAATTCAACTAAGTAAATATTTTTGCAATAAAGAAAAAAATTGAATCAAAATTCTAGAGAAATATGAAAATGATGACTGAAAAATAAAATTTTCCTAAAAAGGCAATTTTAAATTATTAATTGTTTTAACTTTTTAAATTTATCTTCTCAGGATAACAAAGATGAATCACCTGAATTGCCCTGAGGACGTCAATAGTATTTATTTTCGGAGAGTATTGTATTTATCATCTTTCATTAATCCTGGATCAATAGACGATTTTTTAATGGAGAACGTTGACGAAATTAGTGACCAGTACAATGTGGTTACTTTATCAATCTATTACGCTATAAAATTTAATTTTCCGATTGCTCAAATCGAAACATTGCTGCGTACATGCTGTTCGGATGTGGGAACATGTGTAAATAGGTTTATACTTTTACAGCAAATGATAATCTGCAATAGAAGTAAACAAGATATTCAAACTGCAGTAGAAGCTGGAATCTTCACAAGCGGTTATTCGGAAATAACAAACAATAAAGTTATTACAGTTGCATGCAAACAAATTATGAAAATGAAAAATGATTCTTTGACAAATTTAGAAAATTTTCTTGACATCCTTGAATACCTTATACGTATTGAATCAGATGAGCCAGCATCCAAGATTTATCTTATCTTGCTTAAATTTGTTTTAAAAATAAAGATGTCATTGTTAAACATAAATTGTGGGAAACAATAAAAAATTTGATCGAAAAAAGTACAATCTTTAAACACTTCATGAAAAAGTTGGAAATTTATGCCGAAAAACCAATTATTGAAGGAAATAAGTACACCATCTTGTCGCTTTTAAAAGTGAGTGTTGAAAAGTTGTCAATAATTCTTCAAACGGAAGAATTTAAAGATTTTTTGGATTTAAAATTGCAACAGTTAGAAATTTTTTAGTGTCTAGTGATTAGTCACTTTACAAAGGCTAAGAGATTAGCAAATAAAATAAGGACAACAGTTGCGAATTTGAGAGAATCTTCTGGCCTTGATTATTATTCTGTTTTAGAAATTATTAAATATTTATCAGAAAAAGATCTGGATGATTTTAATAAAGCGCTAAAAAAAGGTAAAATTTTTTAATTATATATATATAATTTATTTATGTATAAATTTACAATTATATTTGTGGCTATAATCTAATACCCGACAACCAAATATTAATATAATATACATTTTTTACAGGCTTCCATGAGTAAAAAGGGTTAAAGGAGTTTCTTAAAGTTAATAAAAATTTTTGAATATCAAACTTTGGAAAATTTTAATAAAAAATCAAAATAAAAAATTGTTTCAATAAAATTTTTTGATCTTGTTTATTTTTAATAATTATAAAAAAATTCTATTAAAATTTTTTTTATTCTTGTCCAAAAAAATTTGGCTATATTTCATTTGGAAATTTTTAAATTATACATATATAATTAAAATACTGTTAATAAAAATATGTCATTTATAAATTATTTTTAAAGAATGTTAGAAAACTAATTTTAAGATTTTTTTTGTCATAATTTATTTGTAATTATTGAAATTTGAAATAATAATTGAATTCAAGAAAAAAAATTTTAGGAAAATTATTTTAAAATAATAATTAATTTAGCAAATAAGTTCAGTTAAAAATGATTGAAAATAATCTAATTTTTGAAGAATTGCAGTTTTAATTCATATAGAAATAATTAAATATCAGAATGAAATTGAAAATTGAAAATTTGTAATTATTGTAGAAAAATGAATAAGAATTTAAATATATCCATTAAACAAAAATTATTAAAATTTTGAATCATTTAATTTTGAAATCATTGAAAGGGGAAAATTAAAGAAATGCAATATGAAATTTTTGAGACAATACTGAATGAAATAAACGACCTTTTAAAAATCTTTATTAAATAAATCTACTTTCTTTCAGCCTTAAAGTCGATCTGAGGACTGAGATTACGAATAATTTTTATATTTCATCAACGATTGCGTTGAAATAAATCATGAACGCATACATGTCTAAATTCGTTAAATTAATATTTAATTTTATAAAAAAAATTCTATATTCAGTATTTAACGTAAAAACCATTTGCAACTATTACTTTTCTCAGTTTTCTTGGCATTGAGTAGATGTTATAGACTGCAATGTTAGGTGTTAATGAAAGTTAATCCCAAACTTCATAAATCTTGTCGACAAGCTCTTGGAGACTTGTGGCTTCCCCAGCTCTGAATTTACTTTGCATTGTACTCCACAGATTTTTAATAGGATTTAAATCTGGGGAGTACGGTGGATGAGGAAGTAGTATTAATTCTGAATGATCATTGAACCAGGTTTTTACAATTCTACATGTATGGATTTTACTATTATCATGAACTACTTGGATTTCAGGATATTCTTCTTCAGAAAATTGCTGACGAAGATAGGGCAAAAATTCGTTCTCCAAATGGTCGACATACATTTCGCCATTCATTCTTCCAGGGATTTGACGAATTTGGCGTAAGCCTGTGGAAGTGATAAATCCCCAAAATAATGTTGATATTCTTTGACTGTGATTTACTGCAATAACATGTTTTGGTGACAGATATTGTCCTTTCTGTCGCCAAACTTTTTGTCGACCATCCTCTGTAGTACAGAACTTTTTTTCATCAATGAAGACCGTATTTTTCCAAAATTCTTGTAGCTTAACATAATATTGCAGGGCGTATCCAACTCTCTCCTCTTGAATTGTCGTAGATAGATATTTCTTTTTATTAACATGAGCAGAAATTAATCCTAGTCTCTTTAATCTCCTTTCTATTGTGTTGCGATGAACATTTATACGGGTGTCGGCTAAAAATTGGTTCACGGTATTGAAGGGTTCTTCTGTAAAATACTGTCGAACTAATTCGTCTTGAACGGGTATTTTTAAGGGACGTGAATTATGTACTCGATGGTCTGAGAAATCTTCTCCATTAAGGAATTTATTCCACGATCGGCGAACCGTCTTTTCCGAAGTGTGTAGCTCTATTGCAACATCTGTAGTATTCCATCCAGCTTGCATTAACCGCACAATACGTCCTCGCTTTTGTACTGAAAAAAAATTTAATTATGAATTTAAAATTTACATGTCTAGAGGCAGGAATATTATGCTTGACATACATAAATCATATGGACATAAAATTATTTAATGTTAAAATAATAATAATCACTTCAAAGCTTCAATCATTGTCATGAAAGGCTATCAGTTCATATCTCTACTCATGTGTTTTAAAATTAAATATAATAAAAATAATAATTCAGGATTTCCACAAAAGACAGATTTTTTAATTCCATGACTTTTGCAGGTTTATCAGACCTTTTTTAAGAAATTTTAAACCCAAATCTAAAATTGTTTTCATGAACTTTTAGGTAGTTACGACAAAAAAGTTAAAAAATTCTAATTAAAATAATAAATAAAATATTAAGAAAAAAATATTCGATAAATTAATTTCTTGCAATAAATAGAAAAAAGGAAATATTCAAGTTAAATATAATTATTCTTTTCATGCTTTGATGACAAGATCAGATTTCTGCTTAATTAGATTTTATAAAGTAAAATTCATAATGAATTGAATTTTCTTACAGAAGAAATGTTATTTAATTGTTTTTTTAGTTATTGAAATTTCTGAATTAAATCGACAGTTGATTAAAACTTTTATTCATAAATGTTTTGATTAATTTATATGCAGATTTTTTTGAATTTGTATCGAATTAATTACTTAATTTAAATTTAATCGTAATTAGAAGAATCAGAAATTTATATCGTTTAAATTATTGGTTATTAAATAGAAAATATTTTTTGATGTAAAAACTTTAAAACTCGTATTAAAATTTTTTTTGCAACACTAACTTCTAAAGTTAAATTATACATATGAAATTCTTTTAAACAATTTTATGTATCTTTAAACAATTAATGTATTATAATTACTCAAATCGCGCTGCAACTGGCAAAAACACCGCAATGCATTTATTTTCATTATTCAAGGGTTAAAACCATGTTGTCCTTATAACTATTTATTTTTGGATTTTGATATTTAAATGAAATATAATTAATGTAAATTGTTCGTAATTTGAAGTTTTGGAGAAGTTTAAATTATAATTTAATGTTATTTTACATTGTTGGTTCCTCATACTGAGGAAGTATTGTAATACCAAAATTTTTCAGGTTCGATTTTTTAACATATCTTTGTTATTTGACCTCAGGAGTTCAAAAATGACATTTTTTTGTAAAAGTCTATACTATCAAAAAAATTATCATTAAAATTTTTCTATTTAAGGGCATAAGGTTTGACATAACAATCCTTAAAAAAGTTTAAGAATAACAAAAATTTTATTTTCATATAAAATATCTATATATATAAGATGAGACTTTTGTCTGTACATTGCTCAAAACTTAAATTTCCCACATAATTATTCCTTTCCAGCATCCAGGATTCCAAATATACCAATAAAAAATTTCGTGTATGTATGTATGTATGTCCGTATGTCACAGAATCTTTGTCCGCGAATCAC
Source organism: Leptopilina myrica (nomen nudum) (assembly GCA_032872475.1). NCBI lineage: Eukaryota > Metazoa > Arthropoda > Insecta > Hymenoptera > Figitidae > Leptopilina > Leptopilina myrica (nomen nudum). Next base: position 19,906,466 of record CM065462.1, on the reverse strand, counting down.
TTAAAAACGGCTGAACCGTTTGATACCAAATTTTGCAGATTGTTAGACATTGACCCAAGGAAGGTTTATAAATTTAAAGATTTGAAAAATATTAATTATAACGGGAGATATTCCATTTTTTCAAAAAATTCAAAAATCCAAAATTTTCAAACTTTATCTTTTTTTAAAAATTCTTTCAAACTTTGTATAATTGAGTATAACATGTTATTTAATCACATTTTAGAATAGATTTGCCAAAAAAATGTCCTATAACTAAGATGAAAGTATAAACATGATTTTTAAAAAAATAAAAAAATCGCAAATATCCCAATTTTATATTTTTTTATGAATTGCTTTCAAACAATCTATAATTGATTGTCACATGTTATTTGGTCAAATTTTAGCATAATTTTGCAAAAATTGTGTCGTATAACTAAGATGTAAAGATAAAAATGTTTTCAAAAAATCGAAATTTTTAAAATTTTAGAATTTTTAATGTATTGCTTTTAAACGATCTATAATTGAGTATAACATGTTATTTAGTCACATTTTAGCATAATTTATCAAAAAAATACTATTCCATATTTCAGATGTAAGTATAAACATATTTTCGAAAAATTAAAAAGAAACGAAATAATTATTTATTTATAAGAGACAATTTTTGGAAAAATTATGCTAAAATTTGACCAAATAACATGTAATAAAAAAATTAATTATAAAATTATAATGTTTTGGTTATAGGTCATTATTTTTGGCAACAAAATTTTTACATTTTGATAGATTGCAGTAAATTAACCAGTTATTACTTTTGTGAGATATATGTAAACAATAAATTTACAGTTTTTAAACGTATTAATTAGAACGGGAGGTTTCAATTTTTTCAAAAATTTTAAAAAATTGAAAATTTCTAATTTTTTTATTTTTTAATGTATATCTTTTAAACTTTTGACGTCAAAATTGAAAAACTTCGAAAATATTAAAAATTGTAAATGGTAAACAATATTAAAAAATATTAATTTATAGCTTTAAAATTATTTTTCAAATATTGAAAATGGAGATTTTTTATGATAAAATTAATACTACAGAAACTCAAGAATATACCTGTGAAACGATACTTGCATTATGCTACTGGAGAAAAACTTAGATAGTAAAAAAGTTTTGTTATTTTAATTCTAGATTTAACTGTTATGGATGTTTTGAGCATTGTAAAACATTGTAAACTGGAAAAAGGGGAAATATGCAAGAATTTTATTTAATCGGGAAAAATTATAAATTCAGCTGGCAATATAGGTCTTATTTTAGATTTAAGCGATTATGATACAATTAGTTCGAATTTGACTTTACTATAACTCCAAAAACTGGTGGAAATTTTGGATTAACTTATATTACTATAATTTAATTTCTACAAATAATTGACAAACATTGTTTTCTGCATTTTAATTAATAAAAAATAAATTATTTAATGATAAAAAGTCAATCACTGTTTTAAAATAATAATATTTTTATTATAATGAAATAGTTAATGGTAGCTAATTATTATTTCTATAGTCAAATTAAATTCCACACTATTTCTTATTTTTCGAGACTGGTAGACACACTATTAACCCTCCTGCGCATACGTTTCCACCCATAAAGTCGCTTGCAAATGCATACATTTTTCAGAATATAGGATTTGTAGGGCGATCAGTATCTAGGGGTTTTCGGTGTCGCTGATTACGAATCCGGGGTCAGAATTCCAAAATTCAAAATGGCGGACCCAATATGGCGGCCAATTTTAACAATTAGAAAAATTCTAATCGTTCCGTGTATTGCTATCTAGGGGTTTTTGTGGTCGCTGATTACAAATATAAAGTCTAAAATTTCAATATTCCAAAATGGCGGACAACAATTTTGAAGAAGTTTTCAAATCGACCCATCTACCGATATCTAGGGGTTATCCCTATATATCTAATCATTGCACCATCTCGTGAGTAATGACATCGTGAATTTGATATTCTGAAAAATGATGCTCCTTTTCACTATTGACAATTCTGATGCACAAATAATTTTTTGAAGATTCTGAATTCCGTTTTCCATAGAGAATAAAAACTCTCCTTACTTCATTGTACACTGTAAAGAAAATCCACAAAAATATTGCTTTACTTTAATATTAACTTTAATTTAATTATTTTCTTAACCTATATTTAAAATCAGTTTATTAAACATTTCTTATTGCAAGGGTTGTAAATCTTTTCTTATTTAAAAATTCCATGGCTATTCAAAGTTTTCTAAGTCAAAAAATTAAATTTCTAGAGGTTACTTTAAAAACTTCATTCTCCGAAATAAGAACGTTTTTTAATTAACTAATTATAGAGAAATACCTAAAATATTGAGAGCAAAATTTTATTTTCAAAACACTATAATTTATTATAAGAAATAAAGTAGAGATAAATATGAAACATTTTTATATTCTTCGTCCAAACATACAAAATAAAAATTTTTAAGTGCATATACTCTTGAGAAAAAAAATTCGAATAAATATAAATTGAGATAAAATCAAATCAATAGAATAAAATAAGAATTTTAATTAAGTGAAAAAAGAAATAAAGCAACAATTGTAAAAAGTCCAAAAAAATAACGAAATAAAAACTTAAAACTATAAAAGAAATAATAACATTGACAAAGATTACCTTTTTAGTAAAAGTTTATGTTTATAAATAAAACGGCTTCATAATAAGGCGAAATTTTCGAATAGTTTTTTCAATTACAGTCTGCAAAAGACTAATTTTAATCTTAAAATTAAAATAACGATTTAAATCAAAATATAATTTACACTTAACTTAAATAAAAACTATCTGATTTAATTTTAAATATATCAGATTTTTTTAAACTTTTCGAAAATCTCATCGGGTATTTATTTCATTTGCTTTTCAAACCTGAAGGTTAGAATGATCGTTTGACAGATGTTACAGTTTGTTACGCCTACGTCATGAAGCACACATTTCTATAGAAGCGTCGCGACTTTTAAAAATGTGTAAAAACTGTAAGGACAGCATTAATGCACTTGGGTGTAATAACTATTGGGTCAGAATTTCCCAAACGGATCACCTAAACTAAAAAATTTTCTTTTTGAACCAAAATATATATTTTTTACTCTCAATATGATTAAGAAGAATCCCTGAAAATATGAAGTCAAAAAAAATATTTTTGTAAAAGTTATTAACAATTGAAATTTTTAGTAGTGCTAAATTAAAAAAATTTTTTCTCGAGTTCCAGTTGACGGATTTAAAAAACAAAATATGGGTTTTTTTCGTCTTAAATAGCACTATTTCAATATATTTTTTGTTTATAAATTTTTTTATTTTTTATAAATTTTCATTTTATTTGTTTATAAAATGTTAATAAACAAATGTGTTCTTCACGTCCTAATAAAAAAATTTAAATTGTATTATATTCCTGAAATCTCTCCGATTCCAAAACCGTTTAGAAAAAAAATGAGCCTCAATTAGAAAAAAAGTTATTGATTAAAAACTGCAGCGGTAGAAGGATTTTCATGACGTTGAACTTGCGTTGCGCGGCGCAAGCATGACCGTTTACATCTGTGAGCACTGGTTCTCGCTACAAGTTTGCACAAATTTTAATGGTAATATATAGTTAACAGTAACAAAATATAAACAAAGTAAATTTTTCATTTTTTAATAAATTATTAATAATTAAAAATTTATTTACTTTTCATTCTCAAATAGTTTATTATAATAGTTATAATTTACATAATAAATTCACAATAATTCTTATTATAACACTGAAAAAAAATTCTGGTTAGGGTATTTTAACACGATATTCTAGTTAAAACAACCAGAATTCTGGTTATATTAACTAGAATTCTGGTTACCCTAACCAGAAAAGGTCTGATTAGGGTATATTTAACACGAAATTCTAGTTAAAACTGGGATTTCTGGTAATTCCAACCAGAACTTTTTTTTCAGTGAATCTTTGGACTTAAAAGTTCATTAATTATTAAATAATTTAATTAATTAATAATATGTTTCTTTATTTATTATTTTTGTGCCGACGTAGAAGTAGAAATAATATTTATCACATATATTTTTATATACTACTTTTTTTTGTTTTTGTGACTGCGATGGAAATTGATTTTTTTTTTAATGGAAAACAAATAAATATTGAGAGTATGTCAGTTTTCACTTTCGTGTGCAATTTTTTATACAATTTTAGTCGTTAAGAAGTTTAAAAAAATTTAAAGCGAACGGTGAAATTCAATTTATTTGAAATTTTTTAAACTTATTTAATGGTAATTTTATAAAAAATGGTGCGTCCTAATAGGTGCTGCAATCCTTGTGGGAAAAAAACATTTTTGTGTATATAAAAGTCTTAAACTAATAACTGAAAATTGGAGTTCGGCGTTTTTCAATTTAATTGGGAAATATGTATGTAATACGTGCAGAATCTCCATTGAGAGAGAAAATCCTTTGGAACCAGTGGAAGAATCTAACGTCTCTGTGTCTCCAAAATTTAAAACTAATTCGGTCGACAGTTCGGAATATGAAGATTCTTTTTTTTTCATTTTTTATAAAATTACCATTAAATAAGTTTAAAAAATTTCAAATGAATTGAATTTCACCGTTCGCTTAAAATTTTTTTAAACTTCTTAACGACTAAAAGTAGTATATAAAAATATATGTGATAAATATTATTTCTACTTCTACGTCGGCACAAAAATAATAAATAAAGAAACATATTATTAATTAATTAAATTATTTAATAATTAATGAACTTTTAAGTCTAAAGATTATAATAAGAATTATTGTGAATTTATTATGTAAATTATAACTATTATAATAAACTATTTGAGAATGAAAAGTAAATAAATTTTTAATTATTAATAATTTATTAAAAAATGAAAAATTTACTTTGTTTATATTTTGTTACTGTTAACTAGATATTACCATTAAAATTTGTGCAAACTTGTAGCGAGAACCAGTGCTCACAGATGTAAACGGTCATGCTTGCGCCGCGCAACGCAAGTTCAACGTCATGAAAATCCTTCTACCGCTGCAGTTTTTAATCAATAACTTTTTTTCTAATTGAGGCTCATTTTTTCTAAACGGTTTTGGAATCGGAGAGATTTCAGGAATATAATACAATTTAAATTTTTTTATTAGGACGTGAAGAACACATTTGTTTATTAACATTTTATAAACAAATAAAATGAAAATTTATAAAAAATAAAAAAATTTATAAACAAAAAATATATTCAAATAGTGCTATTTAAGACGAAAAAAACCCCTATTTTGTTTTTTAAATCCGTCAACTGGAACTCGAGAAAAAAAATTTTTAATTTAGCACTACTAAAAATTTCAATTGTTAATAACTTTTACAAAAAAAATTTTTTTTGACTTCATATTTTAAGGGATTCTTCTTAATCATATTAAGAGTAAAAAAAAAATATTTTGGTTCAAAAAGAAAATTTTTTAGTTTAGGTGATCCGTTTGGGAAATTCTGACCCAATTACAATAGCTATAATCGTTTAACCACTCTCCTTCTATTACAATTTCGCAATTTTGATTTAGATGTAGAAATACATATATTTATAAAATCATATTAAAATAAAAAAAATTCATTCCTTTTTTTAAAATACTTTAGATAATTCTTTGAACATATTTTCTCAAATTCGATCTATTATGAACACCCATACTTTTACCATCTTCAACCCTAATCAATTCATAAGAATTGTTACCGTAGTCTTTAAAAATTCTGTAAGGACCAAAAAATAAATGAAAAAACTTCCTTGTCACTTTTTTTAAAGCATTAGATTGCTTAGGAATATATAACAAAACAAGGTCGCCCTCGACTATTTCTATTCTTGACGGATGTCTTTGCGTTTTTGCTCTATTTTCAAAATTTTTTAAAAATATTTTCCTTGGTTAAAATAATTTTATATTCCCTTGTGGCCCCACTCGCGTCTGGAAATTTAATTAGTTTTTTTATCTGATCAGCCGGTTGTTCGCCAAAATGGAGTTCATGAAAGGAAAACCTGTGCTGCAGTTAGTCGTCGCGTTAAGAAAAAACTCAAGGTCGCTAATATGCTTTGCCCACATTGTGTGCTTATCACTACAAAAAGTTCTAAACATCCTTCCCAATTCTCTCATTATTCGCTCCACGAGATTACTCTTAGGATGACGAATCGAAGAATAAATTACTTGTATTCCCTCAGCTCGCAACCTTTCTTCCCACTTCGGCGACGTGAACTGCGTGCCATGGTCTGAAAGAATCCTGCGCGGTTTACCTATTTCAGGAATATATGAATTCAAAATTTTCCTCAGAATAGTCTGTGTATTTTCTCGTTTAATTGGATAAAGTTTTGTATATTTGGTAAACGCATCATACATCACGAAAATGTACTCCATACCGGCTATTGAGCGGGGAAGGGGACCGTAAAAGTCAACACATACAAGATCACTCGGACCCGAGGAATAAACTCTCTGAAATGCCCCCTCCATCTGAACACTAATAGGCTTGACTCTTTGACACATATCGCACGATAATACAAATTTTTTTACATCTTGATTAATATTTTTCCAATAATAAAATCGTTTGACAAATGTCACGGTCTTTAAGACTCCGGGATGCCCCAATTTAGAGTGAATACAATCCAGCAAAGGCACAACTAAATCTACTGGAAGCACTATTTGCCATTGCTCTGCTACACGATCCTTGCGAAACAATATTCCTCTTTCGACAATATAAAAATCACGACACATATTCTCTCGAACTTTCATAAACAAATCCATTATAAAAGGGTCTTGTTTTTGTAAATTTGCTAAATTCGATAATGACTGTTGTAAATTTTTTGATAATTCAATTTGATCAATCTCCTACGCGATGAGAGTATTTTCCTTAGAACATTCCAAAACATCGATTGAAAGACTTTTCGGGATTACAGAACTAAATTCTCCCGCGGGATTTCTACTTAAAAAATCAGCAACAATATTGTCCTTTCCTTGAACGTGCGGCATAATAAAGTCATACTGTTGCAACGGAAGATTCCATCTTATCATTCGTGAATTTAAATGAAGAGTGCTATACAAAAAGGTTAAAGTCTGGTGGTCCGTAGTAATTTTGAATTTAGTTCCAAGCAAATAGTTCCTTAGTTTAGAGATAGAATATACGATCGCGAGAAGTTCTTTCTCTGTGGTCGTATAATTCATCTCGGCATAATTTAGACATCTGCTAACTAACGCGATAATCTTATGGACAGCTTCAGAATTAATTTGATACAATACTCCACTTATCCCCGCATCGAAAAGCATCAGTTGGTAAACGATACGGTTCCCCAGGAATATAATGACTCAGCTCGACACAATTCACGAAAGCCATTTTCATATCCTCAAATGCTTTACTATGAACATCTCCCCACTCCCAACTATTTTTCTCTTTCAAAATTTCTCGGAACGGGTCAATAAGATTCGAATGGCGCGAACCGTGAGCTGGCGATAATACGTACATACGCCTATAAATTGGTGTAACTCCTTCCGATCTTTAGGCGGTTTAAAATTCAAAATTACATCTAATTTATTTTGAGGAGGGCGAATACCTTCTGTGGTTAATTCATATCCTAAAAATTGAACCTTTTTCTTTAAAACTGAGATTTTTTAAAATTAATGTGAAATTTTTTTTTAAGTACTTCGAAAATAGAGCATTAAGTATTAATATGATTTTCAATTGATCCCGAAGTGGATATCAAAAAATCGTCAATATAAGTAGTTAAACAATAATCGAGTTTATTTCCAATCGCGATATTCAATGCCCTAATAAACGCCGATCCCGCTGTTTTAATACCGAAGGGAATTCTACAGAAATGGTATAATTTATAATCGAATAGAAACGCAGTGTACTTTCGCGAATCCTTGTAAAGACGAATTTGCCAGTACCCGGACGCGAGATCCGTCAAGGACATAAACGTTACTCCATAGAACTTTTGCAATAGTTTTGATATAAGTGTAATACGAGTTTTGTCACGAAACGTCATTGGAACGGGATAAGATTTACGAATAACCGTTTTATGGGGTTTAATCTTAAAACGATATGGGGTTGTATCAGCTACCGATAATTTAGACGAAAATAATTTGTTAAACTGAGATTATTTTTTTATAACAAATTCACGTTCCTTTTCTTTTAATTCCGTTATTTCCGACACGATTTTTGTTAATTAACCTACGAATGACGAATTTTCTTCTTTTTCAAAATTCATAGTATTTATTTCATTAATAAATTTAATACCTTCTGCATCTGATACGTCATCCTCCTTTATAATATCCACACAACGAATCCTATCTCCTGCATGATCACCAAATACACTCCTCGATTATTTTGTTCGGATTATTTTCTAAACAATTATCACTCTCACCGAATCCCGTATTATTATCCTTACTTTCATTTTCGTTGATTTCTCGAATCAATATTCCCTGCAAAAATTTAAAGTTCTCATCGTCTTTATTACACTCGTAATTCATTTTAATCAAATTTCCGTACGATACAAAACATGAGTCAACGACTTGTCCTTGAATATTAAAAATTTTCTTTTCATAATTCACTATCACTTTATTTTCCAAAAGCCAATTATTCCCGAGAGTTATTCGATAAATTAGGCAGGATTAAAAAAGATGAACAAAAATTATATGTTTCGATGGAGAGATCACACATAATTTGTTTTTTAACATGCGTTGCTTTTTCTCCAATCGCAGTAAAAAGAATGAAACTCGACACCGGTAGCTCTGTCACTTTATTATATTTTTTAAATAAAAATAAAATGGTTCTGCCATTGCGGTGATTTGACCACCAGTGTCAATAAGCGATGATATAGGAACCGAAAATATAGAGACAATCACACGTGGACACAGCGGACACTTAGACTCGGGAAATTCTTTCTTTTCAACTTCATTAGAGACATTTTTGACAATATCGTGAAAATCTTCATACCTTGCCGGCGTGACATAGAAGACGAACATGTCACGCCTTTTACCAGTTTAAATGGTCCGGGTTACAGGAATACGTCATTTCATTCATCGTAAAAGAAATGGGAGGTGGGGGACGACTAACATCAGGAAGGGGAACACGTGAAAATCGAGACCAACCATTCATATTTTGATCGCTGACTGGAAAACTATTTGTATGTATTCCAGCATTTACGACGTTAGGAATTTTATTTCAAAAATGATCATGATTTTCTCGCCTTGAAACTTGTGTTTGTTGTTGACTTCTCGACTGATTATTTTGATTAAAAGGTATATCTCTCGACGCGTTTTCTCTTGAATTTCGAAACTTGTTGTTTTGAGTATTTATCTTTTCTTGAAAAGTTATATCCAATTGTGCGAGTGTCTAGGATATTTTGTTATAATCGTTAAAATCAACAGTGGCTAAAACTGCTCGCAATCGTTTTGGCATCTGCTGAATTATAGTGAAATGTAATTCGTATAGTTCAAACTGAGGAATAAAATATTGTGCTTCTTTAATTTGTTTCAAAAAATAAATTTGCAAATTGTTTGTATTCGTAACAAAACGTCGCGATAACCATTCTGACTTCATTTTGACGCGAATGGGAATAGAAAAAAATTCCGCTAAGAATTTTACTTAAAAATCATTATAATTAAAAAATTGAATTCTTTGCGTTTCAAACCAAACACGAGCACGGCCTTCAAAACATCCATCCAAAATATTTAGGCGATTTCTTTGCAAATTTTTTAGGACAAAATATTTTTCTAATCTTTCTATGAAATGATTAGGGTCGTCAGGTTCACAAAATATAGGAAGTTTTGCATCAATAGTCATACTCCGAAGTCCATCTACTAAATTTCGTATTAATTGCCCCCCTGCATCTCCTGTATTTTCGTTTATTTGTTTTTGCAATTGAACTAACCGAATATTCTGAATATTATTTAAATCACGGAGCCTTACAATTTCGTCACGCAATTCTTCAACGGACGTTATATTATCAAATTCTCGTTTTCTTTCTGCGTCTTTTTTATTTGAATTTGCCATTTTGGTAACCCGTTTCTTTCTTTCAAAAGTTAAACCCTTATATAGCGTTCCTGATTGAGATCGAGTTCGACGTGTCAACGACTCGTTCATGCAAAATATATTTTTACAATACAAGAAATCTCTTCACATATAAATAATTCACAATAAAAAAAATAAAATAACAAATAAAAAAAATATTCAAATCACCATAATTATAAAATTAATCAATATATCATTTAGACATTCATTCTACAATAAACATTCGGGCACTCATTCGGGCGCCATTTTATGTAATACATTTTTTTAGTCACGAGCAGAATATAAATATAAAATTAATCACAATATAAATGATAAAGATAAGAAGATGAAAGTATTACACAATTAATAATAATGAATTTTTTTAAAAGATCAATATTAAATAAAAAGAAATTACAAGTAATGTTTAATCACAAATTTTAATTATTGGCACCAACAATACTAAATATTATAAAATTTATAAAAATTTGACAATAAAATTACCGTAACATAAATAAGCATTCGCTTTTCGTCACATTCAAACTCATTCACACAATTATACCATCAAATATCAAACGAAAATATTCATGTCACAATAAATTCACTTATAAAAAGAATAAGACAATTTTGAATAGAATAAATTGATTATTTTTATGCAAAGTAATATTAGGGTACTTATCGCGTTTTTCTTTGGAGACGGATAGTGGGGCTGACTTTAAGTTTGGATACGACGTCGGTTTCTAACCAGGCTAACTGATGCCAAAGTAATGAAAAATCAGTATTCCTCCTTATAGGAAGATTGCTTCGAATTTATGCACGACTGGTGACCTTTTTTATATGCCAATTCGAACCACACGATCCGGAGCCAAGATTGCACCCTTATGAGTCTCATGCCCTTCGAAGTTCCACCATTTATCCCGTATTTATAAATTAATTTTAACGTCACACTAAACAAAATTGAAATTTCCCAAAATAAATAAACAATAAATATAACAAAAATGGCCTTTTTTTATAATTTAAACCAATTAGCAAATTACCTCGAGGTCGTCGGCGTCGGACTTTGCAGTATGGCGCAGCACCCCACGATAATTTGCAAAAGTGAATGAGGCAGAGACCCACAAGGGCGATCATTTTATTAAAACAGGCAGATTTTCCCCCCTTTGGACATCTTGTTCCGAATAAAATCGTTTATCATCGAAATCAGACCCCGAACCCAAAGTCAAACGATAAGGCCCATTAGGAAAATTGCCTACCTATATAGGATTCAAAATTATAACTCCTGAATTTAGACAACTAATTTCCTTTACTCTCTTTCTGGCACTAGATTCAAATAATCAATTAAAATACCATTATCAATTAAATATTCGATTGATAACACAGGCCGACAAAATTTCATCAACTGCATATTGCCTAAAATGTTACAGCCGACTCTTACAGAATTTTGTTCGTCTAATACGAATCTGACCATGAAAATTTTGGATTGGCTCCAGTTTTTAAGCAACTTACGTTTCAATACGCAAAATACGCATTCTTGACATTTTTTGAATGAATGTTATATCATAAATCAAAACAGTAAACCTGTCTCCATAGGGCCAATAAAAGCACAAACTTGTTTATCATAAAAGGCGTAAATTATTTTTAAAAATTGGTCAGCCACTTGTAATTTTTATATTTCATAGCAGATTTGTAAGCAGCGATCATAAAAACCCCGACAGAGACTAATTTTGACTTAAATTGCCTTATATGGTCAAAAGTAATGTTATTTTTAATACGTTTATGGAACAGCGTCCCGTGTGGAAAATGAAAATTGGTCCTAGCATGGTCCTACCTATTTTGTCCTGTTAATAGGTTGGACCTAAGTAGGCAGTGTAGTTTGGACCAACAATGACTGGTGACGCGATTTTAGCCTGGTCCTAACTTGGAAGCCTAGTTAGGACCAGTTTGTGGGTCCATTTTTGGACCTAGAAATGACCATCTCAGACAGTATTTTCTATTTCATTATAATTTTAATTAGTTTATAATATTTGTTACAGAAATAACCTAAATTTATAATAATAAGTATTAGTTTTAATTAATTATTATTTTTTTCAATTAAATGATGACCAAAAGCGAATTCATAAATAATGTTAGTACTTATATGCAGAGATTAATATATATTCCTCTAATATATACATTAAAAATTATTTAAAAAATTAGAAATTTGTTAATTAAATTATTTTACAGTATATATAATCTTTAAATTGCATACTTATACGAATATAATGCAGAAAAATCGAAATAAACGCAAACCTAAGAAGCAAGTAAAATCTAACGCACGCGGGAATCGAACCTATGACCTACGGACTACGAGACTAACGCCCTAACCACTATGCTAATGAAACTAGTTGAGATCAAAATTTTTATTGTCAGTGACTTGTTGACTTGCTTTTGATGATTCAATATAGTATTTATTGACACTAATACACCAAAATAAATAAAAAAATAGTTTAACAACATCAAAAATAATAATAAAATAATATTCAAATATAAAAATTCAAAAATTAATATTTTTATATTATATCAAGAAAAAAATATCTATACATTTTCGTTCAAAACAGGTTTTTCATTGTTCTCAATCATTTTTAACATTAATTTGTTGGTCTAAAAAAATATTGGTCTTTTTCACTTGGAAATTTTTGCTAATTAATTAAGTGGGTGATCCACTTTTTTAAAAAAAGTCAAAAAATTTATGTTAAAAACACGTTTTTCATTGTTCCAAATCATTTTAAACAGTAATTTTTTGTTGCAAAAATTTTTTTTAATTTGGACTTAGAAATTTTTGCTAATGAAACTAGGAAGCCCAGGTAGGGCCTGGGTTGGACGTGGGTGGGTCAGCCCACATTCAAACTGCAATATCTTCTAGTGTTTAGCACCAACTTAAACGAAACTTAAAATCTGCGAACGAAATTAAAAATATATTTTACTAATTATACACGGAGAAAATTTATTCCTGAAAATTTACTGAACTTTGTTCGGTAAAACTGGGATGAAGTGTCAAAACTGTAAGTTTTAAGGAACAGGACTGTAAAAGCAATTGCATTGAAAAATAATGTAAAAAGAATAAATCTTATGGTACATGTATTAGCCGTTCACTTACAGTTCGGTAAAACGTAGGGTAAATGTACACTATACTTAGTTTTATTGAAAGTTCGGTAAAACGTAAGGCACAGTGTTCGGTGAAACTTATATTTATTGTACAGTTCAGTAAAACGTAGGGTAAGTGTTCACTATACTTATTTTTATTGAAAGTTCAGTAAAACGTAAGGTACAATGTTCGGTAAAATTTATATTCATTCAATTACTGAATAGTTCGGTAAAACTTGAAGAATAAAAAATAAAAAATAATGTCATTGCAGTAGTTCTACAGTAATACTGCCGTAAATCTTATTTTACCTACTTTAATCACTACCTAAACCCCCTACAATCATTCACGAACAAATACCTATTCATTACACCTGCCTACAGTACATTCTAAACGCATACATTAATACATACATCGCACGCTTTACATTATTGCTTCAGAAACTTTCAACTGTCCTTATATATGAATCTCAATTTTATTTCACCGCTTGTGGGAAAGATTCAAATTAATAAACAATAGTTGTATAAAATAAAAGAATCATCCATATTAAATCCATGTTACTGAATAATTTCTAACTATATTTAAGGTCAATTTATGAAATAGTTTCAAATTATTTTTTTATTGTTATAAAGAAAAATGTTTAAATTTGTATTTTATGTAATAAAACATTAGTTTATTAAAATTCGTATTATTTCCAAATTTTCATAAAAAAAGATTAAAATAATCTATCTAGTGTCAAACACAAAAAATTATTTTCCCTGACTTACGTAACTAGAGCAACTTAAGTAATTAATGTAAGTTACGCCACCAGAGTAAAATTTCGTAACTATAGAAACTTACATAATTAAAGAAAAATACTATAATTACATAACCAGACTAAATAACGTAACTACAGTAAATTATGTAAATGGTCAAACCTACGTAAGTTTTTTTAATTGCATAAGGTGTTATAGTTACGTAAGTTATGCAACTTTGATCATTTGTATAAGTTACATAAGTTTCATCATTTACGTAACTTGCGTAAGTTATTCTGGTTACGTGACTTATGTAAGTTTGATCTTTTACGTAAATTACATACGTAAGTTACGTAAAAATGATTATTTACGTAAGTTACGTAAACTTGATGAATTACGTAAGTTATTGTAGTGACGTAACTTGCGTAAGTTGTACCATTTACGTAAGTTACGCAAGTTGTACCATTTACGTAAGTTACGTAAGTTGTATCCTTGGAGTAAGTTACTGTAGTTACGTTACTTACTCTGGTTACGTAACATACGTAACTTACTGTAATTATGTAAATTACTATAGCTACGTAATTTACTCTGGTCACGTAAGTTACATTAATTACTTACGTTGCTCTTGTTACATAAGTATGCGGAAACAATTTTTCTGTGATTGTCACTAAATTATTATGTTTTTCAACCTTTTGTTTCGAGTTGACATGAAACTAAATAGTTTCAAATACTTTTGTTTTTGGATTATTTAAGAACTAAAAAGAAAGTAATTTGCTATTTAATTTCGTTTCAGAAGCGGTTTCTGCTATAAATGAAATTATTAATTATTAGTTAATCAGTACAAATAGGTTAGAAACAACTAACTATTAACGTCAAAGTTTTTTTTACTACGGGGCATTTAAAAAAGTATTTCAATCCTGAAAACTAACAATTCAGGCAAGTCAAGGAAGTTTTACCGAACTATTCCTGAAAACTAACACTCGAGTCAAGTCAAGAAAGTTTTACCGAACTGTCCCTGAAACGTTAGTGACCATCAAGGAGGTATTCAAAAGAAACGTTAAAATTTGATTTAATTTTCATTAAACGTTCAGTTTCAATTTTGTTTTAACTTTTACAGTACTAGTTTGTAAGGAATAAAGATATGACATTAAATTTTGAATATTATTCCTGAAAAAATAATTTAAAAATTATTAAAAATTACAGTTATGCCACTATATCCCAACTTTACTGAAGAATTCGGTAAAATATAAGGAACAAATTTTCTCCGTGTAATTATATTGCAGTCTGTACCTGTTTTAATAAATAAATAAATGTTACTGTTTTATTAACTTTTGTTACAAATTACTTAGAAATTAGCAGTTTTTTTCTAATTTCGCGATTAGTAAAATATGAAGATAATTTATCATTTTAACAATTCAGTTATTTGTTTAAACAAATAAATGTTGTTATTTATTAACTCTTGATACAAAGTACCTAGAAACTTGCAGTTTTTCCTAATTTTGCAATAAACTAATTTAAAAAGTATGAAATAGAGATATTTTATAATTTTAACAATTCAGCATTTGATTAAACAAAGAATTGTTGTTATTTATTAACTCTTGAGACAATAAAGCGTCTAGACACTTGTGGTCTTTTAAAATTTTGAAATTAACTAATCTGAGTATTTACTTATTGCAAAATTAAAAAAAACTACTACTTTCTAGGTTGATTGTGTGAAAAGTTAGTAAATAACAATTATTTGTTTAAAATTTTAAACAATTGCTGAATTAATAAATTAACTTTATTTTATAATATTTGTATAATTTTCTGATTTATGTCAAACAATAAATTGTTTAAAAAATATGATTATCAATTAATTTTATAAATATTAATTGAGAATAATATTTATCAATTTTTACATGTTTTTCCTGTATGAATTTTGACACTTTATTTTCCAAAAAAATTTTCTAAGTGACAACTGGATCTCCTAGTTAGTACCAAGTTAGGACCAGCCTAGGATATATAAAAAGGGGTTGCCAAGTTAGGTCCAAGCTAGGGCCAATAATCATTTTAGGCATAGCATGGTGATTACTACACGGGGTATGTTTCTTTGGGCATTATAGGTTAAAGTGTAAATAAATTAAATTTCTGTTTTTGGATATTCAAGAGCAGTGTTTAAGCTTTAATTTGGTGATATGCGGACAGATTTACTATTCCGGTGTAGGGGTTGTACATTCATTAAAAAAATGACAAAAATGTATATTGGGTAGGCCACAAAATTTTGTTGGCCTGTGCAATAGTCAATTAATCGGTTATTTGAGTCAAATAAATTTTTTTTCTAAAATTTGTTAATTATAAATAATAATAATATTAAATACGTAATAATAATATTCATAATAAAATAATAATTATTATTATTATTAATATTATTATTAAAAAAAATTATTAATGAACTTTTAAATACAGAAATTTCAAATTTTTTTAAGATTTAAATACAATTTTTTTTAAATTGAATTCAAAATTTAAAAATTTTGCTATAGGGTCAGTTGTTCTGAGTTGTTATTTTACTTCCGTGGAACAATTATATGGAGTAGTAAAAAATATGGTTATCATTGAATCGTAATAATCAACTGTTCCTATTTACCCCTAAATTTTTAAACTTTGCTAAAATTTAGGGGTAAAAGGAACAGTTGATTATTTCTTACGAAATTTGAGAAAAAATTAATTTTAAGTCTGGAAATGTTAAGAGATATAAAGAATTAGATAAAAAATGGTGTTAGTAATAAAATAATTCAAAATAAGAAATAATAATGCATTATATAAGTTTAAAAGTATTCCATACCAAAAATTCTAACACATTACACAATTATAAAGTTTTCAACAGCTTTAAAAAAATTTTAACAGATTGGATTAACATAACTCTCGATCTCTCTTAAACTCTCTCATTCTCTCTTATTCTCTCTCAAGGTACCATCCCATGACGGTGTAAAAGCGTCGGTGTAAAGCAGAAACCATGCGATAGAAAGAGACGAACAGATATCACGTTCTCACTCACTCACATGGTTTCTGCTTTACGCCGACGCTTTTACGCCGTCATGGGACGCTTCATCCTCTCTAATACTCTCTCATTCTCTCTTATTATCTCTTGTTTCATTACACTTACCGGTTTTATGGTCACAAATCCTAATGAAATCTGAAATGTTACACACTTTGTGCTATGTAACGAACTAGCGTCTATTTGCTATAAAGTACATATATAACAATTCTGTACTTGTTAAATACTATGTACCGATGCGAATATACATGAATACTATTTTCAATGCATTTTTATAATGCTGAAAATAGTGTTGAGGTTGATAGAACCAATTTTCTCTTATTCTATTATAAAAAATACTGATGAAATTTATGTTCCCATTTACCCCGAGTTTCCAGTTTTAAGGGGTAATTAGAAACAGTCTCCTGTTTTTAAGAAATTTTTTTAAAATGAAAAAATCAAAGTTGTTTTTTGTTGTAATATTAATAAGAGATAATTATAAATTTTTATATGAATTTTTAGCTTTTTTTCAAATGCGAATCAAAAAAGTGAAAGGGTGACTTCTTTGATTTTCAATTTTTTATGCAATAGGAAATATTTTTGTATATACTGCTGCTAATTGACAAACTGAATTTTGAAAATTGTTGATCGAAAAATGTTTAAAAAAATTTGTCTGGATTAAGAATCTCGAATTTTTTCAAAAATAAAATTGCGCATTTAAAATATACATAGAAATTAAAAAATTAAATTTATTATATTTTTACATACACTTAAGAAAAAGAACAATTTTTTTATAAATTGTAAACAATTATAATCTTAAATTTGAATAAGAAATTATCGCTTGGTTCATATTTTCAAATATTTCCACCTTTAATAAACAGAAGATTGCCGAAGTAGTCCGATTTTAAAAGGCACATGATCTACACTAACGTCGCCCTGGATTTATGTGCCAAAACTAACGCCTCCCCGCATCTAGTATATTTATCTAAGGGCTGCCTAACGTATATGCTGGTGTTTTGAAAGCACCGATGATAATGATTCGATAGTATCACTTTCATTAAAACAAAAGCATATTTCTCAAATTGACAGCATACTATGATAATTTGAAGGTATTCCTTTTGAATCAATGAACAAAATTTTTTAATTGAACAGTATATGCTTTTGAGTCAGTATATTCTTACCATTCTCGAGTTTTTATATTTTAAAGCGTCCTTTTTATGATTCAAAACTTTGTACTTTTAATTTTTTTAGTTGTTGCTATCGATTGAATAACACCATACTGTTAATTCAATTTTTGTGGTTAAGGTTATGTTATTCAGTGGTCACGTGTCCCATTTACTTTACTATGGAAAAACTTCCCACTGAATAACATGACCTTAAAGATATACCAACGACAAATTGAAAAAAGGAAATATTTTTTACATATTTTTTATATACTACAATTAATTATCACACCTTTAACCCAACACTTCTTATACACACCTTTTTTCAATTTTACACACTAACATACACATCTTTATTATTTTTTCATTTTTTCCAACGGTTAAACACACACATACACATTCAAACACACTTTATATCTTTTTGAGTCAGAAAAGTACGGCTATTTCCAAGCGGTCACCCATCCATGCAGTAACCGCGACCAACGTCGTTTAACTTCCGTGATAGACAAGAACCACCGCGCTGCAATGTAATACATTCGCTTCTTAACATTGAGAACTTACTTTGTGGTTAAATACCATGCTCGAGATTATGTGACCATTCGTATATGTGACCGGGACTGAGAAAAGGGACCTACTGACCAAAAAATCGATATTTTTTTTATAATGGATTCTTATAGTTTAAGGTCCTAGAAACACAATGCAATCAGTCCCGATTGTTAAAATTTTTTTTACAATTGTTTAAACAAATTAAAAAATTAAAAAAAAAAATTTTTTTTTATGAAATTTAAGTAATTTTAAGACAAAAATTACTCTTGGTATTTTTGATTAAAATATGAAATTAAAAACTTTCAAATTTTTTAAAATTGCAAAGTGCAATGGATTTCTTTATCGTTATTGAATGCCTAAACCATTTACAAAAAATTCGACTTAATTCCTCGAAGATAATCCCCAAGTATACCCGTCATCGGAACCTGGTTGTGCAAGTTAACAAATAACTATGGATTGTTGTAGAGTTATCAGTTCTAAACTTGCATAAAAAATTTCAGACCTCTAGGACATCCGGAAGTCTTTTAAATTAATTTTTTAAATTCCAAAATTTTACTTTTGCAAAGTAAATTGTTTATAACAATTACAGGACTATTTGAACAATTATTTAACCATGAAAATCGGATGCAGCATAAAAACGCTACGTACCCAGTGCCGGGCGATCAGACTTTCCATGCAGTGAGAAGCGAAATTTTGTGACAGTGGGAAGACAGACTTCTCAAAGGTTTTTCCGTGTAGTCATTAATTAATTAAAAGAATTTAAATAATACATTTTTATATTGCAATCTCAAAAGCGAGAGGTTTAATAAATATATAAGGGACATTCCACGTCAACAGAAACAGAGCTGTAGCCAAAAATTGGCACAGTGAACAACCCTCTCGGCACAGAACATCAGGAACGTTTTTAGAACGTTTCTAAAACGTTTCATGTCTGGTAAGGGACATGAAACGTTCTAAAAACGTTTTAGGAACGTTCTTAAAACGTAAGGCGATTTTTGTGTCCACTGGGAAGAAAACGTTCAAGGGCTTAAAAAATTTGTACTTTCAAAAACACACAGCAAAAAATTTCTTGTTAAAGACACAAGTTTTTTTTGAGAATATACGAATAGATTAAGTTGTGTTTTAAACAGGCGAGTTTAGTGCTTCTAACAAGCTGGTTTGGGCGTAGCACAAACCAATCTGTAATATCACCAAGAAATTCAAATGTTCGTCAGCTACTGGTTTGTGTATTTCCCAAACTCAGCTGTTTGTTGATACTACAACCAGAGTATATTCCCCACATACTCCCTCCCCCCAGCGTCTAAGAAAACGAATAAAAAGAATATTATAAAATATGTAGCAATACAATGTTAAAAAAAAATTTTACGAAGTCAAATTTCAAAAAAAAATATTAACAAAATATATATCAGTCATGTTTCAAAAAATATCATGATTTTGTGGGAAATCCATACACATTATTTTCATTAAGAGAGAAATTTCTAATTGATGAGAGAGGTGGTTTCATTAATTGGACCCGAGGCTGGGAGGAGACTCAATGACAAAGAGGGGAATTTCTGGAGACACTGAGAAAATTTGTCACTATCATTTTACCTATTGACAAAAACACAATTTTAATTCGTATGTACGAAATTTTAAAATAATTTTTTACTTGCAAGTTTTCTTTCTATAAAAACGATTTTCGCCAAGTTTCGGCGGTTGTTTAATTTATATTGTTAAGTGGATCAACGTGACTGATATTTCGATTATTGTTCCAACAATATATGTGATTGTAGACAATTTATGTGCTTTTTTGGATAAGTCTCTTTGTCTCTCACCACGACTGATTCCCATCCTGTTGGTTATAATATTCTCGAGGGACGCCTCGCACCATAATTTTACCTTTGAAAGAAGAGCGCTTCGATTCATTGAAACTTGATTGTATAAACGCAAGCTTTTCTTTTTTCATTTCTTTTGGGAAAAAATTTATAGGGAAACGTTATCGGTAAATAGGTATTATTATCGAAAATGGTCGGGAAATATTAATTTGTAAGACTTTTGTATAAAATCAGATTGCGGAGAGATTTATCATTAAACGACTTATATTAATGTATAAAAATTATTGCGTTTTTATTTTAGTAATTTCTTTACATTCCTTAAATTACTGGTTTAATTCTATTTAGAAGTTATAAAATAATAATTTCACTAATTTCTATATTTGCTTGTAATTTTTATTTAATATTTTGTTACAATTTCTTTTTTTTTATATATCTCCTTAAAACTAATTCTTCACAACATTTTCCATTTAGTAGGGGAGACCGGGGCTAAACCGGACGGATTTGGTCTTTGACCAAAAAACTCATACAAAAACATACTTTTTGCTAAAGTGTAATATACCGTTTTGAAGCTTGTACTTTCACCTATAAATCGCACTTGTTCGAATTAAAAAAAGTACAATAGCTTTAGAGATACATTGCTTCGAAGGTGACTACCTCAAAAACGAAAATCCGAAAATTGGTGGGGCTAAACCGGACACCCCATGGGGCTAAATTGGACACGACCAATTAATTAAAGAATGAGATACAAATTTTCTTTTTTTTGGTAAAAAAGTCAACTCAATTCTTCTTTTATTTATTTGTAGATAGTTCTATACAAAGAATATAATATAATAAGTAAAATCGGTAATAATGATAATATAAAATGAATTACAGTTTTCAGGCTTGTCTGTTTGTAGCAACTCGCTTGCGAATTCGAGGTTTAAAATAAATTCTTTATTTATTTATTTATAAAGTGGTTCTAAGCAAAGAATATAATATAAAATAGTTAATTAATATAAATAAATTAAAGAATTCAAAGATTTGGTTGTTTTTAATCACGATGTCCAATTCAGCCCCACACCGTCATCTCATAATTAACCTGCAATATATTTTTTCTTCTTAATGTTTTCCATTAAACTTTTTTTCTACTAAACTCAGTACACCTTGTGCACATATTAACGGCAACTATTATTACAAGAAAAATGACACGTCCCTAAAACCTCATGCAGCATATGCATCACGAAATTGCGCGTTCATAGGTTATTTACACGATTTGAAATTCTTCACGGTTTCGGAAATATTTGACTTGTCCGGTTTAGCCCCGGTCTCCCCTACTAATAATACTGTTGTTTTACTTTAAATTAAAAGAGACTTTTTTCTTTTTATTAGAATAAGTTCTAAGAGGTTTTTGTATTTGAAATTGACTTGAATCATTACTAATTACTATTGGCGAATAAATTTCAGGACGAGAAACAGTACAAAAATCATTCAAATTTTCGCAATTTGTCGCAGAAACAAGAGGGACGAAGAAGGCCAGTTTTACGTTTTTTTTACCAAAAATGGGCGATTTTTTCCATTAACTTCAATTTCAAAAAAATTTTCAGAGAAGCGATTTAAACTTTGTGAGGACCAGAATATGGATGTTAAAATTTATCTCTTATGTCTGTGCTCAACCGGAGCAGGCGGGACCGCACGCATATGCTCGCGGAACTCCTCTAAAAATATTTGCGGATCAGGTTTGAATTCCTCAGGCAAAATTAATTCACCTGGGATTCTCAAGGTCGTAGCATACAATTACTCAGCAGGAAATGAACCAAAGTCAAGAAAATTCATTCTGAGTCCAAGGAGAACCATTGTCAAAACATGAATCCACTGCTTATCAGAATTTATCAGAATGACATCTGATGGCTGCCTTCAGCGTTCGATGAAAACGCTCAATAATACTATTGGCGGCAGGGTGGTAAGCAGTCGATCGAATTCTATGACAGACGGACAACTTCAACAACGAGGAGAACAGCTGAGACTCGAATTGACTTCCCTGATCAGTTGTTAAGGTTTCAGGGGCACTATACCGCGAAGTCCACCCATCAATAAAGCCACGAAACACCGTTATTGCCTCTACATTTCTGAGCGGAATAGCCTCAGGTCACCTGGAGAAACGATCAATGAGAGTTAAGCAGTACTTGTGGCCGTCACAAATTGGTAAAGGACAAATTATGTCCATATGAACATGTCGAAAACGTCCATCAGGAGCCAAAAAATTGTATGGTTGTAAAATGGAGTGTCGTGACACCTTGGATTTTTGACAATCCAAACAACCTCTAGACCACTTCTTGATATCCGAGTTCATTCCAGGCTAGACGTAACTTTTGCAGATAATACGATCGGTAACCTTGACACTAGGGTGAGCAGGATTATGAAATGTCTCGAAAACACGTTTACGTAAAGATAACAGAATTAAAGGTCGAATTATCTCACCAAACAGGTCGCAAATTATATCGATTTGATCAGTACACTCAGATGCATTAAAGCTGTCCTTCCGGTTTAAATGAATTTTGAAAAGTCGTGTCATTTCTATAAAATATTCTTAGTTCGTGACATACGAATGTTATCATATGTCATGAACTGAAAACATTTTGACAGAAATCATACGACTTTGCAAAATACCGTCAAACCGGAAGGACAGCATTAATGCATCTGAGTGTACCTCAAAGCATGCGACAAAGGTTGGGAGAAAACGATCCTGTTTTTAAGGGGCACGCCTAGTGTGACACTTTAGAAAAATCGATTTTTTGCTGCAGCTCTAACTCGAGAACCAATCATCCGATCGGGTTGATTTTTGTCTTTGCGTATTTAGTATTAGTTTCTCCGTACTATGAGGCTCCAGTTTTTTTAATGAAAAAAAAATTTTTGGACGCCAAAAACTATCGGATTTTTTAGGCAATCACTGCAGTAGTGGGACAACTCTATTTTGGACACTCGGGAGATGGCGAATAATTTTTTTAAAAACCAATATTTTTCCTTTAAAAAATTAGGAATTGATAACTAGTAATAGACCTATAATGTAAAATTTTTTTTTAAACATTTGACGCAATAAATTTACTAAAAAAAATTCCTAAAAATCACCGTTTTTTCAGGCACTTGCACTAGGTATGCCCCTTAAAAGAGACTGTAATTCAACGTCAAATCGGATGATGCTATCAAGATATCATCTATATACGCGAAACGATAGGTTTTCCGTTTCCTGTTTCACGCTGACATGGGACGGCACCTTAAGGCCAAAGGTCATCACCGTAAACTCAAAAAGCCCAAAGGGTGTTATTACCACAGTCTTTGGGATGTCTTCCGTCGCAATTGGAATTTAGTTATATGCCATAAAAAATCTAATTTGGAGAATATTTTTTTACCGTGAAGAATATTCCAAAAATCCAAAAAATAAGGAACATGGTATCTGTCAGGAATGGTGCATGCATTCGTTCTACGATAGTCCCCGCAGCATCTCCATTCTCCGCTTTTTTAGGGGTCATGTGGAGGGGCGATGCCCAGGCTGCACTCGAGGGACGACAACGACCAGATTTTACCATTTTCTGAAACCAAACCTTTGCAATCGCACACTAATCCGGAGCAAGTATTTGAGGTCGTTCAGCGACAGGAGGTCTAGTTGTTAATATGTGGTGTTCAACACCATTTGACATGATTTCCGAGGATTGCGCCAATCCGGTGATTTTGGGGAATTCGGCTAAAATATTCGCAAAAAGAGAGGACTTATGAATGAAACTGACGCCCAAAAAATTAGTGTCTTGAATACTACGGAAAGATTAGCAATCTGTTACCAAATATAAAATTGTTCGGTCTTGGCTTCGATTGGGACTAAGGAAACATCTGAACTCGTGTTAACGAGAAAACAGCGGCCTGATTCAGAGTCGTAAATTCCCAGAATCCTTATTATTCTTCTTAAAATACTTTTTGCAAGTACATGGCTTGTAACAACTGTGAGCCCTTTTCCCATACATGCGATGCAGACGACAGAGGCCCAGAATCCTTATTATTCTTCTTAAAATCCTTTTTGAAAGTACATAGCTTGTAACACCTGTGAGCCCTTTTCCCATACTTGCGATGTCAATTCCTCGAGCTTACTTAAAATGTCAGAATTGGTTAAAATTGCAGAGACATTTGCCTCGGAAGGTCCGTATGAAACTATTCGATCCGCCATAGTGGCCAAACGACCAAGGTAATTTTTCTCAGCAACAGCAAGGACAGCACGACAATTAGCAGGGAGGTGTTCAAGAGAAATTGTTTTTAACACTTCGTCGCCACATCTGCCGCGACCGAGGTGTAGAATTCGACTCAGTATCAAGGACGGTCTACCATCAGCAATAATTTCGCCCCGTAGAATGGTCCTTAACTCGGCTTCAGGAGCAGGGGAAAATTTTTCGATAATTCGATTTTTAATTTCAACATATAAATTTTCGATATGATGGTTATTTGTCAATAAATCTCCAACAGTTTATACTGCATCAGGTTCGAGAGCTGCGATCGGGTAATAACGCTGAAGAGCGGCTCTTCCGTTTATTACCGGAGACCGGGGACGTATCGGAGCTGGTCGGGCGTGGCCAAGCTAGCGCAGAAGAAAGACTCTTCCGTAAATAACTGGCAACGGATAGCACATTACGCACATTTTTATTTTTTATTATTTGGGGGGTAATTCTTGGAACAGGTCCTCCATAGAATTAGTCCATAGTCGGGAGAGCAGGTTGAATAGGGGTTCTCACGTAGCACGGAATCGCGGAAGAGGGGCTCTTCAGTTAATTCGGTGGACAACGTGACGATAATTTGGCCTGGAATGCGCACGTAGCGGGTGACTACGTCAGAAGAGTGACTAAAGTAAATTTCAATTTTGGGGAAGAAACAAATTGTATTGTAAAATAAATTCAAATACATGAAGTTTTAAGAAATAAAACTTTTGTATCGAAAAAGTATTGTTTAATTCATTTAACAATTTATTAATATTGAATAAACTTCATGTTATTATTAAAGTTGTGCAAAAAGCTCGATCGAGTATTTCAAGCTATTCGTTTTTCTAGCAGAGCTGAGCAGAATCAATCCGAACTTGAACCAAATTCCATCCGACACGTAAACCTAAAATAATTTTGAGCACTTGCATTTTTCGAGCACTCAAATATTTTTGAGTAACTAAAACTCGAGCCCGGCTTGAGCTCGACCATGCTATTCGAGCTTTTTGCAGTGTATTTTTTATCCTTTACATTTCATTTTTCATAAATACTGTCTATCCGGAGACAGTGAATAATAGTGGACTTTAGAAAAGAATCCACTACCTTTATTTAAATTAATAAACTTATTTTATTTTGTTTAACGAAGAGTGTAACGTTATCTAAAGATGAATTACTTCAATTTTAGCAATGTTTAATAAATTAAGATTAAGTTGAGTATTTTTATTATTGAAATTTTGGAACGAAGTTATTGTTTTAATTAATTAAAAAATAATTAGGTGGGATTCTTTTCTTTTATTTATGAAAATTATTTTAAAAAATAATAATAATAAAATATATATATAAATTTTTTTTTAATAACTATATGCATATATTTACACTTATACACTCATACATAAAATATTCACAAATACCTAATTGATTTATTGTTGTTTTTCTTGCAAGTTATTGTTATTTCAAATATTTTCTTGTATTTATCTTTTTCAAAATAATAACATGTTAAATAATTCTGTAAAGTGCGGGTAGTAGAAATTTTTGTTGACTCGCTAACGTCGAGTCTAGGGGAACGGTAATTATCCTTGCAATCGGCAAGTTCTAATTTCCTCAAAAAATCGGTCCCAATTCCTCGAATAAAAAAACAATCTTGTCGAAAGTGTTATTCTCACTTGGACAAGTGAGAGGATTAAATAATTTTTACATTTTGATGAAAATTTACAACTGTCAGATAGGGTTGGGGTTTAAAAAAAATTATAAAAATAACAGAAATTGTTTTGTAGTTTAGTTTGTTCAAATTTTTTTAATCATTGAGAGTTTTCTTCCACAGTAAGAGAATAAGTAGTTTCCAGTATAAATGTCATGTTTTACTTGAATCAAAATTTTTTTTCTTCTTTATGAAATTTGGTTTTTCCTTTTATCTGCTGAATTAAAATATTTCTTTTGATATAAGACAGTGAAATAAGCAGAAAATAAATATTTTTCTCGTAAGAAGTAACTCTTATTTTAAATACTAAAAATAAGAAATTATATAAGTTCTTATTTTTAATAAGTAATCTTTGATTTCTCGTTTTATGCAAATTTAAAGAATATTTTATCAATTAAAAAAGATAATACATTTTTTTATTAAAAGATATAGAATTCTTTTATTATATTAGTTGAAGGTAAATAAATTTTTTGCTGATTGTGCAAAAAACGGGAGGTAGTACTTTAGGAGTTAAGGTGGGTCAAGAGCAAAAGTATAATAAAGCATAATAAACTTAAATTTTAGTGCTTATTTAAACCTTTACTAAATAGTAATTACTTAATATTATATTTTGTTTTCTTTAATTTTTTAAAATCAAATACAGTATTTTGAATTCTAGTTTAATGTTTCCTCAATTAAATCGTGTAATTTCTGGATTTTCTAGAGACGAAGTGTCTGAATTAAAAGAAAGGTTAGAAGCTGTGGAAGAATTCAGTCAAAAATTGTCATTGCAGTGTAGGGTACTATAATGTAATATCAATAGAGTAGAAAAACGTGAAAGATTTTTAGTCAAATGGTTATTTGCGTTAAGTGATTCTAATGACAAACATAGGTTGGAAATTAACCATTTGAAGTCCGAGTTTTTAGTCCAACAGAAACAGGTAGATAATTTAATCTCACAGTTTAAAAAATTGAATTTAAAATAATTTTATTTAAAAAAAACTCATGACGCCTGAATCTATTAAGAAAATTCATGACGAACCGATAAACAATATTAATCAAATTAATATAGCGATAACTAATTTGCATGAAATTTCTTACACATATGTGCAGCTAAATAGAAAATTAGAAAAACTACAAAGGTCTTTAACTTTGTTTAAGTATATGGTTAGAAAACAGGACAATAAAATATGAACAATTAATAAAGATATTGAAGAAATTACAGAACGTTTTAGTCAGGTCAAATTATAAATAAATAGATAGAACGGCTCGACGACGGGCTCAAACAACTTGACGCGTCCGACCATAATGAGGTTCAGCGATCAGTAGCCATATTTAAAATAAGCGAAATTACGTCGGAATCACCTATGGGAAAATTAGAGGGTTATTATATTTTTGAAAATAAGGCCTATTTTTTGTAGATTCAGGATCGGAAATTAACATTATTAAAAGCACAGCTTTAAAAGGAGATGCTCCAATACAAACATCGGAAACAATTTTTTACAAGTGTTTCTATGACTAAACTATATACTTTAGACACTGTAGAAATAACCATTAATGACATGGAACATCTATTTCATGTAGTAGAACCAAGATTCCCGATTTCAGCACAGGGGATAATAGGAAGACCGTATTTACGTCAAGAAAGAGCAATTATTAATTTTTTTATAACACATTAATAAAATCTTCACAACCAACAAACCCGATTCCATTTGAAGATTTGGAATCTAAACAAGCAGTTGTTAAATTAAAAATAAGGTAAAGCTAGTCCCACGTATATTACGAATAAAGGCTAGAAGTAGACAAATAGTAAACATACCCGTTAGTAATTATGATCTAAAAGAGAGATATTTACCTAGAATAGAAACAGATAAGGGTTTACTATTAGGAGAAGCTTTAGTTAGGCAAAATAAAAATAAAAAATCTATCAAAGAATTTCTAGACATTACAGGTTATTATAGGAAATTTATAGCCAACTATGCTAAAATAGCGTTGCCGTTGTACAACTTACTTAAAAAGGACATAATTTTCAAATGGGGAACAGAACAGAAACGTAGTTTGAAACAGCTTAAACGAGCTTTGTGCAGGAACCCTATTTTACAACACCCAGACTTCACTAAAATATTTAAACTAACTACAGATGCGTCCGAACATGCAATTAGTGCGGTAATAACACAAGAAATAGACAAAATGGATTTACCAATAGCTTATTTCTTAAAAACACTAGTAGGAGCTGAAAACAATTATGATGTAACAGAAAAGAAATGTTTAGCAGTTATCAATGATTTAGAAAATTTTAGACCATTTCTGTATGGAAGAAAATTTATATTATCATGTGACCATGAACCTCTAAAAATCATAAACGACGCAAAAAAGCCCACAGTTAGGATGAACAAATGATTATTTAGGTTACAGGATTATCAATATGATTTCGAGTGTAAGCCGGGCTAAATCAATCGCTGGTTAAGAGGTTTATCGGAAAACCCGACTTTAGGGAAATTATAAAATTAGGACGAAGAAACTGCCACTACTAGTGAAAGTAGTGATAGAGAGTCTATGTCGAAAAATTGTAATTCCAAAGAAAAGGCAAAAGTAAAAGAAAATAAAGTTTTTCCAATACGTAGCACAGCCAGTAGCTCAAAATTAAGGGCGAGTCAGGTATTAAACAAACTTCTTGATAAAAATAAAGAACAACAACGAGCAATTAGCATAACGAGTAATAAAATGTCTAAGGCGAGTATTTTAAGGCCTAATAGAATAAGAGAGACGTCAGACTCTTCTGCCATTGTAGGACCTGCTAAAGATATTCTAATCAAACCGAAAGGAGGTAGACCTGTAGGAAAAACTAAACCAAAGGAAATAGGCCCCATTATAGACGAAGGACCAATAGCAACAAGACTCAGACCAAGAGTAAGAGTACAAACACCCGTTACAAGTACAGAAACTATAGAATTCCCTTATGAACAACTAACTTCCAGTAGTGATGAATTTAGCGAAGAAAAATCTCTCGTAGAATCACAAGAGATACCCATACCCAAACAAGACTATAGTGTTTTGCCCTCCTTAAACGAAACTCGTTTAGATACAGAAAGTGAGGAATCAAGCCAAAGTCCCCGACCAAGAAATGGTAGACAGTATTAGAGATTCAATTCTAAAATTTGATTCCTCTGTGATGAACCACCAAAGTAATTTTTGGGATAACGAAATGTTTGAACAAAACAAATCAAACAAAAATAATGTTATGCATAACCTAAGTTAGGAAAGAAACAATCTTGCACATGAATTAGAAAAAGAAAATATAGCAATAGACAACATTATTTCGGAATTACGAGAAATAACAGAACAAATCGAAAATCCCTCTTTTGATTCCTGAAATTCCTCTCCTTGCTCCACAGAAGCAATAACAATAAAGGACAAGGGACCCAATGAAACAGAAAACAAAAGAAAAGTTACATTCGACACCCCTTTACCTTTAGAGCCCAAAGCCCAATCAACCCCTTTCATACCCAATTCCACATTAGAGGAAACCGTAACAAATACGGAAGTTGAACAAAAAAGGAACCAGAAATACCGAGAAAATCAATCGTAAATAAAGATATCACTGTATCAGAAAAAACCCACAAACACCCCAAAATACTATAGAGATAAGTTTAGCTATCTAGTTTCTAGATGACATGTATGTCTCACAAGAAGCACTAAGCAAAACAAATGAGAAATTTATTTTTGATAATTCGAAAATAACTTACGATCGCGAAGCTATTACTAGTAGAAGAGATAACTACGTACATTTTATGTCAATAGACATCGAACCTAGTACGCCTATTTCTAAACTAATGGTAGCAATAGGGTCATAAAGGTGTTAATAAAACATGCAGAAGAATTAAAGAAAAATACACTTGGCCGGGATTAAGACAAGATATTACAGAATATATTAGAAAATGTCGTAGTTGCGCACAAAGAAAAATAGTTAGAACAAAAAATAGGGAACCGATATTAATTACGGATACACCTTTAGACGTATTCGACAAAATGTCATTAGACACTGTAGGTAAACTACCGACAACTACAAATGGGAACTGCCATGTCCTAACTATGCAGGACCAATTAAGCAAATACTGTATATTTGTTGCAGTACCGGATATTAGTGCTACAACAATTGCCTACACAATAGCGACTAATTTATTTTTATTATATGGTGCCCCAAGAACTATATTAACACATAGAGGGAAAATGTTTACAAGCAACTTATTAAGACGTTTAGCTAAACTATTCAAAGTTAGTCAAGTAACAACCACAGCAAACAGTAGAAAATATTTATGTTTTAAATTTTTTATTGATAGCTTATTCCATTAAGAAACTTTTGAGCCCTTGTGGACCTTGATTGGATTAAAAATAAAAATTCTACACTACATCTAGTGAACGAAACTACTTTGCCATTTTTAGTATACTTTTCAATATTTGCAGCAAACATGCAAATAGTGAAATTAATAGAGTAGACGAGTTTTGGCTCTCTGATTAGGTCTCTGATTACAAATTCGATGTCATATTTTGAAAATTCAAAGAGGTGGATTCAGTCTGTGCGAACATATTTTGAAAGTTTAAAGATAAACTCATGAAAATTAATACTTTGGGATTTCTGGGGTCTCTCATTCCGAAACCAACATCGGTTTTAAAATTTTTAAATTGATGTTATGTTGATGGAAAATAAAAACTTTACTCTAATTGCAATAAACTATCTTAATTTTAATTTTCAATAAATTTTTATAACTTTTTAACTGCAATAGATTTTAAATCTCATTCGAAAATACAGACACTGAAAACATCAAGGAGGGGGATGAAGAATGTAAAAGGGCTCGAAAATGTTAAAAAAATAATTTTAATTTATTATTTAAAAACTTTTGTTTTTTAAATGTACTTTGATAAAGTTAGTAACATATATTTAAAATGTATTGCAGTAAAAAGTTATAAAAATTTATTGAAAATTAAAATTAAGATAGTTTATTGCAATTAGAGTAAAGTTTTTATTTTCCATCAACATAACATCAATTTAAAAATTTTAAAACCGATGTTGGTTTCGGAATTAGAGACCCCAGAAATTCCCCGTTAAAATTCATAATCTTTCGAACGGTAATAGTTAGAGCATTGTAATTTTAATTATAGAAGGGTATTATCACCCTAAATAAATGTCCGGAGTTGTGTGCCATTCTGTTAATTTTTGTGATGTCTATATTGAAAGTTTTTTTTCAACCTACTTTTGAAAATTGTTTCGAAAAAGAAAATATCAACTTTTAAGTATATTTTTTGCATTTTTCTCACCGCGATTTTTTTACTTTATTATTTAGGCCCCCGAAAAGATACCTAAAAGTATTTGCTAAATATCTTTAGTCAGATTTTTTATATTTGTTGTGAAAGACAAAAACGCACCCTGGGACGAAAAGTTAAATGTATTTTTACATGTATTTAATTTTTTTTATTTTTCGTTTTAAAAAAAAAAACAAAGATCTTTTATTTACTAAATTACTTGTTTACGTATACTGTAACTTATCTAATACTTATCACCTATCAGAAAATAGTTTTAGTAGGCTAAAAATAGCATTTAACTTTTCGCCCCAGCATGGGGCGAAAAGTTAAAAAAAAAAAATTTCAAAAAAGGACAAAACATGTATTTTATGCGAAAATATTAGGAACTTTTTTTATTGAAAGTTGTAGAGGCAAGTTGCCCTACAATATTGATATACAAATATTTGCATCTAAGCGGATTATATTGCAAAAAAATCATATATGCAAAATTTAACGTTTCGCTCCAGTCTCCCCTTAAGTTTTTATTTTCCAGCAACATAACATCAATTTAAAAATTTTAAAACCGATGTTGGTTTCGGAATTAGAGACCCCAGAAATCCCAAAGTATTAATTTTCATGAGTTTATCTTTAAACTTTCAAAATATGTTCGCACAGACTGAATCCACCTCTTTGAATTTACAAAATATGACATCGAATTCGTAACCAGAGACCTAATCAGAGAGCCAAAACTCGTCTACTCTATTCAAGCCACCATTTTTAATTTTTTAAATCTGACATCAGACTCGTCATCAGCGACACCGAAAAACCCCGAGTAACGAAATTGTCATAAATTTAATCGATTTTAAAAAAAATTTGTCCGCCATATTGGATCCGCCATTTTGAAATTTTGATATTTGACATTGTATTCGAATTGAGCAGCTCTAGAATTTCTTGATGTGTGTGTTAGAGCCGAATTTGAAAAATTAATTAAATTAATTTAATAATATCAAATTTTTTAGAAAACTTTAACTTAAACGTGTCCTTCGGACGTAAATCGTATAGGTAGTGGATTCCCCTCTCTTCTTGGTTATTAGTTCAACCAAGGGGTGAGAAACCTATTTTTTGAATTTGGAGAAGATAGGATAGTTTTGAGGAATAATTAAATTATCATCAAAATTAAAATTAAACAATATAAGATATATATTTTCCCAAGAAAGTACCTATTACAAATACGCTAATTTTTGTGTATGTAGAAAGAATAGCTATATGTATGTGTGTGGATGAGGTGAAGAGTATATGTAATTTGATACGAGATGCTTTACTCACTACTTAGAAATTCTTTCCTTGGAATGTGAATCCAATGACGAATGTTTTTATTCTTTTTTCTATCTCGAAAACGGTTGTTCCAGAAAATTGGGGAAATACCAAATCTAGGGTCACTAGATTGATATTTTCACTGAGTACTTTAATTTTCCTTTAGGAATACACAAAACCTGAGACTTAAATCTCGTAAAGAAAGGTTGTCTTTACATATATTGGAATTAAAACAAATTCTTTATATTTGTTGGAATTATGTTTATTTTTCTGCTGACTTTAGATTTTTACTTTACTTTAATTACTTTATTCTTTTGTATAAAAACACGACTTCTTTATATTTATTCTTTACTCTTTTATTTTATTATTTTCTTCAATTCTCTATTCTCAATATTTATTTCATAAATTCTTTTTATTTATCTTCTTTCACTTTATTTCAATATTTTATGTTCTTTTTTTTACTTCATCAATTCTTTTTTTTTAATTAGGCACTTCAATTATTTTATTTTATTCAAATATATGTATTCAATTCAACTCTTCCTTTTTTACTTCGATTTAATTGTGTTTCTCTTTTTTTTAAAAATAAATTCACTTCTTCTTAAACAAACTTTTCTTAATTTAACTCTTTAAAACTTCTGAGAAATATTTCCACTTTGAACACGGCTAACTTGCCGGACTTAGAAAATGCCTGGCCCAAAACTGCCGGCTACAACTACAGGTGACTACGACCTGGACTGAAAACTACAGGCTTATTTGCCTGGGCTAGCTGTCGGCTACACGGCCTAAACTCAACTGCCCAGATTTCCTTCTGTCAATCAATTTTATTGAAAGACAATTTAATGGGGAAATCGTATATTAAGTTTATTGCACTTGACTGTTGCCAAGCCAATTCTGCAA
Organism: Leptopilina myrica (nomen nudum); assembly: GCA_032872475.1. Classification (NCBI taxonomy): domain Eukaryota; kingdom Metazoa; phylum Arthropoda; class Insecta; order Hymenoptera; family Figitidae; genus Leptopilina; species Leptopilina myrica (nomen nudum). Next base: position 19,872,687 of record CM065462.1, on the reverse strand, counting down.
GCTTGCAGATTTAGGCAGTGGCGTGATCCGAGTTCAGTGACTTGGATGCACCACTCCTTATATTGAGCAATTTACTTTACTTTAATATTTTCTAACTATTTCTCAAAAAGGTTAATAAACTGTTGTCAAAGAAAAGGAATTTATTAAGAAATATGGTATTGTTTTGCAAAACGCGAAGGAATGTCAAATTCAATTGAATCTCTTATTTAAAATAGAGTTGGATTTTTATCTAATTGAAATGCATTGGATTAAAATTATCAAAGCGAAGAATCCCTTTTGTGAAATTACAAAGAGTTGTTTTGTGTAAATGTTTTAAAGTTTGTTAACAAAATCTTATGTTGTGTAATTTGTTGTTTATAATTTTGATTTTCAGATATTGTAAATAATTATTAATGATATAAAAAGTCACGGAGTTCGGCCGTAACAGTGTGATTTTAGTAACTTTAGCACTTAACTTAATTTCACTATTTGCATATTTGCTGCAAATATTGAAAAGTATACTAAAATGGCATAGTAGTTTCGTTCACTAAATGTAGTGTAGAATTTTCATTTATAATCCAATCAAGGTCCACAAGGGCTCAAAAGTTTCTTAATGGAATAAGCTATCAATAAAAAATTTAAAACATAAATATTTTCTACTGTTTGTTGTGGAAAAAATTAACAAAAGTTAGTCAAGTGTCTAAAAATCATCGAAATTTCCATGAAATTTGAACTTGAATCGACTGTTGCTCTCTCAATTTCCATTCAATTTTATTCTGTAATATATGGATTGAAAGATAATTTAATTACCTTTCCAACGACATCCTATTCATCATTTTTTAACGAGTTGATTTTCCTACAGGTAAATTTAAGTGCCGTCGCTGCTCAAAAATACAAAATTTGAAGCTACAAAAAAACTACACTAGGGAAAAAAAATTAAAACTATGATTTTCTTACTCAGAAAACACCTACTAATCGAAAAAAAATGTTTTGTTCGATTGGCAACAAAAAGTTTTTAATTTGTAAACCTGTGTTATAATCACCCTTTAAATATCAGTTCAAAGGCAAAAATAAAACAAACAAACAATTGAGCAGAATTAGAAGCGATATTAGATACATTAAATATATTAAAATCATTAGGCTATAAAAAGATTAGAATACATACTGATTCTAGATTCACTATCGACGGTTATATGAATTGGCTACCAAAATGGGAAGAAAATGAGTGGAAAACAAATGGAAAACGTAATGTAATAAGTAAGGAACTTTTTCAAGAATTAAAAAATAAGATATCAGGTTTACAAATAGAATTAATATACGAACCGGGACATAGTGGTATAATAGGAAACGAAAAAGCCAACAAATTAGCAAGAAAAGCAATAGAATAAAAATCTTTCTAAAAAAATATATACCTAATAAAAAAAAATTTTTTTGTTTGATTACAGAAACTATAGGATCCTTAGGATTTTTAATACTAATACTACTTGAGATAATTAGGCTAACAAAAGGAGGAGAAGATAATCCATATGTTAGGATCACTTCTTTCCAAAAGATTAACAGGATTTATTTCGAATTAATGCCAAACATCCAAAGAATAGTAGGAACATGGCGCACAGTAGTAATTTTAGATACGGGTAATTTTAAAAATCTTCTGCCAAGTTAATAAGAAAAATTTAAACAATTAGAATCACCACGTCGACAACTTTTAACTAATAATTGCGAAGAAATAATTAAATATCACGGAATAAATATAAGAATATCAATAATAAGAATGCAATTGGAACAATTACGAGAAACCATAGAAGAACTAAGAGAACAAGATTATCAAAAATTACAAGCACCTATTACAAAATCAATCCGAAAACGCAGTGTACCATGGTTTGGAATAGTAGGAAAAATAGCAAGACCCACCATAGGAGTATTAAATTATGAAGACGATGAACGATATGAACAGTCACTATTAGAACTAGATGAAACTCAAAGAAATATCTCTAAATTAGTTGGCGAACAAACTCATTTAGTTAGAGCAGAGTTACACAATTTATGTAATGCCGCCGAACAACAACAAAGAATCTCTGAACAATTGCAAGAAAAATTAGATAGTATTCAATACAAAGTAAATCAATTTGACGGACGTCTAGACAACATAAACTATAATATATGGATACAAACTGTCACACATAATTGGGAAGAGCAACTAGACATCTACTAACATGCATTATAACAAACGTAACAAGTAATGTACGACGCTAAGGAAGGATAATTACACCCCAGAATGTTAAATAACGGTCAACTTTCAATGCAAAAACGGCAAAACCACTACACTCATTTGATTCTAAGAACAACAAGAAATTATAATAATACTAACGATGGGATATATAATCTATAAAGGCATACAAAAACACTAAAATTTTAGTTACAAAAGAAAATAAACTCCAAAACAATAATCAAGAAACAATATATTATACCACTACCATTAATATTATAGTCCAACCTAGCGCTTAACGGTGTTGCAGGTCGAGAACTAGTTAGTGTTGCCAACCCACTTCCCCTACTTTCCTGTATTTTTCCACTTTGATCACTTTAAAAAAAAAAACTAGGCACTTAATCGAAAAAGCGGGCCTTTACCCGCAACATAAATTTAATAAAGAATTAGTGAAAATTTATTTTGTATCGATACGATGTTTCTACGAGCCACAATATTGTTTCTACGATTGCAATTGACAGATGTAGGTGACTTGATCTGGGGATAAAATGGCCGCACAACAGAAAGGTGGAGTAAGGCGGGTTGCCTACGTAAAGGCATAACAGTATGATAAAACAGAGCAGTAACTTTTATTTTGTTGAGAATGATTAAAACAATATTTGGCAATAATAAAAATTAATACAAAGGGCATAAATAAAGGGATTTTTGTTTATAAAAATGTACATAATATAAAATATGTAAAATTAAAACGAAAAATATGAAAAACATTTTTTTTTAATTTTGTTATTCATTAAAATAATTTTTTAAAAAGATTAAAAATTAAATTGTTAATTAATACCTCTAAAGGTACAATTCATTAAATTGTAATTAATAAAAATATGGAAAATTAAAAAGTATGCTCCCAAGCGTGAATTTCACAGGGCAAGTGATTGAAGTAGAAGCAGAACGAAAAAATGCATACAAAATAAGGTTTTTAAAACGTTAATTGTCGTAAGTAATTGACTTTTACAAAATCGGTCTTTTGCATTCATTCAACAGTATATTAATTAATTTGAAAGTTTTGGAATAATAAAGATACATTATACAAATTACTGTCCTCATTTGAAAAAAATAATATTGTAGTAAATAGTATAAAAAATTATAGATATAAAAAAATCAAAATCATGTAATATTTTTTCATTTCATTCTATGCTAAGCCAAAAGTTTTTTATTAAAAGATTTTATTTAACAAATGCCAAAATGCGAGATTTTCTTATTTGTGTAAAAAAATTGGAAAATTATTAAACAAAATTTTACGTATATTATTTTGTTAAAGAGTTTGTAATTATTTTCAAAAATAATAATATTTATCACAAGAATGTAATTATTTAAAATTTTTTAAATTACCTAAACTCTTGTCAGAAATTCAATTATATTCAAAAAATCTAAAAAAAATTATGGTCTATATTTCCAATAACCTTTATAAATAATTAACAATAATCTTGGACAAAGTTTAATTATTTTGAGGAATTTAAATAAAATTTATCACAAGAATTCAAATATTTTCAAAAATTTTAATAAACAAGTTGTATATCCAAATGTTCATTACATAAACATTTTGCTTTCTCCCCAGGTGGTACACGATAACTAAAAGGCATAAAAATGTTAACATCTTCTCAAATCGATAACTAGAAGTTATCAAAAAGGAAAGTGTGCCCGCTGGGTCTTTACGATAAGAAGAAAATAAATTTCTAATAAAAGTGTGAATTTTTCGTCTTTAATTGTGATTAATTTCGTAAATTCAAATACAATATATACTTTATATATATCAATCGATCCGTTTTAATGCAAAGAATAAGATTTTTGAAAAAATTAGTAAAATTTTATTGTACAACAATATAATGTTGATGAAAGAACTGATTTTTTGAAAAAAATGGGAATTTTTCAACTTTTATTGTCATTAACTCTATAAAATCTCATAAAATTTTTACTTTATATTGACCAATCGATTCATCTTGGTGTAAATTTGAAAATTTTGTAAATTTAACGACTACAAAGCTTCCTCACGAGGAAGCAAAATCGTGTCAAAATTTCAATTATTTTCTAAAAAATTCTTATTTCGATGATTTTTAATATTTTTTACAGTTTTGTGGCGGGCGAGAATCATGCGCCTCCGAGTTCCCCCACTCCGCCGTCTAAAGGTGGAAAAAACTATGCATGTACTTTCACTTGATATAAGTGCAAAGTAAAAGCACAAAACCTTATGTTTAATTTTTTTTCATAAAATACATATATTGAACTATAAGTGGTGTGAATTGCAATTAAAAATATTGATAAATAACTAGTCAGGAATTTTTTTAAAAAAAACTCCCCCCCCCCCCCCCTTGAAGCTATAATTTAACCGGAAGCAATGGTCATCGAAAAACTACGTTTCTCGAACTTTGACGATTGTTTACACTGTTTTTTGCAACCGGAAATCGAGAGCAAACAATGGGGCTCTTACATGGGGCCCCCAAACTACAAGAAACTATTGAGACTTTTCAGGTTGCACTTTTGTGCACTTTTTGCACTCACCGACTGGCCTAAAATAGGGACAACGAAAAAGTTCGCTATGACAGCAAACTCGCATAAATTTTTACTAATGTTTGCTGCCACAACTAACATGTTCGCTGCCACTGCAAACTTCTTAGTTGTGGTAGCTAATTTTCAGAAATTTCACAGCAAACATCTGTTTACTGCTGGAGCTAATTTCTTTTTTTCCGTGTTCCTTAAATGGTAAAAAAAACTAAAAAAAATCCCAAAATAATACTGAAAATCGAATTTTTTAAAGGAATAAAAGTTAATCAATTGATTTTAACCTATTTGCACTCAAATATACTTAAAAAACAAATTTATACACAAAAAAGTCGTAGTTTCCAGAAAAATCACTCTATATATATTTTTTTTGTGCGCTTTTTTGACAAAAAATCAATATTCCGACTCTATTATCTCCGACATTTTTGCATATGCAATTTTGTCACCAGAGACTTTTTTTCGCCGCTTTGCATCAGCTACAACTTTGCTATTGACAACTTTTTGCCCATTCCAAAACTTTTCAAGTTATTTGTAGTAATTTTTTTTTTTTTAAGTTTTTGGACCCGACCAATCTTAAAACTTTTAATAAAATCTGTATTTTATAGTAATAGCTAAGAACAATTTTAACTATTTATTTTAAATTTTTGTTATTTTTTGCATTATAACAGAATATTACAATATTTTTAAAAACAATTAATAAGTCGAAATGCGTTCACTTTGTTTACTATTTTATTTGGTTTTTTAACAAAGGGTTTTTCAAAAAAAATATTTCCAGAAAAGGAAAATTATTTTCACTAAAATTCGAATTTTTAGGTTTTTAAAAACTGGATTATTCGAAAAAATATAAATTTTGCTGCAAGATTTCAAGCTAATCACTTTAGCGGTTTTGAGGGAAACATGCACACCGTAACAGTATTTTTGTAACATACAATTCAGTGATAATAGCGGTAATAATTTCATGTTCAGTTCTGACCTTTTGATGAGTACCGCGATCAAAATATTAATAACTTTAGTTTTAATGCACAGAATTTAATGAAAATATGGAAAACATTCTCGGTAATATATACTTTTAAAATAAACAATAAAATTTTTTTCAATTTTTTGAGTCCCAAAAAGATATGTAACCCCTTAAGTATAATTTCACAATTTTACTCAACAACACCAAAAACATACATTTAAGTCTATACTTAATTTTGCAATCTTTATCAAAAGCATGTAATGAGAATGTAATCTTTAAAGTCGTAGTAACTTTAAAATAAATAGTTTTATAAAACATATAATTCGAAACAGGAAGCAAAACGCCTTCACTAAAACTGAATCAGTGAAATTTCACTGTGAATCAGTTACTCAATTCTCACGAAATCAGTGAGGAGTCAAACTTTTATCCCACTTAAATGGAAATCCGATATTTTTTATATAAATGTATAATAATGGAGATTAAAAAAGGGTACGTTTTTTTGTCATAAACAAATGCAATAACTCAGCCGTCCAAGAGTTGAAAAAACTATATATGTATTGTTATACTTGATATAAATGAAAAATAAAAGCATAAAATAAAACAATCAATTTTTTTCCATAAAATACATGTATTAAACTGTAGGTGGTGCAAATGTCATTTAAAAATATTAATAATTAACTAGTGAGGAAATTTTTGAATTTAAAAAACTAATTCCTCCACCCTTGAAGCTACCCAGGCGGAAAAGTCGGACGAATGCCGGATCAACCAACCGTCAAGAATCCGCGCCGATTGATTTGGAGAGTCAATGCCGGTACAGGCAGTCTGTACCGATTCGGGTGTTAATGTCTGCTGGCGCGGTACAAAGACGGATCCGACCGCCGGATCAAAATTTATACTGTGGTATAATGGCTGTGCGTCCAGCTCGGTACAGATTTCATGCCGCCGAACAACCGGCGTTGTACTGGCATTCGTCCGTCTGACAACCCGAGCGGTACAGACATTCTACCGACTGCGGACTAATATCATTTATGTTCTTATTATTAAGATTTCAATTAATAATAATATGCTAAGAATATGGCTATCGTCATTTTTTTTTAAAACAATTTAATGTTTTCTAAAATAATTTTTTTTAATTAACACATTATTCAGAATTTTCAGAAATATATTTTTTACAATGCAAAAATTTAGCTATAGTCTTATTGTTTCAATAAAAATTAATAAAATAATAATTATAGTAATAAAATTTTTAATCTATTATGTTGTAAAAAATTTTTGTAGGAGAATTGTTTAAAGTTTAAATATTAAAAAAAGAATTAACAATACAATAGAATATAAAATTTAATTTTAAAAATTAATGAATTTGAAAAATAGGTTTTAATTATATTTTTATTTATTAATTAACAAATAAATTAAAGAATTAAATTTTTTGTTATAATCAAATTTTTTAAATATTTATAAATAAAGTATACAGATAATTATTTATAAATATAAAAAAATGAATAATAAAAATAATAAATAAATATAATAATAATAATAATAGAATAATTAAAAAAATTTTAAAATATTTTTTAAAACCCTAGATTTATTTACATAATATTCATAAAATGCTAAAATATTCCAAAGTATTTGTAAAATTATTATTTATTGTTTGCTTCGTAGCGGTATTACATATCGACATTATTATGCTCAGATCCGCATGCGAGCGAATAGCGTAGTGGTTAGCGTGTTAGACTTCGGTGCTTCGATTAGGAATAGCTTGGGCTTCGTATCCCACTTGCGAGCGTTTAGAATTTTAATGTGTAAAAAAAATGTAGAATGTGTTAAAAATGCTGGAAATGATCTATAAATAAATATTAATTAACATGCACCATGCATAGTTAATGAAATATTTTTTTATTTTATTTTTCAATAGAAAATATAATTTAGTCTGGCTAGACGGGCGAATGCCAGTAGAACGCCGGTCCGCTGAAGCGAGTCGTCTTTGAAAGAATATTTGGCCCGCCGCGGTTGCTAGAGCGGACGAATGCCGGTACAACGCCGGTTGTTCGGCGGCATCAAATTTGTACCGAGCCGGACGCGCAGCCACTACAACACATTGTCATGTTCCAGTAGAAAGCCTGCACCGATCCGGTTGTCTCGCGGACGAATGTCAGTACAGTCTTACCGACGTCTGTACAGGCGCGGTACGATGCCAGTGGTAAATTTCCGCCTGGGTAGTAGGTCGGATTTTTTTTGAAAAGATTTGTGAAAACACATGAAATTTAATGCCGTTTATACCAAATTAATAAAGGGAAAATTGTCAAAAAAACAAAAAAACGTACCCTTTTTTAATCTCCATTATTATACATTTATATAAAAAATATCAGATTTCCATTTAAGTGGGATGAAAGTTTGACTCCTCTAGTGTACTTTAAAAAAAAGAAAAATTACATGTTTTTAGTTAACAAATGGAATTATGCATAAACTATTTATCTGATCGAGTTGAATTTTTTTTGGGATTTATTCAGCTTCGCAAGGAGAATATTCCTGCTGAATTATTAACAATGTTATTAAACAATTAAAAAAGTGCTATTTTTAATAGTTTAAATTCATTTGCAACTAAACTAATTAATATTTTTTAACGTACGACCAGTCATTTGAAAGCTATTTCCAAGCTCTACAACTTTCAATAACATTTTTTTCCTCTAAAATGTAACCCGTAGCGTCGGTCATCGAAAAACCACGTTTTCCAAACTTTGGCGATTGTTTACACTATAATTTAATAATTTTCCAATTTTTTTACACAAATAAGAAAATCTCGCATTTTGGCATTTGTTAAATAAAATCTTTTAATAAAAAACTTTTGGCTTAGCATAGAATGAAATGAAAAAATATTACATGATTTTGATTTTTTTATATCTATAATTTTTTATACTATTTACTACAATATTATTTTTTTCAAATGAGGACAGTAATTTGTATAATGTATCTTTATTATTCCAAAACTTTCAAATTAATTAATATACTGTCGAATGAATGCAAAAGACCGATTTTGTAAAAGTCAATTACTTACGACAATTAACGTTTTAAAAACCTTATTTTGTATGCATTTTTTCGTTCTGCTTCTACTTCAATCACTTGCCCTGTGAAATTCACGCTTGGGAGCATACTTTTTAATTTTCCATATTTTTATTAATTACAATTTAATGAATTGTACCTTTAGAGGTATTAATTAACAATTTAATTTTTAATCTTTTTAAAAAATTATTTTAATGAATAACAAAATTTAAAAAAAATGTTTTTCATATTTTTCGTTTTAATTTAACATATTTTATATTATGTACATTTTTATAAACAAAAATCCCTTTATTTATGTTTTTTGTATTAATTTTTATTATTACCAAATATTGTTTTAATAAAACAAAATTTTTTATTTTTAAATTAAAAATTTTTTTTTTCATATTTTTCATTTTAATTTAACATATTTTATATTATGTACATTTTTATAAACAAAAATCCCTTTATTTATGCCCTTTGTATTAATTTTTATTATTGACAAATATTGTTTTAATTATTCTCAACAAAATAAAAGTTATTGCCCTGTTTTGTCATACTGTTATGCCTTTACGTAGGCAACCCGCTTTACTCCACCTTTCTGTTGTGCGGCCATTTTATCCCCAGATCAAGTCACCTACATCTGTCAATTGCAATCGTAGAAACAATATTGTGGCTCGTAGAAACATCGTATCGATACAAAATAAATTTTCACTAATTCTTTATTAAATTTATGTTGCGGGTAAAGGCCCGCTTTTTCGATTAAGTGCTTAGTTTTTTTTTAAAAAGTGATCAAATTGGAAAAATACAGGAAAGTAGGGGAAGTGGGTTGGCAACACTAACTAGTTCTCGACCTGCAACACCGTTAATAACTTACCTTAATTATTTTTAAGGCTTTTTATGTAAATTTATTAATAAGTACTTCTGTACGATAGGGTTTATTTGAAACCCGTTTATATTCAAATAAATAAATAAATATAAGCTAACCCTAACAAAATTCGTATAAAAATTAAACAAAATCTAACAATAGAAAACGAAAATAATAAACAAATGCAAACTGAAGTACAAATCAGGCCGGGAAAGGTCTAATGCATTTCGTTGAAGCATTGGAATTAGTTTTATTCTTGACTTTTGGCGGCGCTACCGGCGCACTAATACAGGTACCGCCTGTATCGCGATACACTATACAGACGAATACAAATATTTTGATTGTAAGCAAATTATTATTTTTAAATTGAAACATTAATTATAATAATTAGATGGCAAAGATTCGCAAATTCGATTGCGAAAAATAAAGAACTAAAGGTGTGAGTGTCAAAGCAGTTATTATATAAATATTTTGTCTGTTAATATCGTTAAACAGTGCAAAATATTGCTTTCAGTATACATCTAACCTCACTTTTTTACGGAATTGCATATAAATGCAATTCTTAACATTATACTGTTTATGACAGTTATTCCTCTAGTTCCTTTTATTATTTTGTATTTACATCGGGCAATATTAAATGGTAAATATTAAATACAGGATTATTAAAAATAAATAAATAATTTTAAAATTACAATAACATTTTATTTCTGAATACCTGTCGTATGGTTTTATATTTCTCCAGGAGATTGTTGTACTGTAATCTTATAGTCTAATACTTCTGCAGTTTGGTGAAATTGTGGCTCAGTCTTTAAAAACTTATAGCTAATATTCTGCATACAAAATTTTTCTCTTAACTCCATTAATATTGACATTGTTATTACCTAGTATCACATTTCGATGATTTTTTAATCATCATTTTTCTCGAATATCTTATTAATGTTATTGTGTGATGTGACATTATGTAGAGTACGAAAATCAGTCTCTTTATTTATACTATTTGCCGTCAAATTTTTGTTTGAATGCGGTATCATTTTTACAATATTAAGATCTACATTATTTAATAATAAAGCTTCTTTCTCAAATTTCTTAACATTAATATTATTATTCGGTATTTAATAAAAAAACATTTCCCGGAGCTGATATCCATTTCGTACAACGTTCCTTATCTCTAGGGAAAGAATAAAAAGGACCATTCGAGGACTTTCAAGAAATCACTGCACACTTTTTGCCCATCACTTTAAACGCCACCTCAGGAATCTGTAAGCTTGCTAAAAGCTTGTCTAACCATGGCAAAGTTCAATGAGCTGTGTGCAACAGCCCTCCCCACTATTGATATCTTATATGATTTCAGGGTGTGATCAATAATTGTGAACGAAAAACGAATGAGTTTTAATTGACGTGTCTTATGAGACAATCAAATTGATTTTAGATAATTTTGTATTAAACTCCGAAAGTGGAGTTTTCTTTTATTTGTGTCTTTTTGAGAAGTGTTTATCTTTCAAAAAATTTCGTTATAAATATTATAATTAATAATCATTTGTTATTATACTTAAAAACAAAAGTGAATGTAAAGTAGTGAATTATAAAACAGTGTTCAGAGTCATTATTTGATTTGTTTTAAAAAATATATATTTTGTGTTTATTAAATTTAATTCGAATTTAAGTTCGGTGACCCCGAAAGGACCTCGCACAAAATACATTAAAAATCCCTTTCGGTCAAATTGTTTGAAACTTTGGTAAAATGAAGTTCAAGTGATTCTGAACAAAAGCCTTCTGGTTTATACCCCCCTTTCCGGGTTCGTTTGCCCGCTAGAAGCATTTGAAGGCTGTAATTTGAGAGAATTTCATCTAATTGAAATGCATTTTTTTGGTGTCACTTAATAGATAAACGTTTTTGAGGTCTCTGATATTGCAGAGTAGTATTCGTAATATTGCCATGCAATGTTTGCTACATTACCATGTTATATTTTGCAATAATAATCTATTGCAATATTTTAAATCGTGAATATATTTTATATATTTTGTTTACATTATTTACATTTTCACAACCTTGATACTTCATTTCTCAGAAAAATGGAAACAAAGTATGTATATATACATACTTACTCACTTTTCGCTTTTCAAAGGTAATCTTTTAAACTTAATATAGTTTTGAAGTTGTATAAAAGTTGTGTTGGTGACAGTGTAGTTCTTTGTTAATGATTGAGACAGTTTAATCGTGAGTGTTACACTGTACTACTCGTGTTACCTGCATCTTTTGTTTTTTAGGATACGCTAGGCATGAAGATAATGTAAAATATCCATCACTTAAACTATTGCGAAGCATTCAAGATGCTGCCATGAATGCCAACCCCATTGAAATAATAAATGTAATCGACTAATAAATGTTTGTAAGCAACCAGTTGCAGAAATAATTTTTCCACTCCTTATCTCTTAGCGTCACTACTTTTTCATAAACACTCAAATAAAACACCAAATGTTAAACATATTGCCTCAATATTGCAAATGTTACTTATGGTAATGTAGCAAACATTGCATGGCAATATTACGAATACTGCTCTGCAATATCAGAGACTTCAAAAACGTTTATCTATAAAGTGACACCAAAAAAATGCATTTCAATTAGATGAAATTCTCTCAAATTACAGTTTGTTACTTTCACCTTCAAATGCTTCTAGCGGGCAAACGAACCCGGAAAGGGGGGGTATGAACTAGAGAGCTGTTGTTCAGAATCACTTGAACTTCATTTTACCAAAGTTTCAAACAATTTGACCGAAAGGGATTTTTAATGTATTTTGTGCGAGGTCCTTTATGTTTTTGAATTAAGACATTTGAATAAAAAGAAACTAAAAGAAATAACATCATCAAGAATTTTCATGTGTAAAAATAAATTATAATTCATTGAGGAATATTTTCAACTTACAAAAAAAGGAATTTACAAAACAAAAGGATTTCTATCTTTATGACAGGTGTGGATCATATAACACCTGATTCAACACATCATTATTATCAAACTAAAATAAATATAGATTTGGTGAGTCGAGTTATTACTATTTATATTTATATACATTAAATAAATATACATAATTACAATATTATTAGACACTTTTAATTAAAGGGACATTTTGTAATTAACGTTAATTTATTAATTAATAAGTTAGTTGTTTTATTATCTGGGAATAAAACTGAACTAAAGTAAATTTCAATTTTGGGGAAGAAACAAATTGTATTATAAAATAAATTCAAATACATGAAGTTTTAAGAAATAAAACTTTTGTATCGAAAAAGTATTGTTTAATTCATTTAACAATTTATTAATATTGAATAAACTTTATGTTATTATTAGAGTTGTGCAAAAAGCTTGATCGAGTATTTCAAAGCAGCAATCCTCAAAAAACCCTTAAAATTTCGATTTGGGCCCCTTAAATGATTTTTAACAACAAACGCGCTAAGTCTAAGTTGGTGCAAACTGTGGACCTTTGTTTCTGTACCACTGTTTTTTCAAATTGAATTTTTTCATTTGGGTTGGATTCATGTCACATACTATTGCCACAGTGATGAACAATTATAAGTGTATTGGCCTGACTAGTCAAAGCCATTTAAAACAGAAGAAGAAGAAATGTAATAAATCGATTACTACAAGCATTAATGTTTTGACAAGTGCAACGTGTTCATTAATTATAAACAATTATTTTAATTCATATTTTTATGAGTTATTCTTAGTTTTTTCAATGTGATTGTAATTTTATCGTAAACACTAAATGATATCCCTTTAGACTCATTTAGACTCTTTTCCCTTAAAACTCAGAATGAGTCGAAGGAGTACTTATAATTTTTTATGCAGTTCAAAATAAGTCTCATATGCGACTCATTTTGAGTTCGGTTTTTTCTTTAGAATTTCTTTATTTTGTCCCAGAATAACCATGAGAACAACAATTATAATATAATTATAATATAATATAAACAATACAGAATTAATATGATTACAAAAAGAATCTTAGACTTAAAAGAATCACATTAAAAAAGGATTATATCCAGATATGTAATCATGTTATAGAATGAAGTCGCATGATCTACAACTTTAATTCAATGAGTATTAACATATAAAAATTAAACCTATATCTAAAAAAACAAGAAACTATCCAAAACAGCAAAAATCAGTTATTAATAGCAATTAAATATTTATGAAGTTTTAATTTAAAAATACGAATACTATCCGCTCCAGTAATCGAGCATAGAAGAGAATTCCACAGATCAGCAGCAGTTACAAAAATGAATTTTTATATTGTTCAGTTCGACAAAGAGGTATCCTAAGAACATTGGTACTCCTTAGTTCTCTGGAAGTAACCTCACTTCTGAATGTAAATTCATCAAATAGATAAAGAGGTCTTTTAGTATGAAGAATCAAATAGGTAAAACATCCAATAAATAATAAATCGTCGATTTCTGACCTTCAAACAACCCCAGTCTTTCACGGTAAGGAGATATGCGCACATCACTCTTCAAATTAAAAATAAATCTTATGCATGAGTTGAGGAGTCTCTCAAGTTTATCATTGAGTTCATCTGTCAGATCATTAAAAACAGCACAGCAGTAGTCCAAATGAGGAAGAATTAATTATGAAACTAGTTGAGTTTTTAACTGGATAGAAAGAGCTCTTCTATTTGATTTACATTGTTGCAAGGTTGCATAAACATTTCTACAAATTAATCCGATATGCTTATCCCAGGAAAGAATTTGACGAAAAGTAACACCCAAGTTTTTAACAGATAATCATGAGGTTTTCATTAATTTATCGTTAATTTAAGTGTTTAACTTTATTGGTTCTTTAGAAAAAGAAAAGGGCCCATTTTGTCGGTCATTTGCAAAAATATTCCGTATTTTTTAAATGGAGGGTCAAAAAAATTAAAACCTCTTGATTTGTCATCTTTAAAGACAACAATTATTATCTGAATAACTTCCCAGAAGAACCAAAGATATCACAATTAATAGGTATCACAATCTTTAATTCCGTTTTTCTCGAAATGAGGTATTTGTCACTATAAACTTTAAAATTCTGTAACTCATCGAATTTTTGACCAAAAAAGTTGTATGACCACTCAAAATTTTCGTAATTTTGCAAGGAATTCGCCCATATAGAAAAGTCCAATAGTGCCAAAATGGGCCCTTTTCATGTGGACGTCGACATATAATTACCTTTTCTTAATAATTTAGTAATTTTTAATGAATTCGTACTCAGTAAATAAACGATTTTTAATTTTTAATGGTAAAAATATTTATTATCTTTGATTACAAAAAAGAATGAAATGTATAATTTTAGATTGTGTTTATGGTGCGAATTACAATTTGATTAAAATAGTACTTACAATGATCTCTGTTTCGAGGGCAGATACAATGATGAATTTTTGACAAGGAATATATTTCCTATAGTCGTTGACACTGCGAGGTTTTACAACTCTTAAAAAAGAACGGTTGGGACTTTGTCACAGTTTTCAGTTCTTATTCTCCGAAAGCACACACGTCACGTTTGCAAATCGTATCTCGAGAATAGTAACGATGACTTTGTATCGAAATAAACTGACGGATGACAATGGATTTGCATGGGTTTTTATAGTAGCAAATCTTCCCTAGTGGGAGACAATAGATCAAATATCATCCCCATCTCTAAGCCTGACTCCTAGATCATCCCAAGAATTAAGTCACTTCTTGGAGCTTTGTGACTACCTGCACCACATATAGTATATCGCGAGTATCACTATTCCATGAGATAGTAAACATTCCCAGAAAGAAAACTAAGCTCATGCCTTCGCAACATAATAATATGAGTCAAGTCCACTCATAATATACATATAATATGGTTTATAATTTATGTTGGTGTGCATCTAAATATCGAATCTCATAGCTTTAGTTTTATTAAGAGTAAGATAATTTATTACATTTATTTTGTCAACTATGAGGATCGATATGCAGATGATCTATTAAAAAAAACATTCTATACTCTATGCAGCTGCAAAATAATTCTTAGAAAATAATGCATAGAGAATAGAAAGATACATATTGTTTAATATTAGAATCGTATAATATTAATTTTGAAACAAGAGTATTGCGTGAGAAATAATTAGTAAATTAAATATTATTTCTTATTTAATTGCCTTTTGTTCTATCACAAAATTATATTCATTTGAAGGTTTATTTTAATTTTGATGGATTATTAAAAGTAATAATATCATTTCTCTAATAATTTTCTACATAAAAATATAAATAATTATATGTGGTCAAATATACTATTTAAAAATTTACAGCTAAAAGTTGGTCAATTTTGATGTAAAATATAATATTGTTAATAATTATTGAACAAGTTACACTGAAAAGAATTTTTTTGCTTCAAATAACCGATTGTTTGATTATTATCAATTAAGTATTTATAATTGAATCAAATAATATTTGATTTTGGACTCAATTGAATGGTATTTGCTTCAAATACTGAAATTATTCGTTCAAATACCTCTAATTGACTCCAATAAATATTATTTAAATCAAATAAATATATAATTGAATCAAATAATATTTGATTTTGGACTCTATTGAATGGTATTTGCTTCAAATACTGAAATTATTCGTTCAAATACCTTTAATTGACTCCATTGAATCAAATTAATTAATCAAATCAATTAATCGGTTATTTGAATTAAATAAATTTTTTACATTGTAAATAGAAATACACGAAACCTGTATTAACAATTGGTTACAAATGTTATTAATATTATGAATAATAAAAATTATTATTATAGATAATTATTATAAGATTTAAAAGTTCTTATCTATTTTATAATAAAAAAATATTTATCTATATTTAAAACATTTGTAATCAGTAACATTAATATAGTCTAGTAACAATAAATTTCGTTGAAGTAACAATTTAGTAAAATTTTGAAGTACATGTGAACTTAAAATTAGAAAACAAATCAGAATGTTAAATTTTGTGTACTTTGAAAGCACTTGCTACTCTTTTTCCTTCACCAATTTTACACGATGATTTAAAAGTTTATTTTCCATAATTTTTGGAAGTTGACTATCTTTAAGTGTTGTAGTTGACGTAGAATTTTCATTTTGAAGTGGTGTAAGATGTGCAGATTGTAGAAATGACGAATATATGAATGGATACTCCTGTAAATTAGGTAAGGATATAAGTTTGAATAAGTAGGTACATGAGATGCTTGATAAGGAAGTGGTCGAATAGGGGGCGAAGGAATTAAATCTGAAAATTGACTTTGTGAACTTTGTTTTAAAGATGGAGGTTGATGAATTTCAGCTATGGTCGTGAATTTAGAGGATGGTAAAGAATATTCCAAAGGTTGTTTAAGTTGTGAAGGTTCATGAATTTCGGCTAAATTTGAAGATTGAGAAGATAGTGAAAGGTTTTGCGAATGCTGTAGTGTGTTGGATGAGTGGAGATAATTCGAATGTTGAATATTGTTTAAAGTTGTGAATGAGGGAGAAGATTGGTGATAATGTAAGTAGTCTATACTATCTGTGAATTGAGAGGATGATTGAGAACGATTATTTTCCGTTGCAATTGCAAATTGAGTATCATTAGTTATTACTGAAAGAGGATCGATGGCTAAAGATGGATCCAAGTACGAAAGAGGAGTTGTAGGATTAGAAGATGAAATTATTACGGACTCTATTGGCAATTTAGGTAAAGGAGGTGTAGAAGAGGGTGGATGGTGGACGTCAACTTGATCATCTTCTTTCATGATTTTGGTTTTTTTGTTTCTTTTTTGGTTTTCCTCTTCACGCCATTTGTTTGTAGCCTCTCCTCCAAAGGTAAATCTTTTCTAGTAAGAGTTGTCCTTCTGCAGTTAATATAGTTAAAAAACTTCTTCTTTTCAATTTCCTGTTGCTTTTCTGTCAATCTTCTTTCTTGCAACCATTGTAAGAATCCAACTGCAATAAAAGCAATTTCAATATTAATACGGAATAATTCAATAAAGAATAATAAGTGACGACAAATTATAAGATTTAAAAAATAATAAATTTACCATGAACTGCGTTCAACTTTATTTTATCAAGACTAGGTTTTTAGCAGCTTTACATCTATTATTAGCTTTTCCCTGTATTGAATGAGATTTTAAGACATCTTCTCCAAAGACTAATTCTGCCAATCCTCCGACGAAATAAGATACTTTGTCCTGAGCTGATACTTTTAAAAGGTCATACTTGTCCTTATGAATTGGTACTGTATCATTCAGCATGATCTGAAAAATATTTTTGATTGTTGAAATATGACATTGTATATTTTATTTCCATGTTGTACTTATAATAACCATATATAATTAATGTATAATTGAAATGTATTTTTAAGAAAAAAATAATTTAGAAACATTTGGTAACGAAAAGAGGTTATGATGTGGGTAATAACTTACCACTTACTTTGAAAACTATGATACTCTAACTTATCGACTTAACAAGTTTATGTGATAATTTAACGCCAAATTATATTTGTTAATAATTAATTTAGAGCAACATTGTTTTTGAAAGTAAAAGATGATTCATTACAACCTCTTTTCAGTATTATAAAAAAAGTTGTAGAAGAAATTGTTTTAATAAAAGTTATGTTTTTCTAATCATAACATAACCATTATTATTTTTAAAAAAATTAATACTAACAAATTTTAATTATGCAAGTGTAAATTAATTATTTTTTTAAAGACTGCATTCTGTTGGAAACCACCTTAAATATTTACTACTGTCTATACTCTCTAAATATGAAGCAGGGAAATTTGTCTGAGAATCAATTATTCTCTTCTCGCTATTTGAATCAGTGGAATTTCACTGAAAATCAGTTAAAAATAACTGAAATTTTCAATATGTGTGACAGAAATTGTAGTAGTTTTTTAATTGGTGAATCAGTGAAAAATGACTAAAATTTAAATCATTTTTAACTGATCTTCAGTGAAATTTCACTGATTCAGTTTTAGAGATTAAGTCTGTATTAGTAGAAAGTTATTAATTAAATGGTGAAAATTATTTTACTAGCAAATAGTGAAGTTTTACTAATTGATAGTAGAACTTTACTAATAACTGATTAGTAGAATTCCATAATAACTATTAGTAGAACTGTTTGTTAGTAGTCGATAAAACAGTTTTATTAATTCATTTAGTGAAGTAAGTTACTTCTAATTAGTGAAATTCTACTAAAACATTAGGAAAATTTTACTAACAGTTAGTAATATTCTACTAATTAAAAAGGGAAAAGTCGTTCATGAAAACTACTAAAAATTAGTAAAATTTTAGTATTTCTTATAGTAGAATTCTACTAATTCGGATTTAGAGAGTAGATAAATTTCTTAACTTGTATTTAAAACATGGTACATACCATACGAGTAGGAACGTTTGCGTTTTGTTCAGCTAATGCCTTTTCCAATTCTGCAAATAAAATATATTATATTAAATTTATATACGGGGCAAAATTCCTCAATTGTCCTAACTAAAGTTTGTGCAAAAATTAGCCCGATTTGAAGACTTTCGATTTTAAGTTAGGACAATTAAGGAATTTTGCCCCATACATATTATTCCTATATGTACTGTTTAATACGTACCTTTATTTCTTTTGTATGAACATGACACTTGTTGTTCTAATTCCTGAATTCGTTTTTTCTTCTTACTGCATGACTCTTTTAGTGTTGTTGTAAGAGTTTCATATTTTTTGAGTTCCTCTTCTAGATGCAATATTTTAGATTGCAACTCCAGTACCATTAATTTCTAAAATATACGCATAATTATATTAATTTTAAAAATTGTAATCACTATTTTCATCTATAAACACCTAATATAAATTAATACTCCTTTCTATATAATATTGAATTCTTTTTGTTTCAATACAAACTGAAAACAAATATTACAATTCTTTTTTTTAAATAAGGTATATTGATTACATTAAATACTTACACTTGGTGAAATATTTTGTCCTTCTAGATCGTATTCTTCACTATTTTCGCCTTGTAATGTTAAAATATTTTCTTTTTTTATATTAGATGACTTCTTCTTATTGGTATGCACCTAACGAGAAATAAAATCATATTATTTATAAATATTACTATATTTATAAATTATTATTATTTATAAATTATTTATTCCTTTCTGTAAAAAATGTCTAAACTATACTTTAAAATTGAACAAATTAAAAAACATTACATAAAAATAAAACTTACTTCTCTGTTATATTTCGGATCATATTTTGTATCATATGTGGTATTTTCCTTCTCTTCAAAATCCATTATTTCTTGTTCAAATTTTGATGTAACTTCTTTTTCAGCATTTTTCGCATTTTTCTTCTTCTTATTATTATTCTATTCACGGAAAAACTTTTTTCTAGAGTCATTACTAAATTTATTCAAGAACTCAGGATATGGGAAAAATTTAGAACTTCTTTTAGAAAAGTTAAATATTCATTAAAGAATTTTCAGGAGTTTTTCTAATGGTTTGGAAATAATTGTTCTTGACGCTGCGACTGAGTTCTTCAGTCACTGCGCCCTGAAAAAGTCTCGAACTATTTAAGAAAGAAGACGAAGCGTAACCAATAGGTATACAGCGCCACTTGGCTTTAAACGCTTTAAAACGATCTAAAACTAAAGTATCGTAACGCGTCCCTGCAGCCGAGTGGCATAAGGCGGAGCGATCTTGAGTCTCGAGGTCTCAAGTTCCACTACTCAGGCGGGCAAATTTTTTTCGCTAATTTTAAATTTTTCTATTCTTAAACCAGTTCAGGACTTTTTCAAAAAAATTCAATAAGTGGTCCAGAAATGTACTACAGTTATCCCCGAACAGCTTAAAATAATGTTTCAATCTATGGTTTTGTAGCATCTCTTGTTTTATTTCCATATCCTGAGTTCTTGAATAAGTTTAGTAATGACTCTTGAAAAAAGTTTTTCCGTGTTAGAAAGATAAAATATTTGTTAATAGAAAATAATGCAATATTATAAATTCATTAAAAAATTAAATTATTTACTACGATATACGAGATTCAATCAAACAAAGAATATAATGACATTTTGCTTTTATTATATGACGTGTAATTAATACTGCTGATTACTCTTTAAAACTGAATCAGTGAAATTTCACTGAAGATCAGTTAAAAATGATTGACATTTCAGTCATTTTTCATTAATTCGACAATTAAAAAATAACTGAAATTTTCAGTAGTGTTTTAAATTGGCGAATCAGTAAAAAATGACTAAGTCAAATTTCAATGATTTTCAGTCCAATTTAACTGATTCAGATTTAGAGAGTAAGCAGTTATTTGGAATTCTTAATTTATAATTAATTCATATTTATTGAACATTACACTTTTTAGTTTTATTTAATATAGGGTCAGAATTCGTGAAATTTTCGCTAAAAATAAGAAGTATTTTTTTTAATCGAAATGTTGAAAAAACATTTCTATTTGCCCTTAGGAATAAGTCTACTAAAGGATAGAAAAAAAATATTCACTGTAATAAATTAGTGAACTTTCACTGATAAATTACCGTACATATGTTTTATATAAATTTTTTATTTAAATTACCGTATATGTTATGGTATTTCAGTGAAATTTCGCTAATTCAGATTAACTGGTTAATATATTAAACCTTATTTTCAGTCATACCGAGTTCTCGTATTGATCATTTTCAGTAGAGATATTTTCAGAAGTCATTTGGCCAAAATTTGTACAAGATATTCTTAAAAATCGTCATTTTAAATGTTTTATAAAAATTTGAATAGCTTCTCAAGTATTGAACGCTTTTTAATAATCTTAAGCTTATTTTAAAGGTCATTTTCTACGAAATATGAATTACTTATAGGCATTAACCTGTATTTTTTTTCTTAGAATAAGCATGACGATAAAGTGGGACAAAAAAAATTCGAAAAATTTGAAATAATATTAAAAGAAAAATAATTTGTAAAATTTAAACATATTTTTTTATTAAATTTTCTTTAAAAATCTACATCATATCATGTTTTATATATATATGTTCTAGAATAGTTTTTAGTACAAAAAAATTATTTCAAATTTTTCCAATTTTATTGTCCAACTTTGACGTCATGCTTATTCGAAGAAAAAAATTTCAGGTTAATGCCTAAAAGTAATTCTTGTTCCGTAGAATATGACCTTTAAAATAAGCCAAAAATTATTAAAAAGCGTTCATTATTTTGGAAATTATTCAAAGTTTTGTAAAACGTTTAAAATGAAGATTTTTAAGAAAATCTTGTACAAATTTTGGCCAAATGACTTCTGTAAGGTCTTATTCGTTTCAAAATGTTACCATATTTTAAAATATAAACCGAAAAAAATTTTAGATTTCATAAATTTTATGTTAAAAATTTTTTTTCATTCCTTTAAAAATGGATGGACTGACAATTTCGGATGGTACTGTTCTCCTAAAAATTTTTGAGAAATTTTTAAATATTACTCCCATTCTCTCTAAATCTTAAATTAGCTAAATTTCACTAATTTCCCAATAAGAATATCACTGATTATTCAATTAGCGTATATATACACGGAGAAAATTTATTCCTGAAAATTTACTGAACTTTGTTCGGTAAAACTGGGATGAAGTGTCAAAACTGTAAGTTTTAAGGAACAGGACTGTAAAAGCAATTGCATTGAAAAATAATGTAAAAAGAATAAATCTTATGGTACATGTATTAGCCGTTCACTTACAGTTCGGTAAAACGTAGGGTAAATGTACACTATACTTAGTTTTATTGAAAGTTCGGTAAAACGTAAGGCACAGTGTTCGGTGAAACTTATATTTATTGTACAGTTCAGTAAAACGTAGGGTAAGTGTTCACTATACTTATTTTTATTGAAAGTTCAGTAAAACGTAAGGTACAATGTTCGGTAAAATTTATATTCATTCAATTACTGAATAGTTCGGTAAAACTTGAAGAATAAAAAATAAAAAATAATGTCATTGCAGTAGTTCTACAGTAATACTGCCGTAAATCTTATTTTACCTACTTTAATCACTACCTAAACCCCCTACAATCATTCACGAACAAATACCTATTCATTACACCTGCCTACAGTACATTCTAAACGCATACATTAATACATACATCGCACGCTTTACATTATTGCTTCAGAAACTTTCAACTGTCCTTATATATGAATCTCAATTTTATTTCACCGCTTGTGGGAAAGATTCAAATTAATAAACAATAGTTGTATAAAATAAAAGAATCATCCATATTAAATCCATGTTACTGAATAATTTCTAACTATATTTAAGGTCAATTTATGAAATAGTTTCAAATTATTTTTTTATTGTTATAAAGAAAAATGTTTAAATTTGTATTTTATGTAATAAAACATTAGTTTATTAAAATTCGTATTATTTCCAAATTTTCATAAAAAAAGATTAAAATAATCTATCTAGTGTCAAACACAAAAAATTATTTTCCCTGACTTACGTAACTAGAGCAACTTAAGTAATTAATGTAAGTTACGCCACCAGAGTAAAATTTCGTAACTATAGAAACTTACATAATTAAAGAAAAATACTATAATTACATAACCAGACTAAATAACGTAACTACAGTAAATTATGTAAATGGTCAAACCTACGTAAGTTTTTTTAATTGCATAAGGTGTTATAGTTACGTAAGTTATGCAACTTTGATCATTTGTATAAGTTACATAAGTTTCATCATTTACGTAACTTGCGTAAGTTATTCTGGTTACGTGACTTATGTAAGTTTGATCTTTTACGTAAATTACATACGTAAGTTACGTAAAAATGATTATTTACGTAAGTTACGTAAACTTGATGAATTACGTAAGTTATTGTAGTGACGTAACTTGCGTAAGTTGTACCATTTACGTAAGTTACGCAAGTTGTACCATTTACGTAAGTTACGTAAGTTGTATCCTTGGAGTAAGTTACTGTAGTTACGTTACTTACTCTGGTTACGTAACATACGTAACTTACTGTAATTATGTAAATTACTATAGCTACGTAATTTACTCTGGTCACGTAAGTTACATTAATTACTTACGTTGCTCTTGTTACATAAGTATGCGGAAACAATTTTTCTGTGATTGTCACTAAATTATTATGTTTTTCAACCTTTTGTTTCGAGTTGACATGAAACTAAATAGTTTCAAATACTTTTGTTTTTGGATTATTTAAGAACTAAAAAGAAAGTAATTTGCTATTTAATTTCGTTTCAGAAGCGGTTTCTGCTATAAATGAAATTATTAATTATTAGTTAATCAGTACAAATAGGTTAGAAACAACTAACTATTAACGTCAAAGTTTTTTTTACTACGGGGCATTTAAAAAAGTATTTCAATCCTGAAAACTAACAATTCAGGCAAGTCAAGGAAGTTTTACCGAACTATTCCTGAAAACTAACACTCGAGTCAAGTCAAGAAAGTTTTACCGAACTGTCCCTGAAACGTTAGTGACCATCAAGGAGGTATTCAAAAGAAACGTTAAAATTTGATTTAATTTTCATTAAACGTTCAGTTTCAATTTTGTTTTAACTTTTACAGTACTAGTTTGTAAGGAATAAAGATATGACATTAAATTTTGAATATTATTCCTGAAAAAATAATTTAAAAATTATTAAAAATTACAGTTATGCCACTATATCCCAACTTTACTGAAGAATTCGGTAAAATATAAGGAACAAATTTTCTCCGTGTATGCTGTGAATTAGTGAAATTTCACTTTCATAATTTTGAAAGTCAACGAAAATATTTTAGAACTACATTTTAGGATCCCAAATTGCATGGATGATGGAAAAAAATTTCCTACTATTTTTCAAAGATGATTTCGAAATAAAAAATTGAAAACCAATATATTGTTTCCTAGATAAAACACTTTTCCAATTTAATAAAGAGTGATTCATAAATAACGTTGTACTTATTTATCCACTTTCTAAATTTGAATCAGCGGAAAGTCGCTGATTCACCAGCCCAGAGTATGCAGCTGAGTCAATCAGCGTATATACACTAATGAAACAGCGTATATGCACTGATTTTCCAGCGTATATACGCTGTTTGATCAGCTGCATACTCTGGGCTGGTGAATCAGCGACTTTTCGCTGATTCAAATTTAGAGAGCATGGTCCTTAATTTAAATTATTTGAATACTCTTATTGAAGGTTCATTACTTTTAATTACACACTAGTCACTTGTACTTGCGCGCTACGCGCGCCCCCTTTTTTTGCTATTCAATATTCAATATGGAAAAATTTTAACATTGAAAAAGTTTCTAACATTATTCTAAAGATGATTACATATTTATTGAAAGAATTTTATCTTAAAGCATTAAATTTTGTTTTATATTTTGTATTCCTAAATTGCACCAAGCAATTATTCAACAATCTTGAAACATGCTTATATAAGCTTACGTATAAAATTCCTTTAAGCTTAAAATGTTTAAATTATTCAAATTTTTCTCATTTTTATTTATAAAAAATATTTAAAAAATTTTAATTGTTAAAAAATTATGAGTAACAAATAGGATATATGCATAATTTTTATTTTTTTTTATTTTTTAGAGCGAAAAAATTTGCATTTTTGAACTTTGACAAAAGCATGGGGAAAATATGGGAGCAAAAGATTTAAAGTTTTCTTCCATTAGAGTAAAAAAAATCCAAATTTGAAGTCTGGCCAAAACATGGGGAAAATATGGGAGCAAAAAATTATGATTTTTTAACTTTTAGAGTAAAAAAATATCCAATTTTGAATTATAGCCAAAATATGGGGAAAATATGGGAGCAAATAATTTCAATTTTTTTTATTCTTTAGAGCAAAAAAATTTGCAATTTTTGAACTTCGGCGAAAGCATGGGGAAAATATGAGAGCAAAAATTATGATTTTTTTATCTTTCAGGGTAAAAAAATTTCCAAATTTGAATTATGGCCAAAATATGAGAAAAATATGGGAGCAAATATAAGGTAAACTTTAAAAATTCAAAATGTCGTATCCAATATGGTTGGAGATTTTTTAGAAAATGTTCTAAAATCAGAATGATGAATATTATCACTTGAGAATTTCTGAGGTCGCTAAATATAAATTTTAGATAAGAATTTACGAATTCATAATGGCGGATGTAATGGAGCTAAAGATTTTTTTTTAAATTGCTAAATCTGATAAATATTGTTAGTTGGGCGTTTTTGGGATTGCATAATACAAAACAAATACCAAAATTTAAAGTCATGTATTATTACATTAACACTACTGCAATTTAAACTACATTTTAAAAAGGTTGAAACACAAATTGCTTGTAACAAAAATGTTCAATTGATTTAAACCATCATTAAAATTTTTTTTCACTATTTTAGATTGTCTGTTTTAAATGTATAAATATAAATTTTAGAAACATTATTTAATAACATATTCAGTACATCCTTTTTCTCAATAAAAATGAAAAAAATATTATCAAAATAAAATTAAAAAATTATATTTTGAACAGGTAATCCTACGACTTTATGTACAGTTTTCCCGTTAGGAAACAGGGTGGCACCTATGCCTGTAAATGCCATGTTGCAAACATTTATTCCTTTACTCTTTAGTAAATGCCATAAGGTAGTATATAAAAGTCTTTCCAGATCTTCTACAACCATTAATATATAAGCATTTAGAACTATTACAAGAGGAATCTTTTATTACTTCAAATATATAATCAACAATATTTTTTTGTTTAACATTTAATTTAGTATAATTCTCCTCTCCTATCTTGATATGTTCCATAATACTTATATCATCAACCTGCTCAGGAAAATTTTTATCTATATCTAATAAACCCTGAAAATCAGTTATACAATATCCTTCATTCAATGACATTGATTTTATATTCCTATAAGCTATTTTTTCAGCTTCAATATTGTCAATTTTTGAATAGTCTTCTGACATTGGACCCTTCAATTTCTCCCAAAGTTTTTCCGGATGTACAGGATGACAATGAATAAGAATTCTTACAAATAATTGTCGAAATGAATAAGGCTGTTACACCCCGAGCGGAAGGCGAGGTTATAAGGTTAGGTTAATAACTTTTTGGAGGAATGGTAGGCTGAGTATGGTCAAGTTGGTAAAGCTTGACCTTTATTTTTAAGTAGGATCGTTTGTACTTGTCAAAACTACGGGTTTTGCGTTAAAACAAAAGAATATTCCCTTTTAATACATTTATTTAATGATTCAATAATTATGTTACAAATAGTTACATAAATGTTACTTACTTTTAGTTACAGATTAGTCGTAGATTTAAGGTTATAGCGCTGGTCGGTATAAGTTTGGTTTTCAAGGTGTTGTTTCAATTGAATGAAACTTGGAAAGTTTGTTTTGTTACACTTATGTAACGTTCACAACTTTGAGATTTTTGCGTTTGTTTCAAGAGTTAATACCGCTTCTAAGTGTTACTTTTCGTCACTTGCACCTATTACGGAAAGAAACTTGTTTCTAAGTGTGAGAAAAGCAACTTGCACAATAATCGAGTACAATTCTATCCGCAATTGCCGATTAAAGAAAGAATTATTGAAAAACTACAATTAATGAGACTTAACACGCAAAATACGACAGTTAATATATTGAAATTATAAATTCTAAGTGTCAAATTGCCTTTCTTGCGCCCCTTAGGGAAAGAAACTTGTTTCTAAGTGAAAAACAGAGTTGACTTGCACCTTAATCGAGTACAATTCTAAACCGCAATTGCCGATTAAATAAAGAATATAATAAAATCAAATAAAACTGAAGGGTCGCTCTACAATGACTACTGGTCTATAAAACCGCACCGGAACATTTGACAAGTTTTACAAAGAAAGCTTTGGTTTATATACTAACGAATTATTAAAAGTGGGAGGGTTTGTAGACAATTATGGGGATAAAAGTGTATTACCTTTTTAGAATTTACATTTCTGCTTATTATAGATCTATTTATAGTTTTGATTTTAAGAAGAATGCAGTTCTTCAAAAATCGACCTGAATATTTGCCTCGATTATGGAAAAAGTGAAGCTAGAGTTACAAGCAGTGAATCACGGAGCTCGGGTTACAAGTAGGTCATAGCAAGCGCGCTTGAGCTTACGTGAGTTACTCTTTGACTCGGGGCATTGTTTCTTATTTTTGTCAATTTCTATCTCTGGTTTTGTTTTTTAATCATTATTCTAATATGTAGGACGAAGTATAAAATTTCAGTTATAACTTCTATCCCAATTATCGCATTTTTAAGTCTTTTAACACGAGTATTATGTGTTTAACATAAGATAGTGAAGTTACATTACAGAAATTCCTTCACAATCAAAACAAAAATGTATCTGGGATGTAACAAAGGCATCATCCATAAAGTAGCTTCTTCCATTGTCCTAATCCACTCACTATTATCTTCTATAAGTTCTAATGCGAAACAGGCAGATGTAAAAGATTTATGAATAAATCCATTACCTGTTCTTAAACTTTGGAAAGAAGTAACTCCTTTTACTGTAAGCAACAATAATCCAAGGTGAAATAATTCAAATTGACGTGGATTAACCCTTTAAGGTCGGGACGGACACATTTCTGAGACAACTTTTGACGGTAATTTTCTCGTCGACCAATTGTTTTAAAAAATTTAGAATAATTATTCCTTATGTCTTGGACATCGCTCTTTCAGAATCTGCACTAGAAATTTAAAAAAAACTAAAAACCAAAAAGTTACGGACATATCGCGTCCAAAATGTTTAAGCTTTCAGATGGTAAAGTTTTTTTGGCTAAAATTCAAGATGGTGGATAAAAAATGGCGACCAAAAGTCAATATTTTATAATGTAAAAACCTCGTGTGCGAAATTTGTAAAAAATGCTCAAATTCAGTTGAAACTATTCACTCGGGGGTTTTTGGGGTCGCTGATTACGAATCTGAACTTCGTTTTAAAAAATTCAAAATGGCGGGTCCAATATGGCTGATGAATTTTCGTAAAATTCATCTAATTCCATTAATATTTCTGACTCGGGGGTTTCTGGGGTCGTAGATTGCGAATCTGAACTTCGTTTTAAAAAAATCAAAATGGCGGATCCAATATGTCGCACGAATTTTCGAAACATTGGTCGAATTCGATTAATATTTCTTACTCAAGGGTTTTTGGGGTCGCTAATTGCGAATCTGAACTTCGTTTTAAAAAACTCAAAATGGCGGATCAAATATGGTTGACAAATTTTCGAAACATTTATCATAATTTATAAAAATTCGTTTAATTATTTTACAATTTTTTATTATTATTTATTTTGGTATTTTATTATTGTTATGTCTTATTCTATGATATATTATATCATAAATTATTATAATTATTATAATTAAAACTAATAAAGGGTCAAAATAAGTGAAACCGGCCACTTGAATAATTTTTGTCTCCAATTTTAATGAGATGTTGAAGTTTTGGGTAATCATTTTATTTTCATTTTGTTATTACTTTGAAGCAAATAAAGATAATTAAGATAATTTTTTTAAATTAAAGCTTAAAGTCTATACTTTAAGGATTAAATAAAGCGATTGCTAGAAAATTAAATTTTTTTAATGTTATTAACAATTCTTTTAAACAATTGCAAATTGAAGAATGTTCTTAATGTTTTTGAATGATTAAATTACGATGTATTGATGAGCAAAACTCCAAGGATTAATTTAAAAAAAAGATAAATCAGTAACCTCCAATATTATAAAAATTGTGTAAATTTTTTTGACAAAATGCAGACAAAATTCGACTAGAGTAACTGGAAAAAGATAAAATTGCAAACGAATAAATATGATCATTTTTTATTTATTTATTTTTTTAATGGAGTCTTAGAAAATGTCTTAGAAAATTTATTGATAAATAACCAAATGACAGACTTTATCATTTTTCGACCATAATTTTGCAACTTAAATTGTTTATAACTTTTATAAATATTAATGGATCTTAAATATCCTAGTTTACACGAAAACTACACATTCAAGGAACATGCTGTCAAATTGCAAGTTATTTCGTTGAAAATTGTAAAAATGAGAGTGTAAACAAGTTGAAAATGTGTAGTTTCGAGAAAAACGCGTTTAAAGTTTGAAGGACCAAATATACAAAAATTTAACTTAAATTAACTTAAATTTAACTTAAATTTTAACTTTAACCTTTGATATGTAACAGTAGACATTTCTTATTACTTAAGAATTACTCTTTCAAGCGGTGCGAAAAGAAAAAATGTAAATTTTAAAATAAACAAATTGCAGTTAGGTAATTAATGAAAAAACATGAATTTTTGAGGTGGAAAGGTGATGTTATTCCTACTCTCCTGCTCGCGAGTCTATTCTTATCGCTTTAGACTATTTTTCCCGTATTTTTAGATAATCATACTAACCAAAAATTAAAAAAAAATAATTTCGGTATTCAAAAAAAAAATCAGTGGAATCTCCCCTTAAAAGAATTGTTAATAACAATTATAAATTTTAATTTTTTAGCAATCGCTTTATTTAATCCTTAAAGTATAGACTTTAAGCTTTAATTTTAAAAAAATTCACTTAATTATCTTTATTTGCTTCAAAGTAATAACAAAATGAAAATAAAATGATTACCCAAAACTTCAACATCTCATTACTTTCCGCCTAAAATATTTTTAAAAAATATTTTAGGCGGAAAAAGTGTACTCATATATCTACCAAAAATCATAGATGACTTGAAAATTGGAGACAAAAATTATTCAAGTGGCCGGTTTCACTTATTTTGACCCTATATTAGTTTTAATTATAATAATTATAATAATTTATGATATAATATATCATAAAATAACACATAACATTAATAAAATAACAAAATAAATAATAATAAAAAATTGTAAAATAATTAAACGAATTTTAATGAAATATGATAAATTTTTCGAAAATTTGTCAATCATACTTGACCCGCCATTTGGAATTTTTTAAAACAAAGTTCAGATTCGCAATCAGCGACCCCAAAAACCCCCGAGTAAGAAATATTAATCGAATTCGACCAATTTTTCGAAAATTCGTCCGACATATTGGATCCGCCATTTTGATTTTTTTAAAACGAAATTCAGATTCGCAATCAGCGACCTTAAAAACCCCCGAGTAAGAAATATTAATCGAATTTGACCAATTTTTCGAAAATTCGTTCGCCATATTAGATCCGCCATTTTGATTTTTTCAAAACGAAGTTCAGATTCGCAATCAGCGACCCCAAAAACCTCCGAGAAAGAAATATTAATCGAATTTGACCAATTTTTCGAAAATTCGTTCGCCATATTCGATCCGCCATTTTGATTGTTTTAAAACGAAGTTCAGATTCGCAATCTGCAACCCCAAACACCCACGAGTAAGAAATATTTATCGAATTAGATGAATTTTACGAAAATTCGTCAGCCAAATTGGATCCGCCATTTTGAATTTTTTAAAACGAAGTTCAGATTCGTAATCAGCGATCCCAAAAACCCCCGAGTAAATAGTTTCAACTGAATTTGAGCATTTTTTACAAATTTCGCACACGAGGTTTTTACATTATAGAAAATTGACTTTTGGTCGCCATTTTTTATCCGCCATCTTGAATTTTAACCAAATAAACTTTACCATATGAAAGCTTAAACATTTTGGACGCGATATTTAAAGGTTTTACGAACTTCTGCGGACTCACTACCTGCGAAAAAAATTCATTTTGGAAAAAAAATTTCAAAAAACGTTTTTTTCTAAAAAAATGTCCGTAACTTTTTGGTTTTTTTTAAATTTCTAGTGCAGATTCTGAAAGAGCGATGTCCAAGACATAAGGAATAATTATTCTAAATTTTTTAAAACCCTTGGTCGACGAGAAAATTACCGTCAAAAGTTGTCTCAGAAATGTGTCCGTCCCGTCCTTAAATGGTTAATGGAATACATTTATCCCAATACTTTTTCTTTACGAATTCTTTTTCTCCATTGAAGAGATTTCGTTATCCATGTATAATGTTCTGGTATTTCTGTATAATAATACTGACGAGCAGTTCTATCACGCTCATTAAGTTTAAAAAAATCGATCAATTTTGTATTTTTCTGTAAATCAAAAGAAACATTGTTATTATTTTTTCCTTCGCGAATAATAACATTTTGTTCATTTGGTAAATGTATGGGTAAACGATTAATACTGTGGCTTTTTTTCCCTAAAGGTTTACTTAAAATTCTCCATACAGCTTCAACTGGACCTACATATCTATTTTCTTCATGATTAATTTCATTATGATTGACAGTTACCTCGCCATTCGCATTTGTAATAATAATAATGGATGCAGCATCATGACCCTTGAAAATATATTTATATAAATATTTAACAGATTTTATACTTAAAACTATTTCCACATTTATATGACAATTAAATATTTCTGAAAGTATTGGATAATATGGAACCACATTAGAATTGTCAACAACAAATCCATTTGGTCGCTCATACGTTTTATTATTATTTCTTCGACAACAACGAACATAACAATTGTCTTCAATTGTAGTTTCTTCTTGGTAACTCTTTGGAAAAAATTTTGGACAATTACCATCAATTAAACATCAATCTCCACAAGGTCCGTGAATATTATTTTGCATTATTATGTTATGCAAGAAAGGATTGCTACTTTTATCAGGAATTTCTGCAGAAATATAACGATCAACACTTTCAACTGTTAATATTTTGCAATTTTCTTTCAATATAACTAATAAATGAATATGTAGCAATCCTCTTTTTTGAAATTCAATAACATTAATTCAATAACCTTTATCCGGATATAAGGCAGTGTTAATTTGGTAATAAATTTGACCTTGGATTTTGTAACAAAATGGTCCTCTTCTTACATTATTAAAATTAATTACGTTAGCATTTAAAGATGCAAAAGAAAAACAATTATTATACTATCTTTTATTCTTTTTAAAATGACCTGATTTCGTATTAAGTCCTTCTAGCAATATTCTTAAATCTTCTGGATATTGCACTGATAGTAATATAACACCACAATGACCACATCAATCATTGAAACTGTTTTGTTTGCCACTATCTCTTTCATATTTAAAATGCTTAGCTTGACAATGATTGTAATAATAATTCATATTTCCCATATAATTTTCATTAGAATTTGATTCATGGATAATCTTGTCTTTTGCTATACTTGGCAGAGAAACAATTGATTATTGTGTATTAAGTTTCAATTTTTTACTTTCCCGATAGTTTTTCTTAATTTCATACCTACTTTTTCGAATTTTTTCAATTAAAGAGCTTTTCTTTTTCTCACAACCATCCTGTAATTGCGAAGTTGTTATTGCTGCAACAGGAGATATTGCATTTATTAAATCATCACATTGATTCGAATTTACATTTTTTAAATCAAAAGAAGAGTTTGTTTTATTTTCCCGTTTTTTCAATTTCATATTTTCCCTATATATTTTTTGATATTCTGCCCGACTCTTTTTTGTGTTCATAAACAAGTGATCTACTTCATCTGAAAGATTTATATTTTCAATATTCCTTTTTAATTTTTGTCTGGCACGATCATTTCTTTGATTTTCCGCTACACTTTTTCGGACAGTTTTAGGTAAAGAATTTGTTTCCCTTACAGTATCATGTTCATTTTTAAATGTGGAAATGGAAGCAACGATATTTTCTAAATTAACTAATTCATTAATGTTATCATCATTTGAATCATTTACTTGACTCAACAAATTTTTATGCTTAAGTAATTTTTCTTCATATTCTTTTTGACATTGTATATTGCTTTTCTTATGCCAGAAATCTATTTCATTATTAATAATTTCAATCTTTCTTTTATCCGGATGTTGTCGTTGGAAATCATCTAACTGATTGGTTTGGAATTCTTTAGAGAAAACTTCTACTTTATCTGAATGAAATAAATTTGTAATTTTACTTTTGGATTTGAGTATGGCAGAATATTGTTGCGTCTTTGAAACATTATTGATTATCTTTGTACTATTTAAAATTGTCCTACAATGAATTTAACATTGCATTTTTATTATCAATTATATCATAATTTTCATCACTTAAACTAACTAAATCTCTTTTATTATAATGAATTAATATAATGAAACTTACTTTTAAATATATAGAAGAGAGGGCCGTAAGGTGGTCACCCATCTTTTGAACGATTGTAGATATCAAATGAAATTTTACATAAAGGTCAATAATACGGCGTTTGAAACTTTGTCTTATTACCTAACTTCTTATCCTAAAGTTTTTTTCATTTCATTAATAAAAAAAAGTTATGGCACTTTTTTAAAAAAGTTGAAAATTCGACTTTTAAAAAAGTGGACCTAAGGTGGTCACCATACAAAAATACACTGAAAAAGTTTTAAAAAAAGTAAAAACGTATTATTAAGTTGTTTATTTAATATTAATTGTTTTCCAGGATCATATTACATTTTTTTGCACTTTGTCCTTTCTTCAAAAATGATAATTTTTGTGTATGTATTAGACAGCTAAAATTTTGAAAATAATTCTATTTCATTATTATTCATTATAAAACTTAAAAAGTGATAAAATTCACATTCACAGTGATAAATGTTGATAAATATAGCGTATAAACACATTTTCATAAAAAATCAAAAGAGACCACCTTGTGGCCAAAAAAGTGTCCACCTTACGGCCAAGACACAAATTTTTAAACGTTAATGAAAAAAAAATTTAAAGCATAATATTAATTATATTCTTTTGGAATATTATTGTACGATATATATAGATAATTATAACGATTTTTACTAATTTAAAATAGCCAATTTCGATGCTTTTAACATGCTGAGAAAAAAATTTCTCGATCATTTAAAAACAGAAATTTTACGACGTTCACGTTACAAAGAGAGTCATACGACTATTTACCTGAAAACTTTACTAAAATCTTTGTCTTCTCAAATAATAACAATAACAAAAAACATTTGAAAAACTAACTAATATACAAAAATTTTCTTAGAGTGACTACCTTAGGGCCCTGACCACCTTGGGGCCCTATCCCCTAAATAAACGTCTTTTTTATTTCAAATATTTTTTGCAGTTTTCTTTTACTTGTTTTAACTTCCAATTTTTCATATTTTCCTTATTCTCAGTTTTCAATTACAATATCAATTTTCAATTCCAACATCAATTTTCAATTCCAATATCAATTTTCAATTCCAATATCAAGTTTCAATTCCAACATCAATTTTCGATTCCAATATCAATTTTCAATTTCAATATATATATGATATTTATAATATATATAACATATATGGGGCAAAATTTCTCAATTTATAATTTATTTATACTCGTTAGATGCGGAATTTAATCAACTTTACGATGATCGGCTCATAATTGAGAAAAGTTTATTTGCTTGAAAAGTATTTCATTTTTTAGTAATTTTTTACTGATTTTTATTAATTAATTAATTAATAATTCGAAAAAAACGGCATTTTTTACTAAAGGGGTATGGAAAGTACATATAATAAGCTTTATTTTAAGGCAATAGAAAGAGAAAAAAAATATGCCGATTTTCAAAAAAAAGTCAAAAATATTTTTAATTTTAAAAAAATTAACTTAAATTGTTAATTAAAAAAATTTTTTACACCATTCGAAAGAGGAGGAAAAAACCCTTCGAAAACATATAG
Source organism: Leptopilina myrica (nomen nudum) (assembly GCA_032872475.1). Taxonomy (NCBI): domain Eukaryota; kingdom Metazoa; phylum Arthropoda; class Insecta; order Hymenoptera; family Figitidae; genus Leptopilina; species Leptopilina myrica (nomen nudum). The sequence continues at coordinate 19,837,488 of CM065462.1, read as the reverse complement.
TGCAAAATTTTGTCCACTCTACTGTATTTTAGCTACATTAGCTAAAAAATCCACTGTTCACACGTTACCAAAAACTTTAACCCCCTCCCCCCTCTGAAATTTTTAATAAAATATTTTAATATTTTGTGGATAAAGTACTCTCCTATAGTACTAAAGATTGTGCAAAAATCAACCCGATTTGAAGACTTTCAATTTTAAGTTAGGACAATTAAGGAATTTTGCCCCATATATATATATATATATATATATATATATATATATATATATATATATATATATCTGTGACGCGACACGAGAAAAGGGACCTATTGTTAAAAAATTCCATTTTGAGATTACGATGCTATTCGATAGATTTTTATTGGCTTTCACGTAAAAAATGAGAAGTTAAAAATCTGAAATAGTTTTAATAATATAAAGCCCGAAATTTGAACGTGTCCGCGTAAATACACGGGGTTTCTGCTCATGGCGTCACTTTAAACGCTCCCCCTGTAAAATTCTCTTTCGAGGCGATAGGTCCCTTTTCTCGTGTCGCGTCACATATATATATATATATATATATATATATGTATATGTATATATATATATATATATATATATATATATATATATATATATAGTATATATAGAACCTCTCGTTTCTCTTACTATTCAATACCATTTAGTGAAAATATCTTTCTGTCTCCTTCTTTCTAGTAAATAGACATAAATCCCTCTCTGTTTATAACGCAGAAAAGTTAACGCATACCCATCTCTCTTTATTTCAATAAACATAGTATAAAGCTATCTTTCTTCAGGTAACGATATTGCTTTCTTCCTCTTTCGAAGGTAAATACCATTAGAATGTCTCTCTTTACCTAATTTGCATATCTACTCGTTTCATATAAGGATTTGAAGAATATAAGAAATTTTTATTAACTTTAAAAATAGCAAATTTTTCTCCAACTTCTAATATTAAATAAGAAAAACGTTTATGAAAAGTATTTTTAATTGTCCATTATTTGTTTGCAAGAAATACAAGGGATATTACATGTAGTACTATTTATAATAATTACCTGAAATTTTTAAAACAAGAGTACGTCGCTTTTCAATGATTTCCGTCCCATCACTATTTTTGTTCTTCAGCTTCACTTTAAAATACTTTAACTTTAAACTTGATTGTTTTTTAGAATTCCAATCATCTAAATCAAACTTTTTAATACACTTAACAGGAACAATATATTGTAAATTTGTATTGTCTTCTTGAACACGCGCAAACATTTCTTTTTCACAATCCATTTTATTAAATATTCTGGAAACCATACGTAGAAAAAAACACTAGAAAACTGATTTTAACCACTAAAGATGTGTTGCCTTATGATGAATAGTAATGCAGAATCGTTGGAAAAGGACAGTTTAAGTTGCCCGCTTATTTTTCCCCCACCCGACCAACCCAACTTTTGCAACCACCGGTGTCACCAAAATTTTAAGAACCCAATGCATAAAATTTTGAAAAATTTTAATTACTTAAACCTATTATTTGTAGTTCATTATTTTTAAGGTGACTATATCTTCTAGTTGAAAAAACAGTATAAAACTTTTCCTTTAAATTTTATATAAGAAAACAAGAACATGTATTGCAAAAAAAATTTTTTAATCAGGCGCTACAATAAAACATGTCTTCCAAACAAAAAATTAAAATTATTTTTTACTTAAGATGTAACATTAATTTTACAGAAATAAACAATTTATCAATTATTTTGGTAAAATCAATTTAAATGAAATAATTAATTCTCCTTAGACTTTTGAAATACTAAAATAATTAATTATTTTTTCTTCAAAATTATTATTGTTATGAAAAAAGTGCTTTGACTTAGATTCATTATCACTGTTTTCCAAAATCAGAAACCTCAAAAACCTTATTACCGTCTTTTTTATTAAAAATAATCATTTTTTAGACAAGTTGATAGTTGAATTGACAGCTGTGAGCTTCTTTATTATTTTGATACTGTCACCCACACTTAAGAAAATAAGCAAAATTTGATTAAAAATTCTTAATGTTTAAAAAAAATTACAAGGGATTTTCTAAGTTAAACTTTAACTGCTGTTTTCTCGAAAACTTTTTTTTAATGCAAGATCCCTTTTCATAGACAAGGTCACATAAATGGATGATTCTCCACGTAGCGCACAATTTAGTTATTACTATCACTAATTTTTTTTTCTCAAATTGAGTAAAAGTCGATATAGAATCTTCAAATATAGTGTTTATGAATGAAATATCAGTGGTGGGCCGGACAAAATATTTATAATTTTTCTATTTTTTAAACAAATAATTTTTATATATCTGTATATACTTTGCGGCTATACTCCAGTCATGGTAAGATGAAAGCACCTGTTATATTTATAGGCAAATGGAATAATAACTATCTGTATATGTTATTTTGCAAATAACAATTGTTTAACAATTATTGTTTAAACAAATTATGAAAACAGTAACATTTTTTGAAAAACTGTGTATTCTAATCAATTTTACACGAAAAATTAGAAAGGTTGTCTAAGATTCTTTTTCTGGCAAAGTTTTACTTTGTAAACCTTCATGGAAATTTATACTTTAATTAATAGTAAATTGTAAAATATAATTTTAAATTTAAAAAAACTTTTTGGGAAATTTATGGTAATTTATGGAAATTTATCCGGTAATTTATGGAAATTTATAAAATGATTTATGGAAATTTATGCTGTAATTAACAGTAAATTATAAAATGGAATTAAAATTAAAAAAAAACTTTTTGGGAAATTTATGGTAATTTATGGAAATTTATGTTTTAATGAACAGTAAATTATCATATACTATTTTACAGGAAAAAAACATTTTCGGGAATTTATGGAAATTTATCCGGTAATTTATGGAAATTTATAAAATGATTTATGGAAATTTATGCTGTAATTAACAGTAAATTATAAAATGGAATTAAAATTTAAAAAAAACTTTTTGGGAAATTTATGGTAATTTATGCGGTAATTTATGAAAAATTATGCGGTAATTTATGGAAATTTATATAATTATTTATTACTTCCATAAACTTCAACGATTAAGACAATTTGCTTTACTTTACTTTGTTTGTATTATTCACTTCACTCTGTTGTTACACGCTGTTTAATACAGAAAAGCCGTACCATGAAAAGAAGGCCAGACCATGACGCTGAGGCCAGACCATGACGCTCAAGAAAAACTTATTTTTTAAACAATTTATTTGTGATTTTTATTCTGTTTCATATTTATGTTATTTGTATTCACTGATCTAATACTACTACACTTTAATTGACGTAAAATATAAATAATTATTAATTTTATTGAGAATTATGTGAAGGCCAGACCATGACGTTTCTGTGATTCCCTATGCAAGTTTGGTGCTTTTAATGTATAAAAAACTAAACAATTAATTCTCAAATTAGTTTATCTCTTAGTAATTTACTTAGGAGTGTTTGTTGTTGCGTTTTTATAATATTGAGTAAAGTTTCGATTTGATTTTTATGTAAATAATACAGTTTTATAAAAATGCCAGACCATGACGCAAAAACCAGGGACAAGAATTAACATAAAAAACAATTTTTTAAATAAATTTTTTTTGCAAGTTCTTTGTTTTTCACAATTTTATGAAGATAAACAATACAAAACTATTAATAGTTCTTAGATTAATTACTGTATTTTATTAAAAATAACAATTTTTTTATATACATCGTACTGGGGACAGGCCTTACCATGACATTTTGGCACCTTAAAACAGCTTTTAAAGCCAAATTATAAATTTTTAAATGTAAACGACTATTGGCTTTTGTTTGTAAACACAGAAATTAGATTTTCTCTTTGAATTCATGGCAATATGTGCAACTAATTTCTTAAAAAATACGAGGGACATTGAATTGTGCACTACGCGGAGAATCACATAAATATATATTTTTCAGGAACTATACTTTTGGAGGCTCATATTTTCTGAGGGCTTTTATTACTTTAGTTCGTATGAACCTACCAAAAAGATATTTTGCCTGTAAGTGACATTGGAATGAAAGCGATTCTAGAACAAAGTATTATATTCCGTTTTCATACTGTTTTCCGAAGTAAAACTATATTTAAGTTTATTTTAACAAAAATTTGTTAAATTTATAATGTAAATAAATTTTACAAAATGAGCGATTCAGAATCATTAAGTGAAAACGAAATAGAAAAAGTGATGTTACTATCAAAAGAAAATATAAATTGTACTTAAAAAATGACAACCCAACGTGCACATTGCCTTCACACATTATCCGTTCGCGTTTGACGGCGCTACAAAACTATGTTAGTTATGTTTAATCTATTATTTTATAAATATTAAGAATTTTTTAAACATGACTTTTTTTGTTTAAAAAGGAATAAGATTTTAATTAGATTTGTACACTGAGAAAAAATGGTATTGAATATGTAGCACGCACCCAAGCAAAATTAACAACTGGCGCACTACTGCGCCAATACTGGTGGAGTACTGGCCGCCATGGTTGAACCAGTACTGGTATTTGACCGAAATGATAACGCTTTTCTGTACTGGTTTGATTTTACTGGCAACCAGTACTGGTGTAGTACTGGCGCAGTACTGGTGAAGTACTGGTCCAGTACTGGTCCAGTACTGGAGAATTTTAAATTTAATATTAATTCTATTGCTTATAAAAGTGCAGTTGTAGTCAAAGTAACTAAATTTAAGGGTAGAATGATACTTTCTTAATCAAAATTATTAAAAATTTTAAATAACAATAATAAGTAGCTCATCTTTACTGCGAATCAGTTAAATTTTGTTAAATAATTAAAAAAACGATTTGTTGTATAAATTTATAGGAAAAATTTAACTGTTCTATAGTAAAATGTCACAAGCGAAAAGAAAAAATGTAATAACAACATATTCTCTTATTTACGATTAATTCAATAAAACTGTTTCAGGAGACAACTGAAGAAGACAATATTAGCTCTGTGAATAAGGACTTCCAGAAAATTAGAAAGATAAAGTATAAGGTAATATATTAAAAAATTGTTATTATTATAATGTATATTGGTCCTCAAATGTTGCATTACATAAATCTATTTAATTGTCAATTAAATAGAAAATGAAAAAATATTTATTTTGCAGACAATTGTAGATAATGTTTCTTATATTTTTAATAGGATATTGAGAGACATGACAACTCTGTGGCCAAGAAAGCAAAACCTTCTGACTGGAATGAACAGGTGAGCTTATAAAAATTATACATGAAATATTACATTAATTAAAAGTTGTATATTTATATTACATTTTTATAATGCTTAATTATGTAATTTGCTTTTACACTAACGAAAGAAAAAGAATTATTTATATTATGTTTCCCTTTTTCCTTTTTAAAGCAAAAATATAAAAAGTTAGAAATACTTTCAAATTTTTGAAGTTTTCTCACATCTGGTCTTCCTTAGAATGATCTGTCACGTCATCGCGACGTTCTTGTTTTGATATTTGTAATGTTGGAATGTGAATCCTCCCTGTTTTCTTGTAACCCAAACAAATCGATCCAATTGTCAGACACCTGAACGACCTTTACCATATATGGTCATCCACGATTGTCGCCCTTCTACCAGGTGGTTCACCTATCTAAAACAAGGGTCAACCACGCGCGCCTAATTTAATCGATAAATTAAAACTGACCCAAAGGTAATAAAAGTGGGTGGCATTATCATTTCTTTCCATTGGAAGCCAAGGTATAAAAGGTGCCACCCTCGCCAAATTCGGTAGTCCAGGAAACGCCGCCAACTTATCTAGTCTACAAGTCACCCTCGAAATATCAAATCAACGTTCTTCGCGTCAGTCTAAAAAACGCCACCAAGTTAACAAGTCGTGTTCTATCCCCGTGTGTCTTCTTCGTATAAGTCAAACAACCGCGACCAAGTTAACTAAGTCAAACTCTTTCAAGAAGAATATTTCTACTACGAGGCACATTTCTAAATTTCTGAAGACTGCATATTATCGACATCGAGTTAATATAAATATTTCGGTCACTCCTAAGCTGAGGGGTGCACACCTAATTTACATTCGACACCTGGACTCCGGACCGTACGATTTGCTGGCCCGAAAACAATTCAAAGGGAAAATATTGCTTTCTCTGTTTCCGCTAGACAACGTCAATTCTTCGACTTCATTGTGAAGGTGGTTTTCACATGTTGGGTCTACGACTCTAAGAATAATTTTAAAAGGTAAGTAACTAATATTCTAAAATCTTGTCCCCATTTAAATTCTCGATTTCTTCTACAAGTGATAATTTTGTTTCAGTGTCCTTGAAGACATCTGGATCTACTCTTTCTCTCTGATTCTAATTGTAAAGGATTCAAATAAATACTCTAGTAATTTAACTTTAATTAACCAGTTACTCATTCTTAAAACCTGTCCCTTAAAATCAGAGCTTTATGCTTTGTGAATAAATCAGGTTGAATCACCGATGCCGGCCGAATTAAATATGTAAATTATGATTATGTTTAGTTTCAATTCTTGAGACGTAACAGATCGTATAGCAATAGTAAGGGCTTTACTTTTCTAGAGGGTTTATTTTATGACATTTTTGGTTTCATTTTTAAATAGATTTATGGTCTTAGTGAAAGTGAACATTTTTAATTTTTTTCCATTTAGGCTTTAAAGTAAATTTAACAATTCAATTAAAATAGTTGCGAATTTTAATTTTTTAATAAATTATTAAATTTTAAACATGAATAAATAAATATATTTGTTAATATAAAAAGACTCTCAATAAAATTTTCAAGAAAAAAAAACCCTATTAAATAAATCACAATTCCAATATTATTCTCTTTGTTGCAAGATTCAATTTTCTATAATATCTAAAAAGTTTAGCCACATGAAAATGTAAAAGAATAAGGGTCAGAATTCGGGAAATTTTCGCTAAAAATAAGAAGTATTTTTTTTTTATCGAAATGTTGAAAAAACATTTCTATTTGGCCTTAGAAATAAGTCCACCAAAGGATAGAAAAAAATTTTGTTTTATAAAAGTTATTGCAAAATGAATTTTTTTGCAACTTTTTAAACAAAATTTTATTTCTCCTAAACAAATGAACCGATTTAAATGAACAAAGAGGGAATAAAAAGGAGATTAAATATACTTTTGTTTAGAATCAGGACATTTTTAAAAAGTTTATTTTTTAATAATTAGTTAATAAATTGTTTATAAACAATTGATTTTTTTTAATGTTCTGCGCCTTTTACAAATTTGAAAAAAATCTCAATATACAATTAAAACTCAAAGGAATCAAAATACGCGTTATTTTATCCTACGAGTGATTAAAAATAAAAATGATGTTTTTATTATAAATAAAAAAGTTATTAATTATTTATTGATATATTGCAAAATTCGTAAACTGAAATTTTCACTAAGCGGGGAAGTTGAGCAAATTTTGAGCAACAAAAAACTTCCAGCGAGAAAGTTATTCATTAAGGTTTAAACAAGTTTTTCCCGAAAGTTACAGTTCAATTAAACAATTAGTTAACGAATGGTGAATGAGAATTTTGTTGAATGGCTTTTATGTTAAATCTATAATTTATGTCAAATGACTTTTATGACAAATGAGAATTATGTTCAATGTCTTATATGTCAAATATACTTTATGAAAATGAAATTTATGTTAAATGAGAATTATATTAAATGACATTTATATCAAATGAAATTTATGGCAAGTATAATTTTTAACAAATGAAGTTTATGACAAATGAATTTTTAGGACAAAATAAAATTTACAAAATGTATATTTATGCCAAATGACGTATATGCTAAACAAATTCTACGTCAAATTAATTTTCTGTGAAATAAAACTTATTATGTCGATAGAAACATATGTCAAGAGATTTTTATGTGAAATAAAATTCCAGTCCATTGTATTTTTACGTTAAATGGAAATTATGCTAAATGAATTTTATATCAAATAAAATATATGTTGAATTAATTCTATGTCAAATGACACATATGTTATAAATTTTATGTCTAATGAAGTCTCTTTAATCATTCTTGCAACAAACTTTAATTATTTTTACATTCTCATAATTTATTTACAGGTTGATAATAATGATGCTGGTAATGGTATTTTGAATATAAAACTATCTGCAAGAACTAGTTTTAATCAAAATTATGATGCTGACGGGAAAGAAGAATCAATAGTTATGCATGTACAATCACAAGATGACAACAAAAGTACTAGAATACAGGAGGAAGCAATTAAGAAATCGAGTGATGAACTTTTTGAGACTTGTGATAGCAGTGACAACGATGAAGATGCTGAAGAAGATTAAGATTTGTTAAAAGAAAGGCAATTACATTTTGATGAGGGCAGTGAAGTAGAAGGATGCAGTACTGACGAGGATGAAGATAATGGTGATGTTGAAGAGGAATTACTTGATTATGATAAGTTAAAGCAACCTCTGTATAAGGGGAGCAATGTAACGCTGGCTGAAGCGATAATTATTATAGAAACTCTATCTGCTAAAAATGAAGAAAGTAATACTGGTGTGCAAAATTTACTAGATGTGCTACATTTACTTATTGGTCCAAATTCTTTACCTAGTACAGTTTACAAATTAAAAAGAATCTTCTCTTCTGTTCTCAATATAATTTCATACTATACTTTGTGTCCCAACTGTAAAGATGTAGTGAAATTGCAAAAGGGTTCCTTGTACGTAGGCAGTGCTATTTGTAATAAATGCAATCATTCTTGGAAAAGAAATATTAACGACGGTTATTTTTTTGCTATGTTTGACTTGCAAGAACAATTTAAAAGATTTTTGGAAACTCCGGAAATAAATAAAGCAATAAATAAAAATGAGACATACAGGGTCACAAACAGGGACAGCATTGAAAATATTTACGACAGTGATTTATACAAAAATTCAACAGTTCTTAAATCAGTTTCTAATTTCAGTTTCAATTTTTTTTGTAGACGGAGCTGCCTTTTTTAAGTCTGGTACATATTCCTGTTGGCCAATACTATTATCTTTAAACGAATTACCTCCATTATTAAGAAGTAGAAAATTAATGTTGGCAGGTTTGTGGTTCGGACCAAAATAACCATTAACTCATATGCTTTTCAAACCATTTAGAGAGAATATAAATGTTTTATTAAATAAAGGAGTAACGTGGACTAATTTTGAAGGAAAAACAATAAATAGTAAAATAGTTCCTCTTTGCTGTTGTGCAGATACTTTAGCAAGGGCTAAATTAATGAATAATGTCCAGTTTAATGGAAAGTGGGGTTGCCCTTATTGCTATAACCCTGGAAGATATGTGAAGTTAAAGGCAAAAGATGGAGAAGATAAAAAAAGAGGTACTTGGAAATATCCGTGCTCGAATAATGAATCTAATGAAGATTATGTAGCAAATGGCTTATATAAGAGAGAAACGAACCAGATGTAAGAAATGAAATGAAGGAAGGATTTAAACTAAAAAACTCTACTGAAAATAAAGGAAAAAAGAAGAAAAATGCCTTTAAAGGATTAAAAGGTCCGAGTCCAATGTATCCGGTTCAGCAAATTAATGTTTTGTGGGGATTTCCACCAGACTGGATGCATTGTGTTCTTCTAGGCGTTGTCTATTTGATGATTAATTTATGGCTTGTTAGCTATGGAAAGAACTATTACATTGGCTATCCAAACGCCTTAAATAAATTGCTAAAAAAATTAAACCACCTCAACAAATTCATCGATTAACAAGACCAATAACTGATAGGAAAAAATGGAAGGCAACGGAATTTAAATCGTTTTTGTTGTACTACGGAATTCCTTGTTTGCAAGGAATACTCAGAGAGAAATATTTAAAACATTTTTCTCTTCTAGTGGAAGCTATAGGATTATTATTAAAATGTGGTATAACGCAAAATGATTTAGATAGAAGTGAAAAATTATTAAATAAATTTGTGCGACAATTCGAAAAATTATATGGACCTGAGAAAATGACCTACAATGTCCACCTCCTTTTGCATTTACCAAAAGCAGTAAAAATGTGCGGACCATTGTGGTGTTTCTCGACCTTTGGATATGAATCTCATTTTCGTGTTCTTAAAAACAGTGTACACTCTGCAAAGGGCGTGTGCATTCAAATTGCAGAAAGTATTGCAAAACATGATGCTCTACCTTATTTGTCTCAAACAATAAAAATGTATGATTCTGCAAAACGGGTATTGCTAAAAATATCTACTCGAAATTTGTTTTCTGTTGGAAAAGAAACATGCAATAGAGCAATCTTATTAGGACGGGGTAACAAATTTATTTCTCAAATGATTTTTCAAAATATACGAAGAGCATTAACAGATACAGGTTTTGACGATGAACAAGAAATTTATAGTTACAAAAATGTCATTTGTAATGGAATTAAGCATTCAACATCTACATACTGTTCAAATTTCAAAAGAAATAATAGTATTGTGCAAATATCACATAACAATGAATTTTCTAGGATTCTAAATAGTTTAGAAATAAATAACAAATGTTTTCTTATCGTTGAAATTTTAGAAACAGAAAACGTCAAACTTGGTAATAATATTATTTCTCACATAAAGAAAGTAGCGAATACAGACAACAATTGTACAGTAATTGTAGAACCACTCGACATATTTGGGGCTTGTGTTTTCATTAAAATAAATAAAGTCTTATCTTATGTTTGTACAATGCCTACTTCCACAGAAATGCAATGAGTATAGTTAATTATCATATGAGTCGATTTTACTATTTTAAAGGAACATATTTTATAAAATAGAAGTCTATTTAAGAGTTGAGTAAAACATTGTTAAATATATGTTTGTAAATAGTAATTTTATAATAATTCTTATGTTAAAATATACATTTATTGTAAAAAATAAAAATGTATATTGTTATATTTATCTCCTTTTCAATTATTTCAGACAAATATTGTGATTATTATTTATCGTAAATTTTTATTTTTTAATTGTTATTCAATCCAATACAGAATTGCTCAAAATGTAATTTCAATGAAATAAGGAGCTGTATAATAAAATAACTTGAGCGAATAGGAAGAAGAACTCGCCGAGCGCGTGGTTGCAAAGGATAATATTAGTCAGCTATAGCGCAGTAAGCGATTTTGGGTCACCCACTGCAACCTTAGGTATTATCCCTTTCGATAGCGCGCTCGGCGAGTTATTCTCATCCGCTCATTTGCTCAGCATGACGTTCAGTGCGACTGACTACAGTCATGGTAATATTCCATGGTAATAAAAAAAACCCTAATTACCATGGTGATATTCCTTGTAATAACCGCTCGTTGCACGAGTTCGTTGATACAATAAAATTTTAATTTTTAATTTTCCAATTGACTTCAAGTTATCGATAAAGCCCATCATTATTAATAATAAAAAAACAAATTAATAATTTTAATTGACTTAGAGTATTTAATTTTTTTTATTTAAAACAAATAAGACTATATATAATATATATATAGTAATTAATTAATTATTTATCGTGCTATCTGCGAGTGGACTATTTCCTCAATAGTACGACTTTTGCAACAATAGAATATTGCGTTATATATTGTAGAAAAATAAATTGAAAATAAACGAAATACATTTTTTATTAGTAAAATTATAGAAATCTGCTGCATTTGATTACCGACTGAAATAAGAAAACTAAAGTTAGTTCGAAAAACAACAGCGGGGTCGCTGTTGTTCATCGATTTAAATTATAACAGTCGGTAACAATTTTTTTAAATTAAAAATATTATTATTGCTTAAAAATTAGTTTTTATTGTTCAATAAACTCTAATTTGATTTTCGAGTTCAAAAAAATTTGAATTTATATATACGTAAAATATAATATAAATAATTAAACATAAATAAAAATTACGTCTAATAATAATAATTAATAATAATATTTTTTATTAATAATCATTATTATTATTATTATTATTATTATTATTATTATTATTATTATTATTATTATTATTATTATTATTATTATTATTATTATTATTATTATTATTATTATTAGGTACTGTTATATAATAACAAATAATAATAAATATTATTTATTATACAATTACAGAAATTGCAGAAATAGTAATAACATTTAGTCGTAACTTTGTCAAAATTGTTATAATTTTAAGTGCCGCAAAAAACGATAGTTTCTTAGTTAATTAATATTATTTAAGATTTAAACACATTTTTAACTGCAAAAAATTCAACATTTATTAATATTTTACAATTAAAATTTTCTTCAATAATTTTCTAAAAGATTAAAATGACTATGTTCAGAGGGCAAAGGGCTTGGAATATTTGTATTTCTTTAGTGGAGCAATACAATTTTTTAGGTCTATAGTATGAAATACAAATCGTTAGAATTTCCAGAAAATATCAGAAGTGTCACAAAATATTGTCAGGAATAAACAACAGATTCACAAATCACCAGAGTCATGAGAAATCACCAGAATCTCTGATGATTTGTCGTGATGTGTCATTATTTTTTTAGTAGGGAAACAATAGGAATTGACCAATTCTTTTTAAATATTGGAAAGTAAAGCATAGTATTTTAAACAATAAATTAAAACAATTTAAAATTTAAAAACATTATTTGAATAATATTTATAATAGTGAAATATACGGAAACTGGTAAGAATAAAGTAATGTCATTTATTAATGTTTTAATTTTTTTTTTAATTTTTATTATTTATTTCATAAACTAGCAAATTTAACGCTTCCGGAACGTGGAATTTTATTTATTATCATGAAAATTTAAATTTTTTATTTCAATTACTTTAATAAATGTTAATAAATTCGATTTGAATTATTTTCTGAAATTTTAAAAAAATGTTATAACAAATAAAAAACTATTTGTTTTATAAAATAAATATTAACCGTATTTTTCAGTAAAAAAAATTAGTTTTACTTTATAATTAAAATAATAATTTTTCTTTGAGTACAATTTTGATTAATTAAATAATTAATTTTTTCTAATTTCCTTCAAACCATTAAATTAGAATAATAATAATTAAAACATTTTAAACATTTAAGAAGAAAAATTGTTTGAAAAATTAATAAGAATACAACTAACTTCGAACTAAGAACAGACTATCGAAATTCAATGGTTATTAATATCGATTAACTGTAATATATTGTTATATTTTAAATTTTATTTACTTATGAATATTTTTTCATTTTTATATGTTTTTATAATGAAATACATCTTACAAAAAATAATCAGTATATACATTTTTTGTCATTATTAAAAAATTTATTGGGCCTCGAAAGTGTTCGGTATAAGGCTAACATATTGGTTTCTGCCTAGGTCTATCACGACCACTTTTGCTTCCACGTCAATTATTGGGACTGAGTACGGTTATAAAGGTGACGATAGAACAATAAATATGTGCTTTGTTATTACGAAGTTTTATTTTTAAGTTTTACCATAGCGTCATTGAATAACTTATTCTGTGTGTATTTTACGGATGTCAAAATGGAATTGTTATAAATACACCGTAAAAATGTTTCGCAATTATCTGGACCATCTTCCAAAGTGTAAGGAGCAAAGAAATTGACATTGTTTCTCGACACAGCTTTCTCTGTAAATCGTTTCTCGGTCATGCAACGATCACAAAAGTCACAAACAACTTCCTGCATGTGATTTCTTTCTCCAATTTTGTATAACGTTCTATGAAAAGATTTTTTGGCTATTTATTGTTGTGTCCCATAACGGACCTAATTCTTCAACATTTGTCACTGCATGCCCTCCTAAATGGACGTTAAAAGTCATTGCACGCAAACCATAGTCCATTTCTACTTTCGCTGTAAAAATCATCATATCCTTTTCGCATTGCTGTAAATCCACAGGAGTAATATCTGTAGTAGATAAAATATACATAGAATTTACAAATAAAGCATAATCTTCCAGCAAATGAAACAATTTTGTAGGTATGATTTCTCGCAGAAGAGGAATGCTATAATACAACATGTAGGCTTTCCAATGTGTAGCTTTCCACAAGCTTTTTTTACTCAATTTTCCTGGAATTCTATGAAGCTCATGAGGTGGCTGAATTTTAAGTAGCATTAAATCCATTTCATTTCTTTGGGAAACAGTCAGTTGTGGTCGCATTAAATCCCATATTTGCTCTGTTATCCCTAAGACATCATTGTGCATCGCGTCTAGAGTAAAACTTTTAACCATGTCAACATTCGGGAAGTCGCAGAATGATGATCGTCCTTTCACACCATTGAAATTTTTTCCATTTTGTTCTACCATAGACACGTCTTTCATATGGGAATCATGAGTTCTTAAAGCACAAACACTCCCCCCAAATGGAAATTTTACGCTATTCAAATAAAAACCCACATAGTAACAATAAGGGCAGCTAACATATGAGTTAAATTGCATTCTGAATTGAAGGACTGTACGAGCCACAGAATCTGCAATAATACAAAGAACTGTAAATGTTAATGTCCGTTCAATACCATCGTTTTTAAATTTGAATTTCATTCCCTTCTCATGAAGTTCTCGAGCTTCCATTTTGAATTGGTCTAGAAAGAATTTCATTAGCTCGGGTTTCGGTTCTCTCGATACTACCATTATACCCACAAGTTGAACGTACCTATTTCGTATATTAGGAGGTAAGTCATTGATGTTGATAGTCAGGGGCTAGAAACTACGAGGAGACGATTTACCATTGCTTAGAGGTGCACCGTCGGTGCTTAAATTGTATGTAATCGTTGCAGGAAATTGGGCGGCTGTACGTCTGTATAGTCTGGAACTTTGAATATCTCTTATATTGGAAGTATTTTCCATATGTTCATTATTTCCGGTTACTTTTTGCCATATACAATTAGATATTTCTTTATTTTGCATAAGTAATTGCAATTGATATTTTAAATTTAAAGACAAAAAACGATGAATTATTAAGACTAATTTCAATCACATTCTCACATTTATTACAAGTTTTTCTCTGTTTTTTTATGTCGCACTTTACGGAAGAGTGTACAACTTCCTGTTCACATTTATCGCAATAATAATGATAGATTATTTTATCTTCTGGTGGATCGAGTGTCTTGTTAATCTTGTAGTTTGAAATGTTGAGATCTTTAAACATGGGATCCGCCAAAATTTTTATTAATTCTAATAACTTTATTCTAGCCTTTTCCCCCACACTGAATTGGATAAAATAACCAAACAACATTTCCAATACTTCGTCAACGGAAAGATCAGATGGTGGAAACATTAAAACATTATTCCATCTTGAATTTCGAGAATTCGGAAGATCTTCGTCACATTCATCTGAAGACATTTCGCTGCTACTTTCTTCAGAGTCACTTTTAGTCACTTTTTCACAGTCTTCATTCTCTTTATTATCATTATCAGTTTCACATTTTTCTACCTTTTCGCTCTCATACATGACTTCATACATTTTTTCCGTCACACCATTGACACTGTAATCTGTATTCTCATTCCTTCTTTCGACCTCTTGAACGATTTCATATATCCTTTCTTCCTTATAACGTATATTATTCTCTTGCGATTCATCAATAGTATTCAGTCTCTGTAGATTACGGATTTTCTCCGCCTCACCTAATCAAAAAAAGGCAAATAATAATAATATTCCATAAATGTTGAATTTTTATATGATGAAATTCTACTAATTTTATTGAATCAAACATATTTGTCTTAACAATTGAGATATGTTTTTAACCTTTTGGCTGCGAGGGTGGTCGATATATCGACCAGACATCAGGTCGGGGATTCTACCTGATATTCCAATAACTTTTGTGTATAAATTTTGAATTTTATAACTTGTCAATTTGTACTGCAATTTTCCCGCAGCTAAAAGGTTAAAGCATGACCAGCCAATTAACCCAAATTTTCAAATTTTATCAATAAATTAAAAACAATTAGAAATATTACCTTATACACTGAAAAATATATATTTATGATACTGCCATAAATATAGCCAATTCTGACATATTATATTGGTAGATATGATACTGCCATACAGTATTGCTGTTTTAGCCATACGCAGTGTAGAACAGCAATATATTTGAGAGAAAATAATATGTATACGGAGATCACGAATACTGTATTTTAAGAACAGCAATACGGTATTGCTGTTTCAGCTATACATCCTAACAATACTTGTATGTAAAAATTAACATTATCATTTTTTTCAGTGTATTAAAAATTACTAAATATATAGTACACGGAGCTTATAAGAAAACCAAAATTGTCTAATTTGCTTTAAATTTTTGTAGTGAATATTAAAGTTTACTTACGGTATTCCATTTCATGCTTGACTTTAATTGCTTCCACTTTCTTAACATTTCGTTTTCTCTTCACCTTACAATAGCAATGGTCGTTTGCAATAAATGTTTTTTTAAAGTTAAATTATCAATTTTTACACCAATGTTAATAAGTCCTGTAATGGAAAAATTAAAATTACTTTTAGAATATTCTATAAAGTAAAATCAATAGGTATATATAAAAAATAGATTTTAATTTTTTTAAAGAAGTATAACTTAAAACATCGAGCTTGCTTCGTTATTTGTTAACTTATATTCATTATTTTATTTATTTATTTTATTTTAATTTACTTATTTTTAGAATTAACTGAAAATAAATTATTACCTTTGAAGAAAATTTATTTCTGTTGTAGAATAAAATAAGAAGAATAAAAAAAATTTTCTTTACTGGCCATGTTAGTATTATTATTGTTATAATTATTATTACGAATAGTTATTATTATTATTTTTATTAATCTCTTACCTTGAAATTTACGAATTCGGTGATTTATTTCATTATAATGGAATTTCTTTCTTAGCGTTGAATTGATTTGGTGTCTTGATTTAAAAAATATTTACAGCTTACTGGCTGAAGTTAACGATGTCGATATAAAGAAAAAAGTTTTAATTAGCAGCAATAAATGTTCTGCTCTTATTTACTGAAATCACAATAATATATATTGTTAACAAAGTTTACTCTTCATTTCTCACCTCTGTGTGCTGGCAGGAAAGTAAAACGTGCAAAAAGAAATAAAAGCCATATTAAGGTTATGTTTATAATTACATATACAATGTGAAAAATTATAAAATTTCTTTATATGTACCTGACAAATATTTAAAAGTGATAAATTTTCAAAGTTGCAAACATTAAAGTTACACGTAATTTTGTTAATAGAGAACAATATTTTAAAATAATAAAACCGACCTTATAAACAAGTAGACACTATATTTTTCCGGAAAATGAAAACTGCAGGCTTTTCAAAACTAAAACACACATGTTCGTTCTGCAGGTTATGGAGAATTGAAACAGATTATTCTAACCTACATTAGCTTGCAAAACTTTATTTTGAATCAACACCGTTGAGACATGAGAGTATTGTATTAGGAAATGGGTCAAGAAAGGTAGCTGAGGAAATAAACGAAGAATTATATTTCCGTCTGTGCAGTCAACAATTTGCCAGTTCCTTACTCTACCGTGTATGGCGTAACCAGTCTCTATCGTAACTGATTGGTGTCCAAAGGACAAAGTTGCCAGTGACCTGGGCATGAGTTTTTATAGGTTATTACGGCATGGATACACTCAACAAGTGTTTATCATAATTGGTTGCTGTTTAGTTTAACTAAAATTTCGTCGAGTGTTTATTTAGTTTAAAAAACGATTTGTGAAAATAGCAAACGTTTCAAATGAATTGCAATTTGCATATGTTTTTATTTACGGTGGTCAGCGTTACGTTACTCTACCTTTGAGCAGTATACAGTCATTTAAAGTGAAAAATTTCATTCCTGAAGAAAAAAAGTACAAAATCTTATGGCAAAATAGGTTTGTTGAGGAAATCGTACTTGCTATTGGAGGTAAGTGAAATAATATAATATATGGATGATTCAGCTTCAAATTTTAATTTGGTAAAATATAACTTTTACGTCCCTTAAAGGTCAAACAATATGAACATATTTCTTTATTTAAGTAGTTAAAATACCAAACGTTTATAATCAACGATCATAAAAAATTATTACTTCAGACAACGCAAAATTATATTTTTTGTTCAATTTTTTTTAAATTGACGGTATAAATAATTTTTAAAAACCATTTTTAGGCAAAAATAAAAAAATACGGTAAATAAATATTTCGAGTTATTTATTTTTTAATCTCAAGTTTCTTTAATAGACTAACTTTCAGTGAGCCATATTTCAAAAGTAAATATAATTGATTTCAAAAAAATTTTATTAAAGATTGATAAAAATTAGATGAAGATAAAAATGATTAAATCTTTGTCTGGGAAAAGAAAATATTTTGTGAGTTTAATAGTAGGCATAATTGAATATTAGACCACCTGTAAAGAATAAAAAAATACACATAGGGGAGACTGGGGCGAAAAGTTAAATTCTATTTTTAGCCTACTAAAACTATTTTCTGATAGGTGATAAGTATTAGATACGTTAAAGTATACGTAAACAAGTATTTTAGTAGATAAAAGTTCTTTGTTTATTTAACAAAATAGTTAAATAGAATAGTTGTAAAGTTAAAAAATTAAAATTTAAAAAAAAAATTTTTTGGTTTATTTCATGTGAACGGTCTTGTTTTTTGACAGAGTACTTGCCCAATGTTAAATAAATAATTTTTAAACAAACAAACCTAAAAAAATAAAAATAAAAAAAAACTAAATACATGTAAAAATACATTTAACTTTTCGCCCCAGGGTGCGTTTTTGTCTTTCACAACAAATATAAAAAATCTGACTAAAGATGTTTAGCAAATACCTTTAGGTATCTCTTCAGGGGACCCAAATAATGAAGTAAAAAAATCGCGGTGAGGATAAATGCAAAAAAATATACTTAAAAGTTGATATTTTCTTTTTCGAAAAAATTTTCAAAAGTAGGTTGAAAAAATCTTTCAATATAGACACCACAAAAATTAACAGAATTGCACACAACTCCGGACATTTATTTAGGGTGATAATACCCTTCTATAATTAACATTACAATGCTCCAATTATTCCCGTTTGAAAGATAATGAATTTTAACGGTTTTGGCAGTTTAACTTTTCGCCGCAGTCTCCCCTACATTTTTTCTCTGTGACAAAATATATAACAAGTTGTTCATTTCATGACCATTTAGCTTCCTCAATATATATTATTATATATAATTTTAAAAGTTAAATAATTATAATAGTTTATTAAATATAATTAATAAACCAGGTAAAGTACCCTGAATAAATATTAATTATTCAATTTTCTATTATAGAATAATTATTTTAAAGTGTTATGATAAAATGTCAAAAAATACAAAATTTTAATTTTTTGTGAAAAATTAAAATATTTATTAACCCTTTAACGACAAGATGTGCTGCTTTTTAACATGAAATTCAAAATTTTTCAAAAGTCTATATCCTACTACTTTTGGGGTCGCTCTTTCGAATGGCGTGGTCAAAATTTTCAAAAAATCATATTGTTTTGGTGGTCGCTGATTACAAATATGAAGTCAGATTCAAAAAATTCAAAATGGCAGATCCAAAATGGCAGCTTAATTTTCCAAAATTACTGAGATTTGCATGAAATTTGTTACTCTGGGGTTTTCGGGGTCGCAGATTTTGAATCCTTTAAATAATTAAAGTTGCCTGATTCTAACCACGAGGAGGTAGGCGATATAGAGAAACATTATTTTTTTTTACTTTTTCTTTTTTTTCTAAAACAAAAAAATTAAAAATCACTGAAAAAGTAAACAAATTTGATTCTCTATATCGCCTACCTCCTCGTGGTTAGAATCGGGCAACTTTAATTATTTAAAGGATTCAAAATCTGCGACCTCGAAAACCCCAGAGTAACAAATTTCATGCAAATCTCAGTAATTTTGGAAAATTAAGCTGCCATTTTGGATCTGCCATTTTGAATTTTTTGAATCTGACTTCATATTTGTAATCAGCGACCTAAAAGACCCCCGAGTAACAAATTTCAAGCAAATCTAAATAATTTGAACAATTAAGTCGCCATTTTGCATCCGCCATTTTGGATTTTTTGAATCGGACTTCAGATTCGTGATCAGCGACCCCAAAAACTTCCTAGTAACGAGTTTCAACTGAATACAATTTATTTCACAAAATTCGACCGCCATATTGGATACGCCATTCTGAATTTTTTGAATCTGACTTTAGATTCGTAATCAGCGACCACCAAAACCCCCGAGTAACAAATTTCAATTAGATTTGAGCTATTTTGAAAAAGTTTGTAATCTTACATAAAATTAGGAAATTTTTTTGTCCTTCAAGCTCTATTTTAAATTCAAAATAAAAAAAAATTAAAAATGAATATTTTTCAAGTAAAACTATCGGAAACACGTTTTTGATACTTTTTCTTCTATTTAAAAAATGTTATGGTGGAGAAAAAAAATCTTTTAAAAAAAATTGCATTAAAAAAACTTGACATTTTTAAGTATTTTTGAAAAAAAGAAGGGCTTAATATGATTTTTTGAAAATTTTGACCACGCCATTCGAAAGAGCGACCCCAAAAATAGTATGATATGGACATTTGAAATATTTTATGGCTTTTTACTACTAATTGTAGGCGTTTGAAATTCATGTTAAAAAGCAGCACATCTCGTCGTTAAAGGGTTAATTCTATAAATTTTGATGAAATATATACTTTATATACATGAATCGATTCGTTTTTATGTCAGGAATGCAATTTTGACAAGAATTATTAAAAATTTTAATATAGAAAAAAGTTATTTCAAAAAACCAAAAAATTAATTTTTTCAAAAATTAAAAAAATGTTTAAAAAAATTTTTTTTAAATATATTTTTGAAAATCCTTCTGTCTGATTCTTGGTATTCATGACCGTAATACACCTACAAAATCTTATTAAAATCCATCAAGATGTGCAAGAGAAAATTTGTCCATAAGAATCGGTGACATACACACACATACATACTGTAACGCTTTTCTCGCCACGAGGCCGGTGAAAAATCCCACGCCGGCAAGCGTTACAAAAATGGCGACGGTGACACCTTGCAAATAGTGGATATACTAGTTCCACGCTTTAAACTAGTATACGGCCAACGGCGATCCGTTTTGGAGGACTTCTCCGGCGCCAGGTAGAATTTCTACCCGGACCTCCGCTGCCGTTCTATTAATTGAGAGCACTCCCGGTCTAGCTCGTTTTCCGAGGTCACAACTAACCACGCGAACTTTACTATGAGAAACTTTTCAGGGTCGTAGTTTCTTCGGGTTGAGGAGAGAGAAAAGGCACTTTCATTAATTTTATAATAATCACTCGATTCGTTGAGTTGAATAAAACATCTCTTTATTTTATTTAAATAATTAAATACGCGATGAGAACCCGCACTTCTGGCGTCGCTATGGGAACGGTGAAGTCAGTCGATGACTCTTTCCGCCCTCCTGGTTCTCCTGGTAATCCAGGGACGTCAGCCAGATATGTCGAGAATTGTTACACACCTCGGAGTTTCTCCAGCATCGCCTGGTACTCCATCTCTTTTAGATTATTAAAAATCGCGGGTCGAAAGTAACGCGACACGTTGGTCGTATTTTCAAAGCCAAGCTCGAACTGACCCAACCTTCTTGCCGCGCCGGCCTCGTGCACCGAAGCTCGCTCATGCCCACTATGGTACGCCCCGTGGCATGAAGATGGCAGCAGCGGTACCGCTAGAGATACGTTCCTTGGGCCTAGGATTCGACAACTCGCTCTTCCCATAGAAAATTGGCTTTAACATAGCGGGTAGAGAAATCTTCTTAATCGACTGACTTCCCCTTGCTATACTATATTATTTTCAAGCATAAATACAATATTATTTTTCCCAGAAGTGTGGTTCCTTTCAACTCGTGAGAAAATCGTGTATATTTCTTTTTATAACAAGATTATTTTTTTATGAATCAACAGGTACAAGAAGGATTACAACGACGACTCAAAATTGGTTTTTTAACAAAAACAATAGATTTTGAGTCCGAGCTTGACTTGTTGATTAAATAATCGCGGAGAAATATTTTTACTTATCTAATTCGCGAAGTTATTTTCAAACAAAAGGGAAATAGATTTTCGGCGAACCTCGCGATAATTATTATGACGTGCAAATTCAAAATCCACGTCACAATACATACACACATACATCCGGACATTTGTTCCTCTCGACGAATTATATATACTACACTTGAAAATTTGTAAAAATAATTGATTTTAAAAAATTCGGAAATCGACATGACTATAGATCTTTCTTTATGAGGAAGCAATAACAATTAATCTTAATTGTTTTCCAACAGCAAATGAACAAGAAATAAATACTCACATACAAAACCAAAAACGGAAAAGGAAAATCATTCCTCCTAAAAAATTGTGCAATCTGCCACTGATTCATCAACCGAGGAAGAACGCGTTACTAAGAAAAAGAAGATTCAATCGAAAAATCAAAAGGTTCAATAATAAAGATATATAACATAAAAATAACAACTCTCAGAAATTAATAATAACCTAATTATTTGTAGGGTCCATACAGTGAAGCAAGCGTACAAAAGTATTTAGATAAACAGTTAAAAAATCTTAAATTCCAAACTTCTTTACCGGCAGCTGCATTGACACAACCACTTTCTGTAAAGAAGCGCATAAACATGCAACCACCGGCTACAAAGAAGGCATCATCTGCTGCAAAGACTTCACCAACCGCTAGGACGTTACAATTACTTGACACAACGAAGACATCATTATCTGCTGCGAATTCACCACCATCTGCAATAAAGACACAAATTCCCACCACAAAGGCACTATTACTTGAAGCACAAATAGAACCAACCTCCAAAAAAAACTTCTCCATCACAGACGCAGTCTGTATCAGTTATTCAACCTACAAAAACGCAACAATCTGCTGACAAAATGCCACTAACACCACCATCTGCACTACAGACACAACCACTGGTCACAAAAGCACTACTACTTGGTGCACAGATGGAACCATTTCGCACAGAAACACCACTAGAGGTATTTAATATTATATTAGGGTCAGTCCACTGACTTTCGTCTGAGAGTCGTTGCGACAATATTTTTAAAAAATCTAATTTTCATATATGTAAAACTCGATGATTTGCTGAGTTCATTAACCATAATATAATGGTACAAATTTTATTTCGTTAAATAATATTAATTATCAAACGTAGGTGGTTCACGATGTGATTTCGTAACCTTAATTTTTTTTACTTTTTAAAAGACGTTATTATTCAAAAACTATTAAATATTAGGTGTTGATACTTACCACAAATATAAATATTTCCATTCTGCACGTTCTAACGACCAAAATAAACTAAAAATTTTATTATTTGTGGTCGAGAATTGATTTTAAAAATGTTTTTCTCCAAAAAAATTACACTTTTTGTTTCACTTACAACTTTTTTGTCGGACCTCTAAAAAATTTGGGATTTTAAAAATATTTTTTTAAGAACATAATTTATCGTCTATTGCAATTTGACGAAGGTGTTTTTCTTCGTTCTCAAAATAATAATTATAAAAATTTTGTATGTAAAAAGGTTACTTATATTGCTTGAAATAAGTATCAACACCTAATATTTAATAGTTTTTGAATAATAACGTCTTTTAAAAAGTAAAAAAAATTAAGGTTACGAAATCACATCGTGAACCACCTACTTTTGATAATTAATATTATTTAACGAAATAAAATTTGTACCATTATATTATGGTTAATGAACTCAGCAAGTCATCGAGTTTTACATATATGAAAATTAGATTTTTTAAAAATATGGTCGCAACGACTCTCAGGCGAAAGTCAGTGGCTTGACCCATTATAAGTTTAAAAAGTTCAGTTTGCGTCTGATACAATTTTTTATTTATCTATAATTCATCATCATCATCAATAATTAAATTATTCTAGAACCCTTATAATGATAAATCGAGCGAAATACATGAACAAACAATGGACAGGGAAGATCAAGCAATGGTATTATCTTCTTCTGCAGAGATACAGGTGATGCTTTTAATACAGCGTATATGCTTTTATATTTATGTATACATATATATTTATATCACATTTTTTATTCTATTCTCTACGTTGTTAATCATTAAATTTTTATAGATCCCTTACAATGCACAAAGTTTTGGAATCGATCAGAGTAACATTGAAGTAATTACGGTACCATTGAATGAGGAGGTGCAGGTAGTGTTTTTAATACAATTCTAATATACTTTTTTTGGAAATAATAGGCAAAAAAATAATTATATATAACGTTCTGTAGGAGTATGCGGAATCATTGAAAAATATTAGAGAAGTTGAAGAATTAATCAGCCCAGACATAAGTTTTGACCTTCAACATTCACATCATTCACACTTATTAGAGATATTTTATAATTTTAATATTTTTATGAATATGAATTATATATTATATAAACAAATTTGATTTTTTATGCTTTAAGCATTAATAGAGCTTACATAATTAACATGATTTTCTTTTTTAGTAACACTTCAAGAAGTGTTGAACCTTAATTCTTTTTGTATCTGCATGCGTGAAAAATTAGCAATTCTCAAAAAAATTGTAATAGAAATAATAATAAGTTTACTTAAAAAATGGTGTTCCTTAGAGAGCTGGCCAATGGTTATAATCGGAATGCTGCTGACATGGCAGCAACAAATACAATGCCTTATTTGTCTCAATATATTGGTAACATAAAAAGCAAACAAAATACCAGTAAGAAATATTGCAAACTAATTATAATTTTACTTTCTTAAAATTTTATAAATAAATTTTAATGCATTTCTTTTGCATTTTAATAAGAATCGAAACCCAGGAAAATAGGACGGCTATTAGGCCAAGAAGATTTGCAAGTAGCTGTGATTGGAGAGGAAGATCAGCAAATGGAAAAAGATTCAGATGAAACGTTACAAGAGGTAGTGATGTCACAAATAGAGAAAAAAGAAGTATTTCATGAGGTACAAATAGAAAAAAGAAATAGTCAGGATCCAGATCAGGAAAAACAGAACTCATATGTGTATTCTACAGCAGAAGAATCAAGAGATTCTGGAATACATGCCATTAAATTTATAATTCGTTAACAATATTAAGACTGCATAGCTGCAAGTGTTCTTATGCCGTCCGGTAAATTACATTTCTATAAATAACTTTTTATGCCGTTCGGCAAACTTGTTAAGCTTGTAATCTTTCTTTGTTAATCCCAATTTTAAAATTTTAATAATCATAAGAAATTCAGTAGGTATTGGTTTTTATGCCGTTCGGCAAACTGCAGTACTACATTGACATCTTATGCCGTCCGGCAAATTTGTCAAGCTAGGACTATTTAATTATAAAAAGTAATTTCCTATCGAAAAATTATTTAAAGTCTTATCAGAACTGTTCTTGTGCTGTTCGGCAAATTATAGTACTGCAATAGACATTTTATGCCGGGCAAACTTGTCTATTCAGGTTTTCATGAAAATTTCTTACCATTTCGATCCATTTTAAACAATAAATAAATCAGTCAAAAAAAAATTTTTTATTTTAAATCTTAATTAAACATTTAAAAAAAATTATTTTGAACAATAAAATCACAAACAAAGAAACAAACAAAAATAATATAATTAAATTCAAAATTTTCTAAGTCCATTATGTTTCTTTTGTTACGTCTCAAGAAATAAAACTAAACATAATCATAATTTACATATTTAATTTGTCCGTCATCGGTGATTCAACCTGATTTATTCACAGAGCAGTAAACTCTGATATTAAGGGACAGGTTTTAAGAAAGAGTAACTGCTTAATTAAAGTTAAATTATTAAAGTTATTTATTTAAATTCTTTATAATTAGAATCAAGAGAAAGAGTAGATCCAGATGTCTTTAGGGATTAGTAACTTACCGTTTAAAATTATTATTAGAGTCGTAGACCCAACAGGTGATACCTCCTTCAGTGAGAGGTCGAAGAAATGACGTTGTCTAGCAAAAACTGAATATGTAGTAGATTTCCTTTGAATTGTTTTCGGGCCAGTCAAATTGAAGGGTCCGGAGTCCAGGTGTCACATTATTGATTTGACGTTGAAGTCGAAATAATGCAGTCCTTAGGAAGATAGTAATGTGCCTCGCAATAGAAGTTATCTTCTTGATAAAATTCTTCTTGAATAACTTGACTAAGGCTTGAAGAATGCATTTGGTACTTGAAGAGATTTTTGATTGACACAAAGAATACGCTTAGGGGTAGTATACAACTTGTTAACTTGTTCGCGAAATCGCGACAGACACGAAGAACGCGACTTGCTGATTTGAGAAGGACTTCTGGACTAGTTAAGGTGACGGTGTTTCCTGGACAAGTTAAGTTGACGGCGTTTCCTGGACTGACGAATTCGTCAAGAGTGGCACCTTATATACTGCTACTTAGACAAAGACATCATTCTGATCAATAATAACGCGTTGATTCGTCACTGTTTTTGACAGTTCAGTAACCTTATAGAACAACTAAAATATTTAGCAGGAAGTTTTATTGTAGATATTAATCTCCCAATTAATTTGGTAAGGGAAAGCGAGTTGGTTTCCTCCGTGAGCATAGACAGATCTCAGGTTTACGTTCTTAAAAGTGCAACAATAATAACAACTGGTGAAGTTGATATCCAAGTAGGAGATTCTTTAATAAAGTTTCAAGTAATTTCTTATAATAATAACTCTCGACTATCAGGCATCTCAGGATCTATTTTTGATTTTGATTAATATTTTAAATCTAATTCAATCTAAAATTTGTCTGAAAGATATGCTTAAACATTGGTCACAACAAATTTTAAAACGACCTACTAATATTGTACTTTCTTTATCATTAGACTATTTAATTAAAAAAGACGGAGATTTCATTTATAATCCAGATGGGTCAATCCACTGACTTTCGTCTGAGAGTCGTTGCGACCATATTTTAAAAAAATCTAATTTTCATATATGTAAAACTCGATGACTTGCTGAGTTCATTAACCATAATATAATGGTACAAATTTTATTTCGTTAAATAATATTAATTATTAAACGTAGGTGGTTCACGATGTGATTTCGTAACCTTAAATTTTTTAACTTTTTAAAAGACGTTATTATTCAAAAACTATTAAATATTAGGTGTTGGTACTTACCACAAATATAAATATTTCCATTCTGCACGTTCTTTTTTTGGGAAAAAAAGTTTGAAAAGTGAAATTTGTACATAGAAATAAACGACTATTTGATCATGAAAGTTTGTAAAATGATAACTTATTTATATATATAATAATTAACTTTAAAAATTATTAAATTTTTAATGAATATTAAATCTAAAATGACAAAAAACTTAAAAAGGGAGCCAAATATGACCCCCACTCTATATTCCGCTTATTCGGCCCTGCCGCAACGAACCAGGTGATCAGCGAGAGTGCAATAAGTGTGTATCACCGCCTAAATTATAAAACAACATGCTTGGACATTTTTTTAGATATTTCAAAAACTACTGAACGGATTTTCAATTTTCAAGGCTCAAATAAAAGCTGAGACTTTAAAGATTATGTTGCTAGAGTTAAAAATTTTTCTCTAAATTTTTCTAGATTATGCAGCCACACAAACATGGTGCACAAAAATAGAAAAATTAATCAATTTTTTTCCAAAATCTTTTAGGTGATAAAATCTCTAAAAAATATAAAAATAATTTTCATTTATATATCAAACGACGCATAATTTAATTGGCTTTCAAATGATCCAAGAACCAAGTTTCTATCATTTTTCAATAATAAAGTATGTTAATTTAATTTCGGCAGCAACTTTTCGTAGCTCGCCCGTCGTTCGTACCGACAATTTCTGCCGGTAGTGTATATGAAAATTAGATTTTTTTAAAAATATGATCGCAACGACTCTCAGACGAAAGTCAGTGGACTGACCCAGATATAAAAATAAATTTAATAAGCAAAAATACAATAACAAATTTTTCACCAATTAATTATTCAAAAATATATATATATATTAAAAAATTATATGATATCAACTATAGGAATATTGGAAATTGCTGTGCTAAACTAAAATTGTTAAATTTAATGTTATAGATAGTATTCCTAATTCAAAGATAGCAGGTTTTATTAGGGGTCCTCTTTTTAAAGAATTGTGCTTACCTATTCCCGACAATTTTAATTAAAAACAAAAAATAAATAAATATATATGGGCGAATCTCTGGAACTTATAACCTCCATGTCCCTCACATTATTTTTTCTTAAACAGCCTCAATATGAAAACTAATGATTTTTCAATATTTACATGTTTTTAAAAAGAAAATAAGGATTACAATTTAACCATTGATATAAATTATTTTGTTTATTTTTTCTATGTTTTTCTTTATTAAAGTTCACAATACCATGATTTTGCAAGTGCCACTTTCATTTTTTCTAAAAGTATTTAACTTTTTAAATAAGATTTTTTTGGAAAACACGTTTTTTTACTGTTATAAACTATTTAAGAATATCTTAAGAATTCCATAAACAAACTTAAGAAAAATAAAAATTATAAAAGATTTAATCTTCTATAAAGTGTCTCTCAGTTTTTGTGTCGCTGGTCAAATCAAAATGGTTTTATAAAATAAACATTAAAAAACATAGTGAAAAAATTTGAAATAAGAGGCACAATTGAATTGTAATTCAAATTTTATGTGCGTGATTTTTATTTTCAACTATATTTTAAGAAAAATAATTGTTGGTTACTTGTGATACTGGTGTAGTACGAAAAATATGTCGCTGGTCAAATCATTAATTTCTCCAAAGTTTCTTATTTAATTTGCTACAAAATTGGGGCACATATTACTTTAGATGTACTTAAAACTGACATCATATTTTTATTTATTCTAATTCTTATTATTTTTTTACGTGGATATTCAAATTGTTGCTCGACAAATCGACGCCCCCCGACGATAAAATGTTTATTAAAATCTCCGTGCAATATAATGTTAACTCAAAAATTCATGCTATACAATTGTTTTTCAAAAATTTCATGCAATATAACTGTAAGTCATTTGTCAGTGCAATATAATGTTATCTCAAGGTGCAGACTATAAAATCTCAATTCATGCACCAGCGCAATATAATGATTGTTTAAATAATGTTTTTAATTTAAATATTGATTTCTAACTTTTACACTAAAAGAGATTTAAGAAAAAAAATTTTCCGTGTCTCAAACAAAAAATGTACGAAATAAATATTTATTACTTGTAATTAATTGTATTTATATTTAAAATTAGTAAAGTAAAAGAATTATTTATTATTGAAATATAAATGTTAGTGAAAATATATGTTCCTTTTGGTACACATATTTTTATTATACTCATCTGTTAACCCTTTAACGCCGGGACGGACGCTTTTTTAAATCATTTTCAACGTTAATTATTTTGGTTATTAGACATGTAGAAAATTTTCGGAATAACATTTTCTGACGTCTTTTTTTATCGCTCTTTCAGAATCTGTCATCAAAATTAGAAAAAAAAAATTCCTAAAAGTTATGGCAATTTTTTTGGAAAAAATCCAAATTTTTGACATTTTTGATTGATAAATTTTTTGGGTCGCTGATTATGAATATGATATCAATTTTTAAAAATTCAAAATGGCGGATCCAAAATGGAGGACAAAATTCTAAAAAATTATCAAATTCACTTTAAACTTCTTGCTCAGGGCTTTTTGGGGTCGCTGATTAGAAATATGATGTCAGTTTTTAAAAATTCAAAATGGCGGATCCAATATAGCGGACAAATTTCTAAAAAATTATTAAATTCACTTGAAACTTGTTACTCGGGGGTTTTTGGGGTCGCTGATTACGAATATGATGTCAGTTTTCAAAAATTCAAAATGGCGGATCCAATATGTCGGACGAACAATTTCTTTTTTTTCATGTGTCATCGATTCATGTGATTTCCAACGTGAGGAAGATTGAGCTAAATAATTTTCTGCAATTTGCATTGCAAATTCTTTTGCACTTGATTTTTTGCCTTCCAACTGTGCAGCATTAAAAATTATTACTGCGTTAGTAATGGAGGACTGAATCAATCTCATCAGTACTGGCCATGTCCATTTTTTACTTCTTAGGGAAGGTAAAAGTTTACTACAGTACTGATCATGGATATCAACTCCTCTCATGAATCTATTGTACAGAGCAAATGCAGTAAGTGCCTCTAGATGATTTTACATCGATGGTGTTCTTTTTCTTTACCCTATCTTGTCTCACTGTGACAGTTGCAACTACACCAACTTTTTTAGATGGACTATCAAATCTGGGTTGCAGAAGAAATTGTCAAAATAAATATGATAACATTTTTACTCCGAATCTGACTGGTTTGTTTCGAATATATTGCTTTATATTCAAACGACCGTAAAATTTTACCATCACTTCATCGACGGATAGTGCTGTTTCGAAAAAACCAAGGGGTGTAATTGTTTTTGCAAACAAATCCAAAATAGCTCGAACTCGCCAGGCTGCGTCTTTGGGATCTTTATCTTCAACTTTAGAGCACATCAAGTTTGTTTTGATGTGTAAAAATCGATAACGAGACATTGTTGAACTAACTATATGACATTCAAGTAGCATACTTTTCGACCAATAATCTCTCTCTGATGTCCTTGTGTTAAAAGTTGTCAGAATTACTATTCCTAAGAATGCGTTTAGCTCCTTCAATGTAATATGAAGACCATTTTCGCATAAGGCAGCAATAATATAATTTTTCATTTCATTGGAAAAAAAATTTCAAAAAGTGCTACTGGAGAACTGTTAAAGATCCTTTTCTTTTGTACATCTGTTAGAAAATGCTGATTTTCCCGTAGACGATTATCAGTCTTTTTCCTAGAAATCCAGTTATATTTGTGATCTTGTTTCAGTTTTTTTGTGTACTAGAGTAACTTTCATAAACTGTCCTGTAAGACAGGATCGCATTATCACTTGGAGATAAGTCAACTTCACTCTCATCATCACTGCCGACTTCAGCTTCAACATCTGAACTCATTGAATCTGGTAAAAGTACTAGATCAATATGCGTGTCACTCTCAAAGAGCTCAGTTTACTCAAATTGGACAACTTTAGATGATGAGGTTGCATTAGAACGCCTTTTTTTAGATGTCATTTTCAATTACTTGAAATTAATAGTAAAATGATAAAAAATAAATAAGGATTCAAATAACAATTAAAAATACTCACCAAAAAAAGGAATACCCGATGTGCTTACAAATAAGAATAGAACTCAATTTAAAAAAACAAGTTATCCAGGAAATGCCAAAAAAAGTATAATTTAATAAAAGAATAAAAAACACAGTTGTGGAAGAACTGATATTTGGTGGATGTTGTAAAAAAGTTAAAAATAAATATAATGAAATGATGCTGAATAATAGTCAATCCAATGTCAATAAAGTAAGAAACAATATGTGACCGCGTTTGAAAACAGGGACATTATGAACAAACTCAACTTTTTTTAAGTAAAAATATTTTATTTGTTTAAAGAATTGAAATTTTTTAACCTAGGACTACATGCATTTTAAGGACCTTAAAGTGTAATACCCTGTCAAAATAAAAAAATCGATTTTTTGACCATAAGGTCCCTTTTCTCAGATGGGGTCACATATACTTGCTAAAGGAAATGCAATTTAATGATGTAGTAAAACAACTGACTGTAAAGACTAACTAATAGACAATTCATTTAGCTAAATGAATGAAGTAAGAAGTTATCCGTCAAATTGAATTTTTAAAATGCGACATCATATTCGTTTTCAGCGACCCCAAAAACCCCGAAAAACAAGTTTCAAGTGAATCTGAGGATTTTTTTAGAAATTCGTCTGCCATATTGAATTTTTGAAAACTGACATCATATTCGTAATCAGCAACCCCAAAAACCCCCGCGTAACAATTTTTAAGTGAATCTGATGATTTTTTAGAAATTCGTCCGCCATATTGGATACGCCATTTTGAATTTTTGAAAACTGACATCATATTCGTAAACAGCGACCCCAAAAACCCCCGAGTTACAAGTTTCAAGTGAATTTGATAATTTTTTAGAAATTTGTCCGCCATTTTGAATTTTTAAAAACAAAATAATTAACGTTGAAAATGATTAAAAAAAGCGTCTGTCCCGGCGTTAAAGAGTTAAGAAATTTGTAAAGGTGTACTTTAACAGTCCTTTTCGTGAATTGAATATAATTTTCTATTTTACAGAAGTCGAAACTCATTGTCTAAAGACTGAAGAGCTATGTAGGTGTTTATCAAGAAGCAAAATGTTTCATCCGAAAATCCAAATTTTTTAAATGATTTCAAGCAGAATTTGTTGATAGTAAAATCGTATTATCCAAAAATATTTATTCTATTTTTTTCTAAATAAATATTTAAATAATTATGTGTTTAACATTTTTTTAAAATTTAAATACATATTTAATTCATTAAATTCTTTATTTTAAATAATTATTACAAAATTTTTGAAAATCATAACAAAAAATTATTATATTATTTGAAACGATTCGATTATAAATTTATTACTAAAACTTAACCCATAAATGTGAAATCTTGTGAATCTTATTCTTTTTTCAACAAAGGCAACTTCAATCTATTCAAATAATTTTTTTATTATTTTTGTACCAAAAGGAACATATATTTTCACTAACATTTATATTTCAATAATAAATAATTCTTTTACTTTACTAATTTTAAATATAAATACAATTAATTACAAGTAATAAATATTTAATTAGTACATTTTTTGTTTGAGACACCGAAATATTTTTTTCTTTAATCTCTTTTAGTGTAAAAGTTAGAAATAAATATTTGAATTAAAAACATTATTTAAACAATCATTATATTGCCCTTGTGCATGAATTGAGATTTTATAGTCTGCAACTTGAGTTAACATTATATTGCACTGACAAATGACTTACAGTCATATTGCATGAAATTTTAAAAAACAATTGTATAGCATGAATTTTTCTTTCCAAAAATTTATATTTTAAAATATAAGTCAACCAAATAATGGTTGTACAGTAATAAAAATGAAATCTATTTTGGTCGAATATATAAAAATTATATTATCACGTTTTAAGGGTGCAGCTGGAAATTGCACTCATGGAAAAGAATTTAATTCTATAAATTCTTTAATTCAACACCTTAGACAACGTTCTGCTCTAAGAAAAACATACGCTTGGTATTTGCATGAAATTTCTAAGATTAGGATGTATCGAACAGAAAATGAAAGCGAGTTCTATGATCGAATTACTGCACTATTATTGGGCGCGCAAGCTGCATTAAAAGATAAATATCCTATTGACGCACAAAAAAATACTTACCAGGAAATAATATAACTACAGTCAACATAATCAAATTTAATTCTTTAGATGAGGAAGTATTAGTTACTGAAAGCAATGCCATGGAAATAACTGGAATAACCGAATCTAAAATAAATACTTTAGGTACAGTTATATTACAACTTGGAGATGTGGATGTACAATTTCATGTTGTTTTACCTTAGATTACCTTATGTCCAGATGGAATTTTAGGTAGAGAATATTTACGATAAGAACAAGTTCAAATATTTTTCTGGCATAATACCATAGTTACCCAATCAAAACCTATAAATCCAATTCCATTTGTAGATAAGGAATCATTAGAATTTAATAAAATATTAGAATCTGAAAAGAAGCAAATTAGGTCTATCACACTTAAATCTAGGACTAGACAAGTAATACTTGTAAAAATTTTTAATAAAAAAATTAATGAAGGATATTTACCATTCATAAAAACACAAAAGGGAGTATTTATTGAAGAAGCAATTGTAACAAATTCTAATGCTTGTTGTCATGTATATGCAATTAATACTACTGAAAAGGATATAGAGATAACATTACCACCACCAGAACTTCTCCCATTTGAGTACTATAATTTACTAGGAGAAGACTCCAGTGAAGATACAGATACTGACATCCCTTCTACTTCAGATAGATATCAAGCAGTAGTAAATAATCTACGACTTTCACATTTAAATGAAGAAGAACAAGATCATGTTTTGGAAATAGTGGAAGAATATCAAGATATTTTTCATTTACCAGGTGAACCATTAACGGTAACTCCTTTAGTACAACATCAAATTCCAATAAATACGCGACCTTATCGATTCTCACCCTCACAAAATGAAGAAGTTGAACGATTAATAACAAAAATAGTGTCCGAAGGAGCTATAAGGCATTCAAAATCACCTTATAATTCACCATTGTTAAGTATTTCAAAAAAAATGGATAGTACTGGAAAGAAAAAATGGAGAATTGTTATTCATTTCAGAATGTTAAATGGACCAAACACAATTAGGACTTCAAGGAACTGAAGTATTTGTCTACTTTGACGACATCGTAGTATTTGCAACCGATTTAGAAAATCATGGAAAAAAATATAAAGACTATTTTCAAAATTAAGAAGTGCTAATCTTTCCTTACAACCGGAAAAGTGTGAATTCCTTTTCAAAGAAGTTCAGTATTTGGGCCATATAATTAGTAGCGAAGGTGTAAAACCGGATCCAAAAAAGATAGAAGCGGTTAGTTGTTTTCCAACACCGAAAACACCTCGAAACATAAAACAGTTTCTAGGACTTGCAAGTTACTATCGTAGATTTATTAAAAATTTCTCTGAACGTGCAAAACCCTTAACAAATCTTTTAAAGAAAGGAATTACATTTACATGGAAAGAAAAAGAAGAAGAAAGTTTTAAGGATTTAAGAGCAGCATTGTGTACCAGTCCCATTTTGCAATATCCTGAATTTAAAAAACCATTTTCACTTACTACTGATGCTTCAGATTATGCAATAGGAGCTGTGTTAAGGCAAGAAAAAGACGGAGTAGAAAAAGACTAGTAGCGTATTATTCACAAGTCATGACACCTGCAGAAGAAAATTATTCAACAACAGAAAAAGAATGCCTCGCAGTATTACATGTTATTAGACATTTTAGACCCTTTTTATATGGACAAAAATTTACATTAATAAGTGACCACGAGCCTTTACGATGGATTAATTCAGTCAAGGAACCAAGCCAGCGATTAATACGATGGAGGTTAAAATTGCGTGACTACGACTATGTCTTTAAATACAAGACAGGAAAATTAAATACAAATGCTGATACTTTGTCTTGAAACCCAATAACCAATAATATTAATAAAAAATAAATGACAACGATAAACAACAATCCTTTCAAGCTAAAGTATTAATGTTTTAACGCCAAAGTAAAAAATTGGAAGAAGCAGAGAAGAATCTCAGAAAAAAACCGTCAACATCTGGAGTATCCTCAAAGACAGTTGCGCCAAAACACAAAGTAACAGTTGAAAGTTCCAGTAAGAAATCTTTTGGGAATATAAAAAACCAACTTATGCTACTATTCTAAACAAAAAATTAATATAGACACAATTAAAATTACAGACCCAAAAGAAATTGCAAATGAGAGTACTATTGGTAGACGATTATTGCAAAGAATAATGGAACAACAGAAAAATGTAGCTCGACGCAATTATTGTGAAGAATCTATTACTTCTGAAGAAATAGATACCGATCAGGAAGCACCACCTATATTAAGAAGAAGAAAAAGCGTTTTACCTAGTTTAGATATTCCTAAGGTAACATTTATTGTCAAAAGTATTTCCACCTTATGAAATTATAGTAATCGTTTGTTATGGAAATGTACTAATTCCAAAAGAAGAACTAAAAAAACAAATTATAATAGAAAACCATTCTAGTAAATTTGGAGGTAATAAAGGTATGAATAAAACTTATAGACGAATTCGAGAAAAATATTATTGGCCAGGTATGAAAGATCAAATTACAGAATTTGTAAGAAAACGCACTACACATCAAGAACAAAAATTGGTAAGAGCAAAAACACATGTGCCTATGATAATCACAGGTACCGCTCTCGATGCTTTTGATAAAATATTAATAGATAGGGGAGAGTAGGCTACATTGAACCAGCGTCAACAGTGAACCACTTTAATTTTCTAAGAAATGACTGAGTGGAATTTTTTCTTATTTAATATATAAATTAGTATTACCGAAATCGACTACGTTCAAAAATTTTGAGCACGTAGGTTTATTATTTACAAAGAAAAACGAAAAAAACTGTTTTTCACGTACAAAACAAAAAATTTTCTGGAAATATAATGAATTTTTTTTATTCAAATAGGAAGTTTTAAAAATTAGTAAACTTGTGATTTATGTTGCTTAGGGTGTCAACTTCAATATTCCGATGTGATAAAGAATTTTAAGCCTTACATAAATTTATTATAAACAATTTTTGTTGTGAATGTCATGTGAATGCAGTGAGTGCGGCATCATTGAACCACCCGAAAAAGCAAAGAATTTTCAATTTTAAGAGTGGTATAGTTGTCTGCTCTACTAAGTATTGAAGAAAAATACTAGAAGTCATGCTTTCATCACAATTGTGAACGAGATAAACTCAAACTGTCACTTTACCTACCTAACCTGACATCAAAATATATTAATCTCCTATATTAACAAATAATAACTCTTTAACAACAATTTTCTATTTTTTTGAGTAAAAAATAATATTTTTTACAATGTGTAAGTAGAAATATTATTTTTGAAGTAAATTGTAGTGTTTTATTAAAGGTGGTTCAATGTAGACACAGATTTTTCAAAATAAGAAAAGTGTAACTTGTTAGAAAAAAATTAAATTTAATTATTTAATCATAATAATTTGTGTTTGTAACGTGTATATTAACTAAAGGAGTTCTTCAGCTTAATGTTGATACAAAAACCTGATCAAAATTTGTAAAATTTAATTAGTTCTTCACTGAGAAAAAAGGGGGCACGTTGCAGCACATTTTCGATTAAAGTTACGAGACTCAGCCCTGAGTTCCGCAGCACACTTTTCTAGGGCGCGTAGCGCGCCCCAGACTTAAGGTTTTTTGAAAGAAGTGTGTAACACGCTCGTCTGGGGAGCGCTACGTGCCCCACAAGTGTTGTAGCAGAACTCAGGGCTGAGTCGCGCAACAATACTCGAAAATGTGCTGCAACGCGCCCTCTTTTTTCTCAGTGTTGGACTTTAGAAAATACCCGGTTCAATGTAGCCTACCCTCCCTACTGTTGGAAAACTGCCTACTACTCCAGATGGCAATAAGCACATTCTTACTATACAAGACAATTTATCTAAGTATTGTATTGCTGTACCTATACCAGATATTACAGCAACTACAATTGCACATGCATTAGCTACAAATTTATTTTGTCAATTTGGTTCACCAAAAAAAATTTTATTAGATCGAGGAACTGCATTTACAAGTATATTATTTCAAAAACTTTCAAAAATATTTGAAATTAAACAAGTGACTACGTCAGGATATAGACCTCAGTCAAATGGAGCATTATAAAGAAGTCACGCAGTTTTAATGGATTTTATAAGATCATATGCTGAAAATTTTGACGATTAGGATAGATAATAATCTATCTTTTACCATGTTGAGTTATAATACGTCTATACACCAGTCAATAAATTTTACCCCTTTTGAGTTAATATATGGAAAACCAGCAGGTACCCCTATATCCTACCCTATTAACGAAAATCTAGAGACATATTGATCATATTTGGAAGAACTTATTATTAGATTAAATGAATTAAAAGAATTAGCTGCAGAAAATTTAATAAAGCACAAGCAAAATTCAAAATTAAATTATGACGAAAAGGTAAAACCATTTTTAGAGAGTATGGGAGATATGGTTTATGTTCAAAAGGAGGTTAAATTACATAAAAAGTTTGATAGCCATTACCACGGACCTTATAAGATTAATAAAATTTTAGATAAACATAACGGTCTTTTAGAAAATACAGAAGGGAAACTTTTTCAAAACAAATGGACAAATTAAAACTTGCTTATTTATAAATGAAACTAATATGCATTATTTGTCTAGGAAAATAGAATACATTCCAACAAAACCATTGCAAAGAGAAATTTCCCCATCTTCTATTCTTCCCAAGGGAAGAATAGAGGAATATAAATTTCCTAATTCTCAACTTTCCGAATAGTCAATTGTGTAAAATTTTTCTCCACCAATCTTCACTTTGGAACGTGAGGAAAATGGATCTAAAAATAATAAAATGTTTTATATAAAATGTATTGTGGAAGACAAAATAAATGAAAATACATTTGTGGAAATAGGAGATGGAGCAACTACAAAAAAACAATCTATGCATTCTGTAGCCTGAAAAATTTTAACAAAAATGCAAGGTATATACTATTTAGTGAGGAGGAAAGAACTATTTATCATCCAGAAAAAAGTTATGTTTACTGTTTAGATTGCCCTTCAAACATGTTAAGATTAAAATTATACAAATAGGAAAATGCTTGTCAATTATGCTATTCCAGAGGACACATCATGTATAATTGTCAAGGAGCGGTAAGAAAGAAAAAATTTTCGCATTTAAGATCAACACCAAACAGGTAAATAAGAAATCATTAAAATATATATTGATTGTTTGAGTAAAATTAAAATTACTCCAAGGTGTAAATATTCTTGAAATTACTAACAAAAAATATATTTTAAGAATACTAACAATAATGTTAAAAAAAATTTTTATAATTAACAGTTTGAATGTTGGAGAGCTGTGTTGTGGATTCTATAATGCTTATTGAGAAGTATATCTATATATAAATACTCGCTATATGGCTATGCAAAGTGAAGTGCTCAATCTGTATATCTTGTATATATGAGACTCTGTATGGATAGACGCTCTGTACGATTCCTCGCCTGTTCACTGCTTCCTCACGTTCGCCAGACACTCCGCTTACTCCTCAGTCACCTATACGCAACGTCCATCTCTATACTCCCGTATCCCGCTTCCTCAACCCCGCTAGTCACCCCGGCGTTTCACCAGTACCTCTGAGCACCTACAAACTTTCTATCAAGCGTAAAGGCATGTAGAGTCGCGGGACAGCATTCGAACATTCGAACATCCTATATGCATTTATTCATGATAAAATAAATATATATATAATACACATATACAATTTCGCTTTTAGAGTGCTTAATCAAATAATCAAGATTGATAGTTGCAATAATGATTACCATTAAAGTAATCACATTTTGATAAAATGCATAATAAACTAAATGTAGGACAAAAACAATTTAATCATTTACACTAATTTTACTTTGTTCGTTGCTGCTTATACATTAAACTAGATTTAACTTTATATTTTATTTACTCTATTCATTCAGAGAATGTTTAGTTAAGGAAAATACTATTTTAATTACGATACGTTGTCTTGCGAAAATAACATTAACTTTGAAAAACCTAAGTTTTCACCAGTCTAACAAAGGGTGCATGACCAAATGAAGAATATACCCACTACCCTTAATCTAATAAATTCAATAATTATACCAATAACTAAAATACACAAAGTTATTGATATAATTATAAATAAAGACATTTTAAATATACAATTTTGCATATTGTACATATATTTAATTGTTAACCATTTTATTAAGAAAAAATTAATAAATAAAAAAATATATATATAAATAATATAATATAAATAAATATAAATTTTATATATAACTATATACTTTAACCCTTTCACGCCCATGGGACATATACGTCCCACCTACATAAACCTCAATATCTTTGAAGAAACTTAATATTTTTAAGTCTAATTTAGTGCGTTCTCTTCAGGAAGGATAGGGCTTTAAAAATATGTAACCTACATTATGTTAAAAAATTCCTATTGTTTAAAAAAATTCATAAATTATTGTTAAAAATCACGATTTTTAAAAATATTTTAAAACCGCCTAAAAATTATTACTCGGGGGTTTTCGGGGTCGCTGATTACGAATCCGGTGCTAGTTTTTCAAAATTCAAAATGTCGGATCCAATATGGCGGACGACAAATATAAAAATTAATCGAATTGGCATGAAACTTGTTACTCGGGTGTTTTTAAGGTCGCTAATTACGAATATAGTATTAGTTTTTTAAAATTAAAAATGGCGGATCCAAGATGGCGGATGATTTTTAAAAAAATTTTAATTTCACCTGAAAATTGTTACTCGGAGGTTTTCGGGGTCGCTGATTACGAATCCGGTGCCAGTTTTTCAAAATTCAAAATGGTAAATCTAATATGGTGGACGACAAATGTAAACAAGTTGTTCATTTCATGACCATTAAGCTTCCTCTAATCAAGAGGAATCCTCTTAATCGAAGAGTATTTTCCTCTTATTTTAAGAAGAATATTGTTATGTGGAGAATAATCCTCTTAAAAATCTAACGCGCTACATACGGAACCTCTAAGGTAGTGTGGAAGTCCGTTATTAGACATCTGCACTTCACATGCACATGAAATTCGTATTCAGCGACCCCAAAAACCCCCGAGTACCAAGTTTCAAGCAAATCGCTTTAGATTTTAATAAAGTCGTCCGCCATATTGGATCCGCCATCTTGTATTTTGAAAAACTAACATCAGATTCGTAATCAGCGACCCCAAAAACCCCCGAGTACCAAGTTTCAAGCAAATCGCTTTAGATTTTAAAAAAGTCGTCCGCCATATTGGATCCGCCATCTTGAATTTTAAAAAACTAACATCAGATTCGTAATCAGCGACCCCAAAAACCCCCGAGTACCAAGTTTCAAGCAAATCGCTTTATATTTTAAAAAAGTCGTCCGCCATATTGGATCCGCCATCTTGAATTTTGAGAAACTAACATCAGATTGGTAATCAGCGACCCCAAAAACCCCCGAGTACCAAGTTTCAAGCAAATCGCTTTATATTTTAAAAAAGTCGTCCGCCATATTGGATCCGCCATCTTGTATTTTGAAAAACTAACATCAGATTCGTAATCAGCGACCCCAAAAACCCCCGAGTACCAAGTTTCAAGCAAATCGCTTTAGATTTTAAAAAAGTCGTCCGCCATATTGGATCCGCCATCTTGAATTTTAAAAAACTAACATCAGATTCGTAATCAGCGACCCCAAAAACCCCCGAGTACCAAGTTTCAAGCAAATCGCTTTATATTTTAAAAAAGTCGTCCGCCATATTGGATCCGCCATCTTGAATTTTGAGAAACTAACATCAGATTGGTAATCAGCGACTCCAAAAACCCCCGAGTACCAAGTTTCAAGCAAATCGCTTTATATTTTAAAAAAGTCGTCCGCCATATTGGATCCGCCATCTTGAATTTTAAAAAACTAACATCAGATTCGTAATCAGCGACCCCAAAAACCCCTAAGAATGTGTAAGATTTTTAAAAAAATTTCCCGCCTTTTCCGGGGGCGTTAAAGGGTTAATATAGTTAATGAATTTTATTAACACTGCAAAGAATGTAGCATGACAAGTTTGTCGGACGGCATAAAATGTCAAACATGGAACTGTAATTTTCCGGACGGCATAAGAACAATTCCAGCCACACTTTTTAACTATGTTAATATAAAATGGATTTGCTTTAAAATAAAAAAGGGTAAAACAATCAATTTTTGATAATATTTAAGAAAGAACAGAATCCCACCGCTACCACCAAATCAGCTGTTACATCCCGAGCGGAAAGCGAGGTTATTTAGATTTTTAATTATTATTTAATTTATTTCGGAGGAATGGTAGGCTGATTAAGTCAAGTTGGTAAAGCTTGACCATTTATTTTA
The DNA here is from genome assembly GCA_032872475.1 of Leptopilina myrica (nomen nudum). NCBI lineage: Eukaryota > Metazoa > Arthropoda > Insecta > Hymenoptera > Figitidae > Leptopilina > Leptopilina myrica (nomen nudum). Next base: position 19,795,866 of record CM065462.1, on the reverse strand, counting down.
TGTGGGTACGTTCTCTTCTATCGATCCTACGGGGGTCGTCTTGCAATTATTTAAAATATAATTGTTATATAATTACCTTTTCTTAATAATTTAGTAATTTTTAATGAATTTGTACTCAGTAAATGAATGATTTTTAATTTTTAATGGTAAAAATATTAATTATCTTTGATTACAAGAAAGAATGAAATGTATAATTTTAGATTGTGTTTATGGTGTGAATTACAATTTGATTAAAATAGTACTTACAATGTCCTCTGTTTCGAGGGCAGATACAATGATGAATTTTTGACAAGGAATATATTTCCTATAGTCGTTGACACTGCGAGGTTTTACAACTCTTAAATAAGAACGGTTGGGACTTTGTCACAGTTTTTAGTTCTTATTCTCCGAAAGCACACACGTCACGTTTGCAAATCGTATCTCGAGAATAGACTAGGCTACGACGGATAATCTATTAATTTTTGAAAATACTGACTCACAAGTCTGGCGATAATGAATACATGCTTAATATTTAGAACAACGAGTAAACTTTATACTGTTTGAAAATGCAAGATTTACGGCCAAAATTATGATTACCGAAGGGTCAAGCTTAAAGATGAAGCTGTCACAACGCGAACGTAACTATGACTTTGTATCGAAATAAACTTCCCTAGTGGGAGACAAAAGATCAAAGATCATCCCCATCTCTAAGCTTGACTCCTAGATCATCCCAAGAATTGAGTCACTTCTTGGAGCTTTGTGACCACCTGTACCACATATAGTATATCGCGAGTATCACTATTCCTTGAGATAGTAAACATTCCCAAGAAAAAACTAAGCTCGTGCCTTCACAACATACTAATATGAGTCAAGTCCACTTATAATATGTGTTTAATATGGTTTACAATTTATGTTGGTGTGCATCTAAATATCGAATCTCATAGCTTTAGTTCTATAAAGAGTAAGATAATTACATTGTATTTTGTCAACTATGAGGATCGATATGCAGATCAACTATTTAAAAAAACATTCTATACTCTATGCAGCTGCAAAATAATTCTTAGAAAATAATGCATAGAGAATAGAAAGATACATATTGTTTAATATTAGAATTCGTATAATATTAATTTTGAAACAAGAGTATTGCGTGAGAAATCACAAAATTATATTTATTTAAAGGTTTATTTTAATTTTGATGGATTATTAAAAGTAATAATATCATTTCTCTAATAATTTTCTTATTAATTATATATCTATTGCCTTTCTTTCGTTATACATATTTCAAATGCAATATCTCTATTATTGACATTCTAATTGTGCGATCATCAACATCATGATTCATTGCTAATGTCTTCAATTTCAAAAAGAGAATTTTGTTACTGGTATGTAGCAATAATTATCTTTGTTTGATCAATAGCATGAAGGACATCATCAGTGACTTTCAATAAATGTGTTTGCGTACTATATCCTTTTCTGTAGCCAGATTGAAAAGGATCAAGAATATTTTTTGACTGAACAAATTTAATTAACTGATTATGTACAACTTTTTCAAGGCACTTTGAAAGGCAACACAGAATAGCAATTGGTCTATGCTCCCCAGGATGCTGCGAAATCCCTACCTTATTTACAGGTGTAATAAGTGTCCTCTTCCAAACATCAGGAAAGACTGCGGTTTGTAAAGACAAATTAAATAGATCAAGTACATATGGAAATATAACAGGCATCGCCTTTTTAACAATACTAACAGAAAGGCCATCAAAGCCCTGTGCTTCAGTTTTTATACTATTTATAGCATCAAACAAATCACAGGGATCAATGTTTTCAAAATAAAAAAGAGAATCATCAAACTTAATATCAAGAAGAAAATCAGAAAGAAATCCTGACGTTATATTGAAAGACGTGTCACCACAAATAGTTAACAAATATGTATTAATTTCATTTAAAGTAAAATTAAGCGGTGAAACGTCAACTTTTTTGTAGCAATACCAAGATACCTGAGTTCCCTCCAGAGCACCCTAATTTCAGTACGCATCCATGGACATACATTTTTCCTTTTTTGTTTAAAAATTCTTAAAGGAGCATGCTTATCTAAAGCTGCATTCATTACATGAAAAATAAAATTTTGCTTATCATCAACAGAATAAAATTGCATAAAATCATTCCAATTAATAGTACTTAGAGTAGATAAAAAAGCAGTATCATTAATCGCTCTTAAATTTCGACACAGTTTTACAGAACACTTTTGTTTTTCAATTTTCCAATTATAGGTAAGCTCAATTAGCTCATGATTTGATGACATGTGTGCTCGAAGAAGATTAATATTAGATTTTAGTGAATTTATATTAATATGGCCAACTTTTAATGAAGCACTCTCACAAGGAAGAAAATCAGGAGAGAATGATGCACTTAACTGAGACGAAGACTGACAAGAAACTGGGCATAGTCATTCTTCAAACAAATCCAAATCACCAACAGAGTTGATCCTTATTACATACTCCTTATCAGCTCGTCGGACGAAGATAGTATTTTCTCTATACCATACGTATCTGTACTGCAGGAGTTTTACCTTACTTCTAACCTTTTTAAGTAAGTTGTAGAATTTAACAGGAAGATACGCGTTGATATAGACACGACTCTTCGGAAGAGATGAACATATTTCCGTTGAGAAAAGAGATTTTATGTCCTTTATTGAGGAAATAAGCTCCGTACCAGGCTTCGTTGAAGAAAAACGAAACAAAACAGCTCGATATCTTGAAACAGCAGGCTCACCCGATGCGGCAACAGTATTTTTAGAAGCCATTCTAAAAGCATCGGCAATTTCCACTGGAGGGAGATTAACATTCAAAGCAGAGGCAATCCTACAAATAAGCAGCTTCAAATGCTCATTGCTAGACTCAGGCAGCCCCGATACGACCAATGAGTCCGAGATTGCTAAAATCCTAACATTTAATGCTTGAGTCTGCACAGCAATGTCATTAAGCTTAAAAGAATTCTCCTCCATCCTCCTCTGCAATTTTGGAAGATATTCTATCATTATATACTTTATAAATATAACATGTCGCATTGGTGTGAAAATATTTCTCACATTTTCGACAGTAAGCTGCAGTATTCACTATGTCCTTCCCAGTGGGCAAAAAACAATGATGGTTTTTTGCCCACTAGGTTTTTACAATATCTACAGACCTACTTCATTATGGAGAATCAAAAAGTAACAGAAACAAATTGTGAGGCAACTCATTATACATGTGCTTTGACAGACTCCTGAACAGTATGCAACCCAAAGCACATATCAAAAATTATTATCACACATGTAGACAGTAGTGTAGCTCCTGAACAGACGGCAACCCACAGTATTCGTAAAGAGTTATTACACTCAGATGCATTAAAACTGTCCTTCCGGTTTAAAGGAATTTTGATGTATGTCACATTCGTGACATACGAATGTTCTCATATGTCATGAACTGAAAACATTTTGACAGAAATCATACGACTTTGCAAAATACCGTCAAACCGGAAGGACAGCATTAATGCATCTGAGTGTATAATGTGTGCTGATAAAGCACTAATAATTCAAGAAATACTGGAGAATTCACTTGTTACTGCTTCGTGGGAATATACACAGATGGTGTCAATTAATATGTTTATGACGTCACATGATGACTTGACACAAATAATGGATAATAATATAATGCAGATTAAAGAAAATCGCATACAAGCACCAACACTTATTTACAAAGCAACACAGAAAGATAATGAAAAATATTTTATAGGATCCGGATCAATAAAATAAGTTCTTTGGTTCCAGACATGATGACACGTGCACTGGCTCATAGTAAAGATGTAAATGATAAAAATAATCATTTTTACCAAAAATAAATCACATACAGTTACTACACAAAACCATAGTTCCACAAAGACTCCAATAAGCGTTAGAAAAGAACAAAAACAATTAATAAAAGTGTTTTAAAAAATATATAGGAGCAATAAAAATAAACGCTGTTACTCACTGACAAGAAGACTAGAGACAGGAAGGCTAACTCGACTGTTTTTTCACTCACAGCAGTGAGTCAGAATCAGTGGGATTATGAAGGCGTTGTTAGATTGCGCCAAATATCTTGTTTCGGTTCTGCACATCTCGCACACTCTTACGTTATATATTTAAATACGCGACACGCGTGTGTGAGGGGAAAGGGCAGAATCAAAACACGATATTTGGCGCAATCTAACCACGCCATCGTAATCCCCCTATATTTGTCCTACCCCCACTACTGCAGTTAGCCCTCCTGTCTCTAGTCTTCTTGCTCACTGCCTTGCCGGCATCTATAGCATATGCGATAGACAGTCCGCAATAGCCACCACTTAGAGTGCAGTCCCATGGTGGTAGATTAGTAGAATAGTGGAACAGTTTTGACCAATCAGATGACTGGATGTTGTAACACTTATTTTGATTGGTCAAGTCTATTACACTACTCCACTATTCTATCAGCATGGAACTGCACTCTTAAGGCCAACGCAGAATAGAATCTTTAACAGAAACCGCAATCGTAAGCGTAACCGTAAGAATGAGTTAAAGAAGGATAGGTATATTGTTTATCCTTCTTTAACTTATTCTTACGGTTACGCTTACGATTGCGGTTCCGGTTAAAGATTCTATTCTGCGTTGGCCTTTATTGAAACAAAAGCATACGCTTTCGTTTTCAAGTGCGCGCTTCTTTGGAGCAAACAATTTTTCATTTGATTTAAATTTACTCGCATTTTCTTCAAATTTATCTATTAGATGCTTCAAATGAATAATGTCAAAGAAACAATAAATTATTCTGTTGCTATATATAGATGAAAGTCAGTGGTACATACACAACTGGTAGAGCAGCTCTTCCAATGCTGGCCTGCTGCGTTATTTTTTTGCGACTACTGCTCCACCAGACGTTAAGTTGCGTAGCGTTACTAGAGCAAATAGAGTTGCTCGCCAAAAAACTTTTCCATGTACAGTACCGTACTTTTAATTTAAACAGTTTCATTTTAAGCAATATACTTTTCGATTGTTAAACGTGTCATTGAATCAATGACGGGAAATTCAATAGCATGAAGCTATTTGATTTAACAGCACTTTTTTCAGTGTAGGAAAGGAAATTAGATAAGTAAAATTAAGAAAGGTACATAGGAATCCTAGAAAAGGATCGATTAAGTAGAGTCTACAATGAGCACGTCACATCCACATCGATCATGCTTATTGTAGACTCTCTACTTTAAGTGTTTGATTGGTTAATTGATTTAAAATTTGACTTCAAATTCATATTCAGCGACCCAGTAAAATAAAAGTAATCAGAATAGAAAAAAAGTATTGGTGGTGACGTTCGGTGAATGCGTTTTCGCGACAAAACCGTATTGGTGGGTTACGGTGAATACATTTTGCTCACCGTGAATACTTTTTGTTTTAAACTCTCGATTTAAAGATTCCTAATCAAAGTTGAGAATATATATGAAGAGCAATAGCCATTTTTATACATCACGTTACTCACGCTCTTCATATATATTCTCAACTTTGCTTAGGAATAGTTCAATTATTTTAATAAATAACAAAAATTCATTTATTTTCACTACAAGAATTCAATTATTTTCAAAAATTTTTCTTAATTCAATAACTAGTATGTCTACTATTTTAATAACATTTCCAAAAAGTATTTAATTATTTTCTTAAAGAATGACAATTTCATAGGAATTGAATTATTAAAAATAGAGTTTAGGGGAGAGTGGGGCAAACCGGACCCCCCTCAATATTTCCGACATGGCGAAATTGTTTCTCTGATAAAGACAAACATTTTTATTTTTTTATTTAAAAAAATATTTATTTAATTAAAATTCAATTCCGAATTATTATTTCTATTACCACAACCATTGTTTACATGATTCTTTATGTTTTTTATTATTGTAGATTATGTAAATGCAATATTATAAATAAAAAACCAAACGGTCTGGTTTACAAACCGGACCGTTTGCAAATTTTTTTAAATTTAACACAGCAACTAAACAATAAAAGATGAAGTATATGTGTCTCTAAGAAAAAGTTGCGCAATTAAATGATCTTTCAAACAAGCCATCGAAAAAAGAAATCGGTTGATTCGTTTAGTCACAAGAGTCAAAAAACCGTTAGGGGGTCCGGTTTGCCCCACTCTACCCTACCTAAATTTTTTTTTAAATCAATTATTTGAAACTTTTTTTTATAAAATCCTCGTAATAATTCAATTACTTTCATAAACAATACAACTTATTGCAGAAATAGAATTATGTTTAATACAATTTTAATCAAATTCGTCGAAAAATGCAATTATTTTTAAAAATTTGATTAAATTTTGTTTAAGGAATTCAATTATTTCAATTATTTTTTTTTAATAGCAACATTTTTTCGATTTACTGAATTCTTTTGAATATTATTTTTGAAAAATATTCCTCACAAGAATTCAATTATTTTCATAAATTTCCATAAAATTTTTAAAAAACAATTCAATTATTTTCAAAAGTAATAAAATTCTCCGCAGAAATTCAATTATGTTTAACTTTTTTTTTAAATTCTCAGAAATTCCAATTGTATTTATAAATAATTAAATTGTTCTCTACAATTGAATTATCTTCAAAAATTTTAATAAAATTCTACTCAAACATTTAATTATTTTCATAAATATGTAATAACATTGTTTTGAAGGATTCAATTACTTTTATAAATAGTAAAATTCCTTGCAGAAATTCAATTAGTATCAATAAATTTTAATGAAATTGAATTAATGAAATTTTTAATTATAATTATGAACAGACAAGATTTTTTTTGGAAAATTAAAAAAATTCTTTGTTTATAATTAAATTATTTTCCAAATTGTAGATTTATGTTCGAAATGAAATAAATAAGAATTTGATGAGAAAATAAAACCGGGAAAACGGGAAATTTAAAGGTTAAACACAATTTCTAATCAGTCACTATTGATAGAGTAAATGTCAATAAAATTATTTCCTATTATCTTATTGGCGGTCGTTTTTCATTAACGATTTTAATTTTTAACACTGTTTTTAAATGGAAATGTGAAAACTGAAAATCAAAATTTGACTATTTGTTCAGAAAAGTAGTTTTAAGTAGCATTAGGCTCAAAAAAGTAGCCAAAAAGTAGCTTTTAGTAGAAGAGTGCGAAACCTGTGAAATACACTGTTTTGTGATTGCATCCCAGCAAACACGTAACGTAACTGTTACATAACAAATAGAGCATATTGTTATGTCTCACTGTGACAATATTGTTATATAACCACTATATAATGAGATTGTAACACTGTTATATAACATTGTTACTGAATGGTGATATAACGGTTACATAATTTTATTACATAACTATTATATAGCATTGTTACAGAATGGTGATATAAGTGTTATATAATTTTTTCACATAACTATTATATAACTGTATGATATATTTATTACATCACAAAGTGATAATTTTTGTCTTGTTACATTGTTATCTAATTGTTACATAATTGTTACAAAACTGTGTGACATAATAGATACATAATTTTGTTATTTTGAATAAAGTAGGTCACATTATTATATCACACTGTGACAATATTATTATGTAACCATTATATATTGACGTAGTAACACTGTTATATAACACTGTTACTGAATGGTGATATAGCGGTTCTGATATAACAGTGAAATAGTAACATAAAATATATATTTTTATACTGTTATCGGGTGTTGATATAAAAATAATATATTTTCTTAAAATATTTTATTCCATTAATATTCTCCAAGTCTCGGAATAAAAGCACTAAGTATTAAAAAATTTCCAAAAATTAGACATAAATCAATATAATTTTCAGCCGACAATTTTCACTTAGAGTTACAATTGTTTAATTTAGATTACATAAGATTTCTATAAAATTAAAGTTAAGAATTACAATCTCACATAATAATGTAACGTACTGTAATATTACATTATGAATAACTTTCTCGCATAAATTTTATTTTTCTTCTTTACGCCGTTCACTGGCACCATAAATAAAAAATTCTTTTATAAACATTAAACGTTATTAAACATCACTTTGATTTGAGCCAAAATACGTGAAACCGACCAATTTAAAATCTTATTTGCTTACTTTTGTGCTTACTTACAAAATAAATAAATTTTTGAAAAATATTATAAGAGTGAAAATGTACTCGTATATCTATTGAAAGTCTGAAAATTTGAGAGAAAAGTTTTTTAAGTGTCCGGTTTCACTTATTTTGGCTCAATTAAACAAATTAGAATACTAAACTTAAAGTTTAGAATTTAAATCTCACAATAATAATAATAATAATAATACTGTAAGTGTTAAATATTAAATTCTTCATTATCTTTCTCGCATCAACTCTATCAATTTTCTTCATTACTTCATTCAGTCCTAGATTCTGAAGCCTTTTTCTTTCTATAAATAAATATAATATATTATTATTTTGAGTTAAATAAATTAGAATATAGGCAAGGAAAAATAGCATTTTTATAAGAAAAATTCCAAAAAATTATTTTCTATATAATAAAAACCAATGACAAAATTAAAAATTTTGAAGCAAAACGAAAAAATAACAATGAATATTTTTAAAATTAAATAAATAAAATTTTAAAAGATTAAAAAATAGTTAAATAATTTTCTTTCTATTATCTTCTACTCTAATTAAATAATAATTTAATTTAATATTAAGAAAATTGTAATATTTAATTTATTACAATATTTTGAGAAATAATTTTACTATTTAGAAATAAAAAAATTGTTTAACAAACTTACTTCGCCTGTTCTCGATCGTAGCGTTGTTTTGCTATGCGAAACCACTCAGAGGCATAAAAGTTAAAATCTGTTAGCGTTAAGCCCGCACGACCAGTACAAATAGTATCTAAAATTAAAATAGATATTTAGAAAATTTTTGTTTATTAAGTAAGATTTTATAAAGAAACTATTAAATTACCTCTTATTAATGAAACATAGCGTAAGATTTCTGCTGCAGGTTTTTCTCGACAACCTTTCCAGGTGTATTTTTTTGCACATTTGTTTTTAATTATTGCTGCTAATGCATTATATATCCCTGGCAAAAGTGATTTACCATATGTCTCCCCACGTGGGTATACATTTGGGATACATTTGGGAAACATTTGGTAAACGGATTTATAAGTCTGTTAATAGACAAAATTTGATGAAAAAAATTACTGCAAATTGAAAAGGAACAAATAGGATGAAATTGATATATTTTTTAGGATAAATTAACGTTAAATTAATGAGAAATTAATGTATAAAGTAGGAAATGTCAGTTTTAGTGTAGAATGTATGTGTGTGTAAGATCGATATTGGAATAAACTGTTGATATGTCGCCGCGCATTTTGCGCGACAGATGGCAGGGGTGATATTTGTCCATGGCTGTATATTACATGCTCCTTCATAAAGAAAGCTATTTTTTTATTTGTTAGTTATGTTACACAAAATGAAAAAATAAATTAATTTGAAAAATAAAACACATAATTTAAACCCCCAAAAGAAATAATGGATGTTTTAGACCAATAAAAATTAAGTTTAAACTCCTCCTTCATTAGGAGAGCTATTTTTTATTTGTTGATCAAGATACACAAAATGGGAAAAAAATTTATATTTGAAAAATAAAACATATAATTCAAACCCTCAAAAGAAAAAATGGATATTTTAGACTAATAAAAGAATAAACAAACTCCTCCTAATTTTGAATTCAATTTTTCTATTAGTGAATAGATTTAAACAAAAGGGAGAAAAAAAGTTAAATTTTAAAAATAAAACACATAATTCCAACCCCAAAAGAAATAATGGATGTTTTAGACCAATAAAAATAAAGTTTAAACTCCTCCTTCATTAGGAGAGCTATTTTTTATTTGTTAATCAAGTTACTCAAAATGGAAATAAAATTAATATTAAAAAAAAACAAATATAATTCAAACCCTCAAAAGAAAAAATGGATATTTTAGACGAATAAAAATAAAGTTTAAACTCCTCCTTCATTAGGAGAGCTATTTTTTATTTGTTGATCAAGATACACAAAATAGGAAAAAAATTTATATTTGAAAAATAAAACATATAATTCAAACCTTCAAAAGAAAAAATGGATATTTTAGACTAATAAAAAAATAAACAAACTCCTCCTAATTTTAAATTCAATTTTTCTATTAGTGAATAGATTTAAACAAAATAAAGAAAAAAAGTTTAATTTTTAAAAATAAAACACATAATTCCAACCCCCAAAAGAAATAATAGATATTTTAGACCAATAAAAATAAAGTTTAAACTCCTCCTTCATTAGGAGAGCTATTTTTTATTTGTTGATCAAGATACACAAAATAGGAAAAAAATTTATATTTGAAAAATAAAACATATAATTCAAACCCTCAAAAGAAATAATGGATATTTTAGACCAATAAAAAAATAAACAAACTCCTACTTTTAAATTCAATTTTTCTATTAGTTGGTAGATTTAAACAAAATGCAGAAAAATGTTAAATTTGAAAAATAAAACATATAATTCCAACCCCCAAAAGAAATAATGGATGTTTTAGACCAATAAAAATAATGTTGAAACTCCTCCTTCATAAAGAAAGCAATTTTTCTATTTGTTGGTAGAGTTAAAGAAAATGAAGAAAAAAAGTTAAATTTGAAAAATAAAACATATATGTTTTTTTTAATATAATTTTTTTCCATTTTGAGTAATTTGACCAACAAATAAAAAATAGCTCTGCTAATGAAGGAGGAGTTTAAACTTTATTTTTATTGGTCTAAAACATCCATTATTTCTTTTGGGGGTTGGAATTATGTGTTTTATTTTTCAAATTTAACTATTTTTCTCCATGTTGCTTAAATCTATTCACTAATAGAAAAATTGAATTTAAAATTAGGAGGAGTTTGTTTATTTTTTTATTGGTCTAAAATATCCATTTTTTCTTTTGAGAGTTTGAATTATATGTTTTATTTTTCAAATATAAATTTTTTTCCCATTTTGTGTATCTTGATCAACAAATAAAAAATAGCTCTCCTAATGAAGGAGGAGTTTAAACTTAATTTTTATTGGTCTAAAACATCCATTATTTCTTTTGGGGGTTTAAATTATGTGTTTTATTTTTCAAATTAATTTATTTTTTCATTTTGTGTAACATAACTAACAAATAAAAAAATAGCTTTCTTTATGAAGGAGCATGTAATATACAGCCATGGACAAATATCACCCCTGCCATCTGTCGCGCAAAATGCGCGGCGACATATCAACAGTTTATTCCAATATCGATCTTACACACACATACATTCTACACTAAAACTGACATTTCCTACTTTATACATTAATTTCTCATTAATTTAACGTTAATTTATCCTAAAAAAAATATCAATTTCATCCTAATTGTTCCTTTTCAATTTGCAATAATTTTTTTCATCAAATTTTGTCTATTAACAGACTTATAAAGCCGTTTACCAAATGTATCCCAAATGTATACCCACGTGGGGAGACATATGGTAAATCACTTTTGCCAGGGATTGCATCTTTATTTGCTAGCCCTCCGATATTTGTCACAAAATTTTGCTGTAAAAATTATTTTCGTATCATGTTTATAAATTTAATTAAATGATATCCTGATTTTTCTTTATTAATATTGTCAATAAATTACATTAATTCTTTTAATATAATATATACTTACGAATTCCAGCGCAAAGTTTTTTTCCTTCAATTTTTCGTTAAATTCCAGAACGTTCACTTTTTTAGATAGTGGTAAAAATCCATTTAACAATTCCCTTTCTTCAACTTTATTATTATTGAATTCGAGACATTTTTCGACATTAGACATTCGTGTCTTAACACTCTTTAGCTCTAATTTAATTTCTGACCATAGTTTTGTTGACTGCTTTATAAATGTTCTTACTGTTGACGTCAGCTCATCTAAGACAAAAGAAACGTACAATATTAATAAGAAACCGAAATTTACATCAATTTTGAGAAAATGTAAAATCATTTACTTACCGAATTTGTCCTGAGACGGTGGTTTATCAATTTTCTTCTCTGAGTCCTTATTTTGTGCGCCTAGAAACAATCGTGCAAAAATTATTATGTTGAAGTTTTTCTTACTACCATATAATAAACCAAAATTTTTCCAGTTCAATGTCAATAAGATGCCATGATTCCGGATTCGGATTTTCTCTATTAATAATTAATTGAGAACTGCACTCTGCATTCGGCCACCAGCATTGTGTATATTCATTATTGACCTGAACCAGCCAATTTGAAGGTATCTCTGAATAGCAAGTACCACCATCTTCTAGTATTTTAACAACTGCATACTCCTTACAATTATCATCGTGCATCTATTAAAAAGAATTCATTTATAAAATTTATTATTTATTACAAAGTATAATTCGATTTCGAAAAAAACGAAATTTAAAATAATAGTTTAAAAAATGAACAAAATGAGATACGAGTTTCTGTTCCGCCTTTAAATAATTGTATTTCTAAAAATACATTACTTTATGAATTTACCAAAATTATAATAATTAAAAGAATCAGTTTTCAATTTCCGTATAATAAAACGTATTAATGCTTTGAATAATTTAATCGAAATTTCGAAATTAAATTTTTTTTTACATAATTGTATTTCCGAAAATAGTTTTAAGAAACTATTAATTTGTTTACGTTTAAAAACGATCTATTTTTCAAGAATTGTAATTAAAGATTTGGAAAATAATTTAAATTTACAAAAATTTAATATAGTCTGTAAAAATGAAATTATAAAATGATATTTTCGAGAAACTTTTACACTGAAAAAAATAATTAAAAATACCATTTTTGAACAATATCAACAATGGTGCTGTGTAATTATAACCCAAAATCAAATGTATTGCTGACAATGTTTTCAGCGAAAATGTATTTTTTACTTTTTTTTAAACGAAAACAAATTTTAAATAGGTGAAATAAAAAAACAAGTGCAATATTTTTCGTGTGTTTCAAATCTAAAATTTGTAAATTTATATTGTATTATCTCTCGACTGTGATGATGATTAATTAATTCAAACATTTTTCTTAAATTGGACAAATACAAAAATGTATATATTTATTTAAAAACGTGATTACACAGTGATATTATCGTGAGGCGGTTAAGATAACCTCAAAATAAACCACGTGCAAGCTTCTTATATTGTTCTTCGTATATATATTTATCATAAATGTAAGTAAACATATTCTATTATATTCTTTAAATTATTAAATAGTTATTTTATTAGTAGAAAAAATTCTTATTGTTGTATTAAATGTATACGTTTCAACATAATATATTAGATACGTTCAACTATAAATTTCGATTGAAAAACCATGTGCCTGCGATATATTATAACTATTATTTCCATTATTTTTAGGAACATAATTTATATCGCACTTTACATACAAACCTAAATTTATTTTAACTTTTTTACCAATAGTTGAATTTTAATTTCAGACAAAATTAAGTTACTATATTTTCACCAACTACGCACAAAGCGATAGAAAACTACAAACTAGGAAAACTGGGGATTAAACAATTGGAATTAGTCGTCTTTCCGAATTGAGAATGGGTCATTTACAATAAGAAAGTAAGTAAATATAGTAAGCATATTTCTTTAAAGTCAAAAGTATCAATAATAATTGACAATTTTGTTTACTTAAATTTAAATTAACTCGAACTTTTACTTTCACTAAATTATTTATAGAATATACATGTTTGTCTAAAATTCTATTTGCTTGGATCATAAATAATAATATATAATAAATTTAATATTAAAAAATTACTTTAGCGCAAAGTTTTAGTGATATTAATATTTTTTCGTATAAATTACAAGAGACTATAAAATTAAAAAATTACTCTACCTTAAAGAATTGTAGAAGTCGATTTTTATAATTGCAAATTTTATATTTAATAAATATTAGTTAATATTCAGTGTTATAAAATTATTAATTAATATCCACTTTTTCTAATAAAAAAATCACGTCTTTTTTTTAAATCTTTCTCAAAGTGTAATTACTTTTATTATTTTTATTTTATGATTATTTATTTTTTATTTGGATTCTCAACATCATAACATAAATAAAAAACCTTATAAATTATTGATCATTCATTTAACAGAATTCAGACTTCTAGAAACAGAATGATTTAATATTTTAATTAAAATATTGACTATTTTTAAACAAATAAGCATATTTTTAATATTATTTTTGAAGAAAATAAGGAAAGTAAAAATAATTAGGGAAAAGACAGGTATTTTTACTGGAAAAAATTAAATTATTAGAATTCATAGAAAAATTCTAAATTTTTGCTTTTTTTGCTTGTCACAATTTTCATAAATACATGAACTTTAAAGGGTATCAAATTTCAATGTTGAATGAATTTAATTAGAAATTTTAAAGCAGTTAGAATTTTGAAAACTTTAATACTTAAAATTCTTCTGAAATTGTAGTTATATTGTTAAATTAATTATATTTTTTTAATGTTTAAGTAATAATTAAAAATAATGGATTTATAGAAGAATTTTAGTTAAAAATGCTAAAAACATTAAATTTTGTCGAAGTTACAAATGATTGCAGAAATTTAATTATTTTTAAATGTAATAAAAATTTTATCAATAATTCAGTTTTCATAAATATTAAAACTTATCGTAAAATTCAATTATTTTTATAATACTATTTTAATCAAATGCCTCGAAATTTGTAATTATTCTTAAAAATTTAATTAATTAAAAGTTGTCGAAAGAATTCAATTAATTAAAACTTTTTATGAGAATTAACTTATAGAAAATATTTAATTAATCAATCAATTATTTATTTTCGTATTTAAATTATTAAATTCTCGTAAAATTTTCTAATACAAATTTATTTAAAAACGAATTTCAGTTAAAATTTAAAAAAATAATTGAATATTAAACGAATTCAATTATTTACAAATTTTGTATAAGTTATTTATTATTTTGTTTATTTATTATTTTATAAGTTATATTTCTAAACAATAATTACATTATTTTTGTAAAGTATAAAATTGAGCCGCCGGATCGTAGAAGGGCACGTAAATTTTTCTCGGCCGAAATCGAAGTCCCTTGGACATCCAAAATTTAACTTCTGCATTTAAATGTTTAAAATATATATCCTTATAGAAAATTTCATTGTCCATCTTTTTTTCTTTTAATTTTTTATTGTATTTATTACCGTTTTCGAAATATAAGGAAAAAACTGTTTTTTTAAAGAGCGAAATTTTTATTGTTTTTTTCACTTCAACTCGCGATTACTAAGTCAATTTTACGAATTTCTTGATGAAACAAAAACGAAAATATGCGTTGTTTTATCCTACGAGTGACTACAAAAAGAAAAATGATGTTTTAACAATAAATAAAAAAGTTATTATTTTTTTATTGAGATATTGCAAAATTCGTAAACTGAAATATTCACTAAGCGGGGAAGTTGAGCAAATTTTGAGCCAGAAAAAACTTTCCGCTTGTGAAAATTTCAGTTTACGATTTTTCAATATCTCAATAAAAAAATAATAACTTTTTTATTTATTGTTAAAACATCATTTTTCTTTTTTAGTCACTCGTAGGATAAAACAACGTATATTTTCGTTTTTGTTTCATCAAGAAATTCGTAAAATTGACTTAGTAATCGCGAGTTGAAGTGAAAAAAACAATAAAAATTTCGCTCTTTAAAAAAACAGTTTTTTCCTTATATTTCGAAAACGATAATAGATACAATAAAAATTTAAAAGAAAAAAAGATGCGCAATGAAATTTCCTATAAGGATATATATTTTAAACATTTAAATTCAGAAGTTGAATTTTGGATGTCCAAGGGACTTCGATTTCGGCCGAGAAAAATTTACGTGCCCTTCTACGATCCGGCGGCTTAATTATTTACAGTGATTCAATTAAAGTCCTGGATGCTATAAGGTGTTATGCACAATTTTCTTAACATGGCGCTTAACACCTTTTAGTACCTAGCCCCTTTATTTTTATAAATAATAAAATTATTTTATGGAATACAATTATGTTCATAGATAATAAAACTCATAGCAGAATTTTAATTATTTTAATTACAATTTTAATAAAATTCCCTGAAAAATGTAATTATTTTTACAAATTTTAAGTAATTGAATTTTCGTATAATTTTCTAATAAATATTGATTTACAAATGAGTTTTAGTTTATTAGTTACTTACTTTATTTTAAAAAAGATAAATCCCAATTTTTAATACAAATTTTTTAATCCCAATTTTTAAATTACAACAAATAAAAAATCTTTTTTTCTTGTGTATTTAGAATGCCAAAAGAATATCATCTCCTTTCAAGAAGGCAACAATTACGCTTGCTGAATAATGAATTATCAAAGGCTGATACTGCTGATTCATCAGAAGTTCCAATCCTATCTACTCAGACTCCTGTAAGTTCGGCCGATGCTGAACCTTTTGAGAGCAACCAAGAAGGAAGTAAGTGTAATGAGCCAACCAACGAGATAGATATTAGTCAACAAAGTCAATCAGTACTGTATGAGATCGATAACGTTGCGAAGAATGATTTAACAGAACCGTCTCTAGATGATACAGATTATATTCCTGTTTAGAAGAGTTGCTTGAAAATATGATAACTGAAATACCCTTTGATTATATGCATAATATATGTCTAGGCGTAATTCGTCGATTAGTTTGGTTTTGGGTTAAGGGGCCAGTTAAAGTTAGGTTACCACCTGATGTAATTGAAAGTCTTTCTCGCGAGTTAACAAATTTAAAAGAATTTATTCCTTCTGAATTTGCACGAAAACCAAGGCCTGTTAGTGATATAGAAAGGTGGAAAGCTACCGAGGGCAGGCAATTTTTATTATACACGGTAATGGTTATTTTAAAAGGAAAATTATCAGATAGGTACTACAAGCATTTCCTTGCCTTAATGATTTCAATTAGGTTTTTAGCTGACCAGAAATTTTCTACCAATAGGAATAAAGTGAATTATGCAAAACGCCTTATAGATTGGTTCATTGAAACTTATAAAGATTTATATGGCGAACAGTATATAAGTCATAATGTTCACTCCATTAGTCATCTTCCAGATAATGTAAACAACTTTGGTTGTCTTGACAATTTTAGCGCTTTCAAATTTGAAAACGAAATGCAAAAGTTGAAACATTGAGTGAAGCCTGGTAATCGAGTTTTGGAGCAAGCCGTTAATAGTGTTCTGCAGGAAACATCAATGCCTGTTAAAACAAAATATCCTGTTCCAAACTACAAGAATAATAATTATGATCAAATGTCTGGTAGAAGAGAAATTGATTCTTTGTATTTTTCAGGATTTTGTGTCACAGTCAAAAAACCAAATAATTGTTGTATTTTAAAGGATAGTTCTGTAGTATTAGTAACAAAAATTTTTAAAGAAAGTCAAACAATATATTTGAACATTCAGAAATTCACTGACTCTGAACCTTTGTTTACAGAACCATTCTCATCAAAACATATAGAAATTTCTGTAGTTAAGGAAGAAAAACTTAGTGTTGTTAAGACAATTAAAGCCTTGGAAATTTTTAAAAAATGTTTAAAGATTAAAAAAGATAATTTATTTGTAATTATTCCACTATTACATTGTAATACTTAAAATCTGTGCATTTTACTATTTAAAAATGTAGACATTCGAATTTTATTAATAAAATTATCACTAATGTTTCTTCATCAAATGTTTTTTTACTTACATTAAAAAATTAAAACTCATTAATATTTAATTTAATTAATTGTTTGGTTTGGTATTAAATTTGAAAATTGACAATGGAATTGGAATTGAAAATTGATACTGAAATTGGAATTGAAGTTTGATACTGGAATTGAAAATTGATACTGGAATTGGAATTGTGACGAATCGACTTCGTCACATTTAATTTTAATTTAAAGGAACACAAAATACAACACAACACACATACATACAAATGTAAATTCATCTTTCTTTTAATGTAAAACCAAAAAACCAAATTGAAAACAACCCTGGTTGCTCATTATAAAACAAAGTAAAGAATAAATTTAAGTAAGTTTTTACAATCGATGTCATTAACACCTGTGGAATTTGTATTTCACAATTCTTAATAAAAGTACTAAGAACGGACGTGTCCGAGTTCAATAAACTAGGATCACGCCACTGCAAAAACTACAACTATGCAAAATACACTGGTCAACGACCAAGTGTTGCAAAATAACAAAGATCTCCCCCACTCGATTTTCGGTGTACGAAATCGATAAAAAATTTGAGATCGGGGAGTTGGAATTAGACTTCCGTAGAGGAAAGTCATTTTTAGAAAGGTTTGTCTTGTGTTTGAGACCTGAAACAAATAGGTCGTCAGGGTTAAGTTTAGCAAAGTTTAACTGTTTATTTAGTACTTCAATTGAGAAGTTGTGTTACGAATCCAGGTGATAGTAGTTGTGAAGGCAGAAACAAATTAAGTGTAGAATTCAAAGGAAAAATGGAGCGTTTCATTTTGGAAAAAGCAACCAGGAGGATCAGATTGGTTGGTGAGTGAAATATTGAGTTACAAGAAACATTACATTACACAAAACACGAAAGTCTTATTTTGCGCTTATATTGCTTGTTCACTTATTCTCTAAAATTTACTTTAATAAATATATGTTCACTTATTCAAAGTCAAACTCGAGTATTATTTATAATTGATAACCTTTATTTTTCCAAATTAACATTTCGCTTTGAAAATAGGGATTCTCAACCCACAGGCTGAACGAATAGTCTGGAAGGAGGAGGATCCACTACCAATGTGGTTTAAGGTTTCGGCAAGTTTCCGTGTAACATTCCTTAAATTCATTTTTATTGTATCGATTAAAACAATAATTTAATTCGTTTATTACAATTGGTGGCAGCGGTGAGATTACTCTCCTTTACTTTTGCAATAGTGGATTTTGGATTTTTAAAAGTTGTAGGTACACGAAAAAAACAGGAGTTACACTTACACAACATTTTTTTTTAGTCGAAAAGTAGTTAAGTAGTTTGCTAAATCGAGCTGTAGGGAAACAGTAACCACCCTTGCATCGGCAAGCTCTGGTTTCTTTAATAAACCGTGCCCAATTCCCTGACATAACCTTGCCGGAAGTGTGTAGCCACTTGGGCAAGTGAAGGGATTAAAAACCCGAAAAATAAAATCGCGTAAAACAACAATTTAAAATAAAAATTGCCTTATTCGGTTAAATAAAATCTTTCATTAAAAAAAATTTACTATACAGCTTTATGTTTTAAATGAAAAAGTAATCGAAAATATAAGGGTCTCATAAAAATAAAATCGCGAGTAAATCTTATAAAAAGAAAATTACTATTTTAATGTAAGTAATATAGAATGAAAACAAAAAGGTAAAAGATCAAAATTAACAAGAGGAATAGAAACCTGAAAAGCAAAATGAAGGCTGAAATTAGAATAAAATCAAGAAAAGAGGTCTGCGTCTAAAAAAACAGCATCAATGAGGATAAAATAAAAATAGTAATTTGTAAAATATGTTTTTCGAGTTAATAAGCTACTAGACAATGACGGAGTCAGAAAATCAGAAAAAATTGAATTTATAGTATATTTTTGGAAAATAACGATAAATTAATAAGAAGTTATTTAGATGCTTTTGGACTAAAAGTGAATAATTGAAATAAAATATAGAGACAATATAAAAAATTAGATGGGTGTACGAAACTGGGTTACGCGACACTGTATCAGGTTACACCTCAAGTGTCTAGGTCAGTAGGAAGTAAACATCGAAAGAATTGCTGTATAGACAATTAAAACTAACTCATTCACTTTTGTGTATTTTAAATAAATACATATATTTTTTTTTATTATTTTCATTCTCAATAAAATTTAACTAATAACCAAAAAATATACAAAATTAGTCATTTCAAATTAGTACGGAAGTTGAATTAAAATTTGTAAAACTTAGGAATTTTATTAAAATTTTAAATCACGAAAAATATTCTATATTGCGAAAAGTTAAAAATAAATAAATTCTTATTCATTGTAAACGTACAAATTATATATGGAAGCAAAATGTCTACATTGTATGAGGTAATGTTACAAGAAGGCCACATTGAAAGATGGGAAGCAGAGGGATATAACTTTGAAATAAAGGATCATCATCGTGTTACTGGACATAAAAAAGATAGAAGTAAATTTCAGGATGACAACTACATAAGACAAAATGATCATAGGATAGAAAGAAGTTGCCATGATCGATCCACTAACCAATATAACGTGTATGAACCAAGGAACCAACGAAAAAAATGGAATCAGCAGCAAAGACAACAATATAGTGAAAGAAGCAATAATTATAATGGACTTAACTACCGAAATAACAACAAAAATTTCAAAGAAAATAGGCAGGACAGAAACAAGCAGTCACGTGATTATGAAAGAGAATATTCTTACAAGAATTGCAATTTTGACATGTATAACTATAACTCCAATAATTCACAGCAGAGATGTAGTATTGATGAACAAGGAAACGGATATGGATCCGGATACAGAAGGTACAACAACATCCAGGATGGTTACAGTAGAGATGATTGTAGAGACCACAGATATGATAACCACGAAGAGTCTTATAAGAGCTTTAACGAAATATTTTCTAATATTTATAATTCAATCCGTTTGCAGAACTCGCTCGCAAAGCAAAACTCTTTTACGGACAAAAAACAATTGAATTATAGTGTCGCACCCCCCGACAATGAAGCACAAGTTGTAAAGGAAAGTAAAGGATCAAACGAAGTGAATGCCATTTCTAATGTAAAAGAGAATTTAAAAGAAAAACGAAAAGCAAAGATTATGAGTTTCACTATAGATGTAATTGATGAGAAAGAAGATTTTACAAAGAATGAGACTATTTTTTCCGAAGAAATTGCGAACCAAAAGTTATCAGAAGAGGTAAAAAATTTCAACGAAAAATCTAACAAATTAGCAACAGAAATTCAAGATTATTCAGGAAAGAAACGCCTACTCGAAAAAAATAAAAACAAGGAGACCAAGAATGCAGCAGAAGAATTTGCAATTAAAGCAAGAACGAATACACCAAACACGGATAGTGATAGAAAGATGACGACATTAAAAATCAACACTCAGCACAATTTGGGTACAAATGGAATAATGTCATTCGCACGAGAAAACAAATTATCGAAGCCGAAATCAGAAAGAAAACGGAACACTAGAAGAAAATGGACAATCTTACGAAAATTAGTTGAAGAAAAAGGGGTACATCTAGTTAAAGAACAAGGGTTTAACATAAAAAAAACCCGAAGCGCAAGTCAAGCACCCCTCACCTTGAAGAAATCGAAAAATTACGGGATAAAACGCGGAGGAAATTCGTAACAAAAGTTAACTCGGAGAGGTTAGGAATAGGTTAGACATAGTCAAAATCAAGCGGGGGGAGTCATAGTAGTTTAAGCATGAAACATATTTAAAAATTTTCTTGGGTAAAATATTAAACTTACTTATTCCTTACAAATCTCATACACTAATTGTAATATAAACATAAATTGATTGGGTTTGACATTTATTTTTTATTGGATTGTATTTTATTATATATACTATTTTTTATTCACGCGTAAAAAATAAGTCAAAATATTTTTAACAGTAAAAATAAAATTTTAAAATAAAGACAAACAACTCTATTAAAATAATTTTGCTTACTAATTTAGTAAAAAAATATGTTATTCATAATACGGTTAATGTAAATACAAAAACTAACACAAAAAGACATAAGTAGGGGAAATGCTTTAAATATAAATAATAAACTTCAAATAACGGGATATACTGCAAAGAAAAATAATTACATTTTATTAATGCTCTGATCAAATTACATGAAATTTCAAATTAAAATTCGCTTTAAATACTTCTACTATCTGCGACTATTTTTTTCTTAACTCCTGTAAAGACAAGTTGCACTAAATAACATTAAAGGGAATGCTTTAAAGTTAGAGCATAAATGAAACTATTGTAACAACAATAACACTAATATAAATTAACATACTTAACATTATTAAATTATAAAAGTTAATCTAAAAACACCTTGAAAAGATTTAAAATAACAATTTATCGTAGAAAATGTAAAGCTATTTTTAATGTTTTTTTTTAATGAAAAAAAAACTTTAAAAATAAAATAAAACATACATGTGGCAAGACATTTACAAAAATATATTATAAACAGTAATTTTTGAAAAATACAGTTTCCCCTTTTTAAAAAAAAAATATTAAATATGGTAAACAGCATTTTTTATAAAAGATTACTGAAAAAGAATGGTTATGCTTTACACTTTCTTTATTAAAAAAAATTTTGCACTATTTCTAAAATAAACTTGCAAAGAAATTTTTAAAGAATGAAAAATCTGGATACAAAAAATACTACATATAATTAATAAAAATAGAATTTAAAAATGGATGAACATAAAAATAATTTGAAAATTTTTCATTCTCAAAATAACTTGACCAAAATTCTGTTAAATAATGAAATAAAAGAATCAAAGCTTAAATTTTTACTATAAAACAACTAATAAAGAAACAGTGTTATATAATAAATAAACATTTTTTTCTTTATATTTTGCACGTCTTTTAAACGAACTATAACACATTCACAAAATCTGCTTGTGTTTGTCATTTTTGTTCTTAATAATGACTCAAACTGTTTATTTCCAAGATAAAAATTATATAGTTTAAAAGACATTCTTTTTAAAAAAAACCATAATCTATTCTTTTTACCATGTATTATGATAATTAAAATTTTTAAAGATAAAAAGAATACTTTATTATCATAAAAAAATTTTTAAATAGAACTTTTTCGAGAAAATATGAAAAATTCACAATATTTAAAGCTACGAAAGTATTTTTTTTTAAACAAATTTTTTATCTTATTATTGTGTAATAAAAGTATTCTGTAACTTATGCAAAACTTATTCATAAAAACATTGTGAAAAATTAAGATTGAAATAAAAAAAAATTACTTGTTATCATCGTTCTATTCTATGGAATTATGTATGTTCGAATTATTAAAAGTAGAAAATATTTCATGTATTCCCCGATAGAAATAAATATCAAAATTAAAAAAAATTTTTGTATATTTAAAAAAAATATTTATAGACTTTATGATTTATGAAATACATGAAGAAAGAAAAATACAAAAATTTTTAATTATAAACTTTGTCACAGCAATTTAAAAAAATATAGTATAACAAAAAAAATGTAGAAAAATTACATATCTTAGAGCAAGTGAATATCTAGGTTGGTAAAAATGCAATTAAAATACAAACAGTTAAGATTCTGTTTATTTTTTTATAGTAATATAGTTAAAACACAAGTTTAAAAAATAAAGATAAAGCAGTTTTTTTACCACACTAGATCTTCAAATTATTGAAAAACATTACAATAAACACAAAGATAATATGCAAACCAATAAGAAAAATAAAAATATAATTTCTACATAAACAATAAAATAACACTGCAAAAAGAAGCATCCCAAAATATATTGCAGTCAATTTATTTTTAAAACATTTAAAAATCTTATTTTTCCAACTTAAAACTTAAAAAGACAATGCAGTTTAAGACGCCTTTGATAACGTTTAGAAACAACTTTAAAGTGACTGCCGAACGATATTAAAATAAGATACCTTCTTTTTACGGTGAAATCGTATTAAATTCAATATTAATGTGGAAAGCTACGAAAAACTAACTAGTTTTTTGCCCCTACTGCAAACTAAACTCAAAATCATACTATAACTCAAAAATTGGAAAGGAAAAGAAGGAGAATTGAGATTGGAATTAAAAAGTAATTAGAGATCATCAAGATCAGATTGATCTTCAATCTGATCTAGGTCGATTATATACTTGGTCACTAAAAAATAATCTATACCTCAATGTCAAAAAGTGCAACACGATTACGTTTTTTAAATCTAGAAATACTGAAGTTTTTCATTATAAGTTTGGCGACACTGCTCTATCTAGAGTCTCCATCGTTCGTGACCTAGGAATCATGCTAGATACTTCTTTCTCATATTATGATCACACTATTTATGAAATAAATCAATCAGGGCTCTGGGCTTCGTCACAAGAAACGCAAAATGTTTTAGAAATGCGAAAATTCTCAAAATATTGTACTTTGCATTGGTGAGACCAATATTAAAGTTCGCAGCAGTTATTTGATGGCCATACCAAGATTACTTACTTATAGAACTTGAGCGCGTTCAAAATAAATTTCTTCGTTTTGTCGCTAGACAAACAGGTATCATAAATGACTACCGGGATCATGACTATACTGAAATGAGGAGCGCTCTGGGAATTCAATTGTTGTCACAAAGGTTTTTATTTGCTGATCTGCTTTGTCTTTTTAAAATAATAAACGGAATGCTTAATTGCCCTAAACTCTTGAGTTTATTTAACTTTAAGTTTATGTTATTCAGTGGTCACGTGCGCCATTTACTTTATTATGGAAAAACTTCCCACTGAATAACATGACCTTAATGCTCCATATATAAGAACTAGAAACACATTATTATTCAGTCGATCTAAGGCTAGAACAAATTATTTTGATAATTCTACAATCAATAGATTGGGCAGAGCGACAAATGAACACCGTGACTTCATGGATTTTTTCGGAGTGTCCCTTAGTTCTTTCATTCAGACCGCAAAAGGTGTCATTTTTGATATTAACAATAATAATAGTAGATCAGCTATTTAGTTTAATTATTACATTGTAAAAGTTTCAACAGTACTTGGTACGATTGGGCTTTAAAGCCCGTGTATTTTGAATAAATAAATAAATATTGGTATTGGAATTGAAAATTGATATTTAAATTGGAATAGGAATTCAAAATTAATACTGGAATTGATTATTGATATTGAAAAATATTGTTCGATACAAGGTGTCAAATGAGCGTTTTGTACCTTGTATCGAAATATACTATTTCCAGCAATCAAAAGTTTTTGGAAAACGTGTAAAATTCCATAAAGAAAAATAAAACTTGATTTTCTTCTCTGAAAGAGTGTATAAATCATGACCTAAATGTTCGAATTTCATGTTTCTCGATTTTACGAATATCTTTCGATTAAATAGTCTACAAAATTTGGTAATAAATGACAGAACAAAAACCCCCGAAAGAAACGAATTATAAGCAAGTTAGATAAGTTTTTATAGAGTACCCACCATATTAGATTTGATATCTCGTCATATTAGATCCGCCATTTTAAATTTCGAAAATGTGAAATCAGATTCATAATATGCGACCTCAAAAACACCCAAGTGAAGAGTTTCAAGCGAATCCGTTAAATTTTTTAAAAATATGTCGCCATATTACATCCGCCATTTTGAATTTCGAAAATCTGACATCAGATTCGTAATTAGCGACCTCAAAAACCCCCGAGTAAAAAGTTTCAAGCGAATCCGATCAATTTTATATTTTGACAGCTGCCATTTTGGATCCGCCATTTTGAATTTCAAAATCCAACATCGGTCTTCTAATCAACGATCCCAAAAGATTTAGAATCAGATGCTTAAGTTAAAGTACTTTCCAATTATTCTATTTTTCCTTTTCTCAGTAACCGAAACTTAAAATTGTTGTACCATAGTGAAAAAAGTCAGATCGGATTGGGTGTAGAATATTTTGAAAGGTGATTAATTGTACTTTCTATTAAAATTTGTTCCAATGATAAAAAAAATGTTGTAGATTTTATTGAGAGTCGAATGTTGCCAAAAATGGCCTTTTTCACTCTTTTAGGTTATAATATCTCAGAATCGTGACGTGATAGAGCAATTTCGCTGTCAGTTTTGGATTCAGGGCGATAAATTACATTGGAAATAACGTATCCCGTTTCTGGGTCTGACAAAATTCTAAATTTTGTAGGCCTATGTAATTGATATTATTAGAATTAAAAATTTATATTGAAATTGAAAATTGATATTACTGACAAGAAAATTGATATTGGAATTGTAACGTCCTGTAGATTAACCAACGTTCTTTTTTTTTAAATTAAACATGTGTACCATAAATTTCACTTTTATCGCTCTCTTACTTTTCTCTTATGAATTTTCTTTTTTTTTATCTTTTTAAGAAATGAAATAAGAAACTAAACACATTTTAGAAATAGCGAAACTAATTTAAAAACAACGAAAAGGAAACAGAACACTTGTAGAAATGCGAAACAGATTTTAAAGAAACCAAAATTCTCGAAAGTAAGGTGAATTTATGAGTTATAAATTTTCCTGAAAACTCGAAACCCTAGTCCCAGATGAACGGAAACTCTCAAGGACCCCATCTGAAAAGACTTATTAAGGTCTATACCCATGTATATATATATAGCTATATACCTACAGCAAAGTGAAAGTAAGCATCTAGGGATGTACTGTATATATAGATGTGCACGAAATATTTTATTGTTATTAACATTAATAATCATCAATTTCAAATAATGTTTTAACAAAATATTCAACTTTTGTTATATAAAATAAGTAAAAATTGTACAAATTAAGAAACTAACTATATTCTTGTAAATTTTAGAAATTGGAGTTGGAAGAGGAGATGAAGTTGAGGAAGGTCAAGATACTGCCCCTTTTTCAAAGATCCTCCCACACGTTAAACTCCTAAAAATGGGATGGACCCGAAATTAACCAATTAGGCCCATTTTCCTAATACATTTTCTCTCTATTTTCTTTTCTCAAACCAATCCAAAAATAACCAACCTTTTTTTTCCCTTTCTACAACTTTTCTTCCCCAAATCTTCCTCCCTTAAGAAAATCGAAAGTGGGAATAGTTATATAAATATACGTGTTCCTTAAGGAAAAGTCAGTTCTCGAAAAGCTATCAAATCAAACTAGAGTTCTCGAACAATTGTCAACTATAACTCAGAGTTCTCTCCAAGTTCTAGTTCAAGTTCAAAATCTTAATTCAAGTTCTGATTCAAGTTCAAATTCAAGTTCTGATTCAAGTTCAAATTCAAGTTCTAATTCAAGTTCAAATTCAAGTTCTAATTCAAGTTCAAATTCAAGTTCTAATTCAAAAATTCTATTTCAAGTTCCAAGTTCTAATTCGATTTCAAGTTTCAAGTTTATAATAAATCAAAACGACTTCATCTCTGCATCCAGATTCAATTTCGACTTCTATCATCTTTAAAGTGTATTAAAAGTGAGTACCAATTTAAATTTGCTGTGTTCTTTCTTTCTTTCTCTTGTCAATTTAAACATTCCTAGTTCCGGAAATGTTTCATACGTCTTATGCGAATGTATGGAATTATTTCTGCTAATATTTTTTTTTGTGTCATTTCCATATCAATTGAATCAAATTAAAGAAATAATATTGAAAGTATTCCCAAGCTATTGGACGCAAGTCTAGGCTTAAAAATAAATCAATTTTAAAACAATAGTATTGTTGCAAACCATTTTTGGGACGTAACAGAATTGATAATTCATATAGGTTACAAGAAAATTGAAGTTAAAGAAAGTAGGAAAAATTGGAAATAAAAACAAATAAGATAAAATCAAAAAAAATCTTTTGAATAAAAAGACGTTTAATTATTTAGAAATAATTTTTATGACACCTGTTAACTTTACGAAATAAAACCATGGCTAATAAAAAAGAATTGTTTAGTTCAAGTCATAAAAATTATGATATAATTGATAATAAAAATGCAATGTTGAATGATGACCATATGCATGAATTTCAGAAACTTTTAGAAAGACAATCAATTTTGTTTTATAATATACGAAGCACTTTGTGTTTACAAGTACTTGACATGATAATTCCAATCGAAAAAAGAGGCACATTCAAATACTTTTTAGTGGTTCCTTCAAATCTGGTCATTGGATTTGCACTTATTATGATAGGACAAGAGCAAGACTTTACATTTTTAAATGAATTATTTGATTCGATTATATCCATTTCAACCACCAGTGGTATTTTCAATAGTTCATCAACAACCGATAGGTAGTGTTGATTGTGGAGTATTTGCAATAGCATTTGCAACTTCGTTATTTTTTACTGAAATGCCAAACACTCTTTATTATGATTATTGTCATATGAGAAATCATTTGAAGTTAATTTTTAAAAATAATTGTTTCAAGGTGCCGTCCCATGTCAGCGGGAAACGGGAAACAGAAAACGTTCAACCAATAAGAATTTTCTTTTAGAATGATTTCCATTGAATCGGAAGTTGTTATTGGCTAAACGTTTTCCGTTTTCACGCTCACATGGGACTGACCCTTAAGTCGGTTTCCGATTGAAAAAAATTCTATTAGCCCACGTTTATTTGTTAAGTATGATTAGCAGAGTCTTTTAAATGATTCATTTGAAGAATTCCGATGTAAAAAAATAAATAACCAACAAATTATTGATACAAAAATTCCATGTGGCACAATTTTGAATAATACAAAGGAAATTAATAATCCTTTAAAAACGCAAGAATATAGTGCTATACTTAAATCCAAAAGTAAAATTAAAAATATATTTCATTAAGATAAAGTAGACGTTTGCTCTAAACAAATTGAAACAAGTAAGTTAGAATTTCACCGACAACATCCGGATAAAAGAAATTTTGAAGTTATCAATAATGCAGTACACTCTTTTCATAAACAAAGTACTGTACAATGTAAAAAAGAATATAAAAAGTTGTTCATTTCATGAACATTCAGCTTCCTCAATATATATTATTATATATAATTTTAAAAGTTAAATAATTATAATAGTTTATTAAATATAATTAATAAACCGGGTAAAGTACCCTGAATAAATATTGATTATTCAATTTTTTTATTATAGAATAAGTATTTTAAAGTGTTATGATAAAATGTCAAAAAATACAAAATTTTAATTTTTTGTGAAAAATTAAAATATTTATTAATTCTATAAATTTTGATGAAATATATACTTTATATACATGAATCGATTCGTTTTTATGTCAGGAATGCAATTTTGACAAGAATTAATAAAAATTTTAATATAGAAAAAAGTTATTTCAAAAAATCCAAAAATTAATTTTTTCAAAAATTAAAAAAATGTTGAAAAAAATTTTTTTAAATATATTTTTGAAAATCCTTTTGTCTGATTCTTGGTATCCATGACCGTAATACACTTACAAAATCTTATCAAAATCGACATTGCTATAAGGCTTCCTTTATGAGGAAGCAAAAAGGATTATTAAAGAGTAAAAATTTGTCCAGAGAAGTTAATGATTCAAATGCTGATAACACAAATAAATCAAATCCCACAATAATTAATATACATGATAGTGTGGAGAAATCAATTTCTTTATTCAAAACTATCCCAAGTAGTGCAGCAGAAAATCAAAGAAATTATCGAGCCAGACAAAAATTCAAAAGAAAAATTAATAATATAAATAATTTAGACGAAATAGATGTTTCGTTTACGAAAATAAAAAAGAGTAAGGCAGAATACCAAAAAAAATATAGAGAAAAAATGAAAATAAAAAATAAAATGAAAAAAACTCTTTTTTTGCTGATTCGAAAGAGGGAAATTCGAATCAATCTATTGATTTAATAAATACATTTAATACACAAAAATCAATTGTTTCTCTGTCAACCATAGCAAATGACAAAGTTATTTAAAATCAAATGTTAATGAAAATTATCTGAGAAAATTGAATTATTATTGTATTTATTGCCAAGCGAAGCATTTTAAAGATAAAAGAGTAAGTGGCAAACAAAACAGTTTTAATGATTGTTGTGGCCATGGTGGTGTTACATTGCCTTCAGTGCAATATCCAGAAGACTTAAGAATATTGCTCTTATTGATGATATTAATAAGAGGGTGGTAAATCTTTTAGATAGTAAAGGTGAAAAATATATAAAAGTATTGATTCGACTGAAAATTGCGATAATGGAAAATTTACTGAAACTTTATTACCAGAATATTTGAATACTCTTTCTCCCCCTTCTTTACCACCACATGAATTACATTTAAGAATTAATTCTGTTATAATGCTATTTAGAAATATTAGTATTAATGAAGGATTATGTAACGGAACCAGGTTAATTGTTTTAGATTTATCACATAATGTTATTAAATGTAAAATATTAACGGGAGATAAGAGTGGAAATATTGTTTTTTTACATCGAGTAACTTTATATTGTGAAAATTTATATCCATTTACTTTTAAAAGACGACAATTTCCTATAAAATTAGCTTTTGCAATGACCATTAACAAATCTCAAGGGCAAACATTTATATAAGAAGTGATGTTTTTAATCATGGTCAGATATATGTTGTATTATCAAGAGTAAAATAATTTGATTCCGTAAAAATATTTTTAGGAAATATCAGAAGTAATATTGGGATTCGAAATCATGAGAAACTGACCCATCTTTTTACCCACTTGCGTCCGACATCTTGGTTTTTATCTCTTATTTCCACATATTTTAGAGAGAGACTAAATGAAAATATAACTACTAGAAGTGGGTCGACACCAGAGGGCCAACGCAGCTCTGCAGTTGCCAATATATATAAAAATTTATGTTTATAAGGAAATTTTAGATTCTTATTAATTTATACAGTGCTGTTATTTTGTTTGGATTTTATAATTTTAGTGTGCTATTATATTGTTCGATAAAAATCTATAATTTTAGTAATTTAAAAATTTTTATTTATGAGCTTTCGCCCGTCGACGACAGGCATCCTCAGATATACAAGACTGAAAAATATGTAATTTCCAATAAACACCTTTACTCTTTTAACATCTTTAAAAAACTTGTTTAAAACAAAAATCACAAACTTTACTAATAACATAACCAAAAAACTTACCAAGAGGTCTCTTCAAAAAATGAAAACAAAACTTTACTTTAAAAAATTATTCATAATTATAATATAAAAACAATAAACTAATCAAGAACATTTCGTTCTTGATTATAAAATAAATGAAAAAGAAAAAATTGAAAAACGTGCGAGCATACTTGCTCTTTAACGTATAAAAAAGTTTTTTAAAAAAACCATAATAGGATAAAGCAGATTTGAAACATGATAATAAAGAATACTGTTGAAGTCGATAATTTCAAAAAGAGAAAATACAAAGAATTTAATTAATTTGATTTTTTTTATTTAATTTATTCTCAAATTAATTAAATTCTTTGTATTTTCTCTTTTTGAAATTATTGACTTGAACAGTTTTCTTTATTATCATGTTTCAAATCTGCTTTATCCTATTATGGTTTTTTTAAAAAACTTTTTTATACGTTAAGGGGGTGTCAAAGTCGATTGGATTTTTGCATTGAGCTTCAATGGGAAAATCGCATCGACTTTGACACCGCCTTAAAGAGCAAGTATGCTCGCACGTTTTTCAATTTTTTCTTTTTCATTTATTTTATAATTGTTACGGCCGAACTCCGTAACTTTTTATATCATTAATAATTATTTACAATATCTGAAAATCAAAATTATAAACAAATTACACAACATAAGATTTTGTTAACAAACTTTAAAACATTTACACAAAACAACTCTTTGTAATTTCACAAAAGGGATTCTTCGCTTTGATAATTTTAATCCAATGCATTTCAATTAGATAAAAATCCAACTCTATTTTAAATAAGAGATTCAATTGAATTTAACATTCCTTCGCGTTTTGCAAAACAATACCATATTTCTTAATAAATTCCTTTTCTTTGACAACAGTTTATTAACCTTTTTGAGAAATAGTTAGAAAATATTCTAACTATTCTAAAGTAAATTGCTCAATATAAGGAGTGGTGCATCCAAGTCACTGAACTCGGATCATGCCACTGCCTAAATCTGCAAGCTTGCAGAATTGGCTTGGCAACAGTCAAGTGCAATAAACTTAATATACGATTTTCCCATTAAATTGTCTTTCAATAAAATTGATTGACACAAGGAAATCTGGGCAGTTGAGTTTAGGCCGTGTAGCCGACAGCTAGCCCAGGCAAATAAGCCTGTAGTTTTCTGTCTAGGCAATAGAAGCCTGAAGTTTAAGTCCGGCAAGTTAGCCGTGTTGATGTGAAATAATCTCAAAAGTTTAAAGAAATTAATAAGAAGTTTGTTGAGAAAAGCGAATTTAGTTGAGAAAAATATAAATATTAAATTTATATTAAATAATATAAAAAAAGAAAGTTGAATTAAAAAAATATATAATTAAAATAATAAAGAATAAATAAAATGAAATAATTGAAAAGATAAAAAGTAAAAGATAATATTGATCTTAAAAATAATAAAAAAAGTTAAAAAGAAAAGAATTTAAAATAATAAAGAATCTGTGAAATAAATAAAGTTATTCATAATTTCGTCGTGAAAAGAAACGACTACATTGGATTAAAGTGACGAATCGAAGGAAATACTGAGTAGTGAGTATTATATTTCTAATCTACGATTTACATATGATACACTTCTCACTCACACATATATAAGCATTTTTTTACACATACACCATCATTTTATTTCTTTGCACACATATAAATTAGAATTTATTTGTATTAGGTAATTTCTCAGATAAAATATAATTACTGTTATTTTCATCTTAATTTGTTTATGATTTTCATAACCTAAAATTATATGTCCTTTTCCTTTTTTAAGAATAAGGATCTCAACCTATTAACTGAATAATAGTTAAGTAGAGAGGGGATCCACTACCTTTTACGTTTCTCGTCCGAAGGACACGTTTAGTTAGAGTCAAAATAACATCTTTTTATAAAATAATTAATATTCATTAATTTCTACTTTAACAAACTGGTGGCAGCGGTGGGATTCTTTCTCTATATTCTTAAAAAAAAGAAAAATCTATTTTTTTTGAATATTTAAAAAAAAAATTTTGTTGAATAAATTTTTTTTGGATAAATATACAGAGTTACACAAAATACATTATCACAAAAGAATAATATAATTTATGAGAAAAGTATTTTATATGTGTGCCACCAAATTCATTTTATGTGCATTGATTTAATGTTTAAAATTGTTTATCTGTTTTTCACAGGAGAATATGTTTTAATTGACAAAAGTGCGGTATAAGAGATTTTTTTGTTCGCTAACGTCGAACACAGGGAACAGTAACTACCCTTGCGACGGCAAGCTCTGGTTTCTTTAATAAACGTGCCTAATTCCTTAATTTAACCTTGCCGGAAGTGGATAGGCACTTGGGCAAGTGAGAGGATTAATAAAAAAAATTTGTTTAAAATCACAAAAATAAAAATGAACCTATTAAATTACGGGTCTTAAACACAAAAATTAAATAAAAACCTTTAAAAAACCACAGTTTTCTTAGAGGAATTTTTAGTGTATACTTTGAATAAATAGAAATTGAAAATACAATGGACTATTAAAAAAAAATCGCGAATCAATTTAATAAAAAAAATAAGAAAAATTAATGCAACGAAAATAACAAGGAATTTTCAATCCTGAGAAGCAAAACGAGAATTAAGGGTTCGAAGGAAATCAAGCAAAGAGATCTCCATCCTAAAGAGCAACAATGAAGATAAAATAAAAATTAATTATTTAAAAAGGACATTATTAGATTTAAAAATAGACTAAAGAGGCATCGCGGATTAAAGACAGAAAAACCAGAATTTTTAGTTTATATAATCATTTTGAATGTTTTTATACCAGATCAATTAGATAGATTTTTATGAATAATAAAAATAAATAACTGAATTAAAATAAAGAGAGGCAAAGCATAAATTTAGTTAGGCGTACGAACTTGGTTACGCGACACCGCATCAGGTTACACTTCAGGTGTGTAGGTCAGTAGGAAGTAAACATCAAAAACTGCTCAATGGACAAATAAAATAACCGAACCACTTTTATACAATTTAAATAAATTATACATTTTTTCGTTTTCAATAAAATTCATATTTAACACAATATAAACAAATCATGCTAAATTAGCAGAAATACGCAAACAGAGGATTAGCGTTAAAAAAATGTCTGAAGTAAACTATAGAGAATATTCCTTGATAGATAAACAAAAACTAGGTCTTGCAGTGTCTTTAACAATATTCGAAAAGCAATTGTCTTATTTTGATGGATATAATATACCAGTTGACGAATTTATACAACAAATAGTATCTACATCGTCACATATGCCAGTTATTTGTCAAGACTTAATGATAACAGTCATACTAGGTAAATTAAAAGGTGCCGCAAAAGCAAACACTGATGACATTCAATTTAAAATTTTGACAGATATATTAGATCATCTAAAGGAAAATTTTCCTCCAAATGTTCTATTTGACGATTCCTATCCTTCCGATTACGATTTTTCGAGAACAAATTACAATGCCATTAACCATTACAACACGTATGAATCAAGAAACCAGCGACAAAAATGGGATCAACAACAATATAGAAGAAAAAATGGAAGCTATAATAAATTTAATAATCAGAATAGAAACAGTTTCAGACAAAATAAGCAAAACAGGAACATGGATTCGCAGAGTTATTGTAACGAAAACTTCTATAATTATGATCATAATTTGGACGAGTATAATGTCGAATACAGAAATTCACAACACAGATTTAAAAACGGATGCAAAAGATACAAGGATGTCCAGGATTGTTACAACAGCGATAATTATAGAGACCACAGATATATCAACCGCGAAGAATCTTCTATGAGCTTTAATGAAATATTTTTTAATATTCATAATTCAATGTTTTTGCAGAACTCGCTCACAAACCAAAACACTTTAAGGAACGAAAATCAAGTGAATTATAGTGTCTCCCTTCCAACCAATGAACCACAAGTTGTAAACGAAAGCAAAGAATCAATTAACAAAAAGACGATTCAAAGAATACAAAAACCTGTGGAAGAAGAAGAACAGATTGATGTGTATATGGATCCTATTTCAAGTACTTTCGACGACAACAAAGAAGATATCAACAGAAATGAGAATCTAACAAGGAAGAAAAAGATGGACATACATGAAGATTTAGATAGAAAAATTAGTTTATCCAGAAAATAAAACCAAACTTGTATTTTGGATAACAAAATACTCGAAGAAAAGGAAGAGAATAAAAAGGAATTATTACTAATGCCAAGTTCGGAAAAAAGCAAAAATATAATCGAATCAGAAGAGGACAACGACTTAAAGAATTATAGTTGTTATAATCACGAAATTTCGCAACGAGAAAACAATACAAAACGAACTGAAATTAGCCATGAATTAAATGAAACAAAATTAGATCAAGAAGGCAAAGAAAAAATTATTAAGAATAATGAAAAATTTTTACATATAAAGCGAGCAAACAATGAAAATGTTGCAGACATGGATGATTCATATTCATTAATACAACATAAGAATTCGGACAGACCTATGAAGAAACGAAGAAAAGGAAAACCTCCTGGCAAAATCAAATCAGTAAGTCAACAACAGTTGATTGTCAAAAATGAAGAAGAAGAAAAACAAGAATTAGGCAATCAAGTGTCGAATGAAAACGTCATCATTTCAACAAATACTTATGCTGAGGTAGAACAATTCGTCGTAAAAAATATTCTGCCATCTGATAAAAGTTTAAATCAAGAAATTTTAGAAATGGTAGAATATTACGTCTCAATTCATAACCAATTATCTGGAAAACATCAAAAACATTTTTGGGAAATATTCTTACTCGGAACAAATGAGAAAAATGAAGTTATCTTCAAATTCAAAGGGAATGAACTATTACAAAGTAAAATACCTAAAATAGTAGTAACAAGAGCTGACTTAGGAAGGTTAGGAATAGGTTAGAAATAAAAAAAACAAGTAGGAGGTTAAAATAGAAACAGTTGAAGCATGAAATATCCTTAACAATCTTATAAAGTAAAATAATTAATCCACTTACTCTTCACAAGTCTCAAGAACTTAATTGTAATATAAATAATATTTACATGGGTTTATTATTATATTTCTATTCTACTACATATTAAATTCTATATTACACTTCGTTCGCATTAGGGGTAAAAAAACTAATATACTTATAACAATAAAAATGAAATCTCGAATACAGGAAAATAATAACTAAATAAATACAAAAATAAAATATTGAAAATATAGAATAAAACTGTTAGTTTAATAAACAAGACATAAATTGCTAAAAAAATATAGTTTACTGAATTTACTAAAAATAAGTCTTTTACAATACAATTAATAAAGACTCAAATATTAACATAAAAAAATATAATCTTAGTAAATGCTTTCAATGGAATAGCAAATTTAATAAAATGTGAAATATTTTATTTAATAAATATTTTTTTTTATTATAAATTAAAGTTTTAATAACGAATAAAAACATTAGAATAGCAAATTTAAAAAAAATATATTTAATGAATTAAACAAATTCTAAAAACTAAATCAAGAAAATTATAACAGTTTTATTTTTTAAAAAAAATTGCTATTGTACTTAATTTTATTGTTATTAACCAAATTATCATGAATGAAACTATGGTAACGCCAATATCACTAACATGAAGTTAATAAAGTCAACGCCATCAAAATATATACATCAACATAAAGACACTTACAAAAGATAAAATCAAAACGAACTTTTAATTAAGAAGACGTAAATCTATTTTTACTTTTTTTTTGCCAAAACCAATTAAAAATACATTATAAAAATTGAAAAATAATGTCAAAGACAAATGCTCGAAAATATTTTAAAAGAATATTTTAATATTTTAAACGAAAATCTAAAAACAAAATGTTATATTTTACTTGATCTTCGTCTAAAAAAACATATAATAGTCTATTTATCTGCTCATTATAAGGAATTAATAATTACGTAAATTAAGTAAATTTAGTAAATGGTTGTACAAAAATTAGCAGAATGAGATTTGTTTTTATAATGCCTTAAAATAACGCCATGAAGGGACACATTAAAATGTCAAACTAAAATTTTTCTGCCTAAGAAATTACAAAAATAAAACTAAGAAAATTCCAAACCAACTATATTAATAAACGTAATCTACTTCAAAAACAGTAATGCTTCAATGAGTGAAAAAAGGGTGAAAATATTTATAACAATAAAAATAATATGATAAATAAAGTAATATGATAACTAAATCGACACTTAAGAATAGAATTATCAGATTAAAATAATACATAATTAATTACATTGATAAACGGATAAAATCTAAGAAAAGTAGTATCATAAAAGTCAAACAAATATTATTAGTAGAAATACTAAAAATCGCGTTTCATTAATGTTCTGACAGCATACTGGTAAATTTTAAGTTAAAATACGCATTAAACACTTTCAAAATTGACAACTATTTTTAGTTTACTTGTTTTAAAAAAGCATAATATACTGGGTAAAATTAAAAGGAATGCTTTAAAAGTTCGAGCATTAAAGAAACTATTAGAACACTAACAACTCTAACACAAATTTAAAAAAAAATGTTAACACTATTAAGTTATAAAAATCACCATAAGAATAATTTAAGAAGACGAAAAAGAAAAAAAACTTATATTTAAAAAAAGAAAAATATATTTTATGGTTTTTGTATATAAAAACAATAAAAAATTCATGAATAAGTTGAGACATGATTTTAACAAAAATTCTATTGAAAATATTTTAAATAATGATTTCCAATTAAAAATGCTGATTATAAATTTCTATTAAATTAATTTACTATGATAAACTAGAATTTCTGCACAACAGAATTTTGTTTTGAAAAATACTTTAAAATATTAAATTAAATAGTATTGAATAACTTGGTATTTATAATTATACAATATACATAAAATTATAAATTATAGAAACATTATTAACAGTCCTATCTAAAACGTAAACATTTAAAAAACATAGTGGTTCTTGCTTTGCTTGCTAAGTCTATTGCTTAGCTTTGTACGCTTACCCTGTCGGATTTGGCTATCGTAAATCTACCCAAGTTATGGTACATTTAAGGTAGATTTAGGATAGACTAATAAAATTGTTATTATTTGATGTAATAATGCCAAAAAAAGTATTGGAAATGATAAATGAATATCTAAGGATGAAATTGATATATTTTTTAGGATAAATTAACGTCAAATTAATGAGAAATTAATGTTTAAAGTAGGAAATGTCAGTTTTAGTGTAGGATGTATGTGTGTGTAAGGTCAATATTGGAATAAACTGTTGATATGTCGCCGCGCATTTTGCGCGACAGATGGCGGAGGTGACATTTGTCTATGGCTTTATATTACATGCTCCTTTATAAAGAAAGCTATTTTTTTATTTGTTGGTAGATTTAAACAAAATGGAGAAAAAAGTTATATTTGAAAAATCAAACATATAATTTCAACCCTCAAAAGAAATAATGGATGATTTAGACCAATAAAAATAAAGTTGAAACTCCTCCTTCATTAAGAAAGCTATTTTTTTATTTGTTGGTTAAGTTACACAAAATGGAAAAAAAATTATATTTAAAAAAAAATATATAGTTCCAACCACCCAAAAGAAAATATGGATATTTTAGACCAATAAAAAAATAAACAAACTCCTCCTAATTTTAAATTTAATTTTTCTATTAGTGAATAGATTTAAACAAAATGGAGAAAAATAGTTAAATTTGAAAAATAAAACATATAATTTCAACCCTCAAAAGAAATAATGGATGTTTATGGCCAATAAAAAAATAAACAAACTCCTCCTACTTTCAAAATCAATTTTTCTATTTGTTGCTAGGTTTAAACAAAATGGAGAAAAAAATTATATTTTTAAAAAATAAAACATATCATTCCAACCCTCAAAAGAAATAATGGATGTTTTAGACCAATAAAAAATAAACCATCTTTTTTCTCTATTTTGTTTAAATCTACCAACAAATAGAAAAATTAAAATTTTAAAGTAGGAGGAGTTTGTTTATTCTTTTATGGTCTAAAATATCCATTTTTTCTTTTGGGTGGTTGGAACATAGACATATAAGAATAGACTGCGCAAGAGGATTATAATTCAGCTTGTGACATAGAAAGAGACATCAATGCGTTTGACAGAGACGGATAGAGCAGAAGAACCGATTGTCAGACTCTTTCTAGCGCACGGCATG
This sequence comes from Leptopilina myrica (nomen nudum), assembly GCA_032872475.1. Taxonomy (NCBI): domain Eukaryota; kingdom Metazoa; phylum Arthropoda; class Insecta; order Hymenoptera; family Figitidae; genus Leptopilina; species Leptopilina myrica (nomen nudum). Next base: position 19,756,861 of record CM065462.1, on the reverse strand, counting down.
CTTTGGAGTGAGGGAGAAAAAAGAGAGTTCTTACGCTCTATCCGTCTCTTTTTATACCACTAGCATTCTCCTCTCATGAGAATCATGAAACTCGCGCAGTCTATTCTTATATGTCTATGGGTTGGAACTATATATTATGTTTTTTTAAATATAAATTTTTCTCCCATTTTCTTCGTGGCTTGACCATCAAATAAAAAAATAGCTTTCTATATGAAGGAGGAGTTTCAACTTGTTTTTTATTGGTCTTAAACATCTATTATTTCTTTTGAGGGTTGAAATAATATGTCTTATTTTTCAAATACAATTTTTGTTTCTATTTTGTGTAACTTGACCAACAAATAAAAAAATAGCTTTCTTTATGAAGGAGGAGTTTCAACTTTATTTTTATTGGTCTAAAACATCCATTATTTCTTTTGAGGGTTGAAATTATATGTTTTATTTTTCAAATTTAACTATTTTTCTCCATTTTGTTTAAATCTATTCACTAATAGAAAAATTAAATTTAAAATTAGGAGGAGTTTGTTTATTTTTTTATTGGTCTAAAATATCCATATTTTCTTTTGGGTGGTTGGAACTATATATTTTTTTTTAAATATAATTTTTTTTCCATTTTGTGTAACTTAACCAACAAATAAAAAAATAGCTTTCTTAATGAAGGAGGAGTTTCAACTTTATTTTTATTGGTCTAAATCATCCATTATTTCTTTTGAGGGTTGAAATTATATGTTTGATTTTTCAAATATAACTTTTTTCTCCATTTTGTTTAAATCTACCAACAAATAAAAAAATAGCTTTCTTTATAAAGGAGCATGTAATATAAAGCCATAGACAAATGTCACCTCCGCCATCTGTCGCGCAAAATGCGCGGCGACATATCAACAGTTTATTCCAATATTGACCTTACACACACATACATCCTACACTAAAACTGACATTTCCTACTTTAAACATTAATTTCTCATTAATTTGACGTTAATTTATCCTAAAAAATATATCAATTTCATCCTTAGATATTCATTTATCATTTCCAATACTTTTTTTGGCATTATTACATCAAATAATAACAATTTTATTAGTCTATCCTAAATCTACCTTAAATGTACCATAACTTGGGTAGATTTACGATAGCCAAATCCGACAGGGTTTCTTGTTGCAAATTGCTATACAAAATAGTTTACATAAATTAAAGTTTTATATTCTTGTTTTCATATAGAATGAATCTTATTATGTGTATTTTTTATTGAAATTAAGTTTGTCAAATGGGAAAGTTATTTTGATTTTGTTGTTTTCAAGAAAAGGTCGTTGCAGTTTAATTCTAAATCGTGAGAGATGGCACAGCTTTTAGATTTCGAATTATAAGACGAATCGTCTTTCAGTTTATTTAATAAACTCTGAAAATTAAATAAGAATAAATATCGGAAAACATATCACATAAAAACCCCTTTATCTACTCCGAGAATTAACTCATAAAATAAACTATTATATTTCCCGAAAGTCTTCTTAATATTTCCACTTAGGAATATATAAACAAATCTAAACAAGTCTCGAATATCTTTTCTCAAGACAAAGAAGTTTAAAATACGCATTACTTCAACTATATGCGTTTTTTTATTTTATTAATAATTAATAAGAACAATTTGTTAATAGTATGATTAAAATATATATAAGTTACTATTAATTAATGTTAAACTATTAAGTGTAAATAAACTATAAAACTTATTAGTGTACAAAGTACACTAATTGTTATTAATTAGTTATATAGTATGTAATTTATTAGATCTGTAATATCTGATAATTGTATGACTTTCGTTAAAACAATGAGTATGAATGTAAGCATGTACAGTTGATGAGAAGAGAAGTGTATATAGAAATGTACAGTGAATTGGTGGTGTACTCTACGTCATTCAAGACTTGCGCATTGAACTATATTATGTACTTAGAGCGGAGTCGCAGATCTCCTCTCGTTGTTCTATTAGTATTAAGATTAACCTCAAGCTGAAAGGTTTCATTCTGTAACATTGACTATACAATAAAACAAAGGGTTTCCTCGTGAAGGAATTGGTTTTAATTTAATTTAATTGGTTTTAATTATTCACAAGAGTTTTTCCCTCCGTTCTAACGGAATTCTACCTGTTCATTTATTTTAAATCTCCCGGTCCCTTTTCAGGGATAATGCTAAGAATCGAATCCGCGAATCAAAATACGAGTGAATTCGCATTAACTACAATTCCGCTCGTAACAAATTGGGGGCTCGTCCGGTCCTTAGTACGGGAATTTTGAACTTACAAATTTTCAAAAAAAATGACATTTTTTGAATAATAGTGAAATGAAACGGTGAAAAACTTTTGCTTTTAAAGTGAATATTGAACTTAATTATAATTCAAAAAAAAAACAGTGAGAAACAAAAACCCGTTTAAATCACAAACAATAACTTTAAAAGTGATATTTTATTAAAAATTACCTTTTGTGTTAAAAGTGATAAAAACAATTCAAAGTAAATAAATAGAGGTATTTAAAATTGAAACTTTTATATTTATTTTAAGTGCTATTATTTCATTAAAAACATTACTGAGATCCTTACTTTCATCTGAAAACAAAATTTTGCTGGTTTCTTCATATTTCTGCAAATATTATTCATCTGTAACTACAAATGGTTCCTGATTAAAAATTTATACAACAAACTGATGATTGGTGTTCCTGATCTTCACTGCTGCTTGCCAACTACAACAATTGTGAAAGTTTAAGTGCGGGAGTGAATCCTTTTTAAAGGAAAACAAAGTCATTTTCGCATTTTAAAGTGAAGTGAATAATTTTTAAGAAATTTTAGACATTTTGAATTGACCAACTAAAGGTTTGATTAGAAATAAGAACTTTTAATATATACAAAAATAAATATAAATATTTTTATAGAAACTTTTAGAAATTTAAAAATTTTTAAATACGTTAACATTAGATTACATTTTTATATTTTAAGCTATAATACTCTTATTCTGTATACAAAATGGAGCATGTTAATAATAATGAGTGTGAGGGTGATGATTCGGACATGAATGTAGAATATTTAGACGAAAATTTAGAATTTAATGATATTGAAAGGCATGAAAATAATGCAAATGCAAACTCAAATAATGACCCAAATCAAAATATGGAATCTCAGGGTATCTTTTCAACTCTCACGAATAACGATTTGCTTGCTTTAGCTAAAGTAGTATCCAGACTTTCAGAATCACATAAATCAAAGTCAAATCCATCAGTAATTGAAGAACAAATTTCTAACAATCCTTTCACATCCTACAGGTTACCACAAGTTTCCCTGAAACAAACTGTGGAATTAATTCCAGAATTCGATGGGGAAACCAGTGCACTTCAGACATTTATTTCAGAATGCCAACAAGCATTCGATAACACAAGACCCGAAAATCAACCAATTCTTTTAAAATATATCAAAAGAAAGCTCAAAGGAAAAGCGCAAGAATTTATGGCACACTCTTTAGCCATAAGTTTAAAGCAATTCCTCTCTGAGCTAGAAAAAGGTTTTTCAATCGCTGATGATTATTCAACGATTTTCGTCGATGTTGCTAATTTACGGCAAGGCGATGACGAATCCGTGATTTCTTACGTGGCCAAGGCCCGGAAATTCCTTTTCCAACTAACAGAATTAGCCCGCAAAAATGACTCTACTCTAAACTACAATTCAAAAATATTAGAGCATGACCAATTTGTGACCAAGTCTTTTTGTGGAGGACTTCTTCCAGAAATAGAAATTCGCGTTAATTTGCGTAATCCATCTTGCCTTCAACAAGCAACTGAATTCGCTTTAGAGGCTGAACACCAAGTCAATAAATTTGGCAAACGCTCAGCTGATTCTCAGCAGCATTGTGCGAACAGTTCCAAGAAAGATGAACCGGAAGCTGCAAAAGTATAACAAGTAAATAACATTAATAAAAAAGGTAAAAATGTAATGTGTTATGTTTGTGGGAAAAAAGGACACATTTCAAGGAACTGTTGGCACCGTGCTCACACTGAATCAGACAATTCTAACAATGAAAATGACGAAAGTGACGACGGACAGAAAGACAATAAAAACAGTAACAAACACAACAACCAGACTGATAATAAGGACAATAATAGTAATAAGAAATGGGAAAATAAATCTAACAAACAAAAAAACCACTCTAATAACAGCAATGGTAAATTGAATAGAGTTAAATGTAACTATTGCAATAAAATGGGACACACTCTACAATTTTGCATTCAAAGACGAATTGACGATTTAGAAAAGAATCGATCTGTATGTCTACTTTCCAATACCCACCATTTAAACTCACAAACTGACCTCGGAACAAGCTTTCAATAAAAAAAGAGATATTTTGTCTTCAGAAACCTTGCTTAAAAATCCAAACATTCATAAAATGTGGCATCAATACGGCATTGGTGGCATTCTCAGTTAAAATTTCAAACAAATTTGTTTTTTTTCTTTCTCTCTCTCTCTTCTTCCATTAACATGCGCTTTGCGTAACCTGATAGAAGTAGAAATAAGTTATTCTATATAAAAAAAAACTTGTCATTATTTTCTGTGTGGAAATATTTAGACAATATCTTTGGCAGAATATTCATACTAGAAATCGATCATCAGCCACTAGGGTGGCTCTATAACATGAAAAATCACAATTCAAGATTGATTCGATGGCGACATCGATTAAGTGAATATAATTATAACATTTTTTATAAAAGGGCGTTATTAACAAAAACGCAGATGCTTTGTCGTGTAATTCTATTGGCATAAGTGGAGGTGAGCAGCTCGAGAACAGAAATGACATTTCCTTTAAAGACGAAGTAGATCCACTGAAATTAATCCAAACCCATTACATAAGGTGCATATGACACCTGTGTATCCCGATGATTCCTTACACGAAGACGAAACTGTTTCTCGAATTAAAGCTGTTTTTCTCGGCATTCCATTGAATAGCGATTATAATGAATTGTTTAGTCGTATCATAAAATTAATTCTTAAATTGTATTTATTTTTTAACAAAGGAAATATTTTCCGTAAATTGTAAAGAAACTCAAAATGTACAACGATATTTTTAGTAAAAAAAACCCACTTTCTCTTTTATTATTTTTCAACGATTTGAACAGCTGATATTTTTACTCAATATGCTCTTTCTTATAATTGCCAGAAAACTCTGAATATTTATCTATGTACTTGGGAAATTCCACAAGTTTAAAAAGTATTACAAATGTGTCGAGTTTATTACGATAATCCTTCTTAAAGTCTATTCAATTCATAAACTTTATTGAGGGTAAGAGATTAGGATACGAGTTAGGCGGAACCGCCAGACCTATTTTTATGACTCATTATGTGCGAATTTCAATCTACGAATATTCTCCCTCCTTTCGAAATTGTAACCTCGGGAACTATCGGAAAGGTTCGGGTTTTTAAAGTCTTCGACATTAGGTTTCATTTAGTAAAAACCAAAAAAGAAAAATCACTATCTTTCTGACCTTAATCATAAGTTGAGCTCTCTCAAAAATGGCCAACTCCTTTTTTTGTACTGCGCAAAGTTATTCTCACAGATTTTAGATTGTTAAAGATTGTATGTTGTTTGTTTCGTGAATAAATAAATATGTTTATTGTATATTTGAAAAATTAAATATATACAACTTTTATTCATTAAAACCATACACACTTTCCACTACTGAACATTTTTTGGTCCTTCGAGCCGGATAGTTTATGCAAGTGCGACAAAATTTCGTGAAGTGTAAACTATTGTCTTTGTGAATGAACAGTGAACTTATTTCCATCAAGTACAAACATTAATGATTTCAAAATTAATGTTATGAGTATTAACTGTTACACACTTTCAAATCCAGTAATTTCAAACTCTGGTTAAAAACTCTTTGTGAACTTTTCAAACATATTCAACGGTTTGAAAACACCGATAGAATTTGTGGACTTTGTTTTATTTTTGCAATAAGAACTGTGAAGATACGTGTTGTTTGTGAAAGGACATAATTTAGAACAATTCAGTGTTCTTTAAACAGTACTAATCAAAGACAAGTCAGCACCTACAACTGAGAATAACGGACATTATTAATACGCAATCTACAGAGGAGGTCAACAATTTTAATTGGAACTTCTACAGTTTCATTCGAGAGTACAACCATATTTCAAGCATTATTAGATGACTTCTCCTGCCGATCAACGGATCTAAAGTAAGTCAAAGAATTTGCTTATACAAAAAGCTGACCAATATTCCATCTATCCAGTCTATTTTATTTTACTACCTGTTAAAAAATTTGTTTAAAATTCTGGTGAAAGGAACCCTTTCTTTTTCTCTAAAGCAACATGGACGAATTAGGGGAACAAAATCAAATTGATAATTTAAAGAAATTAAAGAAAGATCGTGGTAGTATTAAACGTCAAATAACCAATCTCGAAAACGTGTTAAATTCCATTAATTCTGAAACAGATTTAGACGCGCTTAGTTTAGAATCTAGATTGCAAAGACATTCAGAGTCATGGGATAAATTTGATGAAATTCAAAGTAGTATAGAATCAATTGATAATACAACAACAGATGAAACACACGAAGGAGAAAGAAACTCCTTCGAGGAAAAATTTTACCGGGTAGAAGGAAAAATTAAAAAACTTTTAAAAGAAATTAAGTCTAAAGAAACGACAAGTAACGTAAGTGTAGTTTCTTTACAAGGAAGTTCGGTTAATGGGGAAAACAACTCTACAAATGAAGTTTCAAATGCATCTCAATTTCAACGCGCTTTTCAACATCCAAAGCTTCAGACACCTGAATTTCATGGTACCTTTGACACCTGGTTGCAATTTCATGATACGTTTAAATCAATGTGTCATGACAATTCTTCAATTTCTAATATACAAAAATTCTTATACTTAAAGACATGTGTGAAAGGTGAAGCAGCCGAAGTTATATCATCGCTTGAAATATCAAGTGAGAATTATGTTGTGGCATGGGAACTTTTGAAGTCGCGATACGATAATCGAAAACATATTGTAGAAAGTCACATTAAAGAAATTCTTGATATTCCTCCTATTTCAAAGGAATATTCAATTCGTTCATTGCTTGATAATGTACAAAAACGTACTCGGGCATTGCATGCACTCGAACAACCGGTAGAACAATGGTCTACTCTTTTAATATTTTTGATTCGTGAAAAACTTAACCATTATACGCGTGAAAACTGGGAAGAATCGGTTGGCAGTACGCGAGTTCCAACATTAAAAGAATTTTTCGCGTTTTTAGAGCGACGTGCTATTTTGGAAAGCACTCAATCCCTTCATAAAGGACAAGGTCAAAAACTAAATTCCTCTACTATTTCAAAGGGTAATTCAGACTCTCGCAACAAAGCCCATACAAAACACTCACAAACTTGCCTTACAGCAACAGTAAGTTCTAAAAACAACACCGCCAAGGTTAATTGTGTAATGTGTTCAGAATTACATGCACTCGCTAATTGCAATAAATTTCTTCATCTTTCTCCGCAAGGTAGATATGACATAGTTAAGAAAAATAACTTATGTCATAATTGTTTTTACAAAAATCATCGAACACTAGAATGTCGTAGGTCACCTTGTACTAAATGCCAAAAACGTCATAACGTTCTGTTACATTTTGATAAATCTGATCAAATTGTACAAGCTGAAGGAAGCTCGTCTAACACTGGTGAAAAACCTTCTGAAAGTACTAGTTGTCACATGAGATTTCCGGTACCAAATCCAGCTTATGTCATTCTAGGCACAGCAATTCTTGAGATTTTAGATCGCAACGGTCAATACCGTACTTGTCGAGCGCTGCTAGACAGTTGTTCTCAATGTAATTCGATTACAGAAACTTTTGCGTCAAAATTAGGATTAAAATTAAACAAATTAAACGTTAAATTAAAGGGCGTAGAAAATTTAGAAGCTGAAATTAATTATAGTACAACAACTACTATTAAATCGCGATTAAATAATACCGAAATCAAAATGTCATTTTTAGTTTTCAAAGAAATCAGCACGCGAATGCCAATGATACCACTAGATAAAAAAATGTTTCCTATTCCGGAAGGAATTATTCTTGCAGATCCTGATTTCGATAGACCCGCTGACATAGATATTTTGATCGGTGCTGAACAATTTTACGATCTTTTAGGACAAAGAAAGCTCCGTTTAAAGGGACAAACAGCCATATTACAAGAATCAAAGTTTGGTTGGGTCATTGCTGGCCGGTATAGTAACTCTAATAATTGTACACAATCGTACAACATTACGTGCCAAAAAATCAATTTTAAAGAACTTCCTCTTCTATGGGAGCTTGGTCCTGAAAATTCTTCTAAATTTCATTCTGAGGAAGAACAAAAGTGCGAAGATCATTATAAAGAAAATACCGTTCGAAAAATCTCAGGTTCTTACGAAGTCAAATTACCATTTAACGAAAAAAAGTCACAATTAGGAAATTCATTTAATACTGCAAGTCAGAGATTTCATTCGTTAGAAAGAAAATTTGAGTCGAACCCTCAGCTTAAAAAAGATTATTTTGAATGCATTCAAAGATATATAGATGAAGGTCACATGTCGTTAGTTACGGATAAAGAACATATATCCAACGGTGGATATTTTTTACCTCATCACGCGGTTCTCAAGGTCGATAGTCTTACAACAAAAACAAGGGTAGTTGCGGATGGTTCCACAAAAACTAGTTCAGGAATCTCATTGAATGATACTCTTATGGTAGGCCCGACAATTCAGGAAGATTTGTTTTCTATTGTGATCCGATTCCGATCATTTCAAATTGTTTTTACCGCCGATATAAAACAAATGTACATGCAAATTTTCGTATCACCTGAGGATTCTTTGTTTCAAAAGTTTCTTTGGCGTAATGATCCAAAAGAGGAAATTCAAACATATAAATTAAACACCGTTACCTTCGGAACAGCTTCTGCACCTTTTTTAGCAATTCGAACTCTTCACCAACTAGCTCAAGATGAGCAAGAATCTCATCCTTTAGCTGCTTCGATTTTAAAGGAAGATTTTTTTGTAGACGACTGTCTTTCGGGTTCAGATCATTTTTCAGATGCTTGTGCTAAAAGGGATGATTTAATAAATTTATTAAAAAAAGGGAATTTCGTTTTAAGAAAATGGTCATCAAATTGTCCACAATTGTTAGACAAATTTACATCCGAAGTTTCTAGTTCTCACCTCTGCTTAAATCCTACAGAAACAGTAAAAACTCTCGGTATTTGCTGGGATCCGGTAAAAGATTCGTTTAGTTACTCTGTAAATTTAGCAGCCAACAAGGTAAGATGTTCAAAACGTTTAATTCTTTCTGAAACGGCAAAATTGTTTGATCCTTTAGGCTTATTAGGGCCAATCACAGTAACTGCAAAAATCATTATCCAACAATTATGGAAAGCCAAATTGTCTTGGGACGATCCAGTCCCTTTTGATGTTCAAGAAAAATGGAACAATTATAAAAATCAATTGTTATTGATTAATAATTTTCCTTTCAAACGATGTATTATAATCCCAAATACAGTTCAACTTCAATTGCACGGCTTTTGCGATTCAAGCGAAAAAGCTTATGGAGCATGTTTGTATTTGAGGTCAATTAATAAAGATGGAGAAATTTTGACTGCCTTGATTTGCTCTAAATCAAGAGTAGCTCCCCTCAAAACTCAAACTTTACCTAGATTAGAATTGTGTTCTGCAGCTTTGCTTATTGATTTGACGAATTCCACTGTACCGGCACTCAAGTTACATTTTGAAAAAATTTTCTTTTGGACAGACTCGACAATTGTATTAAACTGGATCAATTCATCTCCAGACACATTAAAAACATTTGTCGCAAACAGAGTCTCTGAAATTCTGTCGGTTTCACAACCTTCTCAATGGCGTCATGTTCCTACCCAAGATAACCCAGCTGATGCACTTTCACGTGGTCAATTTGCTAACATATTTTTGCAAAACACACTTTGGCTTGAAGGTCCTACTTGGCTCAAGCAAAGTTCACAACATTGGCCTAATCACGAGGTTAAATTATGCGAAGTTCCAGAAAAACGTAAATTGCAACCGATTCTTACATTGCATGTGTTTCAAATTGAACAAACTCTTTTAAAAAAATTTAGCAAAATAACAAGGTTAATTAATGTTATTGCCTACTGTTTGAGATTCGTAAAAAATTTAAAGGTAAAGGTTAAAGACAACAGACGTCATGGCCCTCTCACACAAGATGAGAAAAACGCAGCGACAATGTCAATTATAAAAACAACACAGTTGCAAGCATTTCCCGAAGAATTTAAAGCATTATCACGTAATGAACAAGTAAATTCAAAAAGTAAATTGCGTAATTTAAATCCTTTTTTTGATCAGGGCTTGATTAAGGTGGGTGGTCGTTTGAACAATTTAAAGATGAACGAAATTCAAAAACATCCCATAATACTTCCTAAAGGTCACCATACCACTGCTCTTATTATTCAACACGAGCACATTACGCGTTTTCATGCAGGAGTGCATTCAACTTTGTACGGAATTCGAGAAAATTATTGGATAATTGATGGTCGTAACACAGTTAGACATGAATTGAGAAAATGTGTTACATGTTTTCGCGCTAAACCATCTGAAACTCAATATTTAATGGGTAATCTTCCAATTAATCGAATTTCCTTTACACGACCTTTTCTTAATTCCGGCGTCGATTATTGTGGACCATTTTTTGTAAAGGAACACAGACATCGAAATCGGTCTAAGGTAAAGACTTATGTTTCTGTATTTGTTTGTTTTGCAACAAAGGCTGTTCATTTAGAACTGGCCAGTGATTTAACAACTGACGCGTTTATTGCTTGTCTAAAGCGTTTCACTGCTCGTAGAGGAAAGGTGGCATCTTTATCATCTGATAATGCAACCAATTTCACTGGAGCAAGAAATGAATTGAAAGAATTATACAAACAAATCGGGAATTTAGAAAAAGATAATGAAGTTAAAACTTATTTATCGGAAAACAAAATAAAATGGAATTTTATTCCTCCCAGAGCGCCTCATTTCGGAGGTCTTTGGGAGGCAGCAGTTAAGTCATTTAAATATCATTTCACCAGAATTACAGGTAATTCCTTGTTAACTTACGAACAACTACATACGTATGTAGTTGAAATAGAAGCGATCCTTAACTCCCGTCCTCTTACGCCATTGTCATCTGATCCTAATGACTTTCGTCCTTTAACTCCTGGTCACTTTTTAATCGGCAATTCAATGACGAGCTTTCCGCAAGAAGATCTACGTGAGATTCCTACCAATCGCTTAAACAATTGGCAATTAGCTCAACAAATGCGCTACCACTTTTGGACCCGGTGGCATAATGAATATGTGAACGAGCTTATTACAAGAACCAAGTGGCAGAAGAATATGACTCAGGACAAAATTAAACCAGGTGTTTTGGTCCTCATCAGAGAAGATAATACGCCTCCAATGACCTGGAAACTAGGCCGTATCTTGGTAACGCATCCAGACCAAGATAAAATAATACGTACTGTTACAATCAAGACTCCAGCAGGCACGTACAAGCGATCGCTAAAACATGTCGCATTGCTCCCTATAGACGATTAAATTTGTGTAATTTAAAAGCGAATATAGAATACTGTATTAATTAAAAGTAACTCATTGTAATCTTAATAATTAGAACAAATTATCAATGGCTAATTGTGGATAGGATCTAATAACAAATGGTAAATTCAATTGTTCTCCTTTTGAACGAGTATCGTTCAAAGGCGGGCGGCATGTTTAGTCGTATCATAAAATTAATTCTTAAATTGTATTTATTTTTTAACAAAGGAAATATTTTCCGTAAATTGTAAAGAAACTCAAAATGTACAACGATATTTTTAGTAAAAAAAACCCACTTTCTCTTTTATTATTTTTCAACGATTTGAACAGCTGATATTTTTACTCAATATGCTCTTTCTTATAATTGCCAGAAAACTCTGAATATTTATCTATGTACTTGGGAAATTCCACAAGTTTAAAAAGTATTACAAATGTGTCGAGTTTATTACGATAATCCTTCTTAAAGTCTATTCAATTCATAAACTTTATTGAGGGTAAGAGATTAGGATACGAGTTAGGCGGAACCGCCAGACCTATTTTTATGACTCATTATGTGCGAATTTCAATCTACGAATATTCTCCCTCCTTTCGAAATTCAATTGTTTTTCATTGGATATTAATACAACTAACGATAACAATCAAATCCAGACAAAAGACGATACCGAACTTGATGAACAATTTTCTTGCATTAAAATTTCACGAGATAAATTGTATATGAGAGATGACAATCTAGCAATTTCCACACCAGTTGACAGAAAATTTACGACAGAAACAAATAAACAACTCATTACTACAAACAGAATGAAATTAAACGACTTACTTAACGAAGATCCTGAAAATATAGAAATTGGTAATGTTATTGTTTTTCATAAATCAAAATTAATTTTTTGTCACGTTAGGTCCCTTTCACCGTGGAGCGTCACATATGAAAAATGTTGTGTTTCCAACATGACAGTTAAACCGACTTTTGATTCAAAACCTATTTTTACAGATGTGATTTCAGTTTTGTATGCCTTAAAATTTCCAATAGCCGAGAGGGATTTCTGATCCTCAATCATGAGTTGAGGACGGAAAATAATAAAATGCAATTAACGACAAATGTTTCATTAAATCTAAGAGCACTACTTCCGTCAATTCTTGAAATACATTATAAGGAAAAGTCAGAAAATGTTTTCAGATGATAATTTTTAAACAAAATTGAATATATTTAATATGGATCTGACAATCGGCTTAGCCAAAAACCATTAACAAGGAAGAAGATTAAAAAAAAATAAATAAATAAATAAAAAAAATAAAAAGTCTTACAAATACGCAGAAAATTTAAAAATCAAAAACTTTTTACAGCAAGATTTCAAGCCTTGTACAAAAAGTTACTGACAAAAAGGTAAAATGAGAAAAATATAAATTTAATTGTAAGAGAATTGCTATCAATACCTCAGCGATTGTCACTAATGTGAAAATTTCTGTATCAGAAATATTCATGACAAAAAAAATAAATAAATAAAAAATAAATAAAAATAAATAATAATAATAAGACATGCCTGGCTCAGCATTGTAGTAGTATCATTAACAATAAATCCCATTACTAAAGAATTCTCAGGAAATTGACGACAAAAAAAAAAAAAATGTATTCTGAAAAATTTCAGTTTATCAAAAAATAAAATTTCTCAACTATTTTACACTGAAACTGAAGCAAGGAAAATTTTTATTTCTGGTAAATATAGTATAAAAATAATAAATTATTAAATTCCTATAATTTGGAAACAATCTGGAAGCCTTGTTTGATTCATCTAAGAGCATGAAGAAAGTTTTAATGTTTAAGCCTCAACAAAAGATTGGTATTACATTTGTTATGTCTGTTGTTCTTCGGGGTCAAATATATTCGTTTTCTAGCCCCGTTAACTACGTTTTATCTCTAATTACAGCAGCAAGGAAGCTGACATTAAAGGAAACAAATTATCTAAGGCTAAGCGGTTAGCCAGTTAGTACACGAATACATAATACTTGAGTATAAAGGACAGACTTTTAATCTTCACTCAATCAATTGCTATATATATAGGAGCCAGTGATAAATATATTCGAAAAGAACATACATGTTTCCCTAAACTTGACGTATGGATTCAATTACAAGAAGATTTATTGGTTTATTAATAGATATGTAATAAATATTCTACTTTAGACAGAATATGTAAAGATCTCTTGTTCTAATTATCATCATTACATTTCATTTTCATGTGTATAGCCAGAAGGATCTGGTTGAGAAATAGTTATCAAATCCATACTTTTATTTAGATGACTTTCTAATTATCAAACATTTAGGAAATAATGGCCAAATAATATTAATCTAACAAAAAACCTTTCTAAATGCTGTTATTTAGATCTTACTGTTAATAAGAAGAAAATTAATTTAAATACTTTCTCAGAAATATCAAACAAATCAACATAAGTGTCAACTGAATTCTAGTGATAAAATAATTTATTGTAGCTATCTTGCAAACAGCAAGATAAATAAATAAGGTTACATGAATTAAGAAAGTATTCTTTACTATGTGAATTTAGTAAAACTAAAAGAGATTTCTATTCACAAAAAAAAATAAAATAAAATAAATAAATAAATAAATTGTGAATTAATAACGCTTATAAAAAAAAAAAAATTAAAGTTAAAGATAACACATAAGCTATTTAGAAGTTAAAGGTAATTTTTCTTGCGCTTAACTCTCTTTCCTATGAAAGATATTAAGAATAAATAATATCGCTACAATAGCTCATACAAAAAATAAATAAGTAATAATAACAAATAAATAAAATAAAATTGGAAATAAAGGAACAAATCAACAAAATTAAATTGGGAATAGCCTACAGCCCGTTCTGACTTTCGTCGTTTAAGGCATGTTCAGGTATACTTACATGAGGGTTCTAGAATATCATAACAAGATACAGATCGAGATATCATAGATTTCTCGTTTAGGAATAATATTTTAAAAAATATGGGATATAATCTTTACATGAAAATATATTTTAAATATTTTTCCAGCATAAAGTAACCCACAAACGTAAGCTATAAATACTTTTATTTTTACTAAAAATGTGAATTTTTACACAGTAAAAAGTAAATCTTAATTTAAGATCGGTCTTAAATGCAGCACTGTCTGCTATAATATGATACGATACAAAATACGTGCGTAAATTCAGCATTGACTGCCTTAAAAATGTTGTATCTTAATTTAAGGCTGCTTTCCTGCCTTAAAATAAAACTTTCTTTTTACTGTGTATATGCCTTAAAAATATTTTCTTTAACCTCAAGTATATTCTTTAAAAAAGGTAGTTTCTTTTAGGAATATCTATTCTTTAGATTGCAGAGTTTCAGATTTTTAATATCTGAATTATTCGAAATGGAAACATGCTTCTAACCAGATGCTGTTTTCTCATAGGATAATCAAACATTTTTAAAGCAACTCTTTTTATTTTTACTTTTTTCTGTTTTCAAAAATTTTATCATTCAGGTCGCATCTTAAAAGAGAACGCGGACGGCGTTTATTATCCTTAATCAGCATTAAAGATTTTGCTATAGTATAAAATATCTATGAATTCATCCTTAAACATTCAATAGAATTTTTACAGGAAACTTAAACAGGATCATTTATCAGCTAATGATACAATAGATTCTAAGTATTTTATAATGAGCTTTTCACAAAAATGAGCATTTATAACGTATTGACTTCTGCATGAATGACATCTTTTGATTTTATTAACATTTGGCCGATATCGAGAACCAGCAATTTTAATTTAGGAATTTTTTAGACTACAACCCTTGATACATCACATTTAATTTTTTATTTAACAGGAATTACGATAAATAAATCATGTTCTAAAAATACTATAGAAGTGGAGCACATTTAAACCAAATGTTAGCTCCACGATCGACTTTAAAGTCCACCCAATAAAATAAATAGTAACAGATTAATTAAAATCTCTAGACCTACAGAAGGCCAGCTTTAGGTATTTCTTTTCAAAAAAAAAAAAAATAATAATAATAATAATAATAATAATAATAATAAATAAATAAAATAATAATAATAATGACTCTTTGTACAGACAAAACCTGGTTACAATATCCGAAATCTAGAAAAAGAATATCAAGGAAAGTATATAAAATCCTGTTTAAAGACCAAAAGCCTTAAAAAAGATTGGTAGCTAGTTGAAATACTAAATAATTTTTCATTTGATTCCTCAAAAAGATATAGTTTTATTTTCAGTATTATAACTGTTTTTAAAAATAATTAATAATAATAATAATTAATACAAATACAAATAATAATTTGGTGTAATGTTTCATCAGTATTTAATTTTTCATCATCAAATTAAGAAATATAAATACAAATAAGAATAATTTGGTGGAATGGTTTATCATCAAATTAATAAATATAAATACAAATAATAATAATTTGGTGGAATGGTTCATCAGTATTTAAGTTTTTATCACAAAAGCGTTTTATGTGTATTCTCAAAATGAAAGTTTAATGTTATCATTGACAATTGTAAATCTTACAGAATGATTCATTCTACTCTAAACATCTACATAAGTTATATCTTCGAACAAGTAAATGAAATATAATTTATGATTAAACGAACTTACAAGTGAAGTTCGATCATAATTATATGAATAACTTGTTCGAAGATATATATTCCCACCCTCTTTATTACATACAGTAGTAACAATATACATATACATATAAGCTAGAAATATTTGGAAATTTAAAACTAATCCCCCCCCCCCTAAATTAGAAATAGATAAATAAGAACAATTTAATAAAATAATAAATATAAATCAATAAGCAAAGTAAATAAAATATATATTTATAATTATGATCGTATATAATATGTATTACAATACATATATTGTATAAATATATAGACATATCTATATATACATATATGTAATAATAATTAATAATTGTTAATTATTAATAGTTAATTAAGCCTTCTCTAAACTAAATGAAAGGTAGAGAGTAGGTAGTAAGAGATAGACAAAGAGAGAGAGAGGGAGTGAGTTTTTCTCTTTCTATCTCTGAACAGTGGCGTCATCCGACAACAAGTTGCGGTACTACATAAGTTATATCTTCGAACAAGTTATTCATATAATTATGATCGAACTTCACTTGTAAGTTCGTTTAATCATAAATTGATACATGCATGTATTTTTCGAGAGTGGGGGGTAACATACATGTAACATACGTAGAAAACCTCGAGTTACGCGTAACTGCGCAACCCTGGTCCCTGGGGGGAAGGTGTAACGAGCGACGTTTATCTCGCTCTACTAAAAATCGATTAATCGAACTCGATATATCAATGGCATTTCTTTTAATTAATTTAAATATAATAAATTAATAATTTCAATTAAAATATTAATTCTAAATCGTGAGAGATGGCACAGCTTTTAGATTTCGAATTATAAGACGAATCGTCTTTCAGTTTATTTAATAAACTCTGAAAATTAAATAAGAATAAATATCGGAAAACATATCACATAAAAACCCCTTTATCTACTCCGAGAATTAACTCATAAAATAAACTATTATATTTCCCGAAAGTCTTCTTAATATTTCCACTTAGGAATATATAAACAAATCTAAACAAGTCTCGAATATCTTTTCTCAAGACAAAGAAGTTTAAAATACGCATTACTTCAACTATATGCGTTTTGTTATTTTATTAATAATTAATAAGAACAATTTGTTAATAGTATGATTAAAATATATATAAGTTACTATTAATTAATGTTAAACTATTAAGTGTAAATAAACTATAAAACTTATTAGTGTACAAAGTACACTAATTGTTATTAATTAGTTATATAGTATGTAATTTATTAGATCTGTAATATCTGATAATTGTATGACTTTCGTTAAAACAATGAGTATGAATGTAAGCATGTACAGTTGATGAGAAGAGAAGTGTATATAGAAATGTACAGTGAATTGGTGGTGGACTCTACGTCATTCAAGACTTGCGCATTGAACTATATTATGTACTTAGAGCGGAGTCGCAGATCTCCTCTCGTTGTTCTATTAGTATTAAGATTAACCTCAAGCTGAAAGGTTTCATTCTGTAACATTGACTATACAATAAAACAAAGGGTTTCCTCGTGAAGGAATTGGTTTTAATTTAATTTAATTGGTTTTAATTATTCACAAGAGTTTTTCCCTCCGTTCTAACGGAATTCTACCTGTTCATTTATTTCAAATCTCCCGGTCCCTTTTCAGGGATAATGCTAAGAATCGAATCCGCGAATCAAAATACGAGTGAATTCGCATTAACTATACTGTAAAAAATCCTAAGGATATTACCTAGACCAGGGGGAAAGTGACGCTTTAAATAAGGTTATGTTGCCACATTGAATGCGGCACTTTTCCCCTTGTCTGTAAAATAGCCACATTTTATGTGGGTAATATTCTTAGGATTTTTTACAGTGTACAATTCCGCTCGTAACACCGTATTGGTGAGTTACGGTGAATACATTTTGCTCACCATGAATACTTTTTGTTCTCGATTTAAAGATTCCTAAGCAAAGTTGAGAATATATATGAAGAGCGTGAGTAACGTGATGTATAAAAATGGCTATTGCGAGAAGGAAATAAGAAATTTTGAGTAAAAACGAAAAATTAAATGTGAAAAAAAATGTCAAATGTTGATCGATTACCATATGCTTTACTATACCTACAATGCATGACAGATTAAAGGGAGCATGACGTTACCGGCAGAAAGTTATTAGGAAAGGCGGAAAATTTTGAATTTTTAATGAATTTTTATTCATTAATTATAATTAATTAATTTATTAATTATAATTAATTAATAACTAAATATTATTTGCGTTCACTTGGATTTCTTTTCAATTTCAAAATTTTCCGCCTTTCCTAATAAATTTCTGCCGGTAACGTCATGCTCCCTTTAATCTGTCATGCATTGTAGGCATAGTAAAGCATATGGTAATTGATCAACATTTGACATTTTTTTTCACATTTAATTTTTCGTTTTTACTCAAAATTTCTTATTTCCTTCTCGCAATAGCCATTTTTATACATCACGTTACTCACGCTCTTCATATATATTCTCAACTTTGCTTAGGAATCTTTAAATCGAGAGTTTAAAACAAAAAGTATTCACGGTGAGCAAAATGTATTCACCGTAACCAACCAATACGGTTTTGTCGCGAAAACGCATTCACCGAACGTCACCACACTGAGAAAAAAGAGGGCGCGTTGCAGCACATTTTCGAGTATTGTTGCGCGACTCAGCCCTGAGTTCTGCTACAACACTTGTGGGGCACGTAGCGCTCCCCAGACGAGCGTGTTACACACTTCTTTCAAAAAACCTCAAGTCTGGGGCGCGCTACGCGCCCTAGAAAAGTGTGCAGCGGAACTCAGGGCTGAGTCGCGTAACTTTAATCGAAAATGTGCTGCAACGTGCCCTCTTTTTTCTCAGTGCACCAATACTTTTTTTGTATTCTGAATACTTTTTTTTACTGAGAACTGCTCATATTTAATTTTTTATGAATAATTTTTTTTCAATAATTACAACAAATTTAATACTCATCTTGTGTATTTATGTTAAAAAGTGAGTTTGTCAAATTTATAGTTCATTATATCTTATATTTTCCAAGAAACGGTCGTTGCAGATTTTTCACCATTTTAGATCTGCGCATTGTCGGTATGTGGGATCCCCTTAAGGGGGTCCCATAGTCGATTGGATTTTTTCATTGAGCTTCAATGGGAAAATCGCATCGGCTTTGACATCCCCTTAAGTTCCATTAGCTTTGCAATAATTTTTAATGAAACTTGAAAGAAATCTTCAGTAGAATGTCCACATGAAAAAGGCCCATTTTAGCACTATTGGATTTATCTATATGGACGAATTCCTTGCAAAATTTGGATAATTTTGAGTGGTCATAGAACTTTTTTGGTAAACAATTCGATGAGATACGCAGAATTTCAAAGTTTAGAATGCAAAAACCGTCATATCAAGTTAAATGAAATTAAAGATTGCAATATAAATGAAATCAAATACATAAATTAATAAAAACCGCATGATTCGACTTGTAAAAACATAGATTGATAATCAAAAATAAAAAAAACAAGATTTTTTTTCAAAAATTACTAAATTGCAATTATCTCGAAAACTAGAACCGAGAAAATGGGTCCTTTTCATGTAGAGGTCCACATATATTTATTTGAATTTTTAAGAAATTATTTTTATACAATTTAGATTTTTGGTGAAGAAAATATTTTTAAAAATTTCACGGGTAACGGTAATTCCTTTCTACCCAAAAGTTATACGATCATAATATTATATCAAATACAATCATTTGCTTTATTAATTTTATACCTTTTTTGAATTTAACAGTTTTTGTAATTGTCGAAATATTTGAATGAAATTTATTAAAATATAGAAAGAAATTAGGAAAATGAGTCATTTACACTTGAAAGAAAAAGTCATCTGTATTAATTATTTATTTTTTATTTAACATCAAAAGTAATGACACTTGGGTTGGACAATGTCTCTCGTTTATTCCTTAATGTATTCGCGTGTGAAAACAGAACTTATAGATAATCATACGAAAGGAATTTTTATTTTGAAGGTATAAGATAGTAGATAAGATCAATGTGTGTTCAGGTGGATGTGTAGTGGCGTTTTTCTGTGTATTTAATATGCGTGCGTGTAACGGTGTGTAATACATGTGCTGCTAACGAAAACACAAAAACTGTAGGGACTCAAGCGTCGAGCGTGATCTTCCGTTAATTAATCGGACATGTCGTTCTCAGGCGAGTCCCCAGTCACGCACAATCTGTCTGTCCGTTTTCAATTATTTAAAATATTTACAATATTAATAAAACATTATTCAATTTTTCTCATAATCATTCAATAATTCTGACATATGTGACGGTCTGTACAGGCACGAAGACCTCATTCCAATGTTTAGTTTGCAAACTCACAGTCTCAAGGCTTACTTTTTGCTAATTTTGGTTCATTTCTATCCTCGAGCATTTACATTTTTCCAAAAGATTGATTTTAAATTTGCGTCTTTTGCTCACGATTATGTATTCCAAATATGAGGACGCGACTGAAGAAGAAATGCTAGATAAATATTTTACCTGTGCCCGTTCAGTCTGTCACATATTTTATTGGTCTTAGACCGAGATTTCCTCTCACCTTCTTCATTTATCATCATCTTTTTTAATTTTTTTTTACTTAAACTTACTTTGTTTTTTCTTCAACAACACGAGCTAAACTAAACCATATATAATAATTACATCTAATAATATCTTATTTTAACATGTATTATATTATCATTATAATAATAATAATTATTATATTATTTAAATTATTAGCCTAAAATGAGAGGCGGCGCACGATGGCAAAGCATTTTATTTGGGCTTCTACGCCCCCCAACATGGAACACCCTGTTAACAACCGCGGATCCATCATCTTTCTCGCAAGCGTTTACAAAAATCAATGCCGAGCCTCCAAATGTCTTCCCCTGACAAACTTTTCTCTTTGATTAGTTGAATTATTCAACACCAAACACTGCATAATATCATGAAATTAAGTTTTAAAAATTTATAAATTTTTTGCCAATTGTAATTGCGTAATTGTAAACATTTTTGCTTACAAAAAGGTACTTTAAAGTTATGAAAATTTATGAAACGACAGATATTTGGAAAGACTATTTTAAAATACTTTTCAAGTTACAGTGTTGAGTTATCTATGCACCAAGTGTTGATTAATAAAACTTTACAGGGTCAAGGTGTTAACCTTCTCGACGAAATAATAAATTTTTGCATTCGGCGCATCCTCTGGACTCCACCAGTCTCCCACAACAGTGTGTGACGCTTATGCACTGGCGGAAAGTTCGCACAGCCCCTCGCGAGCATAACAAGAAAAAAATAATCGGAAGAGCTGAGGAGCTCACGCATTTCTTGCTGCTGGTGCGGTACTCCCTTATTTATCGAATTGATGGGGAAACTGGTAAAGGAAGAATGTGCATTTTTTAACGCGTGTTGTCACCTCGAGAACATCTCGATTATATGAACACTTTAGGTAGGTTTCGGGCCTGAGTTTCCGGGCCGAGACATGAGCGTGTGATTGTGTTACATATGTACGTGATACTCGACTTGGAGACAGGTTTTTCTAATGTGTGTCGAGCAGATAACGATATTATCGAACCGGACAGAGCGACATACAGCTTCAGAAAATCCGATACCCAG
Source organism: Leptopilina myrica (nomen nudum) (assembly GCA_032872475.1). Taxonomy (NCBI): domain Eukaryota; kingdom Metazoa; phylum Arthropoda; class Insecta; order Hymenoptera; family Figitidae; genus Leptopilina; species Leptopilina myrica (nomen nudum). The sequence goes on along the minus strand of CM065462.1, from coordinate 19,734,988 downwards.
TCAAAGAATATTTATTTTGTGTATTTTCTGTTGGCCCCGGTTGATCTCCGATCCCAAAAGTCACATGGCAGGCATTTAAGTCACTTTTGTAAAGAGCGTTATTCGAGTCGATACCGTTGGTTGAGAACAGGGCGTTCGACGTTTCAGGGATAAGTGATTTCTCAATAGCGAGTTTTGTACACCACTGGCGTTTTACAACCTATGAAAAACTAAGAGAATGAATGTTTTTATCCTTACTGTTTTTCTTTCTTTAATTCGATCATCTACATAAGAATGTGTTTTTTTACTTTTCCCTTTTCTCCGTCTACAACCATCCTGCTCCTACTGTTTCTCACAGCTCCTATTCACGTTATACTTTATTACGATTAAATCAATAACAGTTTCCCTCCCCCCACCCAACCCAAACCCTATTTTTAATTTTTTTTTCCTTTTTTTGGTCGCGGTGTACTTTGGCTCTACGAATACCGCGTCGTCCACGTAATAATTTAATTCGAAATCTCCTGTAGTTGGTATTAATTGGCTAATATTTATACTATTTAACTTGTTTTCGCTTTCTGTGTGTTTCGTTCAAGACTCAAACTACTGACTATACGCAATCTGTTCAGAGCTACTCAGAATAAGATTAAAACCGAACGATATTATTTCTTGTACAATTATAATAATGATAATAATAATAATAATAATAATAATAATAATAATAATAATAGTAATAATAGTAATAATGATAATAATAATAATTTTAATGAATACTGCGAACGCGATTTTTCATTTTTAAATATTCCATTAGTTATTTTAATAAAACATCTTTTTCTCTCTTTAACTAGGGCGTGCCAATCTAGCGTACGGTTTTATTAGCAAATTATGGATTTGAGTGGAGATTCTTTATTTTACAAGACGAATGAAGTGTTACTGCTGTTGTTTTCGTCTGCCTTCACTTTGCTGAATCTAATATTCAATGAATTTCTTAGTGTATTGGATTGTTATTCCACTTCTTTGTCTCCAATAATAAGGGCTTGCCTCCTTTGATTAATGATGAGAGAGAAAGTTAAGATGAAACTTGTCAAATTTATAAGATATTCGAGCAATAATGTTTAATTTGTTTGGCGAGTTGCATCTTCATCTTATACTAAGATTTCTCCTCTACATTCTGTTTAGGCCTTTCTTAAATTCTTCCGCACACAATCGTTTATTTTTGGTGTCGTCATTCCGTCCCTCATATTACGAAGTTCGTATTGACTGAAGATTGTTGAGTCTGAGCAAGCAGAGCAGGAATGACGAGTTACTGTCTGTAACAGCGCCCTAGTCTCAACGCACGATGTCGCCCACGTAGAACACTCTTGGCGACGTCTTCGTCGTTGTTATCGGTTTGTTCGATGTGAAAAAACCTAAAGCCAAGCGAATCGGCTATAATAATGATGAATGCAGTCAAGCCTACCTCGCGACGATGATAGACCCAATAGCACGCCCTATGTAAAACGTGTTAATGTATGTAATTCTTTTTTTGTGAATGAATACTTTTTCTCATTTTGTAAATGATTTTTATTTTTGTTTCTTTTCATGTGTTTCTGCGTGGGTATGCTTTCTCTTCTGCCGCTGCTTCTCTATATTTCGTTGCGACAGGGCATCTAATAATAAGTTTCTTGTTCTAGCCAACCACCTGGATTCCGACGAATATAAAATCGCCTTGTTTCATCGTAAATGAAAATGGCCAACATGAATGGAAGTGCTGGTAACCACCAAACAAACCTGCAATCAATCGTTTTATAACAGTTAGCATTTTTAGTGTTTACTTTCATTAACTTAGTTTTAATTTATTGTCACTATAATTACATTGTTCCCTTCTAACTTTTCTTGGAATAAAATAAAGAAGGAAGAGTTGCAGTCAAACCCAGTCAAACCTTTCTCTAAGAACACCAAGTGTAGGTGGTCTTACTAAAAGGCGAGCCATTTCAAGGAAAATAATTGCTTCAATTTAATTATTTATAATAGGGGAGACTGGGGCTAAATGTTAAACAGTGAAAACAGTTCAAATTCATTATCTTTCGAACGAAAATAGTTGAAGTGTTGCCATTTTGACTATAGAAGGATGATATTACTCTAAATAAATGTCCGAAGTTATGTGATATTTTGTTCATTTTTGGGGTATCGATAACATGAAGTGTGTTTTGACCCTACACGGAACAATTCAGGTTTTGTAGACTCAGCAGAGAAACACATTTATTAGTTTATAAAGCCTTTTAATTACACTGTAAGTTTTAGAATAAATAATAAAAAGAAACACATGTAACATATGGGGCATTCCATGTCAAGTGATCAAGGTGGAGAAAAATTTTCCTCCAATCGTAGCAAAACTTGGGGCTTTTGTAGCACTTATACATAGTAATTTTTCGTGAAAATATTTTTATAACTAGTCCAATATTTTCCGAGGGGGAGGGGGTTAAATTTTTGTGTTTTTCAGTACAATGCTTATTTCAATAATTTTTTACTCTTAAACAATTAAACACACAAATTTGACAAAGTATATTTTGGAAAGGTTTTTTCATGCTCTTTCGATTGAAAAAAAGCATTTTGAAAAAAAAAATTTTTTGACCCAAAAAAATCAAAATTAAAAATAAATTTCAATTTTTGGGGGAGAAAGACCCAATTTTTTTTTTTTAACGAAAGCTGAGGTTTTTTACTAAAAGGACATATAAATGATAAAGTGGGACTAGAATGTTTAAACATTGAAAAAAAGAATTTTCTCCTAAACGCAGCTAAAAACCGGGTTTTGAGCGCTCCGGCGAGTAGAAAACTCTTTTCTTCAATGATTAAACATTCTAGTCCCACTTTATCATTTATATGTCCTTTTAGGAAAAAACCTCAGCTTTCGTTATAAAAAATAAAAAAAAAAAAAAAAAAAAAAAAAAAAAAAAATTGGGTATTTATCCCCCAAAAATTGAAATTTATTTTTAATTTTAATTTTTTTGTTTCAAAAAATTTTTTTTTTCAAAATGCTTTTTTTCAATCGAAAGAGCATGAAAAAACCTTTCCAAAATATACTTTGTCAAATTTGTGTGTTTAATTGTTTAAGAGTAAAAAATTATTGAAATAAGCATTACACCAAAAGACCCCTTGATCACTTGACGTGAAATGCCCCATATACAAAGACCGATTTACAACTGTCATTAATAGTCTATTTCATTTAATCCACTTTTAATTAATCTATAGAATACAATTTATATAATCAGAACAATTTTGTCAGAATCTAGGTAAGAGGAGAAAAACGTTATTCATTTGTTTTCGTGAGATATGTACAAGTAGGAGTATGTTTGGATGCTTAGTGAGTCAGGCGCACATATTTCTGCACGGAGAGAAAAATCTAGCGTTTGTAGTATGATTAATCATGCTTTCAACGCATGGGATTGCAAGACCATCACGGTATTCTGCGAAGATATTCCTGCAATGGGCCTTTTAAGCCACGCCTACCGACTGCAGAAAGATTAGTTTTAATATGATTTAACATATAATTTTTCTGTATAAAACTTATTTTTAAGATAATGTAAAAAACTTTTGTTTTTTAATCTAAACTTATTAACATATAAATAATTAAAAATTTATTTGAAGCAAATATTTATAGACTCAATTAAGCAGAATTACAAAAAAAATATTGGAAATTTGGCAAGTAACAGAACTGAGAAAATATCAACTGAATTTCACAGCACTTTCGTAATATTAAAATAATAATTAAATAAACAGAGTTTATAAATTAAAATTTTTTAACATTATTAGAAAAATTATTCCGAAAATATTTATCTCTTCCTATGCGGTATGTACCGGATAGACATGGTTTAAATAAGAATTAGAATAAATAAAAACACATGCACAGTTTTAAGTACAACTAAAGTAATATGTGCCCCAATTTTGGAGCAAATTAAATAAGAAACTTTGGAGAAATTAATGATTTGACCAGCGACATATTTTTCGTACTACACCAGTATCACAAGTAACCAACAATTATTTTTCTTAAAATATAGTTGAAAATAAAAATCACGCACATAAAATTTGAATTACAATTCAATTGTGCCTCTTATTTCAAATTTTTTCACTATGTTTTTTAATGTTTATTTTATAAAACCATTTTGATTTGACCAGCGACACAAAAACTGAGGGACACTTTATAGAAGATTATATCTTTTATAATTTTTATTTTTCTTAAGTTTGTTTATGGAATTCTTAAGATATTCTTAAATAGTTTATAACAGTAAAAAAACGTGTTTTCCAAAAAAATCTTATTTAAACAGTTAAATACTTTTAGAAAAAGTGAAAGTGGCACTTGCAAAATCATGGTATTGTAAACTTTAATAAAGAAAAACATAGAAAAAATAAACAAAATAATTTATATCAATGGTTAAATCGTAATCCTTATTTTCTTTTTAAAAACATGTAAATATTTAAAAATTCATTAGTTTTCATATTTAGGCTGTTGAAGTGAAAATAATGTGAGGGACATAAAGGTTAAAAGTTCCAGAGATTCGCCCATATACCTAAGGCGCCACGCGTTTAAACCATTGCAATTCGTGGAAAAAGGGCATGTTCAACTTAGGTTTTTTCTGTGATCAATACAATGCAAAAAAGGAATGAATTTTTGCTATATTACTAAGAAAAACTCACAGAAGAAAGGCATGGAGCGGTAACATACTACAAACGCTAGATTTTTCTCTCCGTGTGACGATGACCGTTTGAGCGCGTTACAATAAAAAATTCGTTATGTACATTCCAAATTGAAAGTACAAACTTTTTTTTGGGCTTCAAGAAGAGACACTATGTAGACTTGCTATGAGTTTCATTGCTATTAGAGGGGTAGATCACATAAATAATTCAAATTGTTTATAAAATTATTCCTAGCTGTCTTTAATACTTGAAAACTTAATGGTGATAAAATAACTAGGTAATTTTGAAGAATTTTTATATTGAATATGTTTTGGTAGGTTTGTTTAAAAAGTATCTATATAAATCCGAATTAAAAAATTTCAAACTTTTCTAAATAAAATGTAATAAATGTACAGTAATGTTTATAAGATTCTAGAATATTATTATGTTTTCCATTATCTCAATAAACTTTTATAAATTCTATTACTTTTTCTGCATTTACTGGTTTTATAGGAACCCTGTGATTTCATTTTGTATTATAAATTAATATCTTACTTGAGAGGAAACATGCGAAGACCCTTGTCCATTCCAGGTGTGTAACTCAGGAAAGCTGCAAGTGCTGTTTCAAAAACTAATCCAAAGTTAAGGGCCCAATTTCTCATTCCTTGATGGAAGAGAGAATTCCGTCTTGTTTTGCAGACAATCAAGTCAGCCCATTGTACTATGACAATCGACACGAAGAATGCCGTATGGCAGGTGAATTCCAACGTCTTACGATCTCTATATGTCTGCAGAAAGAGTTTGATTATTTTCTGATCAAGGAACATTACTTACTACACTCGAATCTCGATATAACGAAAAGCTCGGGACCATAAATAATAATTAATTATTATAACATTGTATGTGTTCAAAGAATAACAGATACATAGTGGTGGGATTGAAGGAGAAGATAGTCAGCTCGCTAAAATAAGAGACTGACAGCTAGTTATAACAAACGTCGTAATAGTAAGATTTGACTGAAGTTATAGAAGTATATTTTTTGTTTCGATTATTTAACGTAATTTATTTGTTTATTGTCTAAACCAAATAAACACAAATAACAGCGCATAACAACTATTACAATTATATAAATTCTTAATATTATTGGTAAAAATCTTCAAATAAAAATGAAGCACACTCAATTGTTTTTATTTACTAGTGTGATATCATAATATTTTCATAAAAATGTCAATGCTGGTATAATTGAAAAAAATTCCATGGCCTAGATCTGTCCAGAGTTATAGAAGTTTCAAAAATAAGGGTAAAAAATTTAAAAAATGACACTTTTACCAAGTTATATTAGTTCTTAAAGAAAATCGGAAACCGTTCAGTAGAATCATCCATATACTAATTAACAAGAATTGGACTTATCTATATTCATTTCTATTAAGTATTTCCACTAGCAAATGGTGCAATAAGTTGAATTGAAATATACTGACCCATTCCTGTCCATAGCTGTCCGTAAGATCATTTATAGCTTTAGAATCCCACATTTTCCGGATGCCGAAAAGACGCGTAGGCAGAAATCCGTTCTCAGCCATAATTACAAAGTAGACAAAGAAACCCGCTGCTGCCTGTATCATACCAATCTGTCCGTACGCCATGGAAATAAGCCTAAGAAATATGAAAATTTTAATGAAATTCATTCTCAGTTGATAACTTCTTACTACTTATTACTTACTCAGAATGGTTGTAAATCTACATCGAAAAATATTGTTTGCAAAGGGACTCTCAATTTAAATTCATAATATTATACAATTTTTAATATTGAGAATCCCTATGATTTTAAAGAATGTTAACTTATAGAAAGAATATAGAAAAAGCTTTGCCTCTAATCGTCTAGTTTATTGATACACTAAGAGCTTAAGGTGTGTTTAAATTTAGAAGCCAAGGTGACTTAGTTCAGTCATTTACTTACCAATTAACGTATGTACTTACGATCGGAATGGTACACACTTTTCATCTAATGAGCATGCCATACTGACAGCTATTATGTCATGCCTAAACTCGCTATTTATTTCAGCACTATTATTAAAAAAACAACTAACTTTTCAACAATATTTAAATACTACTGCTTCTTCTTAAAATTTATATAACAATTATATTTTTTAAAATAAATTTTTTTTATTTTCATAAAGAAGACTACATAATAATGTTGAAAAGTTATTGTTGTAATAATAGCAGATGTCAATTTTTTTAACAATTAACGAGATCTGACATATAATTCAACAACAATTGTAATCTTTTTTAGTGTAATACTTTAAATGTGAAATTTCAGGTAACATTAGAAATCTGCAAACAGAAGTTTTATTACTTTTTCTAAAAAGAATACAAATCTTGAAGAATTGAGCATATTATAGTGTTAATTAGTTTGAATAAAGTATTCTTATACTATTACTGTGCGTATTAGTAAAAAATTATTATGATCTTTTAAGAACACTTACTGAGATTGATTTTTTTACTTTTAGCAATGTCATTTTAATTGTTTTAGTTTCAAAAGACGAAAAACCAATGTAAATTATGAAGTATATTAAAAATATTCGATTTTAAATTGTATCAAATTTTGATAGAATAAAACCCCTCATGCTTTTAATAAATGTTTAGCAATTAAATTTGCCATTTGTTAATGATGATGAGTAAACATTTGAAAAAAAGATAGAAAGAAAAAAAAGAATAGTAAAAGGATAAATATTAAAAACGTTTTATAGTATAACAAAAAAATATTCTACTTTAAAAAAATAAAAAATTTCTCTGTATAAATGTTCACTTAAATATTTCTAAAAAAAAAGTTTTTAAACGTCTTTTCTGTTTATTATTTAGAGAATTAAACTAATTGCAAATAGAACTGCAAATGTTATACATGCTTTTTTGCGCAAGAAGAAAGCCAATATGTTTGTACATTTAGATTTCTTAAGGGCATGTCCAAGTTGTGAAATGTAAACAAAAAAAAGGTAAACAAACCAAGCTCTAAAATCACATTCTCATAACGCGGTGCTAAAAAGTGCACTTTTTTGCACCTTGTTATGAAAAATATTGTTCTTAACTTGTGCGAACAGTTGCCTACAGTTTATTCCAAAAAAGTCCTCTTTCACAAATTTTCAACTGCTCGCACTCATTACGAAATATTATACTATTTTCAAACAGCCTTTTGTCTCACAAAAATTAAAATTGGAACGCTTTTTTTTATAAAAATGATAAATTTGAGTTTTAAAGCTTCCAATGTAATCATTTTTTACTATAAGCAATGAAAAGCAACTACTAAAATAACTAATTAAAATGATCTGTAAAATAGCATTTTTGACGCGTCGCGAAAAATAAACTGTTTGAGTATATCAACCGCACTGACGATGAAGAAGTCTCATATCAGCGATTGGACCTTCAACATGTGGAAGGAGAAATTTTTCCTTTTCCTCCTTAAAATTACAATGGAATGGGTAAAAACTTCTTCATCGTTCGTGCGGTTAATATAGTCAAACCAAGAAGACTAGAAACAGCAGGTCTAATTCCCGTAGTGGGGGTACGTAATGGTTTGGTTTCCAGAAAGAGGCTGAAAAGTCATGAGCCGCAGCAGCCTTCTGCGCATATTACCTACAGGTGGTAATGACAAAAAATAGATATTCATTTTATTGATTCATATATTTATATTTATTGATTTCATATATATTTATATATACCACCGGGAGGTGGTACAATGCATTGACAGCACCATGTGGAAATGAGAAAACAACCAAGTTGCACGGACGAAAAAGAAGTTTTTACCCATTCCCTTGTAATTTCAAGGAGGAAAGGAAAAAATTTCCCCTTCCACATGTTGAAGGTCCAATCGCTGATATGAGACTTCTTCATCGTCAGTGCGGTTGATATTCTCAAACAGTTTATTTTTCGCGACGCGTCAAAAATGCTATTTTACAGATCATTTTAATTAGTTATTTAAGTAATTGCTTTTTATTGCTTATAATCAAAAATGATTTCATTGGAAACTTTGACACTCTAATTTTCTATTTTAGTAAAGAAAGTGTAAAAATGTTAATTTTTGTGGGAGAAAGTGCTGTTTGAAAAATGTGATTTTAGTGCTTGATTTGTTTACTTTTTGGTTTGTTTACATTTCACAACTTGGACATGCCCTTAAGAACAAATTGTGAGTGAGTCAATAGTAAGTGTATAAAGTTCAGGTGCACATAAGTCTAATCACATAGTACACTTTTTTCCGGGAAGATTCTTACGTTAAGTTCGAAAATTTGCCGTGTTAAGATAAAAAGTTTCCACTGTTAACTTCCAGAAAATTATCAATGCAATTTTCCTGGAAAAAGGACTGGAAATTTCCTTAAAAATTTAAGAAAGTTTTTTTGGAAGTTTCTCTAAAATTATTTCTGTTAATTTCACAATTGTTCAGTAAATGTTCTTAGAAAATGTCCCCTAAAATAGAAACAAATGTTTCTTGTATAATTTATTCGCTAAATTTAACTTTAATTATTATTTAAAATAATAATAATAATAATAATAATAATATTCATAACAATAATAATAAATATTTAATACTTATACAAAATGGGGTTTTTACATCAAAATAAAATTAAAAAATTTATTTAATTTACTTATTCATACTTTTCCCGCAGTTGTTTCTACCATTTTTGTTTTTGGAAACGTAATATTAAAGAAGACAAACTTGAAAATAAATTCGGGGGAACGGGGGATCGAAAGCGGGTTTCGACGGACGCAACGCAACTACCTAACCAATTTCGCTAAACTAACATGTGTGTAGGTTGGTAAAAAAATCGTTCTCTTAAGGTACATGTAATCTTAATGGTTGGTAAACGTGAATGGCAGGATAATTTAAAAATTTTATTCTCACAATTCAAATATTTCTTATATATAATTGTTACAATTTCATTTTTATGGAGATTAATAATTTTAAATTGTGCTTATTACTGATTATTTTATATAAATAAGAATAATTAAAGAAGTGAGACAAGCAGTTTTAATACGTGAAATTAAGATATATTAAATACAAGTTCTTCTTTACTGACATTATATCAATTACATTAAAAAATTTTGCTTATACTTCAATGATTTTCAATATCTACTATTTTAATAAACCCAAAAGAATTCAAATATTTGCAGTACCGTCCGAAATTGTCAGTCCACCCTTTTTTAAGGAATGAAAAAAATTTTTAACATATAATTTATTAAAACTAAAATTTTTTTCGGTTTATATTTTGAAAGACAATAAAATTTTGAAAATAATAAGACCTCACAGAAGTCATTTGGCCAAAATTTGTACAAGATATTCTTAAAAATCGTAATTTTCAATGTTTTACAAAAATTTGAATAACTTCTAAAATAATTAATGTTTTTTAATAATCTTAGACTTATTTAAATGTCATTTTCTACGGAATAGGAATTACTTGTAGGTATTAGCCTGTAATTTTTTCTTGAAAAAGCATGACGTCAAACTTGGACAAAAAATTGGAAAAATTTGAAATAACATTTTTGTACTAAAAACTATTCTAGAACATATATAAAACATGATATGGTGTAGATTCTTCAAGAAAATTTAATAAAAAAATATGTTTAAATTTTATAAATTATTTTCCTTTTAATGATATTATTTTAAAATTTCGAATTTTTTTGGTCAACTTTAACGTCATGCTTATTCCAAGAAAAAAATTACCGGGTTTTCATTTCGTGGAAAATAACCTTTAGAATAAGTCTAAGATTATTAAAAAGCGTTCATTATTTTAGAAGTTATTCAAATTTTTGTAAAACATTGAAAATGACGATTTTTAAGAATGTCTTGTACAAATTTTGGTCAAATGACTTCTGTAAGGTCCTATTCTTTTTAAAATTGTATTGTCTTTCAAAACATAAATAAAAAAAATTTAGTTTTCATGAATTTTATGTTAAAAACATTTTTTATTCCTTTAAAAATGGGTGGATTGACAATTTTGTCCGGTACTGTAGAAAAAATTTGAATAATTTTGTACTCAAAGGTTTAATTATTTTCAAAAATAATGAATATTTCACAGCAATTGAAAGATTAATAAATTTTTTATAAATTTCTTTGCAATAATTTAATTAATTTCTTAAATAATAAACTTTTTTTATGAATTAAATTATTTTTTAGAATAATACATTATTTTAAATGAGAAGAAGCTATCAATTTTTTTTCGAATCAAATATAACAAATAATTAAATAAATCTATATAAGCTCATGGGCTTCATATGTATCGACAGCACAGCTGCCCTAATACAGAAACCTGCTTAATCAGAAAAATATTTTCAAAATTAATTAATAATTTCAAAATTATCAAAGAACTCAGAAAAAAGCGGTAGCATGGTGGGAAACGAGCCCACGACCTTTCTATTGCCGGTAGACTGCTCTGACCACTGAGCTACATGCTCAGTTTTTCTTAATCATTTGTTATATTTGATTCGGAAAAAATTGATAGCTTCTTCTCATTTAATATTTGTAAACCGAATGATAAATTCACTTTCTGTAAAATTGAAAAAAAAATTATTTTGTTTCAGCAATCAAATTATTTTCCTAAATTAAAAATAGTCGCAGAATTTCGACTGGTAGTGTATTTCTAATATTAATTAAACAAAATACACATAATTTTAATTAAATTCGTTAAAAAAATAGAAAAAGAAAAAATTTCACATTCTACAAAAAAGTGAAAAATTCATCAATTTAGATGAATTTTTTGGAAACAATATTATCACAAAATAAATTTGAGTTCGTAAAAATTTTGAACTATTTAAAACAAAAATGATACAAATTTTCTAAAAATTAACTTTTAAATAATATACGAAGTTAATAAAAGATAAAAAAAATTACTTTTTCTTATGCAAAATTGCATTAATATTAATTAGTTTCTAACTACAATAATTTATAAGTAACTATGTCTATAATTTCGAATGTTAAATTATTATTATGTAACAAGGCATTTGTTACTGGGATATTAGCGGTTTGTCTTTGTCGGAATAGTCAGTGTGTTGGTTGGTATCTCTTTCTTAAATTCCTAAAGTTGATTTGATTCTGGTTACGGCTCACTGAATGTGATGAGAATTAAGACGTGGTGACAAATTTCCACGATTGATAGCGGCCAGGGACGAATTTATTTATTTTTGTTGTTAGAGGAACAAAGAAGGATATATCAATATGAGTGACCTTAGGACAAGGATAGGAATACCGGCGTCTTAGTTGAGCAGTTCATTATCAGTATTAATCAGAGAGTGTTCGTTCGTTTACCAGCGTATACAAAAGTGTGTTGTTTGACGCGAGTATTTTTGTATAATTCTTTGGCGGTTAATTTTTATTAACCGCCAATTGTGTAGAATTTGTGCAATATTATTGTGACGTTGTTTCGGGTTTTATTTAGCATCTTTCCCAAGAATGATTAATAATGGCGTCGTTGGTAAGGGGTGTTTATTCTCTCGATCTCTGTCTCAACGTCTTAGCATCATCTTGGTCGTCTTGGCGGGAAGTCTCAACACTTCGAGAAAGTATTGTCTCGGTGTTGTTATTAGTCGAGTTGTTTTTGGGTAATATTACAGAAAAGCGAAACAACGAACGGTTTAGATGCTCATATTAAAAATATTATTTTTAAAAAAATTAACCGGTTGCAATTATTTATATTAATATTGACTGAATTTCAAAAACATTCATATTAATGTTTCAGAAAAGTTGAAAATAGTAAAAAAAAAATTTATTATTTTCTAGAATTTTTAACTAAAATTCTTCTCTAAATCAACTATATTTAGGGGAGATTCGGGTAGCCCCGAACACTTAAGCTTTTTGATAAATAATTTGTGTTCATATTTTTGGAATGTTAATTACATTTTTTTAAATCAAACAGAATGCTTCTTTTAACCTATTGCATTTTCAACCTTTAACAATTTGTCGGGTAGCCCCGGACATGCGCGAAAATATTTTATATTTTAATTATTGAACTTGATAAACTAACATCAAATTATATTTACAACAATGAAAATAGACCATGTAATAGAAATAAATTCAAAAATCTATTTAATATTCACAGAAATTCAACATAAAAAAGATTTTATAAGACGTTTAATGTGAGGTACATACATTTTCTAAAGTGTCCGGATACTTTCAGAATTTTTAGAAAATTCATTTTTTTAATAAAAGAAAATAAAAAAACTGAGTCAATATTTCATAAATAAAAGTGAAACTGTATTGTAAATAATGCAGTTTGTCATGGTAACGTACAAGAGTAAGAGAGTCAGTGACTTCAAACTTCTCTTTTACTCCCGTTGCTCCTGCCTGCGAAGGCAGGCAGCCTGCAGAGATGTAACCGCAGCCTTAGAATTTTTCACTGATAGAATATTTTTAAATATGAAGATTTCGACTATATCAGCACTTAGTGACATCTATTAGATGTCAATTAAACTCTTTGGTTTAGAGTTAGGTGTTACACATTATAATTACTTCGATATGGTTGTCGGTAAGTAATTATCAATTTTTAAAATTAATTTTGATCTGAAAAAATAAGCTGCGTGAACGAATACACTGTGCATCTGTGAGGACACGAACCCCAGTTCATAGCTGCCTGTCGCGGGACCTACGCCTATCAATACACCTTGCCAACACGGCCTGGACAAACACGCTTCTTATATTCTCAGATCAAGCCCATCACTAGTCGAGAGAATATTTTGAACAAGAAGACTAGAGACAGGAGGAGTAACTCAGGTAGTGGGAGTGACTTGGTATATGAGGGCAATGGAGATGTGGTAATTTTAACCCCTTGACTGTCGATGGCCCATATATGGCCACAAAAAGTCGTGCCACCTTTACGTCTGTGGCCATATATGTCCATCTCAAAAATAAAATATTAAACATAATTCGATTTCAATGACCAAGTGCATACTAAGGTTTTTGGGGTCGCTGAATCTGAATTTCAAGTCAGATTTTCAAAATTCAAAATGGTGGACCTAAAATGGCGACTATGAAGATTTAAAAATTTATCAAATACGCTTGAAACTCGTTACTTGGGGGTTTTCGGGGTCGCTGATTACGAATATGATGTCAGATTTACAAAATTAAAATGGAGAATCCAATATGGCGAATAATTTCAAGCTTCTTGCAATTTGATCGAATTTTAGGTCCGCCATTTTGGATTTCAAAATCTGACATCGGATTTGTAATCAGCGACCCCGAAAACCCCCGAGTAACAAGTTTCAAGCAAATCTGATAAAATTTTAAATTTTCGAATTCGCCATTTTGGGTCCGCCATTTTAAATTTTGAAAAACTGACTTCAAATTCGAATTTTGCGACTCCAAAAACCTTAATTACAATTAAATCACATTTTTTTATAAACTTTTTTTTCTTGGACCGTTCTTGGATCACAAGCGATTTTTAGCTGGACTGCGAAGGGGTTAAAATGTGGTTGGTGCAGAAACGCAAAATAAGACACTGCGCATGTTGTGGAAAGAGTAAAAATAGCATTTTTTAATGGTTTGATTGAGCAGTGTGCACAGAAACCCAATTTGGTCTGTTGAACAAACTACATTTTCAACTATCCACCTCAATTACTCTCACATTTTCGGCCACCGCTCTCTACAGGAATATATCGAAGTTTCTCCTCCTGTCTCTAGTCTTTTTGATTTTGAAATATAAAGATTTCGACTATTACAGAACTTAGTGACATCTATTAGATGTTAATTGAACTCTTTGGTTTAGAGTTAGGTGTTACACATGAATCTCCCCTAATAATTTTTGAAAAAGTTCTTTGAGAATTTGGAAAAATCCCCATGTTTGGAAAAAATGCTATATGTAACTACCATGTAACTTCAAATTAATTTTAAAAAATATAAATTAAACTTTTTCAAAAAAATTAATTCTTTAAATTGTCAGTTAAAAGTATACAAAATTCAAATTTTTATATATTTTAATTTTAAAAAATGGTAATTAATCTTAAAATACAATACTTTACCGATTTTCTCCAGAGAAGTTAACCCTTTAACGCCGGGAAGAACACATAACATTTTTTCGACAAAAAACTGAATTTTTTTTACTTCTTTTGAGAAAAATGAATTTTTTTAAGGTAGCAAGTAAGAATGCATACGTAAAAACTACAAATATCGCGTCCGCAAAAACCAACCTTCAATATGGCGAAATGTACGTTTAAAAATTTCAAAATGGCGGCTTGAAAATGTCGGTAAAAGACATTTTTTAAAATAAACATCAAAGTCTAGAGTACGAATTTCAAAAACAAATTGGATAATCTTGTCACTTTGTATTTAGGGGTTTTTGAGGTTGCTAATTACGAATCTAATATTAGTTTTTCAAAATGGCGGACACAATATGGCAAATTATTTTTTTTTAATTTGACAAAATATGTTTGAAACCTCATACTCAGGAGTTTTCGGCGTCGTTGATTATGAATCTGATATTAGGGTCAAAATTTCTCAGAAATATCAATGTTGGTCGGGGGTCTTTCGATTTTTTTGAAAATGGGTATATCTTTAGTGTTAGAAAAGATGTGATTGTAGGTCAAAGGGTTTTCAAAAATTTTTAAAATTGTTAGAGTTACGGTGCTTTTAATTTTTAGGTTAGAGTTTCTTTGAAATGCGATATTTTTAACAAATTTTAATGAATCTTTTTCACTTTTTTCAGGATGATCTTAACCGTTATAACCGTTTAAAATAAAAATTTTAATTTTAAAAATTTCAAAAATTTGCCCGGAAAAAAGTCAAAATTTTTTTTGAAATGAGTTTTACACTTATTTGGCCATGACCTAGCTTAATAAAACCACAATTTTTAGATTCCTTATGATTTCCCGCGTTTTTTCATTTAAAAAAATTGATGGAGGGTCTAAAACTATGGAAGTTATTTAAATTTTAGTCCGACGGTGCACATATGAGATGTGCTCACTATACGTCATATCTTTTCTAACACTAAAGATATACCCATTTTCAAAAAAATCGAAAGACCCCCGACCAACATTGATATTTCTGAGAAATTTTGACCCATTAGTTTTCCAAAATTCAAAATGTCGGATCCAATATGGCGATCGTAAATTTAAAAAATCGTTGGATTTTGTTGAAATTTGTAACTTAAATTCTGATGTGAAATATTATAAATTTAAAATGGTAGAATTTATATGACAGGCAAACTTGGTTTTGCCTGTCATATCTGTATTTGATAGGATTGTCTTCAAAGTAAAAGTTTCCAAACTTTGTATATTATTTTCGTGACAAGAACATATCACCTTCTTCATCCACAAAAAAATGTTAATGTTTTTTAATGACTTAATTCAATCGCCATATTGGATCCAACATTTTGTATTTTAAAAACTAATATCAGATATGTAATCAGCAACTGCAAAAACTTATAAGTAATAAATTTTAACAAGATCTAACGATTTTTTAAATTTTCGATCGCCATATTGGAACCGCCATTTTGAATTTTTAAAAACTAATATCAGATTCGTGAGCAGCAACCGCAAAAACCCCCCAGTAACATATTTCAACAAAATCTAACGATTTTTTCAATTTACGATCGCCATATTGGATCCGCTATTTTGAATTTTGGAAAACTTATATCATATTCGTAATCAGTGACGCCGAAAACCCCTGAGTATGAGGTTTCAAACATATTTTGTCAAATTAAAAAAAAATATTCCGCCATATTGTGTCCGCCATTTTTATTTTTGAATAACTAATATTCGATTTGTAATCAGCAACCTCAAAAACCCCTAAATACAAAGTGACGAGATTATCCAATTTGTTTTTGAAATTCGTACACTAGACTTTGATGTTTATTTTAAAAAATGTCTTTTACCGACATTTTCAAGCCGCCATTTAAAAATTTTTAAACGTACATTTCGCCATATTGAAGGTTGGTTTTTGCGGACGCGATATTTGTAGTTTTTACGTATGCATTCTTACTTGCTACCTTAAAAAAATTCATTTTTCTCAAAAGAAGTAAAAAAAATCAGTTTTTTGTCGAAAAAATGTTGACAACTTTCTCAAATTAAATTTTTTCTAAATTTTAACATCAGATTCTGAAAGAGCGATAAAAACTCTATAGGGATGGATGCCTACCAAATTTTTAACTTACGAAATCGTTAAGAACGATGGCTCTAAAAGTTGAGTAAAATATGTGTTCTTCCCGGCGTTAAAGGGTTAAACACACTTGAAAATCGTGAAAATGGGCAAAGTAGCAGTTTTATTTCACACATATTTTTTATTATTCGAGAAAATGGAAGAAAACTTTTACCAAAAACTGAAAGTTCATCACAAATTCTTAATATTCTGTAAGTTTTTACCTAATTTTATAATCACATTTCCTCATTATTTGTTAATAAATATTCCAAAAATAGGTTAATTTAATGATAAACTTTGGAATAATATTTTATTTATTATTTTATATTTTTAAATGTTTATATCAATTTATAATAATAAATTTAGACATTCTTAACAAATGCCAATAATTTTTATTATATTTTTGTATTAAAATGTATTTCTTTTGAATTATTTTCTACTGGCAAAAAATTGACAGTTTTCAGCATTTCTAATATTTAAAATTTACGATCAAATTTGTTTATTTTAGCTTCAAGAAAATTTCAATTAACAGTTCCCCCACTACACCTAAACTTACAGTAATATTGGCAATAGTGCTGCAAGTTTAGTTGTTCTAGTGTTGCAAAAAATGTTGTTTAACTCTCGTGCATAAAAATGATTATACTCGTGTGATTTGCATCACTCGCCTTCGGCTCGTACTGCAAATGTCACACTTAAAATCGCTCACATTACGCACTTGTATCATAAATAACTATAATGTAATTGATATAATGTCAGTAAAGAAGAACTTGTATTTAATATATCTTAATTTCACGTATTAAAACTGCTTGTCTCACTTCTTTAATTATTCTTATTTATACAAAATAATCAGTAATAAGCACAATTTAAAATTATTAATCTCCATAAAAATGAAATTGTAACAATTATATATAAGAAATATTTGAATTGTGAGAATAAAATTTTTAAATTATCCCGCCATTCACGTTTACCAACCATTAAGATTACTTTTACCTTAAGAGAACGATTTTTTTACCCTCTACACACATGTTAGTTTAGCGAAATTGGTTAGGTAGTTGCGTTGCGTTCGTCGAAACCCGCGTTCGATCCCCCGTTCCCCCGAATTTATTTTCAAGTTTGTCTTCTTTAATATTACGTTTCCAAAAACAAAAATGGTAGAAACAACTGCGGGAAAAGTATAAATAAGTAAATTAAATAAATTTTTTAATTTTATTTTTATGTAAAAACCCCATTTTGTATAAGTATTAAATATTTATGATTATTATTATGAATATTATTATTATTATTGTTATTTTAAATAATAATTAATGTTAAATTTAGCGAATAAATTATACAAGAAACATTTGTTTCTATTTTAGGGGACATTTTCTAAGAACATTTACTGAACAATTGTGAAATTAACAGAAATAATTTTAGAGAAACTTCCAAAAAAACTTTCTTAAATTTTTAAGGAAATTTCCAGTCCTTTTTCCAGGAAAATTGCATTGATAATTTTCTGGAAGTTAACAGTGGAAACTTTTTATCTTAACACGGCAAATTTTCGAACTTAACGTGGAAAATTCCCGGAAAAAACTGTGCTACGTGACTATAGTCACCCCTGCTGGAAGTAAAGGGATAGAAATCCTATCTCTTTGAATATTATTTTATCTCTGAGATAGAAAGAGATAAAGTTTCTATCTTAGTCTATCCCGACTTTATCACTTCAATCACTTTTTATCTCTCCTTCTGTATAAATCTTTTTCAATAACCTTTATTTCATCTCTTTTAATACTTTTAATATCTACACCTATCTCTTTCTATCTCTAATTTCATCTAAGAATATACTTATCTTTTTTAATAATCTTGTTTCTATCCTAGGCTATCCCTTTTTTATTCCCCTCAATCTCTTTCTATCTTCTCTTTTTACCCAATATCTTTTAATAACCCTTACTTTATCGCCTTTCATCCTTTTTTTATTACTATTCTCTTCTTTCCCTTTCAATCTCTATATAATTCTATCCCCATTTTTAATACAGCTATCTCTGTTTATCTTCTATTCTTCTCAATCTTTTTAAATAACGTTTTTCTTATTATTTTCTTCAATACTTTTTCTATCTACTTTCTTCCCCTTCTCTCGCTGCTTTAATTTATTTAATCTTTAAACTTTAATCCAAGAACACACAGATCCCTGCTTATGACCTACCTTTATCCCAGGCTTTTCCTTTTTTAATCCTTTCAATCTCATTTTATGTCATATTTTTTCTCAATCTCTTCTAATAACCCTTATTTCATCCTTTCACTATTTATTTTATTCTCTTTCTATCCTCATTTGAATATTAGTATTTACTTTTTTCCTTATCTTTACAAATAACACTTGTTTTATAACGTTTTATCCTTTTTATCCTGGTACTTGTCTCTTTTTATCCACATTCTAATCTTAGTACACACTCATCACAATTTTCACCTTGGGTTTAATCTTAGTCAATATTACCTCTCGATTCTATTCAATCTCTTTCTATCACCTACTTTTGCTCAATCTCTTTTAATAACCTTTACTTTATCTCTTTAATATTGTTAATTATATTGGTTAATTAATTCTTTATATAATAAAAAGGATAAAAATTTGCAGCAAAGACAAATAAAAAGAGATAAAAGTACATGAGGTATAAAACGAGATAGATATGGGATACTAGGGTATAAAAAGAGATAGAAATTTCGAGATAAAAAGGTATAATATTTCGGATATGCAAAGTGGCTATTTCAAAGGGATAGAAAAAACTTTATCTCTTTCTATCCCCAAAATTCTATCTCTTTCTATCATTTTACTTTCAGTAGGGACATAAACTAGATGGCATTTTTGAAGAAATTCTAAAAAGCATTCGTCATTCTTCGTATATCTAAAATCCTAAAACAGTAACTTTCTGCAGGCAATTCACTAAAAACCTTGGAACATTTGTCACTGAAATATTCAAATGGTGATCTACAATGTTTTGTACATGTGAAATATGTAAACAAAGCGCACTCATGTCATTTAGAACTTTGCATATTTAAAAATTCACAAACTTTGGTAATTTAAACTTTTCAAATCTCCTTTGGAAAATCAATGTTTAATATAGGGGAAAGGCTTGCAGGTTGACCTACCTAAGCTTTTTTGCTCATAACTCATTAAAAAAAATTAATTTATATGAACGTACCATCGGAAAGAGGATCTAACAAACAAATTGGACACATGGATCATTTAAATTGGCTAAAAAAAATTTTTACATCAAATTTTAAAAGTAATTTAAAATCAACGTTTCGAAATTTATAGGCTTGCAGGTTGGCCTACCTTGAAAAACTGATAAAAATATAGAAAAACTCGAACAAATTTATGAAAATTTATTAAATTTCACTTATATTTTGGACCTGCAAGCCGTAAAGTGAGTCAAATGCCATTATTGTCATACAACAGGTGCAGTATTGCACCAGTACTGGCATGCCAATACTAGTTCATTACTGACTTTAATAAAATGTCTGTACTACCCCAGTACTGCCCTTTAATACTGGTATAACAGAACTGTTGCCAGTGTTGCCAAGACAACACTGTCAAACCAGTACAGGTGCAGTACTGGTACAATTTTTAATGCCAGTACTACATAAATATTTCTATGTAGGTAAAAAAAGTATTATTCCATTATTTAAATTTTTGTCAATTTTTATATATAACTACCCTCTAATTTGAAGTAGTAAATTTTACTAATAAATTCGTAAAAAATTACTATTTGGTATTTCAAAAGCAAAAAATCAGTTACTACTTTAAATTAGCAAATATTTTTACTAATTTAAATTTAGAGAGTATATATAATATATAATTTATTCAACTTTTTTACCTTCTACTCAAGATTGATTAACCAAAATAATAATAGTAATAAATAAATACGAGACGCATGATCATTCCATTGAGCCTTAATATATTTAAAATGTATAATTTTTGAAAAATATAATCTTATGTGTCAAAAGTTTTATTTATCCAAAATTTAGTTTCTGACAATTTTTACTAATTACTATCACATTCATTTAATTTAATTTCCACAAACCAAATCCTTACATAATCAAAATTTTATTTGACAGAATATACATTGGATGAAATTTTAATGTATTTGACATTTTTATTAAAGAAATCCAATTTGAGTGATTTTGTATATTACAGAAATGTCATCTAAAATAATTTATTGAAATCGGACACGTGCATATACTCTAAAAGTGAAATAATAAAACTTTTTGACTTAATTCATTTAGTGAATAATTTTTTGATGTAGATCAATTAAATTTTGCATATAAATTGTTGTTGTTGTATTCAATAAAAAATTTACTAGTACTGCGCCAGTAACATCGAGCCAGTACTAAATCAAGCCAAGTACTGAAAAGCCTTATCATTCCGGTCAAATGCTAGTACTGGCTCAGCCATCGCCAATTTCAGAATTTGTTTAATAAGAACATTTTTATTGCTACTTTTTGCTCTAGAAGATCATAAAAAGTAATAACAAATTATTTACCAAAAATATCAGTCGCGTTTTTAATTATGGCAATTCTGGGATAAAAAATAACGCAAGTGGGAAAACCTGCAAACCTTAGTTAAAATAAAAATTGCTTTTGTTTAAAGAAACAATTCCTTTGCCTATATTGCTTTTGTTCTTAGGCAAAAATTGCTTGAGTAAAAAGGACATTTTAACGAATTTTTTTCCAGTGTAGAAGTAGAAAAAATAATTTCAAAAACTTTATAATCTCTTTTTAGAATATATCTACACGAAAAAATATAGGCAGTGCATGACACTTTAAACATTCACGCAATAACATGTAAGTTTTCAGGAAACTTGTAGAGCAAAATTGCTGCAGGTAGCAAAATGTCCTTAATCTTGTGTCAAACTGTGAAGTTTTTTTAAAGTTTCCTGTAAGCCTTCAAGTTACTTAGGATTGTGCATATATAATATGCAATCATCTAAATTTTGAAGTTAATTTTGTGGACATATTGTAAACATTTTAAAATCCTATAATGTAGTACAGATTTAAAATAAATCCAATGCATTCTATTTTACAAACGTGCTTGGCTTGAAAATTTTTTAATTTGATTATAAACAACTTAACAAGTGTGACAATGAACGTGGGTTAAAAAATAAAGCCTTATGTCAGTTAGTTGCGCACAACTATGTTAAACGCTTTCAGACAGAAGTGTAGGAATATTCATATCATTCGGAATAAAAATCCAGAGACGAAAGTTAGTCAAAAAACTAATAAAATATACAAGAATCTAAAACCTTATCCACATTTTATAGTCGCCCTTACTCTTCTGCCTAGTTTACGTTCCATTTTTTCTTTTCTAAAGCATTTAATCTTCCTCAACCAATTTTCTAGCTTTAAATGATTATATCGAATTTCAATAATTGATAAGAAATATATTCACCCGGCCTAAAATTAAAGACTACATTTAGGAATAATTTTACGTGATTAAATAATTATTCTTAATTATCTTAAGTCAAAACAATTAAATATAAACCTTAAATCAAACAAAAACATTTCAAAACATAAGCTGTAATTCTATGGAAAGCGTGACATTTATTTAAAATTGAAAAATTGGTTAAAAGATGGGGCGCTTTAGAAAGATCAGTTGCACCGTAAAGTGTGAATCAAATGAGGCGTTTGGTTAAATCTACCATGAAGTGCAGGATATTTAAGTGATTTCGATGGGTAGTCGAGAGACCCACCTTCGGTTTACGAGATTATCTCTGTAAGGATCGCGTGGCTGACGTTTCATAATGTCCGACTCCGGTGCCTCGTAGGCCAGTGAGATGGCCGGTACCTACCATCCATCGTTAATTAGAAAGCGTTTGAAAGAACCTCTTTTGCATTGGCAAGTGAGATGGATCATTACAATAATAATAATAATAATAATAATAATAATAATAACAGTAACAATAATAATATTAAATATTAAATGCATGAGAAGAAAAAAAGCCAAAAGCAGACCCAAAGAAGGAATTAACACAGGAGCCGTATGTACTTCCATAAAACCTGCTGGATAAAAATTGTTTGTCAGTCAGAACTTGACTTTCAAAAATCACCTTGCAAATTGTCATTTTTAAATTATTATTGTTGTATTAAATTTTAAAGCATTATTCGAATGATTTATAATTTTAAACTATAACTATTTCTCTCTTCAAAATTAGAAATAATATTTTTTTTGTTAATTTTTTTATTTCCAAGTTACAAATTATTTTTATTATTTATCTCTGAAACTGTTTTCCAGTAAAATAAAACCAAGTTGTAAACTAATTTACATATTTTCGATTATTAAAAGAAATTTTTAATTCAAAAAGTAATTCTGATAATAAAGAACTGAACAATAATGAAGACAAAGAAAGTTATTGATTCTGCAGCAATTGATCAGTGATGAGAAATTGATATTAATTGTTTTAATCTTTTTTTCGTCTGTTGTATGTTTTAAAAATCATGAAACATTTTTAATTCAATGTCTCATCACCAAATATTATGTGAAAAAGTTGTTCGAAATTTAAAAAATGTTGTTTTTCTTCAAGTTGATTTTAAATTGTGCATTACTTTTCCACGCGATTAAGGGCAAGGCATAAAAGTTGAAAAAGGTATTACAGAGTCCCTAAAACTCCCATCGTCAATAGAAGATAGCATCAGTGTCGTTAGGTGTTGTAAATTGCGCATAAAGCTTCTTATTAAATCTTTCCACCTCTAAAATTTTGCAACCACCATCATGTTATAACACAGCGTCAGTAGGCGGCATACTATAGAATAAAACGCGAGAAAACTGAAAAGAAAAATTGCAGGAATCACTGCAACTTGATGTGAGCGAATATAATACTGACAATTTTAATTATCATATCAGATAATAGATAATAGAAATAGATGTTGCAACCGCAATAATTTGTTATAAATATATTATATAGAAAGAAAACCAAAAAGATAGTGACTGTTTAGTATACCAATAGAATATATCACGAATAACGTTCTAGAATCTATTTTTCATTCAATAAAAATATAATTAACAGATAGACAAGAATGATAAAATTGGCCTATAATTATTGACCATGAAATGCTTGGATTTAAGAACGTTCTTCATTTTAATTTTAGTCAAACATTGTTTGTACTTCTCTAGTTTACTAATTCTAGCTCTATTCTTCTACTAGGTAACTGACGCGTTATCAATTAATCATTTTATAATAAATCGGTGTATCCTTTTCTACATCTACGCACAACAAGGTACTTGAAAAAGAAATTTAAGAGACTACCAAGTCAAAGTAACATTACATTCATAATTCACAACATTGACGACGACTGGTCCCACCGAACCTGAAAATTTTCAGTTTTTTGACTTAACAGCAACAGTGATTACATTTAAAGAATCAGGGTGGTAGAGACTTGTCGCTTGTAGAAAAAAGCTTCTGTTTATGAATGAGGAGATACAACGATGACAAAGTTGGCAGGCGGCAGAGGCAATTAGGTCTAGTGGAAAAAGATTACATTTCAAAAGAGTAGGTGAAAATGAAAAAAAAAAAAAAATATATATATATATATAAACCAATAATAGTCAACTGAAGAAATTTAAAGATTGTCAGATGAAGAATTTATAAACTCTTAAAATAAAAATACTATAAATAGGGTGGCCACTAAATTTTGAAAAAAAAATTCTAGTCTTTTTCACGATTTTTTCTAGATTTTTTAAATTAAAACTTTATTAGAAAAAGCAATTTATATTTATATGAAAATAAAAAACAAGAAAAAATTGAGAATTATTTAAATAAGTGTGAGTCATCATAAACTATTAGATTTATTAAAATTTCGAGAAAATACTATTTAATAAATTAATTTTATTTTGTCAAAATTTCTACATTTTCTAATTTCAAACACTATTAATATTATTATTATTGTATTTAATCTATTGAATTATAAATTTTGACTTTTTTCCATAAATAATTTTTTTTTCTAAATAGTTTCCAAATTAACAGTAAATTTCTATTTAAAAGTAAAATTTTATTTTTAAAATAAGTAAATTCTACCTGAAGTCAAGTAGCATATCGTAGAATATTATAAGCTTTCAAATGGTATATTTGTTAATTTTCTAACATTTTTTTAAAAGAAAAATCGTGATTGATCTGTTTGATTGATATGTTTTTGGGCCATGCGCGTGGAACCGTATCGATAATTTCCGACGGTAATGTATTTAGTACATATCTTAAGAAATTCTCAATATATTAAATATTTTCTAGTTAGCAATAGATATAATAATAAAATTTAGTTAAAATGTTGAACAATCATTCCCTTCACTTTAGTATCAAACTTTATACTTTGATACTAAAGTGATGGGAACAAAAGGCGGAAAATTTTAGCGATCTATCATTTAGGAGGACTTGCCGGTTTTTAAGTGAACTATTTTATATCTGTATATTATTTAATTATAGCACTTAGCTATTATCCTAATTATTTCCGAAGATCTCATACCTACACTGCAAAAATAGGTGTCTTTTTTGATATCTTAAAATAAGATGTAAGATGGAAAAATGATATCTTACATCTGAAAATAAGATGTTTTTTAAAGCATCTTACTGATATTTAAGATGCTTTATACGTTTTAGCAGTGATGAAGATATTTCTTCCATCTTAGAAAAGTAAGATACTTTTGTAAGTTCTTTAAAGTATCTTAAATTAAGATGTTTCTGTTGCAATAAGATGTTTATGCGATAAGTTACATGAGAATCGTAAGATGCGCCATAAGTGTAAGTTACTAAAAACTAAGATACATAAAGTGTTTTCCATAATAGCCCATAGTTAACCTCAAAACTTTTTGCCCCAAAAATACCACAGAAAATATGTACGAAGATACTTTTAACATCTTAAATTAAGATGTTTCAAGTAACTAAAAAGTGTCTACCAAAACATCTTAGAAATGACTACCAAAACATCTTAAATTAAGATACTTCTTTTTGCAGTGTACTATTTTTATAAACATCAACTTTGCTCTTCAGACTTTCAATTGCGTTAACTGAAAAAGAGAGAGATATATATATATATATATACGGAAAGAAAATTATATTAAATTTTGTAAAAGTACACTTTACAATTTGGGGAAAAAAAGACAAAGTGAAATTTTGATATAAAAATACTATAAACAGTGAAAAGAATAATATGAAATTTAGTAGAATTATGTCAAATATCAACAATTTTAATGTAGCTTTACTAAATTTCATATTACCTCTTTTACTGTTTCGTATTTTCTATGTCGAAATTTCGGTTTGTAGCATTTCTTCTCCAAATTATAAAATACTTTTATAAAATATAACCAATCCCAATTTTGAGAAGATTAGTCAAATATTTTGTCTACTTTTCGTCATAAATAAGATAGATATTTTGTATTTTCTATAAATTTGCAGACTTTCATATTTTAAAGGAAAATTTAAATAACGATGTTAATCTAATAGAAAAATGAATAAAGTAGAAAACCTTTTAATACATTTTTTATAAATTTTAATTTAACCTTAATCTTATTTAAAAGCCTATATATTACTTTAACCTACACTCTTGTTATTTTTAAATACATAATTTTAAATACGAAATTTTTTTTGAAATAAGACTGTATTTATAAATCCAACATACAATTAATAATAATCAATTAATAAGTTAGCAAAGAAAAAATAAATGTTTTCGTCTAATTCTGAGACATTATTATAACCCAAGAAGTTGTAAGAATTGGACGTATGAATACAAAAAAAATAAAAAGTTTCTATAGAAATGTTCTGCATTTTAAAGGTCTTTATTTGAAAATAATGTTTTATAAAACCCGACGGACAAAATGCAGCATAAATTTAATTGCAAAAAGTATTTAAAAAGCATTCCCAAATTTGATAGTGCTTTAGAATTGAATAAGTGTAAAATGGAAGCAGCTTGGCAATCAGAGATTTTAAATGTAATAATAAAAAGAAAACAGTAAATTGAATATTTTCGTTTAAATTATATATTATAGAAAAAATGTGAATGTAAGACTGAGACAGTAAATATTTTTAATTTAGAACATAATGCGAAGAGACAAAGGTCGAATGGTATAGAAAAAGAGTAATCGTGCGATGCATTCAGCCTTTCTCTTTTTTATAATTTGCTATAGGTCTTTCGCTGCTTGAAGAAAGAAGTGCGTTATTTAAAGATTTGTTTTGAAAAATTTTAATTTTTAGATTTTATGAAATTATTTCTTTTCCGGGCGTTAAAGATACCCTAATTGGGTTCAAAAAATATAGAAGAAAATCTTAGGAAAGCATAGTTCCGAAAAATATATTAATATTAGAAACAGCTTACCTTGACTTTAATAACATGACCCTAATCGATGGGTTATTCGGTCAGTGGTAAAAGTTTTAAGTGCGATTAGAGAAAACCAAACCAAACCAAACATTTAATCATTTCCTCTCGTTAAAAAATCATTCTTTCCTAGCAAATTTAAACGTTTTTTTCTTTATGTTAAAAAAACTTATTTTTCCAAAAATAGCTACTTATAAATTTCTAGCTCGCAAAAAATGTATTTACAAGTATTTTTAACAAGAAGAATCGATTATAAAAAAAATTAGAACTGAAAAAATTTAATTTGAAAGTTAGAAGCATATTATAGTTTACTAATAGTACCGCTGATTTGA
Source organism: Leptopilina myrica (nomen nudum) (assembly GCA_032872475.1). Classification (NCBI taxonomy): domain Eukaryota; kingdom Metazoa; phylum Arthropoda; class Insecta; order Hymenoptera; family Figitidae; genus Leptopilina; species Leptopilina myrica (nomen nudum). The sequence continues at coordinate 19,707,592 of CM065462.1, read as the reverse complement.
TATAGTGTTTTCTTTTTATAACTAATCCTAATATGTATCACCTTTCAAAAAAACTTTCCTAAAAGTTGTTTTCATTGAATTCTTAAACTATTATGTTTATGAAAATAGTTTAGGAATTAATCTATTTTAAATATATTATGTATATTGTTACATTCTATAAAAGAAAGAGTCTAAAAGGAAAAGTATCGTAGTTATCGTCGCCAGTATTGGCGATTAGAGGCATTTGTCATAGAGTAATTGTGGAAAATGTTAATAGAAATATGAAAATATATACGAAACTGAAATTAACAATGTTAATTCATTTACAATTTATTTATGAGGAAAAATCACGCATGTTGACAATCTCTTATAGCATTGGAAACCCATTTTTTATTTTGATATGTTTTGATAGGTCTTTTTATAAACTGAATATTTCAATAATACTATATAGTAATATTTAACTTTATAAAATAAATTACATTTGTTTAGTTAAAGAGAAGCCTAAGAAGAAAACTTTTTATTTTTGTTTTCTTTTAATGGCAATGGTCCACAAAGACTTATCAAAATCATATTTTTATAAAGTTTTATGTATTCGTTGTATAAAAACTGCAAATTGCCAACACAAAGTAATTTTGCGCCACTTTGGAATTTTTTAATAAATTCTCGCTAAAATGAAAAAGTAAAAATGCACAAGTCTGATGAATTTCAATGCCAGTTTCAGTTTTGCTTGATGGAAAATAACTTAGAGAATTGTGTAAGGTTTATCAAAAAAATGTCGTTGTCATTTGATAATAAGTCAAATACTAATAAAATGCATGATAATTTAAGAAAGATACAACGATCCTTTTTTGATTGAGAACCTTGTTGAGATGTGGGATTTTGTGATATGTTGTTGAAATGTTTTACCTTTCGTTAACTAGCTTGTCAGTGAAGGGGTTTCGTGGTTGTCGCTTCATAATATCGCTCTCTGCCTCCTCGTAGGCTAGTGAGATGGCGGGTACCTGATGTCATATTTATTAAGAAGCTCAATGAAAATGTTAAAATACATAAGTCAAATCAATTGATATTTTCAATTCCGATGAGAGAATTTCATTTGTAAGTAGAAAAAGTTACAACTTTCTCCAAGTCTACAACGATATGAATTGTCAGATTATTAATTTTTCAGTGATTCTTGCTGATTATAATTTAGTTTATTAAAGAAAGGAAGAATTTAAAATTCTTTTATTTCTGATAAGCACAATAGCTAAGATTTATCTTGCATCAAAAAACAACAATCTAGACATACAAAATAAATAAAATTGTACTATTTTTCAAATTTTCTTAAGGTACTCATCTTATCATTCAATAGATGACATTTTTTATCTGCGCGCGACGACACCTTAATTAAGAGGTTTTATTAGAGGGTGAAAAGGAGAGTGAGGAATTTACATGTCTACCGATTAAATACACTTTTTTTCAACATCTCCATTGAATAAAATTTTCATGCCTCAGATATAAATTTGCTTTCCTACATATGGGAGTAATAGGAACAACTACTTATCTCTACTTTGAAAAAACCACCTCTGAAAAGCAGCTTTCAAATTCTTTTTGATATATTATAGGTACAACACTAAATAAGCTCTTAATTCCTGAGGAAAAGATTTTTAAACAACTTTGTTTTTATATTAATGATGGAGTGATCGCACTCCGAGTCATTTAAAAAAAGAAAAAAATAAGAAAAATTTTTTTCTTTACGTTTCTTTTTTTTACGTTATGTTGTTGAAACAAAAAAAAAGTGGGAGTTCGTATTAACGAACACAAAAAAGCTAAAATTGGCATCACTGCTACTCATAGACTCTTACAAAAACATGACTTTAATTGGGATAATTTTTATATACTTGACAAAGAATCTAACGAGAGCAAACGTCTAATATCCGAAATGATTCATATTAATTTGCAAAAGAATGCAATAAATAAAAAAGATGATACTCAAAATCTTAATAATTTTTATCTCCATTTCCTCAATGAGATAAAATATTTGTAGTGTTTTCATTTTTTGGTAACACCTTGACATTTTTCTTAATTATTATTTCGCAATATTGTGATAAGTTCAATGAACTTACTTTCCCTCTCTTCACATTTACTCTAATGACTTTTCAATTGATCAATGTCTATTAGCAATAGTGTCAAGCTAGAGCTAGAGGACGGCTGTGCCGTTGAAACGTAAAGAAGAAATTTTTCTTATTCTTTTTCATTTTTTTAAATGACTCGGAGTGATCGACAAACCCATCATTATTATTAAATACCACCGAATTTAGGAGTATGTGAGAACTCCAAAGTCTAAAACATTTAGTTCCGCCAGCTCTGAGAGCATTTTTCATTTGAAAATAATTTTGCGCTTTTAAAATAAGAGAATACTATTAACAGAAAGTTGATAAGCAGAAAAAATCATTGGAACGTAGATAACCTGACAATTTTCATAGACAGAGTAGATCGCGTAATTGTTAATAGAGGAATGTCTATTCTCAAAAGTTTAAAAATATTTAATCATAAATAATAAACAATAAGCAACTTAAAGAACAGGAATAATGTGTCAGTGGAATAAGTAGGATTTATTGGGAAAGAATGTAGTTGGGAGCCTCCCAAATCTTTTGTTCTGAAAATAATTCTGAAAAAAGAAAATTTGCATTAATTATCCTTTGAGAAGATTCCTTGGCGCTTGTTAAGTAGAATCTATAAAGTGTAAATAAAATATCAATTAACACTGAGAATGTATCAAGACAAAGTGTAGCTACTTGATAGCGATACCGCTAATATGGGAGCTTCTTCTGGCGAAAAGCTAAAGATTTTTTATCAAAGAGACGCAAAATGAACAAAATAATATGTAAAAGTGGGGAATCTAGCTATTTTCAATGTCCATAAACCTTTCATTGACGAGATTGTCCATATATGGATTTCGTGGTCTTCTCTTCATAATGTCTGACTCTGCTTGTTCATAGGCCAAGGAAATGGCCGGTACCTGACAATCAGCGAAGGACAGGGCATTTCAATTTAATAATAATAATAATAATAATTCTCAACATGTTTCTATTCTGTTTTGACTCTAGACATATTTGAATTTAATTAAGAGATAAATGAAGAAGAAACGAATTTGAAGAACCTGTTGAAAAGCTGTGTAAAATACAGGATCCCTCTTTCAACGGTTGACTCCATTGAACTAGTTTATAAAGTTTTATAAATCTGTTGATGCACATGTAAACAGCACTTACCATATCAGTTCCCAAATCGATGCAAAGAATCGTAACGGTACCAAGTGGCAGGGGAATGTCGCAAAGAATGAAGGCCAAGAAAGGAGAAATCTCAGGAATGTTGGAAGTTAAAGTGTAAGCGATTGATTTCTTCAAATTATCGAAGATTAATCGACCCTCTTCGACTCCTGTGACAATTGAAGCAAAATTATCATCTAGCAAAATCATGTCCGCAGCTTGTTTTGAGACGTCAGAACCGGCAATTCCCATCGCAACTCCAATGTCCGCTTTCTTCAGAGCAGGCGAGTCGTTCACGCCATCGCCTAAATAAAATAGACGATTAATCGATTAATTAACTAAACTATAAATTTTCCCTAATTTTTCTGGCTACTTAATTAACTCACCTGTTACCGCAACAATGGCACCCATTCTTTGACAGCCTTCGACAATTATAAGCTTTTGCTGAGGCGAGGTACGAGCGAACACTATTTCGGTGTGATATCTGAGGATTTCGTCCAGCTGATCGGAGTTCAAATCCCTGAGTTCAGTTCCGTGGACCACTGCAGCTTTCGCTTCGCGAGGATTCACTTCAGAAACGGGAATGTTCAGCCGCTGAGCAATATCCTCAATTGTTTCATTACCTGATTGAGAAATAGAAATTCTATTATTTTTCACATTAATTCATAAATTGTCGAGGAAACAAAAATGTACGAACCTTCGGAGATAATTCCGACGGATTTGGCAATGGCTTTGGCAGTAATTGGATGATCGCCAGTAACCATGATGACCTTAATACCAGCGGAACGACATTTTCCCACGGCATCTGGTACCGCAGCTCTGGGCGGATCAATCATTGACATAAGTCCCACAAATCGCAGTCCACTTGTAGGAAAGTTTGGATCGTCAGAGTTAAATTTGAAGCCTATTGGAAATTTATCAGATGGCAGAAGAAAGTCGCAAAAGCCGAGAACTCGCTCTCCAAGTCCGCCGAGCTCGAGATAAGCATTGTTGAACGCTTCTTTCATTTCCTCATCAAGAACTTTCTCCTTTCCGCTGATGAAGATTGTTGAGCAGCGATCCAAGATTCTCTCTGGTGCTCCCTTCATGACTAGAAGATGTCGAGGGTCATTTGGATCATCCGATTCGTGGATGGACACTTGGTACTTGTTCGTCGAGTTGAAGGGGACCTCGCACACTTTCTTGTTACGCTTACGTATTCCCATGACGTCCCCAAGGGCGAGCTCCATACATTTGAGAAGGGCAGCCTCAGAAGCGTCACCATTCACGTCTCGCTTGAGAATTGGTACTCTATCTTGACCAGGTTTGAACTCGGCTCGATTGCAAAGCGTTGCGATCTTGGATAAAGCCTTGAATCCAGGACTTGTCCTGTCATACTGGACTCCAGATTGATCCTCGGTCGTGTCGGCCTCAATAATCTGGTTGTCGAACCACATGTGAGCAACAGTCATTCTGTTTTGAGTAAGAGTTCCGGTCTTGTCTGAACAAATAGTGGACGTCGATCCTAAAGTCTCGACGGCCTCGAGATTCTTAACGAGACAATTCTTTGATGCCATTCTTTTGGCAGTGAGAGTGAGACATACCGTGACGGTCGCCAACAGACCCTCGGGCACATTAGCTACGATGATTCCAATAAGGAAGATGACCGCATCAAGCCAATGGTAACCCAAAATAAAGGCTATGACGAAGAAGGTAACGCCGAGAAACACGGCTACGCCGGTAATTAAATGAATGAAGTGATGGATTTCCTTGGCGATTGGAGTCTCACCAGTGTCGAGGCCGGACGCGAGACCGGCAATCCTTCCCATCACTGTTTGATCTCCACAACATATGACAATACCCTTTGCAGTGCCTTCAACAGCATTTGTCGAAAAGAAAGCCAAGTTCTTCGTCTCCAAAGGATTCTCATTCGTAAATTCCGGCGATCTTGATTGAGGCTCGGATTCTCCAGTTAACGAGCTATTGTCTACCTACAATCGGAAAAAACTCGCATAAATTTACATTTTTTATATACAATTTAATTGCTTTTCACAAGGCTTCATAAAATTTTCATTTATAGTCATTTATAGAATTCAACAAGGAAATAAATCTGATATTTTTACACCCAAGAAGACTAGAAACAGGAGGTCTAACTCTGGTAGTGGGGGTACGTAATGGTTTGGTATCCAGAAAGAGGGTGAAAAGTCATGAGCCGCAGTAGCCTTCCGCGCATATTACCTACAGGTGGTAATTAAAAAACAGAATGTTTAAACATTGAAAAAAGAGTTTTCTACTAAACGGAGCTAAAAACCAGGTTTAGAGCGCTCCGGTCAGTAGAAAACTCTTTTTTTCAATATTTAAACATTTTAGTCCCACTTTTTCAAATATATGTCCGTTTAGTAAAAAACCTCAGCTTTCGTTTAAAAAAAAAGAAATCGTACCTTTCCCCCCCAAAAATTAAAATTTATTTTTAATTTTGATTTTTTTGGGTAAAATTTTTTTTTCCAAAATGCTTATTTTTAATCGAAAGAGCATGAAAAAATCTTTCCAAAATGTACGTACGTATTCAGCCTGTATCCCCACTACCGGAGTTGGACCTCCTGTTTCTAGTCTTCTTGATTATTCCATTGAGCTGCCCATAGACTTATTCTACCAAAAGCCACCACTATTTGTCAGACCAGAGTCATATAATCAGTCTATTTCTGCATCCGGTTTGAAAAATAGTGGTGGCGTCCGATAGAATAAGTCTATGGACCGCCCAATAGTATAATACTATCAGATTTCTTTCCGTGTACAGAGTAACTTTAAACAAGAAAATAAATATAAGTTTGTATTTACTACGCATACCTTAAATCCTCGAGATTCGATAATCCTAATATCAGCAGGGATTCTATCCCCAAACTTAACGTCCACAACGTCTCCCAAAACGATTTCCTCCGCTCTTAATGTTAGCTTTTCACCTTCTCTGATTACCGTGGCGAATTGGGGAACCATATTTTTGAACGACTCCATAATTTTACTAGATTTACTCTCCTGATAATACGAGAAAATTCCCGTCACTATCACGACAGCTGCAAGGACGATACCCAAATATAAGTTGTCGTCGTTAGGATCTTCGCTTGTTGAAGCCTGAATGGAATAAGCGATAAAACAGAGGATGGCGCCAATCCATAGGAGCAAGGCAAAACCTCCGAAGAGATTCTTGCAGAACTTGACCCATTCAGGTGTTTGTTTAGGTGGTGTGAGAGCATTCGGGCCGTCTCTTTCCAAATTCTCCTTCGCTTTTGCATGGCTAAGGCCCTATAATATTCATTCCAAATCATTTTTGCAATCATTAAACAACATATTAAATTAATACTTAGACGCTTAAAAGCATACTTCATTACTGTTTTTTTCGAAAACAGAAATAATAGCTAAAGCATGTGAAAATTTGGGTAACTAACAATTAAATTCAGGTATTACAAGGGGTTCTTGGCGAGGTGGAAAATCAAAATCTATTAGACACGTATTTTTCCTTTATTGCGAATGATTCTTAGTTTATGAGAAATCTTGGTAAAAATATTTAACTAGACTATTAGAAAAAATATTTAAAATTTTCTGAAACTTCCATGTAAAAAAAGAATTGGGTGGTCTGGGTTTTCGAATTGGGATGTCGTTTCTTGAATTCGAGAAAGACACATTTTCGAATCCGATGGATTTCAAAATTCAGAAAATGTATTGCCCAAATTCGTCAGATATTTTAAACGTAAAAATAAAGAATATGACAGTTCACAAGACACCAAAAACCAGTTTATTGAGATGATGCACGCAACAGACATTGAAAAATACCTTTCTTAAATCATTATTGTTAATTTTCAATAAAATATCAAGTAACAAATATTTTATGTGGAGTCTATGCATAAGAGAAATTTTTTTTTCTCAAGGGTAATAATAGTAGTAAACTTACCGACAAACATTCAACACTTTAAATGACTTGAAATTTGTAAACAGGCATTTTCGAACCAGTTTTTCTCTGCACACAGACAATTTTCAAAAAATGTTGCAACGAATTATCGACACAAGTATTATTAAGTATCTAAATGAAAAAGATTGTTTGTAATTCATGCAGAAAAGCAGTTGAAAAATAAAAATACCATAGTATTTGTAATCCGAATCAAATGACAGCTTGGTCTTTATGCTCACTGCATGCTTCTGCTCTCTAACGCCAAATGAATGTCATACAAGTCTTTTGTCATCACCCTCGAGAAAGAAAAAAATTTTCTCTCATGTATAGACACCACATCAAATATTTGTCGCTTGATATTTTATTGAAAATTACCAATAATGATTTAAGAAAGGTATTATTTAATGTCTGTTGCGTGCATCATCTCAATAAACTGGTTTTTGGTGTCTTGTGAATTGTCATATTCTTTATTTTTACGTTTAAAATATATGTCGAATTGGGGTAATACATTTTCTTAATTCTGAAATCCATCGGATTCGAAAATGTGTCTTTCTCGCAAGTAATGTGTTTTCATTTAGGAGCCATCGAAGTGCGAGTTGTACTCGCACTGCAATGGTGGGTTCCTTACACAAATATTATAACAATAACAATAAAGTAGAAATTATCGATCACTCGGAGTCAGGTATACTTGGTATAATTGGTACTTGGTATAATTGGTAGAATTAAAAGAAACAATTAAAACAATGTATTAAAATCATTTGATATAAAAGATAACTAAAAAGAATTTAAGTATTGTATATCTAATATTGTAAACAACAATAAGTAGAGGAACAAAATTTTTAAAATCAGTTCCTGTATTTTTTAAATCTACAAAAAAAGTATTGTATTGTATTGCAAGTGTTGTTTTAATTTTTGTATGCCAAATTTTAGCCCTCCATGTTGAATAGTCTAGATGTTAAGGGGTAACGGTCAAGGTAAGGTTACATCTAAAGGTCAAGGTAAGCTTACATGTAAAGTCTAAGGTAAGCTTACATGTAAAGCTTGAGGTAAGCTTACAAGTAAAGCTTGAGGTAAGCTTATATGGTAAGACTGTGGTAAGGTTATTATTTAGTTGTACACGGAGAGACCGAGATTACTAATTTTTGTATAAAATCACACTAAAATTTACTATTTTCACATTGCAACCACCGGAAATAAGGGGACTTTTTGTATTTTTTACTATTTTCTACACTAAGTCACTAATCCCGACAAATGTTCATAAAATTAGCAAAGTTTCTTACTATTTCGTCCAATAGTTCCAAACAACTGTAGTAAACTCAGAAGTATTGTGTACGTAAAATTACTACAGTCGTTTGTAAATGCAGAAAGAAAGAGTGAAAGAAAAAATATGGATTTTTGTCGCCGGTTTCCCGTCAATTCTTGACTAATGGAAGTAAACTGGAAGGATTTTAACATACACAGACACACACACTTATATATTTGTTGGATAAATATTTGAAGACACACACATGTTTATTTCACTTATATGTATAGACGCGGTTAATTAATACACTAATACACAACTGCACGCACGACAAGGAATTTCACTGAAAGTATACATCTTTGTTTCCTTATATACTGAATGATGAAAATTTACAGCACTTACGAGAAAGCAGTTTACTTTTAACAACTTATTATAAGACATAGTTCTTGGGACAGGAATAAATGCATAATTTATTAATTTATAATAGTCAATTTCTGAGATAACGAACGACCTACGTTTCAATTTATATTTAATTATTGTAGATAATATCCAAATTTATTTTACATACGCGAAGCATAGTCACTGTCAATTATCGGATAGCATCGGCTCATTTACGGAGATTGACGAAGTTAGCAACCAATAGAAATGCAGGCGCCATATGACTGCACTCGCTAGCCACACTTGCTCACCAAAAATTACTACAGTGGATCGTAGATTTTAGTAGAAAATGTTTTCATTTGTCAGATTTTGTGTAATGAAATTAGAGAAAACTATAATCAATTTTTGCTACATTTACAACTCTTACACAAAGTATTAAAACTTGCTATTTTAATGTAGCAAATTTATCTATTTCTTTTGTAAATTTATCTAATTCCGTAGTACATTATGCTAAAAGTCCCCTTATTTCCGGTCATTGCAACCATTTTTAGTAATTTTTACGAATGTGGGTCTCTCCGTGTAAGGTTGTTGTAGGGCTGAGGTAAGTTTACAAACTAATTAATTAATTAATTAATATTAAAATAAAAAAATTAACTCCGTTGAACTGCTCTATTTTTGAAACCTAACATGAAGCAGAAAATTTTGAAAACAAATTTAGTGGGACTGGCATTCGAACCCGAGGTCAACGCGCATAAACCTAACATCCTAACTAACTGAGCTAAGTGGAGAACTGACAAAAAGAAATTAAATTTTGCCTTTGAGGTGTACCAAGAAGATGAGAAAGTCCTTAAAGGCAAAATTTAATGTAACTTTACTTTACATATAACCTTACCTTGACCGTTACATGTAAGCTTACTATCAGGGCGGAACTTCTTATTGTTAGTTCACCTTATGTCTACACTGTAAAAAAAAGGTCTAAATTTTGCTATTCGAACAGTATAATTACACGAGTCTGTAAAAATTATTTTACAAGATCGTGTGATTTCACTGCACTCAGCATGACAATATTAATGGTGTTTGAGGTTAGAAATACAAAATTCTGTAAATTTACAGTGTTGTGAAGAGCGATTTTAAATGGCGCTGCAAAATTACAATTCGAATGTAAATTTACTGTGTACAGCACAGGTTTTTTTCCTCGCATACAGGGTATGCTATTTTACGGACGTGTGTAAAATTACATTTCTAATTAAATTTACATTTTGAAAATGTAAATATCATGAATTTTGTGAATTTACTAAATAAAACGTAAAAAAGCTATTTTTCATATGTAAAACTAAAATCACATACTGAAGTAAACAAATAGCTGAATAATTAAATTTCTTTAATATTATAATTATAATTTTATCTTTAATAAAATAGCTGAATAATTAAATTTCTTTAATATTATAATTCTACAATTTTTAATTGACTGGTTTCGTTTTACACTTATTAATACTATAATTTATATGAATATATATTAATTCGTTTCGTATGTCGTCTTGTTAACAAAGTGACTCGATTAGTTGAATTTATGGCATTGTGATATTTTCACCAACATTTTGACAGGACATTCTACACTGAGAAAAAAAATTATTTGATTCAATCAAATTTTGTTTAAAACAAACTTAAAATATCTTTGCTATACAGTCAAACATATTTAAGTTTAGTTCAAACATATTTTCTGGTTTAGTTTAAGAGATTATATATTGAAATCAAACATAAATTGTGATTGATTTTAAATTATCTGTAGTTAACTTTTAAGTTTGATTCAAACATAAAATTTTTAAACATAATTTTTGTTTAAACCGTAACAGAAAATATGTTTGAATTAAATATAATTATTCAAACAAATAATACTTTTGAATCAATGCAGTAGATATTTTCTATATATTGAGATTAAACTTACAAACTAATTCCAATTAAACAAAATCGTCTAACATTATTTTTGTGTTTCATTAAGGTATAATGTTTTCTCAGTGTAGTGTGTGTTAAAAAATTAAAAATTCCAAGTTCGTGAATAGTGTAGTGGTCAGTGTTGCGGATTTATAATTTAGAATATGCTTTAGGTGTTAGGTTTCGCATCCCCTCGTCGTCAAATATTTTATTTATCATAAGTTATAACTACATTTTTATGTGAATTCACTTATTTCTTTGTAAATTTACACATTTTTTGTGCTTTCACATTCTTCTGTAATTTTACAATTCTCTTGTAAATTCACATAACCTCAATGTCAAGTTACTGTATCATCATGAAGTAGGATAAGGAGATGAATACAGAATGAATACAGAATTATAATGTATCGTCTGCTGCACGGTTGTTTATGACATTTATGAGATGACAGCTGAATGAATCGGGTTATATTTAAGGTTTGAACGAGTTTTATGACTAAAATTGGAAATAAAAATGAAAAGTTAGTATAAAATAATAAATTCATGAGTAAATAATATTATGTTAATATAAAAATTCATTCTTGCTGTCATTTCACTACAAAAACGTTAAGGTTATATTTATGTTTTTCTCCTTAGATCACGTGACAAAATAGTTAAAAAAATTACCACTGTGAGCGCTGTAACCAGTAGGGAGAGAAAAACCGCACTACTCTGACCCCCCATTTTGGTGTCAACTTTTTCTGCTATATACTGCAGGCGTTTCATCTCCTTATCCTCCTTCATGTGTATCATGTAAAAAAGACATGCACAGCATAGGTTTTTTCCTCGCATACGCAGCCAGTAAAATTACAGAAATTTTTTTTACAGTGTATACCACAAAAATACCGCGTAACCTTACAAGCCTTACGTATAAGATATACCACAAACTTACAGCACGATATTGTGCTATGTGGGAATGCGTCCCGCGATTTTTTAAAACCTAACAATGTATCCATATTGTGGTTTGAAAGAAATCTGTGTTTTACAGTAAAGAAAATGGGTAGAATCACAACTCTTCATAGTGGGTCAGTTACAGTCAATTTTATTATTATAGATTTTCTAATTTAATTCAATGAATTGATATTCCTGTAATTATTAAAATCCATTTGCCTATATAAAGCTGAGTACTGTTTAATATTGTTAAGGAATGTCGTCATATGAAAGAATAAATTATGGTTTTACATCTCCTGTAATCGGAGTCAAAAGTTTGTTGCCTCAAAAGGCTGCGGCTACACCTCTGCAGGCAGCCTGCCTGCCTGCAGGTTGTCATGGTAACGTACAAGAGTAAGAGAGTCAGTGACTTCAAACTTCTCACTTACTCTCGTTGCTCCTGCCTGCGGTGTAACCGCAGCCTTAGGGTGCGGTCCCATGATGAGCAGAAAACAAAATGCAAAGCAGAATTTCGTGAGTGCAAGAGAGATAGTCAGATATCACTATCCTTTCCACTCTCACGAAATTCTGCTTTGCATTCTGTTTTCTGCTCAGCATGGGACTGCACCCTTATGCTATTGAACGCACTATAGTTTTTCCCTCAAGGTATTATACTTTTAGCTCAGCCAGTACCTACTACTACAAATACAGTCTTACATGTGCCAAATCGCAGTGGTGGGGGTACTATATAATACAAATAACGTCATAAAATAGAAGATTTAGTTCATAATTGTAAAAAAACGAGACGGTAAACTATAAATTTTTCTGAACACCCAGATGCATTAATGCTGTCCTTCCTGTTTGACGGTATTTTGCAAAGTCGTATGATTTCTGTCAAAATGTTTTCAGTTCATGACATATGAGAACATTCTTATGTCACGAACTAAGAATATTTGATAGAAATGATACGACTTTTCAAAATTCCTTTAAACCGGAAGGACAACATTAATGCATCTGAGTGTACATTTCGTTCGAAATGTATTCGTGCATTACACGGAAAAAATAGTAAGTGAATCATTCCTTGAAAGTACTTGACTTTTGGATAGGACACAAAATACAAGGCGGTATCATATACTTTTTATTAGAAAATATAAGAAAGTCCTAGAATTATTCTAATACTAGTGTGGGCCACAGTGTTTTTTAAATTTTAACAAAAAGTCATTTGTTCAGTTTTATAAAGTACGTGAAAGATTAGTTGATTGCGCTTGAAAATTCGGAAAATTTTGAGTAAAAACGAAAAATTAAATGTGAAAGAAAAAATGTCAAATGTTGATCGATTACCATATGCTTTACTATGCCTACAATGCATGACAGATTAAAGGGAGCATGACATTACCACCAATACGGTTTTGTCGCGAAAACGTATTCACCGAACGACACCACCAATACTTTTTTTCTATTCTAAATACTTTTTTTTACTGGGTAGTTAAAATTGCAGAAAATGAACATAAAATCATGCATAATAAGGCACCAAAATTTGAGCCGCCGGATAGTAAAATCACGCATAAAATTCTGACGGCATTTTTAGTGGCATCCAAAAATTAACTTCAATCAAAAAAAAATTTTTTTAATCACTTTCTTATAGGAAATTTCCCGGTGCATCTTTTTTCTCAAATGAAAAATATTGTATTTTTTTTCTTTTCACTTTAAACGCAAAAAAACTAATTTTTCTAGAAACTCAAATTTACTTGAAATTTTCACTTCAACTCGCTCTAAAATCTAAAGTTACTGACCGTTTTTTTACCAAATTTTCAGGAATTATAGCTTAAACTATTCTAAGAACGATAAGTCATTAACCAAGTTTAAAGATTGACATGAAAAAATGTTATTAATTTTTTGTTGTTCAGTGTCAAAAACGTGTTTCATGATTTTCAATCGCTTTGTTTAACAAGGGAATTTTCACCAACGCCAAACTTTCAGCGAACAAAATGTTCATTACGTGCGCTAGATTTCACGGGTTTGTCGCGCTCTGTCGGCCGATGACGGTATTTACCTTGTCAACAAAGTCATATGTTATTTGCATAACACACCCGTGAAATCCAGCGCACGTCCGCGAAACATTTTCGCTTTTTTTCGTAAGGTATTATTTTGTTTGAATTAAAAACTTTCACAAAAACTTTATCATATCATATAGTAATGAACATTTTGTTCGCTGAAAGTTTGGCGTTGGTGAAAATTCCCTCGTTAAACAAAGCGATTGAAAATCATGAAACACGTTTTTGACACTGAACAACAAAAAATTAATAACATTTTTTCATGTCAATCTTTAAACTTGGTTAATGACTTATCGTTCTTAGAATAGTTTAAGCTATAATTCCTGAAAATTTGGTAAAAAAACGGTCCGCATAAAAAAATAATTCATATTATTATTTTTTGAATATTATTATATTATAGTTTTAGTTATTACACGTACTTTAAAAAACGCAACGGTTTGAATTTAGAAAAAATAAAGTGTGTCTATTTTGAAATTAAGAAATGAAGCAAACTGGTGTCTCCGCAAAATTCTGTTTCATGCATTTTGTTATTTTATACTCTTGTTAATGTTTTAATCTTACAATATATCCATTACTTCGACAAATTTGAAACATATTTATGTTTCTTATCAAACAGTTTCGTATATTAAGAAATGCATTGAAATCTTTGAAACAAGTTTTTACAGACATACGAGACGTGAAACTCATTTAGTAGGAATTGTAAAAATTTTAATATAGAAGGATGTTATATTTTTAGGTGGTAATTGAGGGTTCACAGGCAATAAGGTGACGCACAGGATTTTCGTCAACCCCTCGTGCAGCCGCTGATTCGCCGTACGCGGGGACTTTCGCTTTCATTTGTATCCCCTTATGCACGTGAACCCTCAATTACTTTGTAAATATAATTATAATATATAAATACATAATTTGTAAATAGTGTATAAATAAATTATGATTTTATATCAGGTTAGGGGTGCATGAATATCACATAAAAATTATTCGTTATAATATATATTAAACAGAATTTTATTAGATATACACTGAAAAAAATTTCTGGCACCCGTATACCAGGAATTGACTATTTTGCCTGGTTACGAGAGGCATCCACTAGGACAACCTAGAACTACTCACTTTTATTTATTTATGACATTTATATGTTATTAGTAATTCATATAAAATTAACAAACAATAAATTATAACATTAAAATGCAAGCATTATTATAACGGTACAACACTTAAGCACATAGTTATTAAAATACTAAAAAAATTGTATTCCACTTGTGTAAAATTTCAGGCTTTTTAGGTTAGCTATAAAGTTTGAACAAATTAAATTATCCAATATATAATTGCTTAATTTTAATTATCTGTTTCGATTTACTCGATGAAAGCGGCAAATGTGAAATACGCAGAAAAGATATTTTTTACAAAAAAAATAACTACGATTAACGAATATAAAAATCGTTTTACGAAATAATAATCATGAATCACAAAAGACACAGAGCTAAATACTGTCAAAAAACAAATAGACGCATGCGCAGTTCAGAAAATTTTCAAAATAACTAATTATCCTAGTTGATTTGAACCAGGGAATGCAGAGTTATTTTTACAAAGTTTGAAATTATGGAATGATCAGGGGAACTGGTTGAATTTACTGGGAATCCTAATTAACTTTACTAGGTTAAAATTAACCCTGGTTATATAGTTAATAATACCATAAAGATTTTTTTCAGTGTAGAATATTCATATAGCTGATTAAAAAAAATTTGATTTTAAATTAGTATGAAGTTTTACATAGCACCAATTTTGCTTAACAGAATCGAATATTCTAATTTAGAAAAATACACTACCGTCGGGAATTATCGGTACGGATGCACGATCACGGCCCAAAAACATACCAATTTTTAAATCACAATTTTTTGTAAATACAAATGTCAGAAAATTAACAAATATACCATTCGAAAGGTTATTAATTAAATTCTATATTAAATTATACATAACTGAAAATTTTCATAATTTATACAAAGGTTGCAGCAATCGACAAATTTGACAAAAAAAAATTTGAAATTTTTTCAACCCCTGCACATTTTTTAAAAATGGAAGAAAAAATTTAAAACTTATATAGATGTGATTATTAAAGTCTCATCTTTAATTTAAGACCAAAAAAGTCAAAAAATCTTAATCGGTTAGCGAGATATCATTATAAACTGCAATTAAAGATGAGACTTTAATAATCATATCTATATAAGTTTCAAATTTTTTCTTCAATTTTTAAAAAATGTGCAGGGGTTGAAAAAATGTCAAACAAAATTTTATTTTTTTGTCAAATTTGTCGATTGCAGCAATCTTTGTATAAATTATAAAAATTTTCAGTTATGTATCATTAAACGTAGAATTTAATAATCTTTCGAAGGGTGCAAAAAAGAATGCAAAAAAGATTGAAAATCAAAGTTTTACTGTTTCAGTATTGTGTCTCGCATTTGCATAAAAATAAATTTAAAAAATCTAACTAAAATTTGTAATTCTTCCTTATTAATGGCTTAACAAAAATTGATTTTTGATTTTCGTCAATTTAGTTAATACATAATTAAGTGTTTACATTTACCCCGAGAATTCGAAAACTCGCAGTAAATGTAAACAGAACTTCAACTACATTTTAAAAGAAAATAATTGAATAAATTATTGAATCCACAACTTGGAAATTTAAAAATTCGATTTTAGATTCTTATTCAGCAACCTTAAAAACTTCTTTTTACCAAGTTGAATGAAAATCTATTAAAATTTGTTCAAGTTATTCAAGTTTTTTCATTACTCATAGTAGAACTCTTAAAATGCCGAAATATCAAATTTTCCATTTGTCCGAACAAACATCCAGCAGAAAGGTTTTCACTGAATTGATCATACCACCAATTTATTTTCGCTCACAACCAATTCTGCTTTGTTTATAGTGTATCTAATAAAATTTCGTTTCATAAATATTCTAACTAACAATTTTTTGGGATATTCATGCGTCCCTCATGTTATTGTCAACATCAAAAACTTTTAACGTGTAAATAAATTTTTATAATTATGCAATTTCATTATGGGTGATCAAAGATTTTTGAAATAAAATTTTCAACAATCGAACATAATAACCTAAAAAGAATTGAAATAAGTTAATGAATACTTACGTTTTCGGGGTGCGACTGAAATCTCTGATATAACTCTTCGGGGGAAATTTTATGAAAGTCTATATCCAACTCTTGTTTGAGGTCATCCAGATTATCCCCCCTTTTCTTTGGGGTCTTCCGCCGCGACTATGAACAGAAGACAGACAATGAACAAACAGAATAATTGAATTCTGAAAAGTGAGGGTATCATGAATTATTTTCAATGGATTAAAACATGTTTTTCGTCATATTTAAGTTTTACTATATTATCTTTAAGGGAGACCGGGGTAAACCCGCGCACAGGGTAAACCCGCTCACTAGCGATTTGACGCTATAAACTCAACTTAAGATGGAGATATTTGTACTGTGAATAGTACTTAACATACAACTAATGTTAACGAACTTTCGTTTAGTTTCATGAATTCGTTATAGAATCAGAGACGGTCAATTGTTTTTAGAAGTGGAAAAAAATGATCTTCGGATTTTTAAGTTTTTCAATTATTATTTTTGAGACTTAATTTGTTTGACAAATTTTTTTGATGCTATTGGATGTCCTTTTTCGAAATATATATGTAGTTTTGTTTGATTTCAAAAAGATTTATTTAAATTTATTCTGAAATGTGAGAAACACATTCGGGGTAAAGTCGTTCACATGAAGTCGGGGTAAAGCCACTCACTTATTAAATTTGTGTAGGAAGCCGAATCAGTATTAATAGTGTTTGTGTTTTTTTTGGCGATCTTAAAATTTTTAATATTAAAAATATTTATTAAAAGTTTACGTTTTATCATTGTTTATTTTTAAATTTAAAATTTCGAATTTCATTTGTTATTTTTTATCAATAATAAAATCTATAAATAGTAACAACCAAAATTGTATCTACATTATAATTTTCTCTTAATAAAATATTATTTAAATTTACAGTTGCAAATCATGAAACCTATTCTTACTATTTAATAAACCAATATTTATTGTTTATAGAACTCATAATTTATCATTAATAAATCATACTGAAGACGGAAATAAGGAGAAATTTAATATATACAAAATAAAACTGTCGGGATTACCTTAAATTCTTAAAAAAATCAAGTGATCGGGTTTACCCCGAGGGGTGAGCGGATTTAACCTGGAAAATTGTGGTTTTGAAATTTGATATATGTGTATTGAAAATTTTCCCTAAGTAAAAGTAAGAAAGATAAATAAAAAATTCTTTTTTATTTTGTTAGTAGAAATCATAAGCTTTCAAATTATATAAATTAATTTGGATTTAGAGAATAATTTCCTAGGTTTTTACCGTTCTGAAAAAAAGTGAGCGGGTTTACCCCAGTCTCCCCTACCTATAAATAATTCAAAGATTCGCAAAATCTTGAAAAAGTATGTCACCACAATAACACCGATTTTTCAACGGAATATGTATTTTCATTTCTTGAAATAATAGTAAACTATTGCAAAAGAATTAGGCAATCATTAAAAAAAAATTTCCGTTTTTAGAAATTTGTTTAAGCTGAATTACACTGCAAAAAGAAGCATCTTAAAATGCACTGACATCGCCTTTAAGATATTTAAAGATCTTATTTTTCAATCTTGCGTCTTAAAGATAAATGCATTTTAAGGATTTTAAGAATCTTTTGATAACTTTTTCAAAACAACTTATAAGTGACTACGTAGTATGTTAAAATAAGATGCCTTCTTCTTACAGTGTACTACAAGGGTTGAAAACGCCTTTTACTTCATTCGTTAATATGGCAGCCTTACATCTTTCAAGAAAAAAGCGATTGAATATAATTTCTTTACATTTAAAAGAACATCCACAATAAAAACAGGCGTGAAGTGTTTTAAATTCTTTAGAAGTTAGTCAGCAGCAGTGACCAATGATGGTAGTTGTTCAATATTAACAAGTTGCCCTTATTAACTCTTTAATTAGAACGAGTCAAACGAACCGCGTCTTTCGTGTTTTCATCTTCAGTCTTGCGATTGACAGTTCGGTATAGTCAAGTCTCCAACCTTTTTTGTGCCAGTTAACATTTAAATATTCTTTTATAATTTCGAGGTGTGAACGAATAACTCTTGTTGAACCTTGCACTCTTTAAATCTAAATTAGTAGAATTTTCGTTAATCTAATTAATAATTAATAAAAATAAATTTTTCTAACAGCGCCATATTATTCTAAATTAAGCAGTGTAATCATTTCATATGCAACGAAATCAAAAGTAAATTTAAAATAACTTTAAGTGTTAACAGATAGTGTATAAAACTTTTACAGTAATTTCATACAAATAGACTTTCAAAATAAAATTATTATACAAAAATTGACAAAAATAAGTATAAAATATGTATTTAATCAAAATTCACTTTCAATATGTGATAAAATATATTTTGACTATAAATTAATTGAAATCTACTAATTTAAATTGAGATAGTAAAAAGAATGTAATTTGAAGCATTCTTTTTTAAAGTGAACAGAATCCTGAAAAATAATCTACTTTCTAAAAGTTTTTTTAGATCCCTACTGATTATTTCCAAGAAAAATAGTGTTGGAAAATTTTGCTTTTTGAATACGAAGAAACTAGCATACAATATTGAAATAGAAAAATGTGAAGAAGTCAGATGCAACTGTATTTATGGTAAATTTTCAAAAACTATCGATTTTGTTTGCTGCATGTTAGTTGAGTATATCGTGAAAGTTCCTTTAAATCCATTTATATACTTCACGAAATAACACAACTTTTCGCGAGTTAACAATAAATTAAATGGAATAAGTAATTGAAAGAAATGCAATAAAATTGCACGAAAGTACAAAGTACATAGTAATGATCTACTTAATCTTTATAAATTACTTACAAAAACTTAATTCATTTACAAGAATCCAGAAACTGAGAAGTAAATAGCCAGACAACCTAGTTACCATAAATAACGTGCATTATTGTTATATGCATATATTATTTATGTGAACAAGGAAAATAGCAATCTATTACACAAAATTTTTAATTAAATTATCTTTTATGCATTAAAAAATAACTTAAATAATAGGTATTTTTTATAATTAGTAAAATAATTAGTCTTACAACAGCTATAGACGTAAAGTGATTTTATTTAAGCTAAGAAAAAATATTTGCGAAATTAGAAACGCGTTAAAACATATGTTGATCTTTAAAAGATCTTTGAAAGATCTTTAATATCAAACAGAAGAAGTGATTCTAAACAAAATAATAAAATTCTTTTTATATGAAAGAGTAAAATATTCAAAGAATCACCCTCAGGAATCCGTTATTTTATTAGTTAAAATTATTTAATTAGTTTATAAATTTAATTAGTGTTATTTTATAAGGCAAGTGTTCAGAAAGATGAAATTATTTTCCTTTTAATCAATAAATAAAAATAACGTTGAACTTTTCGAGAAAAATGTCGCAGAAGAGCCACATAAGCAAAAGACCCCGAATCTGATAACTCATTTAAGAAAATATTTAATTTTTTCAAAGAAGAGAGGAGAATGCGATTTAGAGAAAAAAACAAAGAAAATGAGAGGGAGAGAGAGAGAAGTGAAAAGAAGAAAGCCCATCACCGTTAGAAGAACGAAAACTTTAATCCTTGACGGATTTTAGCCTCGTTAACGTACAAATTATACCTTGTACATTCCATCTGCACTTTTGTTGTCATCGCGAATGTTTGGTAAAGTGGCGACCCTGTATGAATCTGAGCGGCCATGCTGAAAGAAGTGTATCAAAATAATTATAAAAAAATATACAGTAAACAATAAAAATATATGAGATAAAATATACGATACATAAATTATAATGGCCGATACATAAAGTAACAAGGGAAGAGGGAACGCAGTTTATTCACCCTGAGGGCGTACGTTTGACCCACTTACACAACAATAAACTAAGAAATTTTTCATAAATACTCATGACGCAAAATAATTTTTCACTCCATAAAAATTACATTTAAAAAATCAATTATTATTGTAAAATTTAGTTTTTAAATACAAATAACAAAGCATAATAACAAGTATTGACATTTCGAAATAATAAGTTTTCTTGAATTTTTCTTCGATAAGTTTAATGGGAATTTTCTTGTTTTCTTTAACTATTTTGTCCTCTTTTTAAAGCTGTTTGATTGTAATCTATTGCACCACATCAACAGACAATTTGTTTTTTACCAAACTGCTTTTCTTTTCTTCATAAATATTTTCTTAATCAAATAATATTAGTGACGAAGCATATATGAATTAAAATGAGAACCTCTGACAAAATAGATATACTATAGTTTAGAGAATAGCAGAAGCGCACATGTTTTGACACACTCTTGAAAAGGTTCGTCTGAGGGTTGAGACCCCCCGCCAGTTTTCCTCCCTTTTAACCTACACTACCTTTTACGATAATTACGAAAATTTCATGTTATTTATTATCCAGGCACAACTCAAATAAGTTTTCTTTATAAATAATCTTAAATTATAGAAAAAAGTAATGTCGTAACTCTTATACGTAACAAAAATATACTACTTTCTTAAATTAAAAAAGGAGTCATTATATTCGATAAAATACTTGAACCGCCGAAAGTTATATGCAATTAAAATTTATTTAATTCGTCAAAAAAGTACAAGTTTAATATGAAAAAAAGTAAAGAAGTTAATATGATTATAATTATAAAGATTTTAAGATCAAAGAATCTACATAATCATTAGTCATTAATATGTTTATGAAACTTTAATTAAACTGATTGGATATTATAGATAATAAAAATGTAATTCTATAGAAAAAAAATCATCCAGACCCTTTAATGTATTTTTTATAAACTTCTATAAGCTATTTTTAGAATTATTCGGAAATGGTTTACTTGCCAGTTGTAACATAATATGTATGTATTCTATAGCTCATGGCAGGTCTTCCCTAGAATATATCGATTTCACTGAAAGGTAAAATTAACCTAAAGGTGGAACAACCCGTTCTCAAAATATAAGAAGTCTCGTTTTAGACATTCTATATACACTTTTAATTCACAAGGTTACATAGCAACAGACAGCGAATTGTCGTCTTTTAAAACTTTTAATTTTCATTCTTAAAATGAGTGGTTATCAAAACAAATTTTTTGTATGTATTACTTATATATATATATATATATATATATATATTTAATTTCACTTTTGTTTTGTACATTAATAATATTTTTATTTAGCATCAACATATTTATCTTATTCAGAATAATTATTCAATTAATTGTAATATATTAATTCAATAATATATTACATTATAATTATAATTAGTATATTATGTAATATATTAATTTATTCAAAATATTTTTTGAAAATTATTCTGTAATTAATACATTAAAATTGAAAGAAACTCAGAGTAAAATAAAAAATAACTAAAATAGAAATATAATAAATATAGATGCGTCAGAGCTCATTGTTCTTTTACGGAAGACTGAACTATAGTTTAGTCTTGGAAAGTATAACAATTGAGATTGTGTCTATGAACGAATAATTAATCTCGTGGGAGCGATGACATAAGTAAGTGCGCCCTTGGGCCATTAACCTTAGATATTAACTTACGATTGAAAAATCATGCAAAAAATAAACTTTTCTTGCAATTCATAAACTGTTAGATTTTACTTCGTAGTGTAATATAACTTTTACTTTCTTGTGAATTAAGTACTTTTTTCTTGCTTGTGAGTTTATATTTCATAATACATTTGAAATAACTACTCATAAAACAAATTCAATTTGTAAATACGAGACCTGAAAGCACGTAATAACACAAATCAAATTAGTATTTATTTAAACTCTTCTGATTTTTTCTAACTCACAAATAATGAATAATTTTATATTATTTCTGAATGGACTGTTTCATAACATCTATAACTAAAATTACCATTATTTTATTAACCAAAATTAAGCAGAAATATGAATTGCTCCTTTGATAGAATTCTTAAAACACCGAATTAATTATTATTATGGTTCATCAATAATAATAATAATAAATATTCATACAAAGAATGATTCGAACTGCTGTAATTAAGAATGATAATTTCTATAATAATGAAAATTATGCTATTTTCCTGAGTATTTTTAAAAATAAACTGTTTACTTTTAAATATTTTTCACACATTTTCTCTAGGTTCTCATATTAAGATACTTTGTAATTACTTACTTTTTATATATTGAAAAAATTAGCGTTTCCTTTGTACTCCCGCGACAAAAATCGTTCTCGAAAATTTTGCATGTCTGCTCATTTGACGATAACCCTCTTTTCTGTGACCTTTATACCTGCCCACGCTTTTGTAAGTCAATTTGTGATATAAAATGTAATAAAATTCTCGACACGCATTAATTTACCTTGTAATTCTCTTACGTCATGGAAGATTGACTCAAACTAGTAACAGCTAGACCGCTTTTGTCAAATCATTGGAGATGTCTCGCGATGAATCACTACCTTCATAATTGTAACCACTTTGTCCATTCTCACCGGAAATATGAACGTCAAGCTTAATTTTTTAATTTTACGATTCACACAACAAACGATTTCGACAGGACATCCTGATTATTTCCTACAATACCAATAATATCTGCGATGTTAAGAACAGTTCAGAAAATCTAGGAAATTGACAAATTTCCACATCTAATCAGGTACCTACATAAAACTACATTATCAATTTTGAACCAAGTTGTTAAAGTTATTTATTAACACCATTAAAATAAAATTAAATTCCATTCATATGCAAAATACACTTTTAATTCCAAGAAGAATTTCAAGAAATTACAAGACATTTTTAATAACAAAATTTAATCCGAGTTTCGATACATACTCTCTAAATCTGAATTAGTGCGGATGCGTTTACCAATTTGAATTAGTAAGATTTTTTACTAATTTTTAGTAGTTTTTACTAATTAAATTACTAATAATAATAAATAATAATAATAATTAATTACTAATTCAATTAGTAGAGCGTATTTTTTACTATTTCAAATTAGTAAATTCTCTACTAATAATTAGTAAAAAACTACTAAAAATTAGTAAACGAATCCGCACTATTTCATTAGTAGAAAACTACTAATTCAGATTTAGAGAGTACATACTCATTAGAAAGGTGTGCGCTATTACACGTAATAGGCCATTATTTTCTGGGTGATTCTCCATGAAATCGACAAGTTGGTTATTTGTTTTTTTTACTATTTTTTTGTCAATTAAAATAAAAATCATAATATAACTTTCAAGTATGATAGTCAAGAATGAAATGTCTGTTACAGGCCGGACAAACTCTCTAAATTTGAGTTAGTAGAATTCTACTAATTCTTAGTCAAATTCTACTAATTGAAAAGGGGAAAAGTCTTCCACTAAGAATTAGTAGAAAACTACTAATTGAAAAAGTTATTTTTCGCTACTAATTGAATTAGTAGAATGTAGAATATGTTAATGCGCATGCTCCCGCGTGCGTCTTTTTTACTCGCTAATATTTGAAATTTTCTATCGTGTTTATTTTTCAAAAACTTATTTAAAAAAATAAAAGTTACATAAACTAATGAAAATAAAGACCAAATTAAAGCTTTATAATTTAAAATTGATCAAAATTTTTATTTAACTTTTGTATCTTTAATTTTCATTTAAATATGTTTTATGATAGAATTTGAATTTTACATTTATTGGAAAATATATATGTTTAATAATCATTGGTTTCTTTACAAGATATTAAAGATATAATGATTTTTTACAGTTTAAATAGTACGAACACATTATATGGATTGCAATAAAAACAATTATTAGGAATAATTAGCGTCTTTAATAACAAAAGATTCTTCAAAAATAATGGGATGATTTTTCTTTGAGTAAACAATAATAAATAAAAATTATTGCTATTACTCAATCATTATATAAATAAATTTTGCTTCTTTGATTTTATAAAAACATGCCATCTAAAGAATTGTAAAACTATTTAATTATATTGATTGATTTAAACTTTTATTCAGAGTATAATTATAATTGAAAAAAGGAAAGAATGTTTGAGGTTAGGAGTTTATATACTATTTTTTAATTATTAAAAAAGAGAATTGAATATTATATGTTAACTATTTTATCGACAGAATACATAATACAATAAATAATTTACACCATAAAAATGTAGTTAATACACATTTTTTGTATGCACGATTTCATCATTCCAGCATGCAATGATGAAAATACCAGCGTCTAAAGATATATATACAAACAAAAAAAGAAAATGAAGAGAATGTGTACACACTTTCCCAGTTCTAAAAAAGTGATGAACGATGATTTCAATATCACTTCACGCACTTGTTGTTTGTATAAATATTTTTTGAAGTTTAAAATCTTGGGAAAAGATTGCAGCTTGCTCAGGAAAAACCTTTGACACTACACAACAGGAAGCAAATGGCCGTTTAGTGTTACCGAAAGTGAACGCTAAAAGCGCTCCTTCGCGTCACCTGACTTTTACTAATTCAAATAGTAAAAACTACTAATCAAAAAAGTAAAAATTCTTACTAATTTGAATTAGTTATATTTTTGCGTCGACATTCTACTAATTCATCAGTCATATTTCATAAAACTACTATTTCATTAGTAAAATATTAAACTACTAATTTAATGATAGAACGTCCAACGTCCTTCCGGCAGGACCAAAAAGACTCAGGTGAGTCCGTCCGAAAACGCTAAATAAAACTAACATGGATTGACATAAACAAAAAGTAATATATATCGTTGGAAAGGTGATGAAACAAGCTCTCAGTGCATGTAAATGTCGAGCTTGTAAGTTCAAACCGAAGAGCAGGGTAGCTTAAAGAAGTTGAATTTTTCAAAAATTCATATAATTTTTAGTCACAAAATGATGAAACCCGGTCCTGCCGGCAGGACGCTTTTCGCTTTGTTTGAAAGGGTACCAAGCCTTGACATATAAATTTAGAAACTTGATATTTACATCATTGGAAAGCTTGTTTCATTACCTTTCCAACGATATATTTGTTTTTATATTTATCTGCTCCCATATTAATTTTATAAAGCAAATTTGAAGAGAGTTTTCATTCAATTGACCGCAATTTTGCTGATTAACATTAAAAATGAAATTTTTTTAAATTAAACAAATAAGTTTCATTCTTTCAACGTTTCTGAAGAAAAAAAAACTAGACCGGTCAAAATATATAGAATTTTGTGGATTTTACATTAAATTTACGAAAAAATGTTTTTTTTTACTTTTTAGAAACAGCAAGTTTGAGGGCTTTGAAAAATGGTTTAATATTATTATTTTAAAAAGTCAAAGATATGGATTTTTTCGTCTTTTCGTCTACTTTAATCCCAAGGAGTTCCAGAAAAGAAAAATTGAATTCCCTTTTTTTAAAAGCCTTTTTTTCGGAACATCCTTCCCGCAGGACGGGCGCTTGGACGTTCTATCATTAAATAGTAAAAATTCTACTAATTCCAATATAGAGAGAAAAGTTTGTAATTTTTGTATTTTTTAAACATAGTAGCTGTTCCATATCCATGTACCAAAATGAGTTACCATAATCACATTAAAAATCACATTTAACTAAAAATATAGATCATATTTAATTTTGAGGCATCATTCATTTATAAAATCGCTATAAACAAATAAAGAAATTTATGGTGGTTTTAGTTTATTGTCTAGTAAAATAATGTTTTTTATAAAATTCATAGACAAATTAAAAAAGTTACTCCTGTTTTTTGTTTAATTTCATTTTACGCAACTATAATTTATGTAGTAACACCAATACTATCGCTATTTTAGCGAAAGTTATAGCTGTTCCAGTTAAAGGTTTTTTTCGTGAACTTATGGAAATTTAAGGTTATTCATGCAGTAATTTATGATAATGCAATCGAAGTTCAGGATTTAAAAATTTAATGCAGGTAATTTATGCAATAATTTTTGGAAATTTATGGTAGTTTATGTGTTCATTTATAAAAATTTTGAGGTAATTTATAATATTATAACAAAACCTAATTCAAAAAACTAATGCAGGAGATTTATGGTAATTTATAGTAAATAAAAGAAAATTTAAAAAATAAATTTTGGAAATTTATGTGGTAATATATGAAAATTTGGGTAAATATACCGTAAATGAGACTAATTTCGCTCAATTTTTCAATTCTTTTTTAAATAACTTCGGAAAACGATGAAAATAAACATTGGCACTGAAAATGTATAATCTCTAACCCTTTATCTTTCCTATTACTGCATAAAGAAATTAGAATATGTAACAGAAAATTATTTATAAGTCGTTTTGTTGTGAGCGACTTTACCTTTAAATGAGGGTAAATTCGCTCACCATTATTATTTTGGCAAAATATATTATAATCTGCAAAAATAAAACTAAATATTCTTTAGAATCAATAAAGAAAAAATTAAGAAGAATGTCTAAAATTATTGGAATAAATATTTAATATTGTTTTATCAATAAGTAATTATAATTCAATCATTCAACTTAACGTACTCATAACCATAAAAAATAAGGTTATGTTTGACAATTTAGTGCTTAAACCATTTTAACATCGTTTAATTTTCAGTTATAAGAGTACTACTGTTAAAAAAAATCGAATTATAAATTAAAATAATTAACATATTTAAAATATCCAGGCCCAAACATTTTTTTTGTAGACTTATTTCCTGAGCGAATTTACACTACAAATTTGAATTTTTTTTTAAATTGATTTTTTGCAGAATCTATTTATTAATCTATTTATCGTAATTTATTAACATAATTTATACTTTAATTATGACAATTCTCAGCAACTTACAGTAATTTTTACGGTAATTCATAAAAATTTATAAAGTAATTAATGTTAAATTTACTAAAATTATGACAGTAAAAGTAAAGAACATTTATTATTTTAATTTTATTTGGACATAATCACAAAAATTGTTTTAATTGTATACTTATTTAAACAAAAAATTCAATGAAAGACCACCAAAAGGCTTCACCATGACGCACTAAACTGAGGACAAGAAATAACATCTGAAAAAATAAAAAAAAAATGTTTTTGTATAACCAATTTTATTTTTTTAATTTTACACACTTAGATAATATAAAAGTGTTATCAATCATTAGTTTTATTTAATACTTTTACTGAAAATATTTATTTTTATTTCGTAACTGACCCTGGGGACAGGCTTCACCATGACAATATGGCTGTTAAATTTATATTTAAAAAAATATTCAATCTTATAAATTAAATTGGCTACAGGGTTTTGTTTGTTATAACTAGAGCTACTTTTTTATGTTGCATTCATTATCATCTGTGCAATTTGTTTCTTAAAAAACACAAGAGACACGAAGTTGTCGCCTTAGTGGAGAATCACTCTTCTGTGTCTCCTTTGTAATTGATAATGTATAATTTCTTTACGAATATAATGTTTAATTGAAAAGAATATTTTATTCAGATTATAAGAACTGAATTATTTGTCAAAGGCAAAGGTATTGTGCTGAGTCAACAGATTATTGCATGTGCATACATTTCTGTATAAATTCTTTTTGCTTCATTATTTCATTATTTCTGTCGTTCTATGTTATTTTATTATGGATGTCACAAAATTTAGATTTTTTAATCTTCATTACTTTTAAAGATTCATGACATGTGAATTCATTAAAGGGAATTAAAAGTAATATTATTTATGATAAAAAATTAAAATAGTTAGTGATTCATATTTTGTATGCATGCATGTTGTAACTGTTGAGAGTTTTATGGCCAGGAAACGGATATGTGAAACCCCGTTGAAGTTAGGGTGTTTGCAGGTATTTGTTTTACGTGCTGTTTCTCTGACAACAGAGTACACTTTGAGTATAGGAAAATGTAGTTGTGAATGTTAAAATTTTAATCAATAGTTGACAGAACAAAACATTTTTATGTATTTCAATTTCACTTTATCAACACTTTCATGAGAAAGATTTTATGGAGGCATATCGTATTTATTTTAACATTTGTATTGCTTAAATATTTTTCTAAAGCTAAACTTTGTCTAGTTTAAAAAAAATAGAAAATTTAAAAAAATGCATTAGAAATGAAGAACAAAAAAATCCAGCATCTCATTTATACTAACATAAATAGTGAGAGCATGGTCAAAAATACTGTTCGAAATTAGACCTTTTCCGGATTCTGGAATAACATTTTTTTAAAAGTATCGTTTGGGATTTCTAAATTCAGAAAAAATAAAGAAAAGTAAAAAAATAAAGGAAACTCAAAACAATATCTCTCATTATTTTTTTTTAAATTTCTCAAAATTGTCACTTTCAAACCCGTTCTCTCTATACTTTGTGTTTCGAATACCGTTTCACTTTTGGTGTATTGACTGCAAGTACACGTTAATAATTACTTGGAGTAACTCATTGTTCTTACACGAGGTGCTACAGTCAGCGTTTTGATCGACTGCTCAAATAAGTAGTTCAGCCACACTCTACGGTGGGTGTCCAATAACTTGAACTTAAATGTGCTTGCCTATTTCGATCATTTTTTGTATTTGTTTCTAGGATGCCCCCTAATGATTTTCAGTTCAGTCGAAAATGGAAAAAATTGATTGAGTCTTTTTTGAGAGAACCCATTTTTAGCATCATTCCCTCTCAGTACAAAAAACATCTTTACCGCCCTAAAAATTTATAAAATTTCAGATGAATAAAAATAATAAAAAAAGTAATACAATTAACATACTAAACATAAAAATGTTTAACGTTAAATTGCGTTAAATGTCATTTTAGTTAAGTGATTTCGAATTGAAAGTACATATATATTTGTCTGCCTTTCTAAAGTAAGCAGACAGGCATTCAATAATAAGTTTTTAAAATGTCTCTTTAACTTGCATCCTAAAGAGAATGCGAAGTGTTAAAGTCTTCAGTTACGAATAGAAAAACATGGAAGCTGTAACATGTTTCACAAAATTGCAATGCAATCCTGGAATTATTACCAACCAGCTCTTGATTAAAACCAGACTACAGTTTTAATGTTGGAACAGATAATGATCTGTGCCTTTATTTTAAGTAATTAATTTAATATACTCTTTTGTAGTTTCATTTATGAAGAACTGTATTGAAAATTGAAATTGACTCAAAACCTACTTATTTATCAACATGGAAATAATGAAAGAACATGTTTCTAAAACTCTTTATGTTCGAAAAAGTAATTTATTTGCAAATATAAATAATGAAAAAAAGTCGTCAATAAGTTGTCTTTTGCTTTTATTTCTAGTTTAAGCAATGTCCTGCCGATTTGAGAGATATCAGTCGAATATCTTTAATTTGCTTTAACAGCATTAATCACCAAAGAATCTTGAAGGGATGAGGTAATTAAGTGCAAAATATTGAACTTGATTCAAGGATTAAGAAATGTGACCAAGGTTGACTTGTTCTTAAAAGAACAACATTTGAGTTGCAAGAAAGTTGTTTTCCGTTTAGTGGCACCGTACCACTCGCTAGCACAATGTAGTAGACGAAAGTGGTATTTGTTGCGGGTCGATCACAACGAATGTTAGCTTTGTTCAAAGAGCGCATGCGACTTGAAATCTACCACCCACCTACACCCGCCTTGACATCACCATTGTGGATCAATACCCAACCAGGCCATCTACTCTCCCTCTTGGAACACCAACACTTGGCCATTTTTGCATTCATGAGGTGCATTTTCACCCAAACGAATAAACCATCTTGGCGGCTTGGCCCCCACGGCGCCAACACCGTTACGGTTACTTTTCCGAGTTCTAGACCCTCTTGTTGGTTGCTAACCGTGTCGAAGTGCATTCAGGCAATGCTCTTTTTTACCTTCATCTTCACCATTCTTTACTTTTCTCTTTCTCGACTTCATCAGAAATAGAGTGCAATACATTCAAAAGCCATGAAATTCTATCCTGCTTCTTATATTTGCTGCTCAAGGGCATTTTCGACATGTGATCAATGTTGTCCAAGTATGATTTACTCACTGATTTTCGGAAATAAAGCATCATCAACATCAAACACTTTTTCATAAATCATTCAATTATATGATTTAGAAATTTTAAAAAACTATATTAGATACAGCAAACATAATTATAGACAGACAACTTTTCACATAATTTAATTATAAATATCTTTCATAATAAGAACATTTCTGAAAACATCAAGACGAAACTGGCTATTAGTGATCAAAAGTATAAATAGTCTTCTTTATTAGAATTTTTGACAATGAATATCACTGCCACTAAAAGAATTAATTCTCAAATGATAACTATATGATAAGTATGTCTATCCCTATGAATATAAAATCATTTCGCCGCTTCTGTTTTAGAAAGTTCTAAGGGCGCCCTTTCCTAAGGCGTCGTCAAAAATTACGTCAAATTTGACCAATTTTTTTTATCATTATACATGTTGAACATTATTAATGTTACTTTAATATTACAGTAACTTTCTGGTAGTATTATCATCAGGTACATTTTAATTTTGCTGTAATATCACGTGGTACATTTTTTAAAAATATTAACTTCGTACTACCTTAAACGTTGTTAAATTATGATAATCCTTGTAACCTTACAAAATTGTAAATTCTCAAATTAAAATTTTGAACAGTGTTAAAATGTTTCTACTTTTTGGATCTACAAAGAAATAGTATTATATTATATTAAATAAGATAAGTTTCTTATTACTTTGAAATATTTATTTCTTAAATAAAGTCTGTAATTGTAATAAAAATCATTAAGTATTTAAAAAGCAAATTAACTTTAAAAATACTTAAAAAGATTTCATGGTGTTTTTTAATAATTACCTTTTGTGTCTTGAAATATTTTCTTAATATCCTTTCTTAATTTTCTTTTGCATTGTTTGAAATTTCGTACTGCGCGCTGTAAAAGCAAGGATAGAGAGACAAATTTCTAAATCTGCATTACACTTGTCGTGTAACATTATTCCAATAATGCCCTTAACTTGACATTCAAAGTTGTTTTTAAGCAGAACCTTTCAATCCTGCTTCAAACATGCTCGAATATCGCAGTGTAGCATTGTTAAGCTTAAGAGATTACACCACTGTAAATGGCTAAAAAACGTTTAAAAAAATTTTTTTTTAATTGAATAAGAAAGACATTTTTAATGCCTATTTTAATCTAGGAGCTTCGCGGCACACTGTATAAGTATAATGTAAATTTCAATCTAGAACCAAATAAAATTCTTTCTGTATCTACTTGTGAATAGCTACACACGGAGAAAAAAATAAAGTTATATCAACCGGAGACCCCGGTTAAAATTACTTGACCGACACAGGCGTTAACATAACCTCTGATTCCCAAGTCAGCACAATTTGACATCCAGGCAGTTTTGGCCTGGCTGCCTCAAGTAGTGTCAATGGCTGGATCGATATCAGTAGTAAATTAACTGACAAAAACTAAAGACTCAACTGGAGAGCCAAGTCAAAACGGCCTGGCTCTCCACTTATCACTACTTGACTTTGTAAAATTAGCATGATGACTCAAAAGAAAGCAGTTACAACTTTTTTTTCTCTCCGTGCAGAAACACGTAATGGATTTTAAAAATATTGATTTTTGTGTAATTGCCAAGCATTTGAAGAAAGAACTCATTTTTCGACCCAAAACAGACATTTAATTGTTTATAACAATTGTTTAATTCAACTTATCAAACAACCTCAACATATTTCTATTTTTTGAGAAAAACGCGTTTAAAGAGCAACACCATTATAACGGGCTATAAAAATCATTTTGTCAATAATTTTTTTTTTGTAAGGAAAGAATATACAGTAACAATGCTTTAAGTAGATATTAACTTATGTAGGGGAAAGGCTTGCAGCTTGTCCCACTTGCATTTTTTTTATTCTCGAAATGCCATAATTAAAACACGTCTGATGTTGGACAACATATGTGTCCTGAAGTGGTGAAAGGGCCCTTTCGCCTAAAACATTAATTTTAAGTTACTAGTACTAATCTATAGATAATAGAAAAAGCGGATAAAACCGAACGGAATCGCAGTATAACGAACAAATCAATTGTATAGAATTTGACAAAATTATGACTCTGAATAACGATGAAATTGAAGTTACCAGCATTGATTCAACGAAAAAATGTTTGAAAAAATTTTCTTTTAAAAGTTTAGGATACAAATTTTTCTTGTTTATTTTTGACCCAAGTAACTAGTAATAATAAACCTCCAACCAAATCCTAAAATAGAAAAAAAGTAGGGAAGCAGAAGTTGTTACTTTTTTGTAGAAGAAAATCACGAAATTTGAAGTAAATTAATAATTCCTTGCCACGGTAGTAATTTTTTTCTTTCGATTATGATTTATTTTAATATTAGACGCTATTTAAAAAAATCCTAAGTGATTCCAATTCGGGGAAAGCAGTGATTTTTATTTTTTTAATGAAATTCCGAGATTTTTTAATATTTACGACAGTTGGACAGTTTTTAAATAGAAATCATTTTTAATTTAACACAAGACATTTCGTGTAAGTTAGACGATATTTTATTTTTTACTCCAAATTTATTTACATTATCGTAAAATTAAAAAGATTATTTCTTCAGTACTAGGTGACTTAAAAACAAAGCAGTAAAAAAATTAAATGAATGTAAATACTCTCTAAATCTGAATTAGTAGAATTCTACTAAGAATTAGTAAAATTTTACTAATTTTTAGTAGTTTTCATGAACGACTTTTCACCTTTTTAATTAGTAGAATATTACTAATTTTTAGTAAAATTCTACTAATGTTTTAATAGAATTCTACTAATTAAAAGTCACTTCTTTACTAAATGAATTAGTGAAACTGTTTTATCGACTATTAATAAAACAGTTCTACTAATTGTTAGTAGAATTCTACTAATCAATTAGTAACTCTCTACTAACAATTAGTAAAATTTTACTAATTGTTAGTAAAATTATTACTAAATCATTTAGTGGACGACTTTTCACCATTTCATTAGTAACTTTCTACTAATTCAGATTTAGAGAGTAAGAAATATGAAATGTAAAAAGAAAAAAATATTAATTACGCAAGACAAAAATAAAATTTAGTCAATTATACATCCAAATGAATCTACCGGTTTTTGTTTTTCGTTGAAAGTGTAATATTTATTTTAGAGATTCTTCTTGTTGATGAAATATATTGAAACGACACTACAGTGAATCCATTACAAAAGCCAATAATTTTTCACAAACTGAAAAAGTTTTACTGATTTTGAGTACATTGTTTATTCTGAAGAAAGCAAGAAAATTAGTGTTTTAAACTATTACGATACTCCATTTTTTAAAAATCTAATTAAGTTACAATTGTGCTGAATTGAAAATGAATCGACGTTTTGGCATGTTATATTATTATATTACTTAATTTATAAAAGCTTTGAAACCATTTTACTAAACAAAGCGATTAAATTACCCTCAACCTTACCAATTAAAAGTTTACGCCTTTTATATTTTGCAAATTGCTTTAATTAATTTATAAATTAATGAAAACATAAACAACAATTTTTGTTACGATTTTTTGAAAATATAAACAATTGTTACGTATGATATTTTCATAAGATTTTATTCAAACAGTAACATTACAGCAATATTACTGTAATATAAGTAACATTGCAGTAATAGTACTGTAATGTAATATTACTATAATATTAGCGGGTAATAATACACTGTAAAAAATTTAGTGAGTTAACGGACTCGGGAGTTAAATTTTTCGAGTTAAAAATCAACACCAAAAGAGAGTTAATTTCTAACTCCCTTTATTCAACACCCGCGCGAGTTATTTTTTCCATGGGGAGTTAGCATTTGGGTGTTAAATTTTAACTCCCTTTATTTAACTCCCCTGGCATTAACTCCCTAATGGCTGCGACTTTTATAGAATTTAACTCCCTTTTTTTACAGTGTACCATGCGGCGGACATTTCAATATGACTGTAATATTATAGTACACTGAAAAAAGTTCATTGAATCAAGTAAATGCATATTCTTGACCTAATTTACTTGAAACAAACCCATATTTTCTTATTAGAAGAAATTTATTTTCTTGTGTCAAGTAATTTTAAGCATTGGACAAATCATTTTTTTGTTTTCTTTAAATAACTATTTATTTCATCCAACACCCATAGTCTTGAGCCAAAAAAATAGGAAGATTAATATAAGTTAATAATTGTTTCAACTGAATTAAAAATTACCTTCATGGTCGAATTCCACATTTTCTTGGATCAACACTGTAATAGAATGATTTTGAGAGAATACATTTTCTATGAATTATTGACATGAATCTGTATTTATCGTAAGTTATTGAAGATGAATCTTTCAAGTGAAAGAATAATCAGAGGCAAGAGTGTTTTCGATAATTCACTGAAAAAACCTAGTCTCAAAATGAGTATCATACGCTACTCATTTTGAGTTGCAACAAAAATGAGACTCTTAGGTGGCGCCACGTTCTATGGCGTTTAACATAGTCTCATTTAGAGATGCAACAAAAATGAGACTGGGTTTTTTGTGTGTCGATAAAAAAGGACCGGACATTCGAAATGATTCTGTTTATCCCAGACATTGAACCAGAGTCTGAAGTTGTCAATCATCTCTAAGGTGTGGTGAAGGTTGAAATAAGTGAAGGTGCGATTAAAAACCTCAATGGATCTCTGCGTAAAATGAATTGAGTCTATTATTATTGCAAGTGCACTACAGGTGCACGCGGAATTCAT
Organism: Leptopilina myrica (nomen nudum); assembly: GCA_032872475.1. NCBI lineage: Eukaryota > Metazoa > Arthropoda > Insecta > Hymenoptera > Figitidae > Leptopilina > Leptopilina myrica (nomen nudum). Next base: position 19,672,163 of record CM065462.1, on the reverse strand, counting down.
CGATGAAGGACATTAGTGCAATTAAAGTGAGGGAAACGTTATATGTAATTGTCAGCCAACGTTGCCTATTGTTACATATCAATTGACAACCATTACAAAAGCATTTTAACAATCTCGAAATAGTTCTCTTCCTTAAATGGAAAATCTTTCAAATTCTCGTCCTCCACGTGCGGGTTTAATCAAATTGAAATCCCTAATTGGAATCTTGTGAAATTTTTCACAACATAGGCCACAATGGAAAACTTATGACAATTGCAGCAAGAAACTGATTTCACTATTTGACAATAGCATGTATTTGAGGGAAAAAAATGCCAAGGTCGACATGAATGGTCGACTAAATGGAAGAACTTGTGACTGAATTATAAGTTTTATCCAGCTGAAAGTGGTTAGCGCCTGTAATTGATTTTGACCTTGCTGAGGTGGATTCTGTGAGAATAACTTGACAGTACAAGTTCATCTGGATTTGTTGGACAAATTCACGCCCTACTTTGTACAATTCCTAACTGTTACGTATCAGTTCCTTCCGGTAGAGGCAGCAACTGCTGCAGACTGGCCTTGTACGCACCCTAGTCCGTTCCGTGTTACGTACTCGTGTACTACGCGTAGAAGTTGTGACGTCAAATGCGTGGCCTGATGCGATGTTATACGAATTGGGTCAAGAGGGAGAGATCAGCCGTTTAAGTTAGGCTGGCTGACTGCTCTCTTCTCTATCACTGACTTGAAGCAGGCTCATCATATCAATGACAATCATCAATAAATCACTTTCGTAACCGACTGGTGTCGTTTTTTAATCCAAGGAACAATCTTCTAAAGATAAGATAACCATTCACGGCGACATTTTCCAATTTCACTGTGCTCGAGATTAATGCATTTATTCAATCTATCAAATTTCACGAATCGAATATTTCACATCGTGAGTCATATTATTTCATTTATAATATGCACACACAATTACAGTGCGTAATATTGAGAAATTTAATCTTTTCCATGTTTATAAAATCAAAATTCTGAACGCTTATAATTTTATGTAAATAGCGTCACCTACAAGAATAAGGTTCCGCGATTAAACTTGGATATTGGGCTATTTAAAGTTGTTTGTCCCTGAAAGTCCACCTACAAAACATTGAGTGCGCCTATTTGTGGACACAACTTGCTTTTTCGATCTCAACATTCAGGTATCTCATTTTGATGAGTCGAGTCATGAAAATTATTTTCTGATTTTATGCAGTTGATGTCAATGGCTTGGTGAAATCTTTAAAAACAATTTCCTCTTAAAACATAACTTTTTACATGAAAGAATTATGTTTTGAATTTCAGTATTTTCAAAATTGATAAGTATTTAAAAAAAATATTTTCTCCTTTCAGTAAAATTAAATTACTCTTTTTGTTAAACTATTTTTTTCATTTACTAAATTTTTAATAATGAGGTCTAATAAGATTAATTGGTCTTGCATATCTAATACTCTGACAAGTATAATATCATTTTCTCACAATCACAGTCTCTTATAAAATTTCAAAAAACCGAGTTGAGCCCTTTTCGAAATTCAATTTCTGAACAGCCGCTCGGCAAGACCGTCTGTCCTTGGTCTAGAAAGACGTTAGGCGGTCTCTTAAGCGCTTGGTCAGCGCCCTAAAATTTTTCCACACATTCAAGTTTCATAAAAATTAATTTTAAATAAAATGTTTTTTTCATTAAAATATTTACTTACAATCAAAAATAATGGTCTTCCAATGAGAATTGGACCCTTTAATATTGTTTCTCTGATAATGACAAACATTTTTATTTTCTTATTTAAAAAAATATTTATTTAATTAAAATTTAATCCTTAATTATTATTTTCATTACTACAACCATTGTTTACATAATTCTTTGTTTTTTATTATTGTAGATTATGTAAATGCAAAATTATAAATAAAAAACCAAACGGTCCGGTTTACCCCAGGGGGTGGGGCAAACCGGATTCGACCGTCTGCAAAATTGTTGAATGTTAACACAGCAACTAAACAATAAAAGATGAAGTATAGGTGTCTATGGGAAAAAGTTGCGCAATTAAATGATCTTTCAAACAAGCCATCGAAAAATGAAATCGGTTGATTCGTTTAGTCACAAGAGTCGAAAAACCGTTAGGGGGTAAGGTTTGCTCTACTCTCCCCTATACACCGTCAAATAATTTAATTAACAAATATTTAATTTTTTTATATATATAAAGGGACATATATACAATTAATCCCCATATATACATATACTAACATTATTTATGAATTCGCTATTGGTCACGATTTAATAAAAAAAGGTGAAGATCGTTAAATCATAAATAATGTTATTTATTAATAACAGATTATTTGTTATAAATAAACAATTAATTTATTATTTGTGTGTAGCTGAAATATTATAAACTATAGGCCAAAAATGTGTAAGACCTTCCCAGTAATTAAATCGCTGGAAATTTATAAACTTTTCAAGACATAACAGTTTTGTTTAGTGGAATATTCATTTTTCTGAACGGAAAAAAAAATTAGCTACAGCAGATATTTAAAAGTCGAATCTCTTTAAAAATTAAATACAAGTCCTTTGCCATTTTTACTGAAATTATTTGTTTTAAAACGTTTAAAGAAAGAGATCCCCAGTAGCACAAAATGTTCCAGCAACATTGACAACATTGAGGCAAACATTGGTAATGTTAAGACAATGTTCTCATTATGGCTGTAATTTAACGTGCTACGTTGATACAAAGTTTGTAACAATTGAGTAGCTGAATTAAAATAAATGCAAATAATAGGGTCGAGTGGGGTAAAAAAGCCAGTGGTGCAAAAAAGCCATTTGGCTTTTATTTTGAAACTATTGAACTATTTTACCAACCGTCTGAAATATAAGTTTAATTAAGTAAAACTCAACTTTTGATTCTAGTCTGGCTGTCGTAGCGATAATATTATAGTTATTATTGTAATTTGTATTTTTAACTGCTTGTTTCGATTTGTTTCGATGACTGTGAATTGAAAGCAGGTAAACTTAATTAATAATTGTACCTAATTTTTTTCATCTTTAAATTAATTACGGAATCTGATTGCACTTGTTGAAAGAAGACTATTAGCGTTTATTAAGATATTTAGCATTGATCTTAATTGAAAATCATTACCAAACTTTTTGGGATAGAGAACCAAAATTTAATATTTCTTCCTACGATAATACAAATCATTCAAATTGTTTTATATTCAGTCCGAAATCTGAATTTTCATTTTTCTCCGTGCGAGTTTGCTGTCATAGCTGTCTCTATATCAACGAACAAGGTTCGCTGTGGCTGCAAAATGTTCGCGGCGACAGTAAACTCTTTCTATGCGTGTGAATGTTCAAATGCTAGGAATTTCATTTGCAGAATTTTTATTTTTACGGAACTTTTAATATTTTTTGACAGAACACTAGAACTCTTGATTTGGTATTAAAATTCCATATCAGGATTCTTTTTTGCGAAAATTGTAGTGCCAGGCGAATTTAGCAGCTAATGTTGTTGGGCGCATAATTATTCCCCAAATTTCAATTTCATAATTTTCAAAACATCGAAATTCTTAGTATCGAAATATCATTTCACATAATTTTCATATTTCGAAATACTATTGAACATAATTTTCAATTATTCGAAATATTCTTTATCCTAATACTTAAATCTATACTGTCTTTAATTTATTAGTAAATTAAGAGATATTTTCCAAAAAACTTCCACATATTGATGAACATTTTTGTCGCTGTAAGTTTTCCGAAAATGAAAATTCGTCACTTAACTTTTTCAATTGAAAATAGGAGAATCATTTTTCCGACAAAATTATTTAAATAATTATTTATTTAGACAAAATTGTTTTAAAAATTTTCAAACACAGAAAAAAACCCGACTCATTTTTGTTGCAACTCGTTTGGAAGTCGGTCTCGAAATGAGTAATCGGCAACTTCAAGTGACTCAAAATGAGTAAAATAAAAATATTCTAGTTACTTTCTTTTGTGTTTCGCATGTTTTGTGTTCCATGGTTGCCTATCCCTGTCTGTCAATTGACAAATGTCTAACCTAAAAAATTTTTCCATTTCTCATAAAAATAATAAATCGACTGCAAGTATTAATGTTTTGACAAGTGCAACGCGTTTATTAGTTATAAACAATTATTTTAATCCATATTTTTATAAATTATTCTTAGCTTTTCCAATGTGAATGTAATTTTATCGTAAAGAAAAAATGATACCCCTTAAGACTCATTTAGAGTCTTTTCTCTAGAAACTCAGAATGAGTCGAAGGGGTATCATTTTTGTTGCAGTTCAAAATGAGTCTCCTATGCGACTCATTTTGAGTCCGGTTTTTTCTGTGAATATTCTTTAATTTTGGAATAGTTTGAAGAATATATTTACGTTAATACAAAAAATTATATAAAAAATTATGATTAGAGAAAAATTTCGCCTTGAAATTCTATACAAGAAACAAGAATTAATTTTGAACAACTTCAAAATTTTAGGGGCCATTCATTAATTACGTAAGGACGATTATTATTCAATTTTGACCCCCCCCCCCCCCAGCCCCCATGTAAGGATACATAAGATTTCTTGAACCTCTCTTCCCCTTCTTGTTAGATTTTACCACGAGCTTGATAACAAGCGCCGAATAATGAAATATCGTTAAAAACGGTTTGGGCGACACATTTTTGAAAGTCAACATTTCATTTGTTTTTAAAAAATCGCTTAAATTTTATCTACAGTCGTTTAAAGGATGAGTGGCCACCTTAGGGACCCATCCTAATTAATTAAACATTTTTAATAAACAAATAAATAATAGAATTGTTTATCTTATAGGTAATTCATTATTTTTTATGCAGTTTACGAATAAAACCTTTCAACATATTTCATTCTAAAGTTAAAAATAGGAAATAAATAAATAAGTATAAGTAAATTTGTACGTAGAATTTGTACGTAGAAAAAAAACTGACGCGTCACTGGCGGGTTTCGACGTATGAAACATTTTCGACGTAATATACTGTATATAAAACGTAGAAAATTATGTATATTACATACCGGCATCTTATATCCGCAGGGATGGGTTTTGTCGCATCACTCGTGTTTTTATACGTATAATACATTATCGGCCCGGTACCAAGCCGGTCGTTGATTTCTGCCTGGGAATTGTTCACAAAATTATTTTAAACTAATTATGCTGCATAAAATGTTATGTTATGTCACATGAGAATTTAGGTAAATGCGTATTATATGATTTAAATATTCGTATGAATGAAAGTTCTGGCAAATACAATTTAGAAATATGAAATTTATGTAACATAATATTTCGAAGATTTAAAAATTATGTCAAATGGCAATTTACTGTATTAATAATTATGACAAATAGTCATTCGGAATAAAAAAATTTAAGTCAAAGAATTTTTTGATATTTTAAAAATTATGAGATTGAAATTTATGGAATAATCATGCGCCCAAATTTTGTTCATATGGTTTTTTTTAGTATCAATTGCCGGAACTATTGAAAAAATTATATTGTGTTAAAATAGAGTATTCGACACATACAGAAAGATCGAATCCAACTAAATTCGGCTAAAAAAACCAACCCAACTCGAGTTTTGTAAAATAGAATTCATTTAAAAGAAGGGAGAAAAAAGGGGGGGTTTAAGAAGTTAAGCATAAGCTCAAGAGACACTATGAAAGGTTCACTGTATATGATCAGGGTGGTATACAAGCCACATTGGTCAATGACCGGTGACGACAGGGAAAAACGAACGCTCATCCGAAGACCTACAAACACCCCAAGTCATAAACGGAAGTCTTTCAACGTGACAATCAAAGCAGACATATTTCTTTTTCTCCCGCTTCTATTCTACTTCAATGTTTACCCCTAATTAAGAATTAACTGATCGATTATTTACTAATAACAATTGAATTTTTATGGAACATGATTGTCAAAAAGCAAATGGAAAGTTTAAAAATCTACATTTTCGACTTTTGCATATGACAATCTAATGATCCATAAAATTACATCAGTTTTCAAATTTTTTCTAAGTTCACAATTATTATGCTATTATTATTATTGGTAATTGCGACAATACGTATACCTATATGCAGAGTAATTTTTAATATTATTTAAAAATTACGACTGATAAAATGTTAAACGCAAGAAGTAAAGTATCTTAATTTAAGATGTATTGGGCTTATACGTAAAACACTACTATCTCTGTAAAAAGTAAAGTCAGTTAGCTTTGAAAACTTATATCTGAAGTAAAAAATCGCACAATATTAAAACAACTTTTAATCAGTATAGCTACAAACAACATTTCTATACATCACTGTAGAAAATGAAGGAAATACAAAAAATTATTTCGAGAGTTATGCATTTTTTAAACAAAAAAGTACATGTTTTTTCCTTCATTTTCACAGAAAAAAAACTGAACTCGAAATGAGTCAGAAAAGTGACTCATTATGAGCTGCAACAAAAATGAACCTCGTAGATGGCGCCACGTTCTATGTCATTTAACATAGACTCATTATTACCCGTGTAGAAATGGCCTTAAGTAAATTCTATTTGTGATTTGGCCCTGATCAGGATATACTTATCACAGCCATTCTTCAGGCCCTGACCAGGGCCTGATCAGGACCTTATCAGGTTCCAGATTACTTCGAAAAAGCCACATTCAATTATTTAAAATTCATTTTACGTCAGTTTCAACGAAAAATAAACAGTTTGAGTGAAAATAAATAATAATTAATTAAAATGAATTCGAAGAAATGTTCCAAAATGTTCCAAATTCTGATGAAACTAAAAAAAATGTTTTTTCTGAATCTGAAGGTATGGATATAATATTCTAATTGTAAACAATAAAAAAATATAAGTTGACATTTTGTTGGAAAATTGTAATTGATTAAAAAAATTATTTTTTTCCTTTTTCAAAAAAATTCAGTATTTTTTACAAAATTATTATTTGAAAATAGAAATGATGCACTGAGAGAAGTCCGGGAACTAATACGTCCCGTGCAAGGCTTGAGTGATCATTTTGAATGTTCTTATGTGAACCTTCGATCGGGACGTCTCAAGCCCCGATAAAAAACGTGGAACGTCCCGAAGCGGGATTACTTACAACTTTTAGTATCGGCCATGAGTTGTCTCTCACATGCGGGAACAATGTTTGACCGATTCGGGGTGTCTGAGCCCTAGATTCGAGACATCTCAAACGCGACAAGCAGAGTAGCTTATAGCGACGTCTAGCGGGAACTATGAAGCCCTGGACTTCTCTCAGTGTGCAAATAATTTCCTTTTTTTACTAAAATTTGCATAATTTTCTATATTTCTTTAGAAAGAAAGATAACAAAATCTGCATAATTTCGATTTGTCAATCATTTTAATTTTTTAACAAAATTTTTGTTTTTTATTGAAAAGAAAAAAAAACAATTTGTATATTCAAATTAACCTTCCATTTTCACATAATATGATAGAAATAAATTTTACTGCAGATAAAATAAGCTAATTTATTATAAGTATACTTATAAAGTACCAAATCAGGTTCTGGTCAGGTCCTTATAAGGCCCTGATGTGGCCTTTTTTTAAAACACCACTTCAGGACCTGATCAGAAAAAGTGTTTCATTTCCAAATCAGGGCCCTATTTAATCTGATCAGGGCCGGATGACTACCACGTTTCAATTTCTACACGGGTAGTTGCAACAAAAATGAGTCCAATTTTTTTCTGTGTTTACTCGTATATTGGGTTCTTAATTATTTATATGTGACTCGCTCCCAAGAAAGGTACCTAAGAAGCAAAAAATTTGAGGTTATGTTTTTATTTTTTTAAGTAAAAATACAGAAAGAGAATCAATCAATTATTAATTAAAAATTATTAATCTTTAATTCTTCATTATGTCTAAAATATTCAATAAAAAAATTGGTTTCAAATTCAAATAATTAAAAATAAACTTTTAATCAAGAAAAATCTTGCTTTACACTGGAAACTCCAAAGAGCGAAATAAATAGGGGTGAGGCACGGTAAACAGACGGAGAGAGAAACTGAAATCAATAAACAGGAGCGTATAGTTGAAGTGGTCCGTCATGTTCGCGCCATGTGTGCGTCACGCTTTGAAAAAAATTGAAAGGGACAAAAATACGCTTACACAGAAAAAAACCGAACTCAAAATGAGTCGCATATGAGACTCATTTTGAACTGCATCAAAAATGATATCCCTTCGACTCATTCAGAGTTTCTATAGGGAAAAGACTCAACATGAGTCTAAAGGGGTATCATTTTGTGTTTACGATAAAATTACAATCTCATTGGAAAACTAAGAATAATTAATAAAAATACACTGAAAAAAAGTGCTGTTGAATCAAATAGCTCCATGCTATTGAATTTCCCGTTATTGATTCAATAACACATTTATTAATCAAACAGCATATTGCTTAAAACGAAAAAATGAAACTGTTTAAATTAAAAGTACGGTACTGTTAAATTAATGATATTCTACAAATTGTTTCTATATAGTTCATCTGTATATAGCAACAGAATAATTTATTGCTTCTTTGACATTATTCATTTAAAGCATCTAATAGATAAATTTGAAGAAAATGCGTGTAAATTTGAATCAAATGAAAAGTTGTTTGCTCCAAAGAAGCGCGCTTTTGAAAATGAAAGCATATGCTTTCGTTTCAATGAGTGGTGCTATAGCGGACTGCCTATAGCATATGCTATAAAAATAAGGACACTATGTATTTGAGACATTGACAGGTGCTAAATTTATTGAAATACTTATCCACACTTATTTATATGTCGTTTTTGAAATTCTTATATAAAAAACTATTATTTAAATTGTTTTAAAGAATTAAGGACTATAGTTAAATATAAATTCCCTATATAAATTCCCTTATTCACGAGAAAAATCTCGCGCACGGTATTTAACTACAAAGTAACTGCTCAATGTAAGAAGCGAATGTATTACATTGCAGCGCGGCACTTCTCGTCCATCACGAAAGTTAAGCACGTTTGGTCGCGGTTACTACATGGATGGGTGACCGATTGGGAACAGTGTATTTTTCAGACTCAAAAAAATATAAAGTGTGTTTGAATGTGTATGTATGTGTGTTTGTCGTTGGAAAAAATGAAAAAAATAATAAAGATATGTATGTTAGTGTGTAAAATTGAAAAAAGATGTATATAAGAAGTGTTGTGTTAAAGGTGTGAGAATTAATTATAGTATATAAAAAATATGTGAACAAAAATTTCATTTTTTCAATTTATCGTTCGTATATCTTTAACCACGTAAAAGAATTGACTTAACAGTATGGTGTTATTCAATCGATAGCAACAACTAAAAAAATTAAAAGTACAAATTTTTGAATCATAAAAACTGGGACCGCCACCGACACGATGTGACACGAAAATCAGTATCGTGTCGGTATCGTGTCGACGCCCGACACGATGCATCGTGTCGAGAAAAGTATCGTGTTGCGACACGATACGATACCGACACGATACGAAATTAACGTGTCGCACATGTTACATTAAAAAATGCTTTTTATCAGCACATGACGCATATACGGCCATCTTGTAAAACCAAAAATATATATATTTTAAGTTGCGCAGTGTACTACCACCACACTTGGACATGCGCAGTAGTGTAATTTGGTATTTATTGCTGCGCAGTAGTGTAATTTAGTATTAATGGATGCGCAGTAGTGTAATTTGGTATTGATTGATGCGCAGTAGTGTAATTTAGTATTGATGGATGCGCAGTAGTGTAATTTGGTATTGATTGCTACGCAGTAGTCTAATTTAGTATTAATGGATGCGCAGTAGTGTAATTTGGTATTAATTGATGCGCAGTAGTGTAATTTAGTATTGATTGATGCGCAGTAGTATAATTTAGTATTAATTTCTGCGCAGTAGTGTAATTTAGTATTAATGAATGCGCAGTAGTGTGATTTGGTATTAATTGCTGCGCAGTATATTAAACCTGCATACTGCGCAGTTATAAATACAAAATTACATTATTGCGCAGCAATTAATGCTAGATTAGACTACTGCGCAGCAATTAATACTAAATTATGTTACTGCGCAGCAACAAAACCAAGTTACATTACTGCGCAATAAGTACTAATTTGCATTACTGCGCATGTCCAAGTCTCAGATAGGCTACTGCGCAGCATTTATTAGTAATTTGCACTACTGCGCATGTCCAAGTGTGGGAGGCAACTACTACGCAGCAATAATTACTTTGTTTGCTCTACTGCGCATGTCCAAGAGTAATGTAATTGCTACTGCGCAGCAATAAATACTAAATGGGACTTCTGCGCATGTCCGCCATATTGAATTTGTTACTAAGTTACCTAAGTTATTATATGTAATGTAATTACATAAATTACATAAGACATTTAGGGGCTCCGGGGGTTTGCAAATTCTTACAAACAATAAAAATGGCGCTAATGTATGTAAAATATCTTACATGAATGGGAGGGGGGGGTAAATTAAAAAAAATATCTTTCGTAATTTATGGATGGCCCCCAACATTTTTTTGTAATTTTGTATAATATGATTGTGCACATCTTATGTAATTTAATCAGCTATTTTTGTAATGCGACATGATACGAAAATCCTATCGTGTCGGTATCGTGTCGGCATCGTGTCGCGACACGATACTCTTCTCCGTGGTAGAATCATATCGTATCGTGACACGATACCGACACGATACCTTTGCTTCGTGACGGTCCCTGCATAAAAATGATGCTTTTAAATTGAAAAACTATAGTCATTGACTCAAAAGCATATACTGTTAAATTAAAAAATTTTGATCGTTGATTCAAAAGGAATACCTTCAAATTAACATAGTATGCTGTCAATTTAAGAAATATGCTTTTGTTTCAATGAAAGTGATACTATCGAATCATTAGAATCGGTGCTTTCAAAACAACAGCATATACGTTTGGCAGCCCGTTATGACACTATTCAATGAATCAAACTCATATGTCATTGATTCAACAGCATTTTTTTCTCCGTGTATGAATTAAAATAATTGTATATAATTGCACTATTAGCGGTAAGGTGCACACCGTCATAAACAATTTTCCATAGGCGTCGACATTTTAAATACGACAAACTAATATTTTTATAGACATGAGCAGGTAATAGTGACGACTGCAGGTAATTTCTACAGATATCTACATACAATTTTAAAATTTTTAACTCACGGAAAATATTTTCGGTGTGTATACCACACTGAGAAAAATATGCTATTGAATCAACAGCATTTCTGCCGAAAGTATAAAAAATATTGATTCAAAAGCATATGCTATAGAATTGAAATCATATTTTATGAATTTTATAGCATATGCTTTTGAATCAATAATTTTTATACTTTCGGCAGAAATGTTGTTGATTCAATAGCATATTTCTCTCAGTGCAGACATTCTTTGAAACCCGTTCTTTAAAGTTATAAATCAGTTTCTACGGTCCCGTGTAGAAATCACCATGATATGCCTAAAATGATTATTGGCCCTAGCTTGGACCTAACTTGGCAACCCCTTTTTATATATCCTAGGCTGGTCCTAACTTGGTACTAACAAGGAGATCCAGTTGTGACTTAGAAAATTTTTTAGGAAAATAAAGTGTCAAAATTGATACAGGAAAAACATGTAAAAATTGATAAATATTCTCAATTAATATTTATAAAATTAATTGATAATCATATTTTTTAAACAATTTATTGTTTGACATAAATCAGAAAATTATACAAATATTATAAAATAAAGTTAATTTATTAATTTATTAATTCAGCAATTGTTTAAAATTTTAAACAAATAATTGTTATTTACTAACTTTTCATACAATCAACCTAGAAAGTAGTAGTTTTTTTTAATTTTGCAATAAGTAAATACTCAGATTAGTTAATTTCAAAATTTTAAAAGACCACAAGTGTCTAGACGCTTTATTGTCTCAAGAGTTAATAAAAACAACAATTTTTTGTTTAATCAAATGCTGAATTGTTAAAATTATAAAATATCTCTATTTCATACTTTTTAAATTAGTTTATTGCAAAATTAGGAAAAACTGCAAGTTTCTAGGTACTTTGTATCAAGAGTTAATAAATAACAACATTTATTTGTTTAAACAAATAACTGAATTGTTAAAATGATAAATTATCTTCATATTTTACTAATCGCGAAATTAGAAAAAAACTGCAAATTTTTAAGTAATTTGTAACAAAAGTTAATAAAACAGTAACATTAATTTATTTATTAAAACAGATACAGACTGCAATATAATTATAATTAGTAAAATATATTTTTAATTTCGTTCGCAGATTTTAAGTTTCGTTTAAGTTGGTGCTAAACACTAGAAGATATTGCAGTTTGAATGTGGGCTGACCCACCCACGTCCAACCCAGGCCCTACCTGGGCTTCCTAGTTTCATTAGCAAAAATTTCTAAGTCCAAATTAAAAAAAATTTTTGCAACAAAAAATTACTGTTTAAAATGATTTGGAACAATGAAAAACGTGTTTTTAACATAAATTTTTTGACTTTTTTTTAAAAAGTGGATCACCCACTTAATTAATTAGCAAAAATTTTCAAGTCCAAAAGACCAATATTTTTTTAGACCAACAAATTGAGCGTTTCGGTGCAATAATCGGTCTTACGCGTGAACGCAAGCGCTAATACCAGTCAGGTGGCAGTAAGCACCTCTGGGTCTCTCACTGCCACCCGACTGGTATTAGCGCTTGCGTTCACGCGTAAGACCGATTATTGCACCGAAACGCTCAATTGATGTTAAAAATGATTGAGAACAATGAAAAACCTGTTTTGAACGAAAATGTATAGATATTTTTTTCTTGATATAATATAAAAATATTAATTTTTGAATTTTTATATTTGAATATTATTTTATTATTATTTTTGTTGTTGTTAAACTATTTTTTTTATTTATTATGGTGTATTAGTGTCAATAAATACTACACGGAAAAAAATTTCTTGTGAAACACACAAAGTCTTTTGTAGAATATACGAATAGGTTAAGTTGTGCTTTATACAGGCGAGTTTAGTGTTTCCAACAAGCTGGTTTGGGTATAGCACAAACCAATCTGTAATAGCACCAAAAAAATCCTGCAGTTCGTCTGCTACAGTTTGTGACACACACAGTCCTGGTTTGTGTATTTCCCAAACTCAGCCGTTTGTGGATATTACAACCGCGGATCATAGATGGCGCAGGAAATCTTGTAAATTTTACAGGAAATTTTTTTCCGTGTATATTGAATCATCAAAAGCAAGTCAACAAGTCACTGACAATAAAAATTTTAATCTCAACTAGTTTCATTAGCATAGTGGTTAGGGCGTTAGTCTCGTAGTCCGTAGGTCATAGGTTCGATTCCCGCGTGCGTTAGATTTTACTTGCTTCTTAGGTTTGCGTTTATTTCGATTTTTCTGCATTATATTCGTATAAGTATGCAATTTAAAGATTATATATACTGTAAAGTAATTTAATTAACAAATTTCTAATTTTTTTATAATTTTTAATGTATATATTAGAGGAATATATATTAATCTCTGCATATAAGTACTAACATTATTTATGAATTCGCTTTTGATCATCATTTAATTGAAAAAAATAATAATTAATTAAAACTAATACTTATTATTATAAATTTAGGTTATTTCTGTAACAAATATTATAAACTAATTAAAATTATAATGAAATAGAAAATACTGTCTGAGATGGTCCTTTCTAGGTCCAAAAATGGACCCACAAACTGGTCCTAACTAGGCTCCCAAGTTAGGAAAAATAAAATTTACATATTCGCGCTCTTTTTAAATAACATACGACTGCAGCGCCACCTGCACATATCCAAATAATTTTGAAAACACCTTTCTATTAAGATTTTACATTCTGATTACTTTTTTGTCGCATCTTACGATTTACAAGATTCCGAAATTAAAAATTATTGTATCGTCAGTGTCATAAAATCGGGGTGTCTACTATATTCATTCAACAAAATACCCGGTTATTTCCTGGTTTTTCCCGGTTATGACCTAATTTTTTTCCCGGTTTTCTTTTCTCATAAAATTTAAATTTAAATTTGATTTCGAATATAAATAAATAATATATATAGTAATGATTCTATCACCCGGTCTATAAATAATTAAAAAAGATGAGATAAATAATAATTTTAATTGAAAATTTGGAAATTAATTTTTTCAATTTTTTAAAAATACCCGTGTAGAAATTGAAACATGGTAGCCATCCGTCCCCGATCAGGTTACATCGGGCCCTGATTTGGAAAGAAAATACTATTTCTGATCAGGCCCTGAAGTGGTATTTTCAAAAAAGGGGCCAAATCAGGTTGTGATCAGGGCCTTACTTATAAAAAATTGGGTAATTTTATCTGCAGTTAAAATTTATTTCTGTCATTTTTTATTAGCTTATTTTCAATTATTCAATATTAATAAAATATTTATAAGAAATAACATGAATATTATTAGTTTTATTAAAGGACATAATGTTATAACATGAAAATAGAAGGTTAATCCTGAGTCTTTAATTATTAATATTTTTTATTTTTTTTATTATATTTTTTTAGTTGATTAGTCATACTAATGATAAAAAAATCAATCTAAACATCTATGCACTTCTTGTTCATAAAAAAAAATTTTCAAAAGTATGCAACCCAGGTGAGAAAGACCAATGTTGACGATGAGTTGAAGCTTGATTGAGCCCTGAACGCACAGCGTGGGTAACCAAGAGTTGAAGCAGTCTTTATACCATTGTCACATTAATATTGTTTCAGCATGGGACACCAATGTTCATCCCATGCTCGATTCAAGACTCGGTCAACCTTCGTGAGTGAAGCTTGAAAATCTGATCTTAATTCAAGCTTGAATCAATCATGAGAAAATATTCAGATTATTTATTACCGAGTGCTCTTAATATTAAAAATAAATGTTTATAAATTATTTATTACTATAATATATTCTACGATCATTTTTTTGTAATTTTTTATATTAATTTATTTAATAATTATTATTAATTATTATTTAAAACCATAATAATTTAATTAACATTATGATGTTAATGAATAAGTAAATATAAATATTTATTTAGTCTTAGTGTATAATATTTATGTTAATTATAGAAGATTCATATAAATAAAGTTAAATTATATATTATTTTTTCTTACACAGTGTCAGATTATTATTTTTAAAGTTCAAGAGTTTCGTTTGTCTGAAAAATTGTCGGTGATCAAAAATTACAGTGTAAAAAATGTTCATTAGGGTGAAATAAATATTTATGCCAAGTATTTTTACACTAGAATTAACCGTTTAGTAAATATTATCAAAATACTATTTTTTGTCAAACGCGTGTGCATAAATATTTATAGCACCTTAATGAACATTTTTTACACTGTAAGTTTTTGATCACAGAATATTTTTCAGACAAACGAAACTCTTGATCTATAAAAATAATAATTTGACATTGTGCAAGAAAGAAATAATATATAATAAAATTAAACATATTATGAAAAAAATATTGTAATATTAAATAATTTATAAATATTTATATTTAATATTGTTCAGTGCACACGGTAATAAAGAAAGTGAATATTGTATTTTCGCTCACGAAGATTGACCGAGTCTTGAATCGAGCATGGGACGAACATTGGTGTCCCATGCTGAATCAATGTTGAGTTACCATGCTCTGACAGTGATATACTTGATTAAGCAGGATCCCTTCCAACCTTCGTTGGCCGTGCGGTTTAAATAGGTGCGTTTATAGGGGTGTCGGGTATGCGTCGGGGTTTCGATCCCACATGCGAGCGAATATTTTTCCGTTTTCGTTTCTAAGCGATATATGAAATCATCAAATTGTGTGTTGTGTTGTGAATACAAAATGTGAACATGTTTGTAAATAATATTAAAAGTCTGTTAAAAAATCAAGAAAAAAATGTACTAATTAACAGAAAAATTGTCTTTTTTTACTAAAATTATTTTTTTAATGTTACTATTTCAAATGACATTTATTTTTAGTAATATATTATTTGCATGAAAATAATATAATTGTTCTAATAGTATATTGCAATTAAATTTATACACATGTATAATATGAATAAAAATAATAACAATAATATTTATTATTATTATTATTATAATAATCAATTGATCAATTGATATTTTCATATTATATTGAATGAGCGCGAGAAACGCTTAAATTTGGGAACAGTGGAAGCAGTCTCGTTTCATTCCTGAATTAGGCTTCCGCAGCATTGATTGAAGATTGAACGCCAATCTTCATCAAAGACTGCGCGTCAGGCTGAAATCGGTGTTACATTTATAGACTCAAGCAGCCTTGCATCGGCCGTCTTACCCAGCCTCAATCAATCCTGACCAGGCCTGAATCAAGCTTCGTAAAGCCTGAACTAGCCGTCAGTTCTCACCTGGGAACGTTTGAAAGCAACGTTTGAGCAGCCAGCTGCTCTAGCCCAAGTAAAAATTTCTGTCAAACTCCAATATTCGCAACAGGCGCAGTATTGCAGCAATACTGGCGAGTCAGCAGTTGGCTTACCAGTACTGGTTCAGTACTGGCTTCAATAAAATTTATGTACTACGCCAGTACTGGACTTTAAGACTGGTATGCCAGTACTGTGCTATTATTACGAAGACAACACTAAAAACAAATACCGGTGCAATATAGGTACATTTTTTAACGCCAGAACTGCGTAAATCTTTGCAAGAAAGAAAAAAATTTCACTATTTAATTTAATTTTTGTTTATATCTATATATAAGTAAATATAATATATACATATATAATTTATTTAATTTTTTGAAATTTTTAATTAAGATTGATTAAAAATAATAATAATAATAAATCAAATTTTAATGTATTTAACATTTTTATTTGACAAAATTTTTATTAAACAAAACAATTATTTATACGAATTTTTAGTAGACAGAAAAAATATTAGAAAGAATTTTTTTAGCCTAATTTTTTTACATTAAAATAATATTTTTCCTACTAAAAAATTAGTTTTTCTACAAGTTATAAAGACTCTATGGTATTTTGTTTTAGCACATTTAATTACATTGACAAACTAAATTTTGTTTTTTAATTAGAAACGATTTTCTCGTATTAATTTTTGCTATTATTTAATACTTTAAACATTAAATAAAATTTCAATAGTTTTCAAATTCGAATCATTTGAAAAATAAATTATCAAGAAAATTGTAAAACCAAAAAGGAAACAAGAACAACTAACCTCAAAATGCAAACCAATCTAAATTAATATAAATTAATTTTTAAAGAAAACTGATGGCAATAATATTACAAATGACATAATACGACAACACTTTGCTTGTTTCTTGTCAGCTTGCAAAATTTAACTAATTCGCAGTAAAAATAAGCCACTAATTATTTTTATTTAAAATTTTTAATAATTTTGATTAAGAAAGTATCATTCTATCCTTAAATTTAGTTACTTTGAGTTCAACTGCACTTTTATAAGCAATATTAAATTTAAAATTCCCCAGTACTGCGCCAGTACTAAACCAGTACTGCGCCAGTAACGTCAAACCAGTACGGAAAATCATTTCGGTCAAATACCAGTACTGGTTCAACCATGGGGGCCAGCACTCTGACAGTACTGGCGCAGTACCCAGGCAGAAAAGTCGGTGGTGTGCCGATGCCTACGACCGG
The DNA here is from genome assembly GCA_032872475.1 of Leptopilina myrica (nomen nudum). Taxonomy (NCBI): domain Eukaryota; kingdom Metazoa; phylum Arthropoda; class Insecta; order Hymenoptera; family Figitidae; genus Leptopilina; species Leptopilina myrica (nomen nudum). The sequence goes on along the minus strand of CM065462.1, from coordinate 19,654,469 downwards.
CTCGACACCGGTCCGGTGGTAAAGTCGGACAATACCCGGTACCGGCACTGTGGTACCGGGCCGGTTTCTAAAGGGCAACCGGCCCGGTAGTAAGGTCGAACAATAACCGGTACCGGCACTGTGGTACCGGGCGGGTTAATAAAAGACAACCGGCCCGGTTCCGGCATTCGATGCAGTTTTTACACCGTCGACGGACTTTTTGCCGGCATAATATTTTTGTGTCTTAAAAAGTCTAAATATTTAATTTTTTGAAATTTTTATACACCATTCGGAAGAATAAGAAAATCAAATCTCTCGAAATCAAATGTTTTTTAAAATCTTTTTTTATATAGTTGGAAAAATTACATTTCATTAAACTCTATTAATTCAGCTTTAAATTGTCCGGGAAAATCACTGAAAAATCTGGTAATATGTAACTGCCGAATTACTAGACACCCTATAATAACTTTGTTCGTTTATAATAATTTTGGTCAGGTTTTACCTGATTTATTGTTATAAAATTTTGATAATCTAACAAGGTATTATATTAATTTTATTATACTAAGTTTCTGCAAGTTTTTTCTTTAAAGCCGGTACCGGGCCAGTACCATATGCCAGCGGTTTTTCTTCATCCTTAGTCTCAACGTATAATGACATTAACAAATGTTATTATAATTATTAACTTTGACATTACATTGTTCAAACTGTCTTTTAGAAAAGGTTTTTTCTATTAATTTAGAACATTTTGTAATTAGTCCTGGTGTCACACTTCATATATAAACTTTCAATTCACTTTTCATTTTTTTCGTTAATAATTAATAATAATTCATATGTTTCAGCATTCTATTTAGTGTTTACAATTAAATTAATTAATAAATAATATTGTTTAACGTTTAATATATGTAAAATATATTAATATTTCCCGGGTTACCATTGTTGACCGGGCCGGCTCCAAGCCGGCAGAAATACCGGCACCGGGCCGGTGTCTAAATTTCACTGGCCCGGTACGTCGCCGGTGTTGTGCCGGCAATAAACCGGTACGAAAACACTGAAAACAAGAACCGGCCCGGTACCGGGCCGATGGTTTGCCGGGAAGATGCCGGACCGGTGGTTTACCGGCACCGGGGCGGATATTTCCCGGGTTATCATTGTTGACTGGACCGGTTCCGGGCCGGAGGTAATGCCGGTCTCACGCCGGCACCGTCAAGTCCGCCCTTGGTACCGGCCCGGTACCAAGCCGGTCGTTGATTTCTGCCTGGGTAAAGTTGAATTCAAATTTTCAAATTCGTACACGGAGAAACTTTGTATACTAGTTCGTGATAAACTCACTATGTGTTTTTAGTAAATTGACTACTAAAGTGGGGAAAAACTGCGACGGTATCAATATTTCGTAGTCTGACTATTAAAACACGGAACAGAACCAGACTTTTAAAATTTAGTAGTCAGTTGATGAAAATTTAAAATTCATGATTTCACTAAAAACAATGTCGAATGTCAGTGAGAAGGGCAGATTGTCGCCATCTCATACTAATATGTCAGGTAGAAATCTATTTTACCTATGACGATTGATATCTTATTTGAACCTAATCTAATGCCTAACATACTGATAAAGTAACGCACACTTTAACCGACGGAACGCATATACAATTCATATTAAGAAAGTAAGTCACTGTTCTTACATACTAATCCAAAACATTGTATTGACACTTGGGAGAAAATTTGTTAAATGCTGTATTAAATAATATTTGTTTGTTAAATAAAATTCACAAAATCAATTATATTTAAAATTAATAAGGTCAATTTTTGAAATGAACAGAATTATCATAATTTCGTAAAACTATTTATCCTTTTGATTAAATTTTTATTCTTTGTAGAAATTTATAGCTAAGATTTAGAATAAATATTTTTTATTAACTTAAAAGTTTATTTCTTGCATATATTGTGATTTGTGAAATATATAAAAAAAATATTAAATTAAATAATTTTAAGTTAAAAACTATGAAATCAGAATAAGTTGTCTTTATATGTATTCAAAAGAAACATTTCAATTTATTATTAAAAAAATTCACATTAATGCGGCAATTACAATTTTCTCCGTTTTTAAAAATAATTATATCGACAGATCAAAAATTGGAAAATACCGAAAATACGGAAGACTTGTTGACACATAACCTCACATTTACAAATTATACTTTTTAACATCTGAGATGTTAAACCACAACATCTAGATGATATGCATTAGCATCCTTTTTTAATATCTAATGCATTAAGATTCTTAATATCCATTTTCTCTGTATAATGAATTATTAAATTATTAAAAGAGAACCAGGTGGAATGACAGCAGCCATTTGACTTGAGCACGCATGTATATGAGATTGAGTGGTTATGTGTGACTACACGAAAAGTGGTGCTCGTTTGTATGCGTGCAGTTTTGATCGTTTGACTACTAAATTGTAAACGCGGCGCGAAGAAAATATCATTCTTTCGAATATAGAAAATAAAAATTTTGGCATTCACTTTTTCTACATTTACTTTCTTTCGTATATCATAGGCGAGTTTCTCATAACTTGACTACTAAATATTGCAAAAAAAGAGATCATATAGTATTATAAAAACTTCTATTAAATTATAATAGTCAACTCACGAAGGTTGACCGAGTCTTGAATCGAGCATGGGATGAACATTGGTGTCCCATGCTGAAACAATATTAATGTGACAATGGTATAAAGACTGCTTCAACTCTTGCTTAACCACGCTGTGCGTTCAGGGCTCAATCAAGCTTCAACTCATCGTCCGTTCTCACCTGGGTTATTTTAGTTTTTTTATTTTTGCTTCTGTTAATATATAGAATTGAGAAATTAGTTATGATAAACTTTTTTTTGTATTATGTAATGTACTTTGTTTAATATATTGAGTTTCTGATACTGACAATTGCACTGCAAAATCAAGTGTCTCATTTTGAGAAGTTTTGTTCCCATATTTGAAACACATAAGATGTCTTAGTCCATATATTTGAAACAGATATGTGTCTCATTGTAAGACGTTTAAAGTGTCTTACACATTTAGTAATGCATTTTGAGACAAGTTATGTTGTTTCGAGTATCCGTCTCACAGTTAGGAGATATGATACGTGTCTTATACGAATTGAGTTACGTTAAATGTTTCAAAATGAGACACGAGATGAAATTAAATGTCTCAATATGAAACAGATTTTTTTAACACGGACTATACATACTCCAATTGCAATTTCACGGATTTTTCATTCTTAAACATTAACTTTTATGACTGCATTTCGATTTTTATTCAATTAAAAGAAAAATAAATTTTAATAAAAGGTTTAAAAACATACTACAATGTCAAAGTAAATTGAAGATAGGCAAAATGGCCGGCATTGCTTCTAGGTTTTAGATCCTCCCAATCTGGCACCGAAAAAGGTTATAGCCAAGATAAGAAAAAATTTTAACGATTTAAAGAATCGGGAAGTTTGAAATAGATTTAAATGTTTGTAAAATAAAATATATATTAGAGGTTTGATAAAAATAATCGATTTTCAAATCGTATAGATGTCATTTAGAAAAAAAACGTTATCGAGACAGAAATGGAAGCTTTATCGTAGGAATCGAAATGTCAGATGAATTATAAATAGGTTACGATCGATAAGTGCGCCAGAACAGGCACACCCGTGGTGCCATCTAGTCTGGTATATTGTCTATCTCTATTACACGACCCTATACCTTTAACGCTATACTTTTTTCCTTGTTAATTCGCTTTAAAACCTTTGTCCATCTACTTTACTACTTGAGACGATTTCTTCTCTACTACAACAACACTTTTCAACGTATTAACAATATTTTTTAACACTATTCACAATTATATTAACGGGCTAATGAAATTAAAGAATTTGTTGTACAATTTACTGACTCTGTTCATTGAATAATGTGCTTAAATATTTGTTAAATTATAACTACATAAATATATGTTCGTCAATTGAAATTACACTTTTGCCGATAGTGCAAAAAGTCAATAGAAAAAATTTATTCTGAAGAAGCTTCTATTGTATATGCATACATACACGTTCTCTAAATCCGAATTAGTGAAATTTCACATTTCTTTCAGGAAGTATTTATCAACAAGTAAATAGATACATATACTGATTTTAATGAAATGATACTTTTAAATGATACGTACTTTTAAGATAAAATTTTGTATAAATTAATTTAAACCATTATTATGTTTTATTATATGTGTCATATAATGTAATTTTTTCAAAGCTGAGATAAAAGAAAAGAAAAATTTTCAGGTTAATTTTTTTTATTAAACGAACGAAAATTACCTATCTATATGAGTTACAATGAACGTAATGATAACAAATGATAAATACTTTCGAAAGAAAAAGAATAACAGAAAGAATTTTCTACGTTATCAATACTCGTATTATATATGTATTTTCACTAAGAACTATGCGCAAATAGAAAAAATAATATTAAAAATTACAATTTAATGTTTGCTAGTAACCATTCAATAATTATACAATAACTACAGATAGTGAACTGATAAAAGAAACGTTTTTAATGAAATTATATTTTGATAACAAGTTATTAAATGATTTTTAAAGACAACTTCAACTACAAAACTTTTAAATTATATTAAACAAAAAAGGTTGAGATTGGTAAAACATCGATATAAGGGCCTCTCTTAAAAGGATCGACCTTTTCAATTGACGTAACGTCCTTGGATACTATCGTCAGTGTCAGTTCACGAACTGGTACAACTCTTCTCTATTTGACTATTCCATTACCATAATTTAAACGAGCAGGTAAGTGCAAAAAATATTATAAATAAAATTTTAAAATATCAAAATTTTATATTCAATTTATAAACCTATATTTAAAACGTTGACTCTTAAACCTTTCATCATTAAAACTTTATTCCATTAAATGCCAATTAATTTTTTCCATAACTGTAATCTTTTATGTTTTATTTCACGATTTTTAAGTCTTATAAAAATGCAATATAAGTATTTTAACATTTATGTAAATATCAAAGACGATAATGAAAAAAAATAAACCTAAATTTCTCAAGAAGAATTAGTGACAAAATTATATGGTTACACTAATGAAATAAATGTAAAAATTACCTCATTATAAAGTATTACAAATCGAATAATGTTAAATGTATTATTTAACATTTTTTTAAAAATTAAATGTAAAGAAAATTATCTGATTATAATTCTACATATTAAATTAACAAGAAAAGTAAGTCATTATGTATAATGAAGACATTCTTCAGAGTTACGTTCAACGTCATATATTATGTTACATAACACTTCCACAAAAATTTCATTTTTGAAACGCTACGAAAGCAATTAACATTCTTAATATAAATAATTAACATGATAATATACGTTTATATGTTAAAAATTTGAAATACAATTTTTAATGACACTAATTAAAAAAAAAATAAACAATAAGCTATTTTCAATAATAAATAACTATGTTATTTACAGCAATAAAATAAAAAAATGTTTATTCAAAACTTGAAAAGAATGAGGTATTACCAAAGTTATTAATACGTAATGATCATGATTAACGTTATAGACATTTACATTAAAACAATAAATATAATAAAGTAAAATAAGTGAAAACATTCAATAGAAATTTTATTTTAATTTTTTGTCTCCTAAATGTATTCTCAGTGGAATCTAGAAAATTTTTTTCCCCTACCAGTAATACTTGAAAAGGGAAATTATCGCAGTTTTTATGTATAATATTAGTAATCTAAATTTTCGAAATAATTGTGTTGAATATTTTTTATGTAAATTTAAAATGATATTTTTCACTAGAGACCTTCCTTGACATAGGATCTGCAGCTGGTAGGTTGCGCATGCGCAGTGACTCTCCCTAATAATCACTAAACCATCCCTCATCCCCTTCAGAAGAAAATCTCTATATATCCTATTTCCATTAAATCCAAAGGGCGGAGGAAAGCGAAAGAGAGATATTTATTAGAAAGATATAGAGGGAGATAGAGATGAAAAACTTTATAGCACGTATATCCATCCCGCACTGAATCCATATTATAGGCAAAGTAGAGGAGATCAATCTCAAAATGTTTAGTCGCAAGTCCTTGAGATTTCCTCGATCGACTGTCGCCTCTCCCGGCAAACTAATGAGGAAAAAAGGGATTTTCTTTTCCAAAGACGTGAACAGTATTCTGAAAGCTGCTCTATCCTCCCATGAAAAAGGTTTCACGGGAATTAAAAGAAAATGCACTATGGAATCTTAAGTAGATGAATGACTATTACCATTTTCCGCGGATGTTTCGCAGCTTTCCTTTGCACAAAAGACCCGTCACCCCTAGTCCCCAAAGATATTAACTTGACCGATTCTTTGGTATCGGAAGCGAGACACGGACACTGACTGAGATCACTGCGAAGCACCGCACCGTACGGTTCTTCGTGTGAGCAAAAGAGGATACCAAAAGAAAAAGGGAAGAGAGGGGAAAGGAGGAGCAGTTGAAAAAGAAAGACAGCGCGCAAGGGGTATGCACTCGATCCGGCCCACCAACTGACCCTTTCTCTCTCTTCCTTTCTCGTTCTGTCCTTCTTTCTCCGCTGCCACCCCCTCTTGCCCTGCGTCGATCGAAGCTCCCCTTTGTCAGTGGTTACGCGAGCAGTGTGGACGGACAGAAACTCACAAATTCCACTTTTCTATTATGTATATTCAATTGACTAAGTCGGAACTCTCTCTCTCTCTCTCTCTCTCTCTCTCTCTCTCTCTCTCTCTCTCTCTCTCTCTCTCTCTCTCTCACTCTCTCCTCCTCACAATCGTCATCACATAAATTCAATGACAAGAATAGTCATTTTTAGATGATTTTCAAAACCTTTCAACGTCCCTACGCTTATTTTGTCTGCCCAAATATATTTTCACAGAGCACAAAAAATTTACTTCCTTCTTTCGTATTACTTTAAAAACAGCTATTTTTATTCACCTTCAGGAAACATTTTGCAATATTTGTACTTGTATCACGTGATTTCTTGTCAGTATTTTTCCAATTTTTTTCTCTACCTTCATTGGTAATTGGCATGCTACTGCTATTCGAATGAGCAGTTTAATGTTTTAAAATATTGAACGTCAGTTTTCTACTTGTCGTTTGGGAAACCAAATGCATATTTAGTACTGTATAAAAAGTACAATTTCAGTTGTTTGCTAAAGGGTCATCTATGATATTAGGTGTGTAAAAAGAATAATTATTTTCTTGTTTGAAGACTGTCTCTTTGAAATAAAATTTGTTTAGAAATTCTGCACAAACATCTAGCATAAGTGTATATGAATTTGGTGTAAATATACCTTAGACCACTGCACCATCTGACAAAATGCTAAGTCTTTCTATTGTGTCTTATCGTAAAAGCAAGACAAGTTTGGCCATTTTTGGTTTACATTTGGCAAACTTTAGCGCCATATTTAGTACAATTGACCTACTTCCTTATTGAGTTTAGTACAATGTACTAAACTAAACTCCCTGCTTCTTAGTTTCGACCAGTTTTCTACAAATCATTAATCTATGAGAAGAATAGAATTTCATTTGGCATTCTAGGGTGAAAGCACCTTCCCGGCAGTGGTGCACGTGATCGATCGAAAAAAGCCGGAACTTGCAAGTGATTTTCGGAAGTTGGCACAACTGGAATCCTTAGAAAGATTCATTGGTGCGTTCACCAATGAAATCCTTGTCACTGCACTGCCTCGTATTTGCCAGGGAATAAAAATTTTTGATTCTGCAAAATGACTTTTTCGACCTTATCGCCTTTGACAGTGAGTAAACTCGCGAGTTTCATTCTGACATCCAGAACTGATCACAAATCACAATGTGAATGACGACATCCCTCCTCGGGCATCTAGTCGCAATTTCTGTCGAGAAATTTGGCACACGCACATGATTATTCGCCGCACTGTACAAGATCAACAAAGAATACTCTATCGCGTACTTTTATTTTTCAGACTTACACTCTCCATTCTCACAGTCTTCCTATCCCTGAAAATGCATTTTCTCGACCAGATCTCTCACTCACACACAAGGACATTTGGCTTGGGTTCTTCTCTCTCCGTTTTTGATACGAGAGTAGACAACAATTTGATAAATTGAATGAGACGTAAGAGGGTGTCTAAGGGGCAAAGGGACTAGCGGTGCACAAACCTTGTCACCCATGGCTGCGGCGAGCGGTGTTCGATGTACGAGGTAGTAACAGCGCGGCTTCGGTTGGACCAGAGACTGACTAGCGTTTCGTGTCGTGGAAGACCACCGGCATCATCGACCCGTTCTCCCCACCCCGACACCGACAACTCCTCCCTTGCCTCCCACCCACGAGTCAACGCGACATGCTCGTGCGCCTGCACCCCTCTCCCGGCGGCCACCGCGCCGGACGCTTTTTCGACACCCCACGGAAGTGCATACGTGCTTCCAACTACCCCCTACCCATGCCTAACTTCACACCGCACCCGAGGCTGCGCGCAAGCTCGAAAAGCGCCAATCTGCCTCTCGTGGCCCTGCGCGGGTATTACTCCGATCGGCGTGTTCGCAAGCACAGAAACTCTCATCTCAGATGTGCTAAATCTATGATCCGTAGAACCACTTCTCAACATGTCTTCTTCACCGCCTTGAGATCATTTAATGTTGTCGCCGAGCCTAGGATCATGCTTATATACCACGTGAACTCAAATTTTCCAAAGTGACAATTTTACAAGAGTGTCTGTGTGTCTGTGCATGTGTTTCAACTAGTGACGAACTTCAATTTCTAATAGTGCACGTTTTTGCTTTCTCTAATGTCCTTTTAATATGCGGGCAGTAGGGAACTTTTCAAAAGAACAATAAACTCAATAACTTTATTGTTATAAAAGCTTGAACCGAGATACATTAACTAATATCAATTTGCTAAAATTAATAATCTGCTCTGTTTGCATTAGTATCTTTACTAACATTATAAATTCATTTTAAATATTCTATCTTTGCAGTTTGATAATTTACTAAATTGCTATTCGTAATGTAGGTCCTGAATGATCGATATAATCAATTTTACTACATACAAATTGTTCTTAAACATAGGTTTAATTTGTATTTTTGGGACTCACTTTTGTTTTTTGACATTAAAAAATTTTAATTAAAATTTTTAGTAATATTCCTAATATTTATGAGTTAATAAATTTATATTATACCTACTATTTGTAACAATTTTTTACATTTTCAATTACTTAAACATTCTACGCAAATGATATATTTACTTTCAATTTTTAATTATAAAACTTTAGTTTAACGCACTGAACAATGGAAGATGTAAACATGTAGAAATGCCTGCCCATGCAGAAATTACCCTACTAGGGCCGTAGTATGGGATGAAACGCCGCGCCTGATCAGGGCCAGATCGGGGCGACAAGAAAGTGTGGATTTCCTGATCAGGGCCACATCGGGCGCGGCGTTTCATTCCCTAATAGGTCGGCCCTATCAGGCCCTGATCAGGGCCCCAGTGAAATTTCTACACGGGTGCTTATAAGGGGCCGTGCATAAACTACGTCACACTATTTTGCAAAATTTTTCCACATCCCCCCCCTACCCACGTCACAAATTTTACATGCTTTAGCGCCATTTTTTCTACAGAACGTCACAAAAATGAATTCCACCCCCCCCCCTCTAAGGCGTGACGTAGTTTATGGACGGCCTCTAAAAATTACATCTTTAAATTTTAAAAAACAAAACAGTTAATTTTACCATAACTATATTGTATTTATAATTTTATATAATCTTTTACTAATTTAGTTATATCTTTTTATAAATCAAAATGCAGAGGGCTTCCAATTTTTGCACTGCTGCACATGATTTTTGAAAAAAATTTATTTAAAAAATATTGCAATTATATAATTATTATCTTAAACTATTTTTATAAAACAAATTGCAAAAATTAAAAAAGCTTTAAAAACAAAATTATTTGTGAGTATGAAGAATTACACTGACAATGAGAGAAATAGATATTACGGGAATACTATATAGATTGTACCATGCGGACCACATTTGATGCTATACAAATACGGACACCCGGACGCATAGCCATTATAACACAGTATAAATTTTGATCCGACGGTCGGATCCGTCTTTGTACCGCGCCAGCAGACATTAACACCCGAATCGGTACAGACTGCCTGTACCGGCATTGACTCTCCGACATTCTACCGACTGCGGACTAATATCATTTATGTTCTTATTAATAAGATTTCAATTAATAATAATATGCTAAGAATATGGTTATTGTCATTGTTTTTCTAAAACAATTTAATGTTTTCTAAAATAATTTTTTTTTTAATTAACACATTCAGAATTTTCAGAAATAGATTTTTACAATGCAAAAATTTAGCTAGTCTTATTGTTTCAATAAAAATGAATAAAATAATAATTATAGTAATAAAAATGTTTAATCTATTATGTTGTAAAAAATTTTTGAAGGAGAATTGTTTAAAGTTTAAATATTAAAAAAAGAATTAACAATACAATAGAATATAAAATTTAATTTTAAAAATTAATGAATTGGAAAAATAGGTTTTAATTATATTTTTATTTATTAATTAACAAATAAATTAAAGAATTAATTTTTTTCTTATAATCAAATTTTTTAAATATTTATAAATAAAGTATACAGATAATTATTTATAAATATAAAAAATGAATAATAAAAATAATAAATATAATAATAATAATAATAATAATAATAGAACAATTAAAAAAATAAAAATTTTAAAATATTGTTTTAAAACACTAGATTTATTTACATAATATTCATAAAATGCTAAAATATTCCAAAGTATTTGTAAAATTATTATTTATTGTTTGCTTCGTAGCGGTATTACATATCGACATTATTATGCTCAGATCCGCATGCGAGCGAATAGCGTAGTGGTTAACGTGTTAGTGTGTTAAAAATGCTGGAAATGATCTATAAATAAATATTAATTAACATGCACCATGCATAGTTAATGAAATATTTTTTTATTTTATTTTTCAATAGAAATATAATTTAGTCTGGCTAGACGGGCGAATGCCAGTAGAACGCCGGTCCGCTGAAGTGAGTCGTCTTTGGAAGAATATTTGGCCCGCCGCGGTTGCTAGAGCGGACGAATGCCGGTACAACGCCGGTTGTTCGGCGGCATCAAATTTGTACCGAGCCGGACGCGCAGCCACTACAACACATTGTCATGTTCCAGTAGAAAGCCTGCACCGATCCGGTTGTCTCGCGGACGAATGTCAGTACAGTCTTACCGACGTCTGTACAGGCGCGGTACGATGCCAGTGGTAAATTTCCACCTGGGCAGCTATCTAGATTGTACTGAGTAACATCTTTGATAGTACACGGAGAAAATTTATTCCTGAAAATTTACTGAACTTTGTTCGGTAAAACTGGGATGAAGTGTCAAAACTGTAAGTTTTAAGGAACAGGACTGTAAAAGCAATTGCATTGAAAAATAATGTAAAAAGAATAAATCTTATGGTACATGTATTAGCCGTTCACTTACAGTTCGGTAAAACGTAGGGTAAATGTACACTATACTTAGTTTTATTGAAAGTTCGGTAAAACGTAAGGCACAGTGTTCGGTGAAACTTATATTTATTGTATAGTTCAGTAAAACGTAGGGTAAGTGTTCACTATACTTATTTTTATTGAAAGTTCAGTAAAACGTAATGTACAATGTTCGGTAAAATTTATATTCATTGAATTACTGAATAGTTCGGTAAAACTTGAAGAATAAAAAATAATGTCATTGCAGTAGTTCCACAATAATACTGCCGTAAATCTCATTTTACCTACTTTAATCACTACCTAAACCCCTACAATCATTCAGGAAGAAATACTTATTCACTACACTTGCCTACAGTACATTCTAAACGCATACATTAATACATACATCGCACGCTTTACATTATTGCTTCAGAAACTTTCAACTGTCCATATATATGAATCTCAATTTTATTTCACCGCTTGTGAGAAAGATTCAAATTAATAAACAATAGTTGTATAAAATAAAAGAATCATCCATATTAAATCCATGTTACTGAATAATTTCTAACTATATTTAAGGTCAATTTATGAAATAGTTTCAAATTATATTTTTATTGTTATAAAGAAAAATGTTTAAATTTGTATTTTATGTAATAAAACAATAGTTTATTAAAATTCGTATTATTTCCAAATTTTCATCAAAAAAGATTAAAATAATCTATCTAGTGTCAAACACAAAAAATTATTTTCCCTGACTTACGTAACTTGAGCAACTTAAGTAATTAATGTAAGTTACGCCACCAGAGTAAAATTTCGTAACTATAGTAACTTACATAATTAAAGAAAAATACTATAATTACATAACCAGACTAAATAACGTAACTACAGTAAATTATGTAAATGGTCAAACCTACGTAAGTTTTTTTAATTGCATAAGGTGTTATAGTTACGTAAGTTATGCAACTTTGATCATTTGTATAAGTTACATAAGTTTCATCATTTACGTAACTTGCGTAAGTTATTCTAGTTACGTGACTTATGTAAGTTTGATCTTTTACGTAAATTACATACGTAAGTTACGTAAAAATGATTATTTACGTAAGTTACGTAAACTTGATAAATTACGTAAGTTATTGTAGTTACGTAACTTACGTAAGTTGTACCGTTTACGTAAGTTACGAAAGTTGTACCGTTTACGTAAGTTACGCAAGTTGTACTATTTACGTAAGTTACGTAAGTTGTACCATTTACGTAAGTTACGTAAGTTGCACGATTTACGTAAGTTACGTAAGTTGTATCCTTGGAGTAAGTTACTGTAGTTACGTTATTTACTCTGGTTACGTAACATACGTAACTTACTGTAATTATGTAAATTACTATAGCTACGTAATTTACTCTGGTCACGTAAGTTACATTAATTACTTATGTTGCTCTTGTTACATAAGTATGCGGAAACAATTTTTCTGTGATTGTCACTAAATTATTATGTTTTTCAATCTTTTGTTTCGAGTTGACATGAAACTAAATAGTTTCAAATACTTTTGTTTTTGGATTATTTAAGAACTAAAAAGAAAGTAATTTTCTGTTTAATTTCGTTTCAGAAGTGGTTTCTGCTATAAATGAAATTATTACACGGAGAGAAATCTGCTGCTAATATTACTCGAAAGAGCATATTACTTAATTTGCTTATCGTTTCTCTTATATTTTTAGCATAAATTCATATACTTATTGTAAAAATACTTTCGATACAATAAGCATAAGAGACAGTAGCTAATTTTGCAAGAAATCTTTATTATAAATACAAAGAGAACGTGCTATTAAAGTATTAAGTTCTTCTTATAAGAATCGCTCGAACTCCGACTGATTTTCAGGCGGACTTTATACAACACAATCTTACCGGCGTATACGCTCATATAACTCACACACACACACACACATATATATATATATAATTCTTTGGACAGTTTTGTCGTCCTGTAAAACATTATATTTGTTAGGTTATGTTATTGTAAACGTCACCGCGTTGTACGCGTTCCGTTCCAGGTTCCTCCATCCAGAGAAATATATGTGTGTGAGTTATATGTGCGTATACGCAGGTAAGATTGTGTTGTATAAAGTCCGCCTGAAAATCAGTCGGAGTTCGAGCGATTCTTATAAGAAGAATCTAATACTTTTATAGCACGTTCTCTTTGTATTTATAATAAAGATTTCATGCAAAATTAGCTACTATCTCTTATGCTTATTGTATCGAACTCTCCATTACATTAAATAGATGATTTCGTATAAAAATTATTATAACCTTAAGCTAAAATTCTATTCAGCAGTGACTAATAAAATTTGTAAAGATTCTGCAAGCAATAATAGCACCAGATTTTTCTCCGTGTAATTATTAGTTAATCAGTACAAATAGGTTAGAAACAACTAACAATTAACGTCAATGTTTTTTTTACTACGGGGCATTTAAAAAAGTATTTCAATCCTGAAAACTAACAATTCAGGCAAGTCAAGGAAGTTTTACCGAACTATTCCTGAAAACTAACACTCGAGTTAAGTCAAGAAAGTTTTACCGAACTGTCCCTGAAACGTTAGTGACCATCAAGGAGGTATTCAAAAGAAACGTTAAAATTTGATTTAATTTTCATTAAACGTTCAGTTTCAATTTTGTTTTAACTTTTACAGTACTAGTTTGTAAGGAATAAAGATATGACATTAAATTTTGAATATTATTCCTAAAAAAAATAATTTAAAAATTACAGTTATGCCACTATATCCCAACTTTACTGAAGAATTCGGTAAAATATAAGGAACAAATTTTCTCCGTGTACTCACCCAATTAGCACATATGCTTGCCACAAGCTTGCCATGCAAGATGTGCAAGCTTGCACGGCAAACTTGATGAAAATTCATGGCAAGTACTAAAATGTCGTAAATTTTGCAAGGTTGTACACGGAAAAAATTTATTCAGGAAACATTCCTGAATTAGTTCAAGAACGGTGGATATGAGAAAAAGTCGCTAAGATTTACGGATTAACTAGTTTTAAAATATCATATACACATTTCAAGAAAGAATAATTAAATTTCTGTAAAAATTCGTTAATAATTCAAGAGAAACTCTAAAGTAATTGATTGAATATTTCCAATACTGTAAGCAGTAGAAACTATAAGATAAATCTAAGAATCTATTGCCATGTTTAGTGAAACTATACGAACCGTACGGCAACAACTCTTGTTGAGTTCGGGAAAATTTCTGGGTGAATTGAAGAAAAAAAAATTCAGAGATATGAAGAGAAATGCAGTATTATTTTCACATACACCAACCAACATACATTTAAACAAGATACACTGCAAATATAACACATCTAAATATACATATAAACACAAACTATACTTATAAATATAACCTATACTAGAAACATACATATACGCTCGCAACTACAACGTTTATCGAAATATCGCACGCACGCGCTACACGAAGATCGCTGTGAACGAGTGGTTTAGAATTTTCTTATATGTATACTAACGTATAGGATATTTCGCCACTTTTGGATTGCTTTGTTTTGTTAATAACAAGAGAAATTGTAAAAATAATTTGTTTCTAAAAAGATGGAAAAATTTTAAAATAACAAGGTCAGTTTTTAAATAAGGTTTTCACACGAAATATTTAGAATTAAAAATTATAGGTACTAAAAATATAGATAATCGATATCAATTATAATTACAAGTTGTACATCAGTTAAATCTATAAATATACATTGTTGTAAATATATTTTAGAGAAATTTTTAAAAAAGTAAAATAGGAAATTTTTATTTTTGAAATAAATTTGAAAATTTTAAAGGTTTTTAATTAATTTAAATTTTATTATAATTAAAATAATATACATAAAAATTATTGATTAATAAAAAAATAAATAATAGTATAATTCATTTTAAATTAATTTATTAAAAGAAAGATAAATTACAATAATTAAATAAAACATAAATAATTAAATTACAAAAAGAAAATAATAAAAACAATAATAATTAGTATAATTATTTTAGTTGAAATATAAATATTAATAATTAATTTTTCTGAAAACTTTTCTAAAATCAAAAGTTTTAGAAACATTTTAAACCTATAATTTAAAGATTAATTTTCACAAATTTTTTTTAATCTAATATTTATAAAATGTAAGTATAAAAAATTAAATTTCAAATATAATTAAATATTAAAACTGATGATTTTTAAAACAATTTTAGGATGAGATTACAAAACTAATCACTTATGAAGTTGATTGTCACTTGCATTTGAAATAGACATCTTTTTTAAAATAAAATGGTTTTATTGTATACATCTTGAGTACAAATTGTATTGGCATAAATTTACATTTTACATCCACA
The DNA here is from genome assembly GCA_032872475.1 of Leptopilina myrica (nomen nudum). NCBI lineage: Eukaryota > Metazoa > Arthropoda > Insecta > Hymenoptera > Figitidae > Leptopilina > Leptopilina myrica (nomen nudum). The sequence continues at coordinate 19,638,577 of CM065462.1, read as the reverse complement.
CTTTTGAAATGTAGCTATAGCCATCACTATAAGTTAAACTTGTTGAATACATTCTGCTGTTCTGCGCAAAGTAACCGTTGCGCACTCCAATTTTCTTTTAGAGTTCGGGAATTTTTCAGGCACAACAAGCAGTGATTGTTACTGTTTGGTAATACTAGAAATCTTGTTCAAAATAATGTGATTTTCTCGAAAAATCTAGAACCGTTATTAATTTTTTCAAACTCTGCCTTGAACTTACCATTAGTATATCCTATTTCTATTATACTGTATCTAATTTAAATCTTTTCTTTTAAGGTCAGGAATAATTCTAGAATGTTTTCAACTGTTTCACTTAAAGTTAAAGTATTATTGTCGACTTTTTCTCATATCCACCGTTCTTGAACTAATTCAGGAATGTTTCCTGAATAAATTTTTTCCGTGTAATGCAAGCTTGCTGCAAAGGCTTAATGCAAGCATGCAGTAACATTATAAAATAATATAATATATATTATATATATATATATATATATATATATATATATATATATATATATACATCATTATAGGGGAGACTGGGGCGAAAAGTTAAACTGCCAAAACCGTTAAAATTCATTATCTTTCGAACGGGAATAGTTAGAGCATTGTAATTTTAATTATAGAAGAGTATTATCACCCTAAATAAATGTACGGAGTTGTGTGCAATTCTGTTAATTTTTGTGGTGTCTATATTAAAAGTTTTTTTTCAACCTACTTTTGAAAATTTTTTCGAAAAAGAAAATATCAACTTTTAAGTATATTTTTTGCATTTATCCTCACCGCGATTTTTTTACTTTATTATTTGGGTCCCCTGAAGAGATACCTAAAGGTATTTGCTAAATATCTTTAGTCAGATTTTTTATATTTGTTGTTAAAGCCAAAAACGCACCCTGGGGCGAAAAGTTAAATGTATTTTTAGATGTATTTAAATTTTTTTCTTTTTCTTTTTTTGGGTTTATTTGTTTAAAAATTATTTATTTAACATTGGGCAAGTAGTCTGTCAAAAAAGAAGACCGTTCACATGAAATAATCAAAAAAAATTTATTTTTTTTGAAATTTCAATTTTTTAACTTTACAACTATTCTAAAGATTTTGTTAAATAAACAAAGATCTTTTATTTACTAAATTACTTGTTTACGTATACTTTAACTTATCTAATACTTATCACCTATCAGAAAATAGTTTTAGTAGGCTAAAAATAGAATTGAACTTTTCGCCCCAGCATGGGGCGAAAAGTTAAAAAAAACAAAATTTTCAAAAAAGGACAAAACATGTATTTTATGCGAAAATATCAGGAACTTTTTTATTGAAAGTTGTAGAGGACAAGTTGCCCTACAATATTGATTTACAAATATTTGCATCTAAGCGGATTATATTGCAAAAAAAAATCATTTATGCAAAATTTAACTTTTCGCCCCAGTCTCCCCTATCAATAATATATATTAAATTATAAATTAACGAATAATATGTACTAGAAAATATTAAATTAGGAAATTCAAACATTATTAGAGGAAAATAAATAACAAAATTAATTAAACAAAAAAATTTATTTAAATCAACCAAATACGTTTAACTAAAACTATTTATTTGAATCAAACAAATCTTTTCTCTTAAAATAAACAAATTTTTTGGTTATAGAAAATAAAAATGTTTGGTTAAGTGTAATAACCATTTGGTTAATACAAATAAACATATTGGAAGAAATTTTTTGGTTGAATCAAACAAACGTTTGGTTGACTGTATAGCAATGCATTTATTTTCTGAGTGTAAACTATTATCCGTGATCAGTGATTAATAGTTAAAAATTATTAACGTCGTGACAGACGTTATTATTATCATTTAAGATAATATAGTGAAGAGCCTGTTTAGGGGACTATGATACATATACTCTACTCTCTAAATCTGAAACAGCGATAAGTATACAACTGATTCCAATTAGCGTATATACGCTGCGAATTAGTTAAATTTCGCTAAAAAATCAGTGAAATTTCACTAATTAATTAGCGTATATACGCTTTTTGGAATTAGTTGTATACTTAACGCTGTGAAACAGTGAAATTTTGCTTATTCAAATTTAGAGAGTACGCGAGTCATGTTGTGCGCGAGAAAGGTATTTCTCGCCATCTACTACGGAGATAGAGAATTATAAGAGAAAGTTCTATTAGTTTTACAATTTCTTGCTAGATGGTGAGAAATACCTCTCTCGCGCACGACTTGCTTCGCGTAGAGTATAAGTATAAGTCCCCTAACAGGCTTTTCACCATATTATCTTAAATGATAATATCAACGTCTGATCACGGATAATAGTTAACAACTCAAATTTTTTAGGGAAATTAAAAATCATTTTTATTATAATAAAAATAATTGTTATTATTACATGTGTAATATTAAATAAATGTTGAATGTTAAATAATTTATTTAATATTAAATAATTGAATATTTGCTTTGAAGACAACCTTACTGCAAGCTTACATTAAGACCTTGCAGCAAGCTTGCACTACAACCTTGCAAAATTTAGGACATATTAGTACTTGCTATGAATTTGCCACAAGCTTGCCGTGCAAGCTTGCACATCTTGCATGGCAAGCTTGTTGCAAGTTTGTGGCAAGCTTATGTGCTGATTGGGCAGTAACATAATTATAGTACCGTTGCTGAATTAACAGTATCATTTTTTTCAATGAATTAAAATTTTATATTTTAATACTTCTAGAAGGAAGGAATTTATACAAGATAGAAAAAGATTTTTAACTTACTCAAAATGATTTTTTATAGATGATGTCCTGTTAATAATATTCTCGTTATAATGTCGTTCTTTATGTATCGGCCTTTTTACTCCAATTGCAATCAAAGAGGAAACTTACCTGTAAAATAAATATAACATTCATTCAAAAAAAAACATTATAATAAATATTAAAATTATATGGACGAGGTAATATTGAAATCAATATTAATTAACATTACAGTAATCGCAAGTAAAAAATGTACATGCACTTGGACCTAAAGCAATGCGACCCCGTGATAGTTATCGAAAATTTCCTTTTTAATAAAGTAATTATTAATTTAAAGTATGTTATTGTTTCTTAAAAACAAATGTTTCAAGTTCCAAATTGAATATTCCTCCTCTTTCGTAACTATTTTCCAAGAAGTAATAATAAAAATAACATTTATTTTCTCTATGATATAAAATTTTTACAATAATGAATAAATAACAATGAAACTTTGGAAAAACTTGCAGAAGATCCAGCACATTATCTTAAAAATATAATAAAACTATTGTTATTTCTAAATAAATTGGTATGATCAATTAAGCCCTGTTAGCCCCTACCTTCTTTCAGATAGAAAGCAATGAGTATAGTATGGCAGTTTATCCACCTTGTAAGATATCCAACACCGTTAAATATATACATAATTTTAATGCACACTAATTACTAAAAATTTTATACCTTTTCAAATAATTCCTATGCCAAATTAATATTAATTAACCACCCTTAGACCAGGAGGTGTATTTATATCTAGGGCTGCAAGAAAAAATGTAAAAAAAATTAAAAATTCAGCACTGAAAAAATTAAATTCTAATTTTAAGAAAAACTTCTTAAATATGCGCCAAGAATATTCTCCACTTAAATTAAGTGGGAAATATTTTTACAATAAGAAGAACATTATTATTGTAAGAATATTTCCCACTTAATTTAAGTGGAGAATATTCTTAGCGCATATTTAAGAAGTTTTTCTTAAAATTAGAATTTAATTTTTTCAGTGAGTAGCGGAGTTTGCTACGAGTTGGACATAGTTTATAGGTTGTTAACGTCTTGTTGGATAAAAGCTACACGTGTAGAAATCACCATGCTATGCCCAAAATTATTATTGGCCTTAGTTTAGACCAAACTTGACAACCCCATTTTAAATATCCTAGACTGGTCCTAACCTGGTACTAGCTAGAAGATCCAGTTATGACTTACAACAATTTTTAGGAAAATAAAGTGATTACATGTAAAATTTGATCAATGAGGCTCCGAATCTTAAAAGGGCACATGCATTGATTTTAAATGGTGTATGTGCCCTTTTAAGATCCGGAGCCTCAAATATTCTCAATTAATATTTATAAAATTAATTGATAATCATAGTTGTTTAAACAATTCGTCATTGCTAATTAAATAAAAATTAGTATTTTTATTTGGAGTGCACCAAAAGAGATGCAATTTTTTCGAAATTTTGCATTTTATCCAAATGAAGTTATTTATTTTTTTACTTGTTATCTCAAGTCATAACTGTTTTGTTTACATTTACCATTTTGGTAATTGTTTAAACAAATGTTTGTTATAAATTACTAACTCTTGACATAAACTATCTAGAAAACTTGCAGTTCTTTTCTAATTTTTCGCCATTTTTTTATTTTTTTTAATATTATGTTTAGTTTCGGTGTCTAAGTGCGTTCTTTTACATTTTTGACCTTTTTCAGTCATGTTGCAATATGAAAATACAACTTGAAAAACGGGGCGCAAACGAACACTAAACTTAGTACAATACTGCCTTCGCATTAATATGGCGGTGTCTTCCCCTCTCACCCCCCTAGCGGATGACCAACAAACTTTCGAGAGATGCAATCATTGGAGGTTCTAGTGTATAATATATAAATTAGCCCTGTGAAGTCAAGTGACGATTTGAAATGTAGTTCATTTTACAGCGTTGCTATTGAATCAAAGAAGTCATTTTTTGATTTAAAAGCAGTGCTATGAAATAAACTACATATCACATCAAGTTAATAACATCTGCTTTTAAACGTATGTGAATATGCGTGCTATAGATTCAATAGCATTTTTTTCTCTGTGTAGAATACACATTTTATTTTTGTTGCGACTACAGAAAGAATTTGTACCTACCACAGATGAGACGTCACAAATTAACCAATTTGTGTGTGCTACAACTCGCAGTCTGTGCGAAACACAAAATTTTATAGTAGACAGCACAATTTCTCCATATGGTCGAATGTTCAAAACGTCGAATCGGTAAAAAGTCGAAAAATTTGTTTGATGTAAGTTAACATTAACTTAGGGTACAGTCACACGATCTCATGCAAAACTTATGCATGCAGGTTGCCATAGTAGCATTCAAGAGTGAGAGAGATAGAATAATTTCCTATCTCTCTCACTCTTGAACGCTACCACACTGAGAAAAATAGAGTTTGAAAAACTGGGAGTCAATATTGAAAAAACTGGACTCAGTCCAGTAAAAGTACATTAATTCATTTCCATCAAGCATCCCGTGTACCCAGGTGCGAATTTTCGGTTGGCCCATAGTTGGGCCAACTTTTACAAGGTCGGTCCAACTTCTCGTGCCAGAGGTTGGGCCAACCATACAGATGATAACGGTTGGCCGTCTAATGGCGACGATGGTTGGCCCGACAAGTCATAAGGAAGTTGGCCCAACTTAAAATGCATATGTTGTGCCAACTATACATTTCAATGGTTGGTCCAAAGACTGACGCCAAAGTTGGCACAACTTTAAATGCGTAAGTTTGGCCAACTTTAACAGCCAGAGGTAAAAAATTATTAAAAAACTAAATTATTTAAACAATTAACACGTTATTATTAGCGGGAACATCAGATATAACCTTTCCCTATTATTATTAAACACAATCTCATACATACATTTTCGAAAATATCTAACGCTCGCTGGGATCGAACCCCTAACCTAACGCGCCGAAGACTTATACACTGACCACTACGCTACGCTCACATGGGAGTCCATACCGTTGAATGTATTTTAAAGCTGCAACAGTCGGGCCAACCGTGGCCCAGAGTTTGGCCAACCGAAAAAGTTTAAGTCATTTAAACTGTTAATCACAAAGTTTTGCCAACCGTCGGGCCAACCGTGGCCCAGAGTTAGGCCAAATGACAAAGTTTAAGTCATTTAAACTGTTTTTCACAAAGTTTTGACAACCGTCGGGCCAACCGTGGCCCAGAGTTAGGCCAACCGAGAAAGTTTAAGTCATTAAATCTGTTTTTCACAAAGTTTTGCCAACCGTCGGGCCAACTGTGGCCCAGAGTTTGGCCAACCATAAAGTTTGAGTTATTTAAACTGCGTTTTACAGAGTTTTGCCAACGGTCGGGCCAACCGTGGCCCAGAGTTTGGACAACCATAAAGTTTGAGTTATTTAAACTGCGTTTTACAGAGTTTTGCCAACCGTCGGGCCAACCGTGGCCCAGAGTTTGGACAACCATAAAGTTTGAGTTATTTAAACTGCGTTTTACAGAGTTTTGCCAACCGTCGGGCCAACTGTGGCCCAGAGTTTGGCCAACCTAAATTTGTAAGTCATATGAGATACGTTCCCCATAGTTGTGCCGACCTTTGTCGCCAAAGTTGGCCCGACGGTTGGTTATACTCTGCATGTAATGGTTGGCTTGCAAAGTCGGGCCAACTGTGGGCACTAGTACTTGCCTAAGTTGGGCAAACTCTGGCAACCAAAACTTCGCTTGCCAAAGTTAGGCCAACCGTGGGCCAACCTTCAAACTCTGGCGGCCAACCTAAATTCGCACCTGGGTAGAAATCACCATTCTATGCCTAAAATGATTATTGGCCCTAGCTTGGACCTAACTTGGCAACCCCTTTTTATATATCCTAGGCTGGTCCTAACTTGGTACTAACAAGGAGATCCAGTTGTGACTTAGAAAATTTTTTAGGAAAATAAAGTGTCAAAATTGATACAGGAAAAACATGTAAAAATTGATAAATATTCTCAATTAATATTTATAAAATTAATTGATAATCATATTTTTTAAACAATTTATTGTTTGACATAAATCAGAAAATTATACAAATATTATAAAATAAAGTTAATTTATTAATTTATTAATTCAGCAATTGTTTAAAATTTTAAACAAATAATTGTTATTTACTAACTTTTCATACAATCAACCTAGAAAGTAGTAGTTTTTTTTAATTTTGCAATAAGTAAATACTCAGATTAGTTAATTTCAAAATTTTAAAAGACCACAAGTGTCTAGACGCTTTATTGTCTCAAGAGTTAATAAAAACAACAATTTTTTGTTTAATCAAATGCTGAATTGTTAAAATTATAAAATATCTCTATTTCATACTTTTTAAATTAGTTTATTGCAAAATTAGGAAAAACTGCAAGTTTCTAGGTACTTTGTATCAAGAGTTAATAAATAACAACATTTATTTGTTTAAACAAATAACTGAATTGTTAAAATGATAAATTATCTTCATATTTTACTAATCGCGAAATTAGAAAAAAACTGCTAATTTCTAAGTAATTTGTAACAAAAGTTAATAAAACAGTAACATTAATTTATTTATTAAAACAGATACAGACTGCAATATAATTATAATTAGTAAAATATATTTTTAATTTCGTTCGCAGATTTTAAGTTTCGTTTAAGTTGGTGCTAAACACTAGAAGATATTGCAGTTTGAATGTGGGCTGACCCACCCACGTCCAACCCAGGCCCTACCTGGGCTTCCTAGTTTCATTAGCAAAAATTTCTAAGTCCAAATTTAACAAAATTTTTTTGCAACAAAAAATTAATGTTTAAAATGATTTGGAACAATGAAAAACGTGTTTTTAACATACATTTTTTGACATTTTTTTAAAAAGTGGATCACCCACTTAATTAATTAGCAAAAATTTCCAAGTCCAAAAGAAGAATATTTTTTTAGACCAACAAATTAATGTTAAAAATTATTGAGAACAATGAAAAACCTGTTTTTAACGAAAATGTATAGATATTTTTTTCTGGATATAATATAAAAATATTAATTTTTGAATTTTTATATCTGAATATTATTTTATTATTATTGTTGTTGTTAAACTATTTTTTTTATTTATTATGGTGTATTAGTGTCAATAAATACTATATTGAATCATCAAAAGCAAGTCAACAAGTCACTGACAATAAAAATTTTGATCTCAACTAGTTTCATTAGCATAGTGGTTAGGGCGTTAGTCTCGTAGTCCGTAGGTCATAGGTTCGATTCCCGCGTGCGTTAGATTTTACTTGCTTCTTAGGTTTGCGTTTATTTCGATTTTTCTGCATTATATTCGTATAAGTATGCAATTTAAAGATTATATATACTGTAAAGTAATTTAATTAACAAATTTCTAATTTTTTTATAATTTTTAATGTATATATTAGAGGAATATATATTAATCTCTGCATATAAGTACTAACATTATTTATGAATTCGCTTATGGTCATCATTTAATTGAAAAAAATAATAATTAATTAAAACTAATACTTATTATTATAAATTTAGGTTATTTCTGTAACAAATATTATAAACTAATTAAAATTATAATGAAATAGAAAATACTGTCTGAGATTGTCTTTTCTAGGTCCAAAAATGGACCCACAAACTGGTCCTAACTAGGCTCCCAAGTTAGGACCAGGCTAAAATCGCGTCACCAGCCATTGTTGGTCCAAACTACACTGCCTACTTAGGTCCAAGCTATTAACAGGGCAAAATAGGTAGGACCATGCTAGGACCAATTTTCATTTTCCACACGGGATCTTAGGGTATTGCATATAGTGTATAGAGGGCCTTAGTTCCAAATGTCACTCTAAAGAGCATTGAAACACAAGCGAAGATTATAAGGCGCGCTGCAGTGTGCATAGTAGAGAAACTGGACTCAGTCCCCTACTTCGAAATTTTCACAATAAAGGAACGCAGGCGCGGAACCTGTCAAAATAAATGACCGACGCGACGCGAAATGAGTGTTTCCTTGTATTCACTTCGTCAATTTTATATAAAAAAAACAATAACCAATCATTAAAAAAAATAAAAATATGTTAAATGCACTCTTCATATATTCATATTCATTAATTCGCAAGTTTTATTCTTCCTACATCTTCATACTTACAATTAACAACTTAAACATATCGGAAAATCTTACAATCATACGGGATTGAAACACCTATCTAACCATACTATTTAAGATACATCCCTTTCCATTGAAATAAATTACGTCGTGAGTGTATTTTAATATGTAATTAATGTAAGTTAACTGCACTGCATAATAGTTGAGAGTAGTAAGAGTAAGTTAATATTCTCCATTTTGTATAACTCAACCAACAAATAAAAAAATAGCTTTCTTTAAGTAGGAGGAGTTTAAATTTGATTTTAATTGGGCGCGAAATTGTGTCCCCTCGGTCCCTTCATTTCGCCATCGTCGCAATCACCTTTGCGCCCATGATGCTAACATAATTTTTTATCCAAACTGCATGGAAAGTATGTCATTGAGGGCACGAACGATTAAACGCTCATATTAGTTAAAAATTAAACTCTATATAAATGTTAACTCTTTGAAGTCTATAATGATACAAGTTTTAATATAGAAATAAGACAACAATGTATTCTGAAAATATAGTAATTGCCAATTTTTTTAACCGAAATGTTAACAAAACCAAAAGTGTTATAATTTTTTTTAAAGAAAATCGAAAAAAATTGCACATTTTTCTAGACAAAATAAAACAAGTTGAAAATGTTTGCATTTTTATAGTCAACATAAAAAAAACTCGAAAATATCACATTTTAATGAAGAAAATCGAATAATTAACATGTGGGCGCAAAATACTCTTCTGCCTGCTCGAAGGTAGGGGAAGCGGGCGCAAAATATTTTGTTTTGCGCCCGCTCGGAGGTAGAGGAAGCGGGCGTAAAATATTTTGCGCCCGCTTCACCTACCCCTGGGTTGTAATGAGTTACTTTGCGCCCGCTCTAAGTGCCCGAAATGACATACTTTCCGTGCAGGTAGGACAAAAAATATATTTCATTAGGAAGGAGGAGTTTAAATTTTATTTTAATTAGTCTAAAATAACTATTTTTCCTTCAGAGGGTGTGATTAAATTTTATGGTTTTTAAAGTTTCATATTTTCTCCAATTTGTTTAACGTAATCAACAAATAGAAAAATTGATTTCGAAAATAGGAGGAGTTTGTTTAATATTTTTATTGGTCTAAATCATTCATTTTTTTAGGGGGTTGGTATTATATGTTTTATTTTTAAAATATTAATTAGATTCTCCATTTTGTTTAACTAAACCAACAAATATAATAATTCCTTTTTAAAAATAGGAATTCGAATGTCAGCCTAGCCATCTGTGGTTACAAATGCGCGGCGATAAATCAGTAGTATTCTAAACAGCACGCACTATAGCATATCAGATCGAACGCCGCTAGGGAAAATCTGCTTTGATGGGTAATTTTAATAGTTACCCACACTGTTTATAATTTTAATTACAGTTTTAATAATTATTAATAAATTAGTATTAAAATCAACGAAAATTAATTTATTTAACAATTCTTTATTAATTTTAAGTGTTTTTTCTGCCAATTTATATTTATTTACTTTAAATATTAATTAAAATAAAAGAAAAAAAGTGACACGCATCACCACACTTTTATTATTGTTATTTACTATTTATTACTTTATTTATTATAATTATTATACAAATCTACTCTATAACTATCTGTTTAATCATATTTATGTATTTTTTGTACTTTTCTACTCAAATTATCAAGTTTTTTTTATGAAAAAACCAAAAGTGCACCCAGCTGGGTTCACTTTCGGTTAATCAAATATGACAGGGGAGCCACAGTGTTTTTTAAATTTTAACCAAAAGTCATTTGTTCAGTTTTATAAAGTACGTGAAAGATTAGCTGACTGCGCTTGAAAATTATGTAGAGCATGCGCAGTGTGCGTTTCTATCCAAGGTAAATTACAGCTGATCGTCTGTTTCCATAGACCTTTTCATCTCGAATATATTTTAGAGCGCATGCGTGACGAATATTTCGGACTTCCGGTAAAACTTAGTCATATTTATAGTATAATCCAAGTAAATTGTTATAAAAAATTTATATTTAAAGCATCCAGTGATTAAATATTTCTTATATCAGTAATAAAAAAATTATGAATTCAAAAGATTTGTCCGCATCAAAAAAAAAAGTTGGAGGACATAAGCGATGCAGCTATGGACTATGTAAAAGTGACAGTCGAACCAAAGCATACTACGAAATCCGTAATTTTAATTTTATTCGCTTTCTTAAACCATGTATAGAGTTTAGAAGAGGCGAAATAGAAAAGAAAAATTTAAAATCTCACTTAAAGTTATGCAGAGAATGTGCGAAAAGCGATAAATGGGTAAAATTATGTGGACGCACAGATAAAAAGTTCAATGACATAAGTAAGGTTACGAGATATTCTTATATTTCTTCATTCCATTTTGTTAGTGGTCCAACTGAACAGTTTCCAGCTCCTGAAGATTTCAAAAACCAATTTTCTAAGTGTAGTAAGGTAAAAAAGTAAATTACACTGTAAAAAACATAAATAAACATCAAAAATATACCATTAACCTAACCTATAAATTTCACTCGAAGTTTTTTAAAGAGTTAAAACATAACAACCCAGTAAGCAGCGAGGAATTGAAAAGAATTGAAATAATTCAAACTCTGTATAGTGTAGTAGAATTATCCAATACTTTTGAATGCCATTTCTGTCCAATACTTTTCTATACCATGATAGGGCCACGTTTCGTCTAAAAATGAATGCTATTCAATTCTGTTTATAATTGTTAACAAAGACAAAATTTTTTTCTGAATGCTTTCCAATCCCATCCGAAATTATTACAGCCTGTCATTACATCACTTTTCAATTTTCCATTGGAACCGCGCGTTTCTGTAGGCATTCAAGCAGTCTTTTGGATTTTTGTAATTTATAAGATACATACATTGGCAGATTTTGTAAGAAGTGTTTGTGTTCAAAGAAAAAATTGTTTGCTGAAAAATTGATTGTTTACCAATTTTACGTCATTTAAACGAGTATGGGCCGTTATTCTGTTAGACAATAAATCATAACCTAAAAATTTCAGAGACTTTTAAACACTTTTAACCCTCTTAACTGATAATTTAATAATTATTCCTATTTAAAATAGCAAATAAAGTCATGAGTGCAGTTATTTGAAAGTAATTGAACATTCTATGCAATGTCAACAATATTAGTATTATATTATTATACTATATTTGTATGAGCATTTGAAAGGACGGTATGCAAAAGGATAGAATTTTTTAAATGCTTCTTAATCTTTGCTTTCTTACTGGGTATTCAAGAGGATTGATATCGTTACTTTTCATATTGCTCTCACTGGATAGAAAAGTATTGGACAGAAATGGCATTCAAAAGAATAGAATCTTTTTAATACTTTTCAATTTCTCGTTTCTTACTGGGAAATAATATGTCTAAAATAATTTAAAAAAATTAATTAATAATCATTTATAATCTGTAAGTAAAATTTTTGAAATAATTATATTTATAAATATTCTATAAATGTATTTTGAATAAAAGATGCAATATAATTTATATACTATTGTAATGATATATATATATATATATATATATATATATATATATATATACTTGGGGGGTTCGCCCTCCCTGCGCGCTTCTCCCTAATGTTTTAGAAAATTGCTGTCGTTTTATCCAACTTTTGTTTATTTAATCAAAATATAGTAAAATTTTTGAATATTAGAATACTTAATTTGATTAGCAGCGGGATCTATTTCGTTTAATTTAAACCAAGCCGTTAAAATAGTATCATTATTTCTTTCTAAAATTTTTTATATTTTATTCTCATCAAAAATAATATTTTGTTGATTTTCGACATATACTGCTAATCGAATAACAGAATGTGATCTTCCTGATAAATGTAATTCCTCTATTCGCCATAGAGCTTCCATAGGATTAACATATCTACTGTTAATGTATTCGGTAATTTCGTCATATATTTCTTTACTTTTATTGTCATCTATGTTACATTTGTTTATTGCTATATATGCTCTATCATATCCTTTATGAAGATATTTGTATATATACTTAATACTCATTATTGACGCACAATATTCAACATTTATGCGACACTTATATTTTTTTAATAAAAAAGGATTGTACGCAACTATCATAGAATTATCTAGAGAAACCAATTTTCCGTTTATTTTTTTTATTATAAAAATATCTTTTATGTCTATTATCTCTACGTTTATATTTTGGAAAGCCATTTTTCTCAAATTCAGTATTATTTAAAAATTTCTTTGGAAAATTTTTTGAACAAATAATTTTGTTTTTCTTTAAACACGGAGAAGTTAGGGTGCAGTCCCACGCTGAGTAGAAAACAGAATGCAAAGCAGAATATCGTGAGAGTGGAAAGGATAGTGATATCTGACTGTCTCTCTTGCACTCACGATATTCTGCTTTGCATTCTGTTTTCTGCTCAGCATGGGACTGCACCCTTATTTCATGAGGACCATGTGACATATGTTTTATAACTAATTGTTGTAATTCAGTATCATCATCAGGAATTTCAGCAGAAATATGTTTATCAATTTTTTCAGGATTTAAAAATTTATTTTTATAATCTAAAACAAATAATATATGTGCATGAGGTAATCCTCGTTTTTGAAATTCAATTGTGTAAACATAAGCTAAAATTTCGCCAAATACATTTCCACTTAATATGTCTGATATTATGCAACGCAATTTAGCATTAAACAAACGAACTGTTAAATTTGGAATGTCATTACATGTTGTGCCAGGTGGAAATTTTTTAAGAACACTTTGTAATTCTGCCCAATTTGGATTGCAAGTAACTGTAATTAATAAATCCGGCCTACTAATTTCTCGATTTATTGTCATTGCATCCTGATATATATTTGATGCATATGTCGCGGATTGCCTATATGCGTAGAAGGTAAAACAAACATATTTCCTAAACGTTTGTTCATTATTATAATTCTTTGAATCATTAAAAGCACTTCGAGAAATATGATCTATTAAGCCTTGGTAACATTCTATTCGTAATTTATTTTGATTGTATCGAAAATAATTCAATCTATTAATTACAATTATTATGAAAGCGTGAATAAAAAATTGTTGCGTTAATCTCCCACAATATAGAATTGGATTAAACTTTTTATTTGGTCTAAGAGCTAATCTATAAGAGTAATATTGTAATGCAGTTAGTCTTTTATTACTTTTAAATTTTGTTTAAATTGAGGACTCCATCCTAAATCTCCAAATGGAAATATGAGTGGAAAAGTCATCGGGTCTAAATAAAATGATAGTTTGTTTAAAACAGTATTTTTTTCAATTTACATGGAATATTTTTAGGATAAACTCTCTAATCAATTGAAGTAGGAACTTCTCCATTTTTTGATACTATTTATGCTGCACACTCAGCAGTTTTAGGTTTGTTGTATGTATGTTTATTTAAATAAATAGTACTAATAAAACATAAAGAATACTCTGGAAAATTATTTTTTGATATTTCATACAATGACTTATATTTAAAAGCATATGGATTATTATTTAAAATTTGTGTTAATATTTTAATATGTTTCTGAACTACATTTTTTATTGTTTTTTAAACGTTCTAAAGTAGCAGCATAATCATCATAAATATATATTGGTCCTAATTGGGGCTTTACACTATTTTTAACAATAATTTTATTAGGCGTGGAATTATAAACGTGACCTTGGATTTTTAAGTTATACACACCTTTTTGAGAATAATTTACAGTATCAGCATTAAAAGTTGCAAAAGAAAAAGAAGAATTATAATATCGAATTCATTCTTTAAATTTTTTGTCATACAAAAGAAATTTTAAATTTTTATCGTAATCGTTTAAAGGAGAAATTTCTACTTTTCCACCATGACAACAACTTTTTTTGAAAATTCTATAGACCAATACATAGCTCCACAATGAATACATTTATAATCCATTTCTCAATAATCAGAATAATTAACATTACTTTTACAAATTTTAGAAATTAATTGCCATTTTCGCCTTTTGTTTAATCTTTTACCTGCCATTAAATTCCACGTGAAAAAAAGTATTCAGAATAGAAAAAAAGTATTGGTGGTGACGTTCGATGAATGCGTTTTCGCGACAAACACGTATTGGTGGGTTACGGCGAATACATTTTGCTCACCGTGAATACTTTTTGTTTTAAACTCTCGATTTAAAGATTCCTAAGCAAAGTTGAGAATATATATAAAGAGCGTGAGTAACGTGATGTATAAAAATGGCTATTGCGAGAAGGAAATAAGAAATTTTGAGTAAAAACGAAAAATTAAATGTGAAAAATAAATGTCAAATGTTGATCGATTACCATATGCTTTAGGGTGGATTCCCATGGCAGCGTTTTGCGTTGCGTTTTGTAACTAGACCATGAGTGTGAGAGAGATACAGATATATGTTTGCTCTGTTTGCACTCATAGCCTAGTTACAAAACGCAACGCAAAACGCTGCCATGGGACTTCACCCTAAAGGGAGCATGACATTACCGGCAGAAAGTTACTAGGAAAGGCGGAAAATTTTGAAATTGAAAAGAAATCCAAGTGAACGCAAATAATATTTAGTTATTAATTAATTATAATTAATGAATAAAAATTCATTAAAAATTCAAAATTTTCCGCCTTTCCTAGTAACTTTCTGCCGGTAACGTCATGCTCCCTTTAATCTGTCATGCATTGTAGGCATGGTAAAGCATATGGTAATCGATCAACATTTGACATTTTTTTTCACATTTAATTTTTCGTTTTTACTCAAAATTTCTTATTTCCTTCTCGCAATAGCCATTTTTATACATCACGTTACTCACGCTCTTCATATATATTTTCAACTTTGCTTAGGAATCTTTAAATCGAGAGTTTAAAACAAAAAGTATTCACGGTGAGCAAAATGTATTCACCGTGACCCACCAATACGGTTTTGTCGCGAAAACGCATTCACCGAACGTCACCACCAATACTTTTTTCTATTCTGAATACTTTTTTTTTACTGGGTTTGCTGTATCGTTTGCTATTTTTTTGTTTAAACGTTCTTCACCCATATTACTTACTAAATCGGTCTGTCTTTTTCTGTTCAAACGTTTTATGTCCATGTTATCAACCAAATGTGTTATTTTCTTTTCCAAACGTTCTGCATCCATATTCTCGATTACATCTCCTTTTCTTTTACTCTCTGAACGTTCTGACTTCATATTCTGAACTAAGTCTGTTTTCCGTTTTTTATTTAAACGATCCATAGCCATGTTTTCAGCTAAATCATTTTTGTGCTTTTTCTCTAAACGATTAATACTAAAATTTTCAACTAAGTCTCCTTTTCTCTTGTTCTCTGCTCTTTCGTTACTCATATTACTAACCCTATTAATTTCTCTTTTACGCTCTAAACATAAATCATTTGAAATATTTGCTTCTCTTTTTAATTTCAATAATTCCTTATTTTTTCTTAATATAACTTATTATCATTTTGTTCACAAAATTTATAAAAAGCAACATTTATACAATTAATTATATCATAATGTCCACTATCAACGTTTCCCAATAATAAAAGAATAAGTTTATGTTCACTATTATTGTCCCCAAAAACTGTTTTATTATTAAATATCTGATGATGAACTTCTACATAAATTTTATATTTATTTACAAACGCTTGAACTTCAACTTCCCCACCGTATTTACCATTTCTGGACATGTATAATTTATAAGAATTTTGATCAATTAAAATTTCACTATATGAATTATCCCCTATTATAAATGGTTCATAAAAATTCCAATTACTTAAAATATATGAGACAATATTTAATCGTACTCTCCTATGCATTTCTTGGTCATTATACAAAAAATACGAAAAAGATCTAAATAAACAATTCCCATAGCCGATAATTTTTATATTAGAATTTTCGAAATTCATTTTTCCTAAATATACATTGCTTAAACTGAAATTTTTAATTAATTTTAATAGCGTAAAAAATTAATATAAAAAGAAAAAATAATTCACAAATTTAAATTTTGAATAATATAAGTACAAATTAATGTATAAATAAATTAATTAATGTATTAAAACGCAAGCCTTCCAATAATACTGGCATCATTTGATTATGAATTTAAAAACTGATTTTTGAAATACTTTTCCGAATTTTGTTTGTGAATTTTCTACTTAATTTACAGTAAAATAAAATTTTAATTTCAAATTTTTCTTAATTTGTTCAAATTTAATTAATGTGATTTTATCGCCGAATCGTAGAAGGGTACGTAAATTTTTCTCGGCCGAAATCGAAGTCCCCTGGACATCCAAAATTTAACTTCTGAATTTAAATGTTTAAAATATATATCCTTATAGGAAATTTCATTGCGAATCTTTTTTTCTTAAGAAATTTTTTTGTATCTATTACCGTTTTCGAAATATAAGGGAAAAACTGTTATTCTAAAAAACGAAATTTTAATTGTTTTTTTCACTTCAACTCGCGATTACTCAGTCAATTTTACGAATTTCTTAATGAAACAAAAACGAAAATACGCGTTATTTTATCCTGCGAGTGACTAAAAAAGAAAAATGATGTTTTAATTATAAATAAAAAAGTTATTAATTTTTTATTGAGATAGTGCAAAATTCGTAAACTGAAATTTTCACTAAGCGGGGAAGTTGAGCAAATTTTGAGCAACAAAAAACTTACAGCGAGAAAGTTGTTCATTAAGGTCTAAACAAGTTTTTTCCGAAAGATACAGTTCAATATGACAATTAGTTAACAAATGGTATCCCTCAATTGAGGGATACCTAACAATAAGAGACGAATTTACAATTATTAACAAATTGAAACCGAATATCTACAGATTAAATAAAAATGCCAATGCGAAGATTTTTTAAATTAAAAGTATTCTCTATTTTTTACATATTCTTTCATTTTAGACTTCACATGTAGTTGCCTAAATTGAATATTGCAATAAAATATAATTATATATATATATATATAATAATTAAATGAAATAATTTATAAATTCGCAAGTTTTATATTTAAAAAGCCTAAAATATAGCATGATAATTAATAATTAAATTAATTTGTAAAAAAGAAAATTCTACGAACCAGTGACATTCATTGAATGTCTGAATGTCATTCAGTCTGAAACATGTGTGTTTATTAAAATTTGACCCCGTTGTCGACCGCCATGTTTGTTAGTGACGTCATGATTTTAGATTCCTATTACATTTAAAATTAAAATTTTTATTAATTGAAACAATTAATACGGCACGACGCACACTACGAACTACACTAAGACTTCCGTGTATATCAAAAACGAAGAAACTGAACAAACGCGGGCACAGGCGCGCTACTGAATTTTGCATTTCCTAAAAACTGTTTGGGAATGAATCTAAGGACTCTCGCACAGAACAGTCCCCGTTGAGGTGAACGTTGATACAAGGTTTGTAACAATTGAGTAGCTGAATTAAAATAAATGCAAATAATAATAATTGTACCTAATTATTTCATCTTTGAATTAATTAAGAATCTGATTGCACTTGTTGAAAGAAGACTATTAGCGTTTATTAAGATATTTAGCATTGATCTTAATTGAAAATCATTACCAAACTTTTTGGGATAGAGAACCAAAATGTAATATTTCTTCCTACGATAATACAAATCATTCAAATTGTTTTATATTCAGTCCGAAATCTGAACTTTCATTTTTCTCCGTGCGAGTTTGCTGTCATAGCTGTTTCCATTTTGGTTTTATTAATTATAATAATTAATAAATATAAATTATTATAATTTCTATTTATAGGTTCGCTGTGGCTACAAAATGTTCTCTGCCGCAGCAAACTCTTTCTATGCGTGTGAATGTTCAAATGCTAGGAATTTTATTTGCAGAATTTTTATTTTTACGGAACTTTTAATTTTTTTTTTGACAGAACACTAGAACTCTTGATTTGGTATCAAAATTCCATATCAGGATTCTTTTTTAGAAAATTGTAGTGCCAAACGAATTTAGCAGCTAATGTTGTTGGGCGCATAATTATTCCTCAAATTTCAATTTCATAATTTGTAAAACATCGGAATTCTTAGTATCGAAATATCATTTCACATAATTTTCATATTTCGAAATACTATTGAACATAATTCTCTTTGAAAGAAAATTATATTAAATTTTGTGAAAGTGCTTCTCAATTTAGGGAAAAAATGCGACAAGGCGAAATTTTGGTATCAAAAATACTAAACAGCGCCCGTGTAGAAAAATCTTCTGGAACGTCTAGAGTCAAGCCTGGCGCAAATCAGAAAGCGTCTAGCCTCGCAATTCTGGAAGATCTGGTTTGGCCCAGTTCTGGTGCTGCTCAGCTACAAGTCAGACCGCAGCTATTTTGTCTGTTCTGGATTGTCTAGCCAGACCCAGCTCTGATTCTAGTCAGAATTTCTAGATGACTAAAATTTTTTAGTTTGCCACTTCTGGGCTACGGCGAGCGATGCTAGTCTGGAAGGTCTGGCCAAACCCAGCTCTGATTCTAGTCAGAATTTCTAGAGGACTAAACTTTTTTTTTGCAACTTCTAGGCTGCGGCGTGCGATGCTGGTTTGCAAGGTCTGACCAGACCCAGTTCTGATTCTAGTCAGAATTTCTAGATAACTAAAATGATTTATTATTTTGCAACTTCTATAGGCTGCAGAGAGCGGTACTGGTCTGAAGAGACTAGCCGATTTTAAGATATCAAAAGCCATCTAATTCTTTATCTAAAAAAGTAGACAACAAGTCTCTAAAATTTAATATTTCTTCCACATAATATTTTCTAAGGGAGAAGATTGTCCAAAATCACAACATTTTTCGACTTTTTGAGATCAATGTGTAGGTATAAAAAGTTGTAAAACATTAAAAAAATAGTTTTTGAAGAGAATTTTAAAAATGTTTATAAAGAGAATCCCGTTTGAATTTTCAATTTACGTTTACTAAGGGAACCAGAAGGTTCCTCGCAGAATTATTACTGAAAAATGAATTAAATTTGTTGTTAACAACTATAACAATTTTGCGATAATTTATAGAAATTTTCTCAATAAATCATAAAAATATGTTCCACATAAATTACAATGGACAATTTTTATTTTAGCAATTTATGGAAATTTCTAGTAATTTTAGAGATAATTCATAAAGCAAAAAATTATCATTAAAATTTTGGATTTCAGCCATTTATGGAAATTTTTTAAGTAATTTATAAACATTATGACGGTAATTTATGAAACTATGTAAAACAAAAACGAGAACTAAAAAATTTAACGTCGGTAATTTATGGTAATTTCCTCGGTAATTTATAGAAATTTTTGAGATAATTTATAAAACTATGTTAAACTCAAAGGAGAACTAAAAAATTTGACGTCGGTAATTTATGGTAATTTATGGAAATTTTCGCGGTAATTTATAAACGTTTTGACGATAATTTATAAAACTATGTAGGAGATAAACGAGAACTAAAAAATTGAACGTCGGTAATTTATGGTAATTTATGGAAATTTCCGCGGTAATTTATAAACGTTTTGACGATAATTTATAAAACTATGTAGGAGATAAAGGAGAACTAAAAAATTGAACGTCGGTAATTTATGGAAATTTCCGCGGTAATTTATAAACGTTTTTACGATAATTTATAAAACTATGTAAAACAAAAACGAGAACTAAAAAATTTAACGTCGGTAATCTATGGTAATTTATGGAAATTTATTAGGTAATTTACGGAAAATTTACTATGATGAGTTCAAATCAAGTTTTGTTATTTTTCTTTATGTACCAACACGAAACTTGCAGTAGTTTCGTGATTACACAGTTAAACACTCTTTATTAATTGTAAGTGTAAAAGGTGTCGGAAGTTAAAATTTATTTTCTTGTAGCTTCGATAGAGTAGTGGTTAGAGTGTTAGGCTAGAAGTCCGTAGGTCATAGGTTCGATTCCCCGCAATGTCAAATTTTATTTAGTTATAGGTTTGCGTTTATTCTGTGTCGTAAACATTAAATTGATTGAAAGTTAAAAGTTGATGATTATTACTTGTTTGCAAATACAAATTAATTTTTTTTTATTATATTAAAATTTAATTTAAATAAAAATTTCTCATATGTTTCGTTCAATAAACGATGTTGGAGGGCTGCTTTATTATATTTAGAAAACAGTAAATATCTATCATGCGGTTGGCTAGAGCCTGGCTAGACTATCTGAATAGCCTGTCTATTCAGCGGCTGACCGTTTCTAGCGTTACACTTTTGGCCAGCCACAGGCCAGAGTTACAGGTCAGCCACTAGTCTGGAAAATAGACGGTCTGGTCTGACTCAGGCCAGCGCCAGAAGATTTTTCTACACGGGCGAAAGGAATAATATGAAATTTAGTATAATAATATCAAATATTAAGAATTTTAATCTAACATTACTAAATTTCAAATTATTTCTTTCACTGTTTAGTATTTTTGATACCAAAATTTCGGTTTGGTGCACTTTTTCCCTGAACTGTAAAAACTTTTACAAAAAATATATATATATATATATATATATATATATATATATATATATATATATATATATATATATATTAATATGTGTTAATATATGTAATAAATTTTCTCTTCATGTAAGTATACAGATCTCACTTACTTTAATGTTAATTTTCTTATCTCTCCCATTACTTTTTATTTTCTTGCTTATAAATTAAAACTGTTATAAGATTTACTAAAATTCTGAACGTTGAAATAAACGTATTTTTGTTTTGTCTAAATGTGTTTCACAGTTACTGTGCAAAATAGAAAGCCAATGTTAATTAAACATTTATTTAGTTGAAAATTAGTTTTTTTATACATATATATATATATATATATATATACAAAGTACTTTTATTAAAATGTAAATTAAAACAAGCAAAAATAATATCGGCTATAATTTCAACGTTTTAAACTGTAGAGACACACTGCTAATCTTACTTTAAATGGTTATGATAGGAGCAGCGAAAATACCCATGTGATAGAAAAAAGATGTCTCCATTATCGAAACTGTTAATATTTAATAAAAATCATTTTTTTTAACTAAACAATTTTTTTATGAAAAATAACAATAAATTTACCAAAATATAAAAAAAGAATCATCTCTTAAAGTTTTATATAATATAAAAACAATAATTTATGACACCACTGCAGAGTTGAATCACACAAACAAAGAACAATTATTATTGTATCACTTTTCGACGTTTATCAACACTTATGAAGAAACCTATAACACACATATATTCACGTATAACTTAAATATAAACACACACTTAACACTTAAAAGTACGTATCGAATTGTTCTTATATACTACATGGTGAAATTTTTCACGACTTGAGAGACATGCTATTTCACTAAAAAACTGAGAATTACATAACATTCTGTTTTGTTAGATACACAACATAAAAAATATTTTTTTGAAAGTCAATTCATGAGGACAAATATATATTAACACTATTTGTTTTTCATAAAATAATATGTAGTATATTCACATTTGAAATAACCACAAATGGAAACAGGCGATCAGCTGTCATTTACCTTGGATAGAAACGCGCAACACACACTGCGCATGCTCTACCGAATTTTCAAGCGCAGTCAAATAATCTTTCACGTACTTTATAAAACTGAACAAATGACTTTTGGTTAAAATTTAACTAATTTAACCATACTAGTACTACAATAATTCTAGGACTTTCTTTTATTTTCTAATAAAAAGTATATGATACCGCCTTGTATTTTGTGTCCTATCCAAAAGTCAAGTACTTTCAAGGAATGATTCACGTACTTTTTTTCCATGTATTATTTGAAATATTCATTAAAATACAAAATACCGCGATAATACCCACTTTTACCCTGTGTGAATGAATGAGTGAATTTCAGAAAAATTGTGAACAAGTAGAAATTATATTTTTTAATTTACAGAAATATACAATTTTTTTGAAAGTCAATGAAATTCTCAAGCTAGGTACTAGAAATTTGCATTGACTGCTTTTGAAACTCTCATGCAAAAGTACTAGACTGTTTCTAGTATTTTGTGTCGTATTCAAAAGTCAAGTACCGCGTCAATGAAAATTTCACGTACTTTTTTTTCCGTATAAACTATGTCCAACTCGCAACAAACTCCTATACTGAATTTTTTCACATTTTTTCTTGCATCCCTAGATATAAATACACCCCCTGGTCTAAGGGTGGTTAAATAATATTAATTTGGCATAGGAATTATTTGAAAAGGTATAAAATTTTTAGTAATTAGTGTGCATTAAAACTATGTATATTTTTAACGGTGTTGGATATTTTACAAGGTGGATAAACTGCCGTACTGGTCATTGCTGTATTATCTTTCCAATAGCACCATTTTAGATATTAAAAATTTAAGTCTATTTTCACGAACTTAAATGTTTTTTTGCACAATTATAAATAAAAAATGCACCTAATTTTACAATCGTAAACATACTGTCTTACTTGAATAATAACATATTTATGAAGTAACTTTGCTCAACCAAATTAATTGTTTGAGTTTCATTTATAGGGTAATAAAAAAAATTAACAATTGTATAAAAAGTAATTTCCTTGCAGTTTATTATGCGATTCTGCTACCATCAGTTAGTATTATATAGCTTGTATTAAAGGCTTGAACGGTCGAATGATATGTACGTGCGAATGTTCTATACAGAACAAGTTAGAGTGATACAAGAGGTTGGCGCAAGGCCAGTCGTAAATTACATAACTTAAAGCGAATTGCTTGCTCTCGCAGAAACTCGCCTTAACTAACACGTCTTCCACATTCCTTATATACCCTTTGACTATAATATGCGCTGATTTATACAAAATAAATAAATTTAAATTTAAATTTTCTACACATACAACACTTTTTTCAATGTATCATGAACACATAAATGCAAGTAAATAATATGTATATGCATATCTAAGTGGTATCAAATTGCACTGAAAGAAAAACTATAGTATTGTTTGATATCTTCATATGAACATTTAATATAGAATGTATCAATTTAGGCAAGATGTGTCAGTTTTTAAATTGTCATTTCAATATTTAAGGAAATATATTAGAAATATATCATTGTACAATATTTAAAGAAATAAAAATTAGTATAGGGGAGACCGGGGCGTAATGGATTCCCAGCTGAAATAGTTCTATAGAATTTCACTAGAATCATTCTATAGAATCATTCTATATAAATTCTAGAGAATATTCTATAGAATTTCAATAGAATGATTCTATAGAATTTTTACGTGAATTCTACTAAATTTTAGTGGTTTTTAATTAGAAGGAATATAAATTTCGTGAAATAATTTTTTTAACATTATAGTTATGTATGGTTACGAAGTTCAATGAATTTTATATATTTAAAGGATATAACCAATTATTTTGGCCTAAAATTTGTTGAAAAATATTATTTCACAAATTTAAAGTCTTTCTAATTAAAAATCACTAAAATTTAATAGTATTTATGTAGAAATTCTATAGAATCATTCTAGTGAAATTCTATAGAATATTCACTAGAATTCATATAGAACGATTCTATAGAATGATTGTAGTGACCCAGCTGAAAAAGTTGTATAGAATTTCACTAGAATCATTCTATATAAATTCTAGAGAATATTCTATAGAATTTCAATAGAATGATTCTATAGAATTTCTACGTGAATTCTACTAAATTTTAGTGGTTTTTAATTAGAAGGAATATAAATTTCGTAAAATAATTTTTTTTAACATTATAGTTATGTATGGTTACGAAGTTCAATGAATTTTATATATTTAAAGGATATAAACAATTATTTTGGACTAAAATTTGTTGAAAAATATTATTTTACAAATTTAAAGTTTTTCTAATAAAAAATCACTAAAATTTAATAGTATTTATGTAGAAATTCTATAGAATCACTCTAGTGAAATTCTATAGAATATTCACTAGAATTCATATAGAACGATTCTATAGAATGATTCTAGTGAAATTCTATAGAACTTTTACAGCTGGGTCACTTTTCACTTTTTGTTGCTTAACTTCGTCATTCTCATGCATTTTTTCATGCAATTTTCAAATTTTAAAAAGTTGTAGCGAAATGCAAAATCCATTTCCTTAAAAAATGTATTCTCCAGTTATTTTCTTTATAAAAGGTTATCATTGTTACTTATTAATATATAAATTACAAGAAATTAAACTTGACAGGATTATTTTATTAATATTTTAAATATAATAGATTTTTCTTAATAGAATAAGCAAAGTGATCTATTACGCCCCGGAGGTGTTTGTTGAAATTTTTTTCTTTTTATATCAATACCGTAAGTATTAAACTAAAATTGACAATTGTTCTTTAAGACCAAATGTTTAAAGCTCAAAACCTGATACACAAAAATTTTTTACAAGTAATTTTGAAAAAGATATAACAAAAAATAAAACATTAAAAAAATTTACTTTCAAGCATCAAAATCACTTTTTCTACCATATTTTTAACAATAATAAATGAATAACAATGAAACTTGGTACAAGCTTACAGTATGCCAAGTACATTATTTTGATCAAAAGCGAAATTATTTTGATTTACCACTTTTGAATAAATTCAACCCAGCTTAAATTCCCGTACAGGATCCTGTACAGGTCCTGTGCAGGATCCCGACCGGATCCCATACAGGATTTTGGGACAGGGTTCCTTTGCAGGTTCCGATGCAGGAACCTTAGCTACCCAGTAAAAAAAAAGTATTCAGAATAGAAAAAAAGTATTGGTGGTGACGTTCGGTGAATGCGTTTTCGCGACAAACACGTATTGGTGGGTTACGGCGAATACATTTTGCTCACCGTGAATACTTTTTGTTTTAAACTCTCGATTTAAAGATTCCTAAGCAAAGTTGAGAATATATATGAAGAGCGTGAGTAACGTGATGTATAAAAATGGCTATTGCGAAAAGGAATTAAGAAATTTTGAGTAAAAACGAAAAATTAAATGTGAAAAAAAATGTCAAATGTTGATCGATTACCATATGCTTTACTATGCCAACAATGCATGACAGATTAAAAGGAGCATGACGTTACCGGCAGAAAGTTATTAGGATAGGCGGAAAATTCCTGTACAGGAACCTTTTGCAGTTTTGTAAACTGCAGGTACTTAAGTGTAAAGGAACATGTAAAGGATCCTACACGGTTTCCTCAATTAATTTATTTATATTTTTAACTCCTGCGCAGTAGTTTTCTATGAGTTTCTCGAATGCGCAATACATTTTTCTGTCCAACATTGTTATACGAGCCTAACATATTGAAATATGAAGTCTATATATGTCCATTGTTGCTTAACATATAAAAATTAAAAAAATTAAAAATTTCCTGTACAGGATCCTGCAAGTGATCCTGTACAGGAACATTTACAGAAACTTTTGATAGCTAAGGTTCCTGCATAGGAACCCTGTCCCAAAATCCCGTACGGGATCCGGTTGGGATCCTGTACAGGAAGAGTATGGGATCCGGTAGGGATTCTGCACAGGACCAGTACAGGATCCGGAGAGGATCCTTTAAGGATCCTGTACGGGGATTTTAAGCTGGGAAGTGATTCATTACGCCCCGGTCTCCTCTATTTATTTTAAAAATTGAGTATCTGAATATGAAAGTACATAATGCCAAACATTATTACAGTTACACGGAAAAAAATTTCTTGTATAATCCACAGGATTTCCTGCGCCATATATGAACGGTGGTTGTAGTATCCACAAATAGCTGAGTTTGAGAAATGCACAAACAAGTAGCTGACGAACACTTGAATTTCTTGGTGATATTACAGATTGGTTTGTGCTACGCCTAAACCAGCTTGTTAAAAGAACTAACTCGCCTGTTTGAAGCACAACTTAACCCATTCATATATTCTCCAAAAAAACTTGTGGCTTTCACAAGAAATTTTTTTCCGTGTATTTTCATCTTCTTTTATAGAAATGGCCAAGAATCTTTCTATGGAATATATATTCACGAAAGTAGTAAGAAAACAGTGGGCAATAGCGTGAGTCGAAACGCGGTTACCATCCAAATTCAACTACCAACCGCTCTGAATGTCGCTTAACCTTGCCCTTGGTGATCGCAAGCCACGGTCCACAAAAGAATTTTATGAACGGTTCCTTCAACCACACCTGGTTCTAGAATCTAGCTCGTCAATTGTGATCTTTGGGTTGATTCAATAAATCCAAGCCTTGTAAAAACAATCCTGCAATTCCTGGTCAAATTGACTATAGGATATTTAGTAATTTTGCCTATTTCTATAATGCGAATGCGTCTGGTTCTGTTTTGACAGTATTTACCTTGAAGCGATACAATCTCATAAGAGATTGACTCCTGGCAAAAGTGACCAGTCCGACTTCTAAGTATTCTTCAAATTTAATATAATTTTAGTATCTTCCTGTATCCAGGTGTGAGTGGGGGTTTACCGGTGTGAACCGCGGGGTCGACGAAAAGTGCGAATAATTAATTAATTGGCTATCGCAATTTGTCGATACCGGTTCAACGACGGCTACGCTCTCACGTGCCGGCCACGGATACGGAAGGTAGTTTTCTTTTGTTTATTCGAATCTATTTTAGTTTGTTAAAATCATTATTCATTTTTTTTGAAATGTTTTTTTTGTTTTAAAAATAAAGTGTGGCCGTTTTTGACCATCCAATAAGGAAGTAGTAAAAAAAAATAAGGATTAACTTGACTATTTGCACCTTTTGGGAGATATTGGAATCTGGACTGGTCAAATGCCTCGACAAAAGAAAGTTTTATCTTCGAATGCAGTTGTGACCAGTAAGTCCCATTTATAATTATAATGCAAAAGTTTATAATATTATTATCTAGAGAGAGAATAAGTACAATGTGTGCATTTTTCGATGGTGTTTAATAAGAGAGAGCGGATCCAGTCGTGCGACGAATTGTAATTAAAATTGTTTTGTTAGCTAAATCTTTGTTTTAATTATTATTTTATTTTATTATTGCCATATTTTTCTGTTATATCAACATTTTCTGAATGTGTGTCGATTCCTTTTTAGTTTTATTTATTATTATATATTGATTTTGATATTCTGTTATAAATTCCTGACGTCAGGCCCTATTTTTTATATTTATGACACGGACTGAAATATATTTTATTTATTACAAAAATTGTGTGTGTGCTTAATTTTTGTTGTTTTGAATTTTGTATTGTCGCGGTTTTTATTATATATTCTCTCAAATAAGAAAATCGTTACAACCTGTAATGCTTTCGTAGGAATTATCGTGGTTTCGTAAAACGATTGTTTACTATATTTCGTGTCTACTTCTCAGGTGAAAATGATTCATACGAAATACGTTCGAATTGTGTATTGAATTCGCCTGAATTTCGGGCAGAATTTGTTTGGAATACTGGACGGATATTATTTTTAAAAAATTTTGAGCAATTATTTTCTCTGTAAAAATTAAAGTTAATAAATTACACTGTAAAAAATTTCGGCATTTTCTCAGTTAATATAAAAGGAAATTTTTTCTAAATGAGGAGGAAAATATTTTTTCCGAATAGGGGAGACTGGGGCGAAAGGTTAAACTGCACGGAGAAAAATTCTTTTTTAATGATTACAATAGTCTACAGTACAGCTCGGATATGTGACCACTTTTTGTGATGATTACTATAGCTGTTGTAAGGAGTACAAATTAAAAGGTATCCCTTACAACAGCTGTAGTAATCGTTCCTACTCAATTCTTAACATATTACATAGTTTTCGTAATCATTGCAAAAAGTGCTCACATATCCGAGCTGTACTGTAGACTATTGTAATCATTAAAAAAGAATTTTTCTCCGTGTGTCAAAACAGTTCAAATTCATTATCTTTCGAACGGAAATAGTTAGAGCATTATTGCAGTTTTAATTATAGAAGAGTGTTATTACCCTAAATAAATGTCCGGAGTTTTGTGATATTCTGTTCATTTTTGTGAAGTCCATATTACATTTTTGTTTACCCTATACTTTTGAAAATTTTTTCGAAAAGACAATATCAACTTTTATGTAACTTTTTGAATTTATTCTCATCGCGATTTTTAGGTTCTTATTTGGGTTTGCTGAAGAGATACCTAAAGGTATTTGCTAAATATCTTTGGTCAGAATTTTCATATTTGTTATTAAAGTCAAAAATGCACCCTGGGGCGAAAAGTTATATGTATTTTTACATGTTATTAAAAATGTTTTTTTCGGTTTATTTGTTTAGAAACTATTTATTTGACGTGTAATAAGCCAATTTTTTTTTAATTTGCCCTACAATATTGATATATAAATATTTGCATATTGTCTGGGTTATATTGTCTGAAAAAATAATTTATGAAAAATTATTTCAACTTTTCGCCCCAGCCTCCCCTACTTAATAGGAAATATTTCCAAAAGTAGGTGGAAAAATATAATTCCTATGAAAATCGGAAATCATTCGCTAATTTTTGGAAAAGTTTCAAAAAATTGTAGATTTTTTACCAATATTATTATGAATTATTTTTGAAGTTAAATGAAAAAATTTTTTCCAACAAAAACGGAAATTAATTCTTAATTTTCGAAAAAAAATTTCAAAGTCAGTAAATTATTTTACATTTTTTCTTAAATACTTAGTTGTAAATACACGAAAAATATTTTACTTATCCGAAGTACCAAAAAGGATTGAATCAAGAATATTATGTTCTTAAGCGAAATAGTAAAGTTTGTCTGGAGAAATCGTTTTTCTTAAATCAAATCATTTCATTCATTTGATTTGAAACTTTTTTTTACTTAACACAATGCCGGTGTTCTTGATCCAAGAAAATATTTCTCTTCAAATGGATGTGCAACTTAAATAGCAGTTTTTGAAAACTGTCCATTGAGGCTTGGATGGCATAGTGGTAACGGTACAGCTTCTGATGCGCGCAACCCGGGTTCAATTCCTCCGACCGTGGAAAATTTTATTTCAAGGTATATTTGTTGTATTTGTGTTAAGTATTAATTAAATGTAAATATATATGTAAAATAACAATTATTTAATTATTTAAATAAAAAATAAAAATGTTAATTAATTAAATAATAAAAATGTTTGACCTAAGTATTAGAAATGATGGGATGGGGGTAAGGGGGGGGGGGAGAATTTAAGTAAATAATTTACTTGAATTAAGAAAATATTTTTTTGATTGAAATCTATAATTTTCTCAAATCAAGAAAATTTTTTCTTGATTTGATACACAAATGTTCTTGAATTAATATAATCTGCATTTCTTTCAAGTAACTTAATTTCTTGACTGAATTCCATATTTTCTTGGATCAAGAACATATACTCTCCTACCAAGTATACTATGTCAAGAAAATCGTTTTCTTGAATCAATACTATAATACTCTTGGCCGTATTCATTCCCACGATTTGCTTCAACCAAGAAAAATTTTCTTGGTTCAATACTTTTTTTTCAGTGTAGGGAGATAATGGTTACTTTATTGCCAAGCTGCTCTCTAAATTTGAATTAGGAAAAACGATTCAAAAAAGTGAATCATAAATTCTATTTATTTAGATAAGTTACCGAATTAAAATATAAACATTTATAATAATAATAATAGTAATAATAATAATAATAATAATAAATATAGTATTATTAATTTAAAATTACTCATTTTAATTATTAGATTATAATGTTAATGATTTTATTTATTTATGCATTTTTTATTAATTAATTTTTAGTTCATTAAAACTTAATTAACTAATGTGTGATGAATCAAGTAAAACTCTGATTCATCTTCGTTAAAATTAACTAAAATCATTCCTGGCTTAACTACTTCTCCATTAAAAGAAATTCAAGAAGTAACTAACAAATTTTCAATTCGCAAGTTATTTGCGAATTTCATACAAATTCATACAAGCAATATACCAAAATGGGCCTAATAATCGCACTACTCTCGGGTAATGAATAAGGAAGTGGTGCTTTGGTTTCAAGCAATTTGGAAATAATTCTTGCAATAGAGTTAGATATTCTTTTATCGTGTTTATTATATGTTTTTTTAATGGTGCCCAGTGGTCAAAAAACCATCATTGTTTTAAAAACGTTCCAAAAACGTTTTTAGAACGTTTCATGACTGCCAAATAACATCCCAAACACGTTATATGTTTCAAAAACGTTTTAAAAGCAATGGAACATTATTTGGCAGACATGAAACGTTCTAAACACGTTTTTGGAACGTTTTTAAAACAATGATGGTTTTTTGCCCACTGGGTGGCCACCTTGGGGCTACTTTTTTGAGAAGCAAAATTTCAGATGTTTTTCCAAAGTCGACTAGATTTTATTTTTATTAGTAGTATAAATAATTTTTTAAACTAAAAAATTAGAGAAGGATATAAATTTTCAGGGTATTACGTTATATAATAGGTACCGTTTAGGAATCGGAAATTACAGTCGTTCAAAAAATGGGTTCAAACCTTATTAGGGTCTATGACCCTACATTAATTAACAAATTTATATATTTTTTTATCTCATTTTAGTTTAATGTTTTTGACATCAGAACCTCAAAAATTAATTATTTTGTTTTATTATTAACCACTAAAAGAATAAAAATATTTTAAATTCAAGTGGAATACTTTTGTTTTGAGAGGATTAGTAGTAGAAGAGGATTTTTCCTCTAATTATGAGATTACGCTTTCTGGGTGTAAAGTGAACGTAAATATGTGTTTGTAGAACATGACTTTGAGTTGCACAAGCAGATAGATAATGTTATAAAATTTTACTATCAATCTTAGTTGAGTAAACACATTCTTCACTTATATCAATGATAAGTAGTAATCTTCACTATGCAAGGTTATTTCTGTTTGCATATTGACAACATTGCAAAATATTAGAAAGACATAAATAGTATTGTTTTCATATAAATTAAAAAATTTCACTCTACATAAATCTCTGTCGTAACTTGGATAAATTTTCAAGAAAATAACAATACATTCAGGATCAAAATAGAATTTAACAACGGTATAGGTTTTTTTATAGAAAGTGCAAATGCTAATGTATATGTAGGAAAATCTTAGGTGAAATGACACACTTTAGCGTCAAATCTCACGTGACTTGGTGATCTAATTAAGGACAACTTTTTTTGACCCCAGGATTTCCAATCGATGGAAATAAAGTGTTTACCCAATATTTACGTAAAGTATTCTAATACTAAGCGTATGTATCAATACAAAATTGTTTTTAATGTAATTTTAAAATTATACAGGCAGTGATAATAAATTGTTATAATTAACAATTTATTGTCATAAAGTAATGTTTTCATTATTTAGTGTATTTTTTCTTTATTTTCAATTTACGTCTCAAATTATTTTTTAAACAACATCTATATATTTACACTGTAAAAAAAAGGGAGTAAAATTTTAACTCCCCAGGGGATTCTATAAAAGACCCACCCATTGGGTCACCATGAAAAAACTAACTCGCGCGGGTGTTGATGAAGGGGTGTTGTATAAATTAACTCTCTTTTTGAGTTGATTTTTAATTCGAAAAATTTAACTCCAAACTCTCGAGTCCGTTAACTCCCTAAATTTTTTACATCAGTGTAAAAAGTATTTGCTCTATAAAATAAGAATAACACTGTTATATAACAAAACTTACCGTTTAGCGGTGTACAGGTAATATGTAACGAAAGAGTAACAGTTGTATTATGAGTGTAATGCATCTGTTAAAATATTATATTCTAACCAATTTTACAGAATGTTAAAGTGTAAAGTCCTATAGAACTTTAGTTTTAAACTAAATATAGATTTAGGCTGCATCGTATTATATAAAGCAAATATAACAATGTTACACGGAAAAAAAGTACATGAAATTTTCACTGACTCGGTACTTGACTTTTGGATACGACACAAAATACTGGAAACATTCTAGTACTTTTGCATCAGAGTTTCAAAAGCAGTCAATGAAATTTTCTAGTACCTTGCTTGAGAATTTCATTGACTTTCAAAAAAATTGTATATTTCTATAAAATAAAAAATATAATTTCCACTTGTTCACAATTTTTCTGAAATTCACTCATTCATTTACATATTTCGATAATTAATTACACAAACAAAGAACAATTATTATTGTATCACTTTTCGACGTTTATCAACACTTATGAAGAAACCTATAACACACATATATTCACGTATAACTTAAATATAAACACACACTTAACACTTAAAAGTACGTATCGAATTGTTCTTATATACTACATGGTGAAATTTTTCACGACTTGAGAGACATGCTATTTCACTAAAAAACTGAGAATTACATAACATTCTGTTTTGTTAGAAACACAACATAAAAAATATTTTTTTGAAAGTCAATTCATGAGGACAAATATATATTACACTGTAAAAAATTTAGGGAGTTAACGGACTCGGGAGTAGGGAGTTAAATTTTTAGAGTTAAAAATTAACTCCAAAAGAGAGTTAATTTTTAACTCCCTTCATTTAACACCCGCGGGAGTTATTTTTTCCATGGGGAGTTAGCATTTGGGTGTTAAATTTTAACTCCTTTTATTTAACTCCCCTGGCATTAACTCTCAAATTGGGTGCGACTTTTATAGACTCCCTGGGGAGTTAAAATTTAACTCCTTTTTTACAGTGTAACACTATTTGTTTTTCATAAAATAATATGTAGTATATTCACATTTGAAATAACCACAAATGGAAACAGGCGATCAGTTGTCATTTACCTTGGATAGAAACGCGCAACACACACGCAACCCGAAGGTGAATGCAATGTTGCACGCGACTGCTCGTAACTTAAAAGGTTTTGGCTATTGTGTGTAGGCGAATTTTGAAAGCAAATGCATTTCTTTTTCGGCGCATTTTTCACAGTTCTTCCATGGATAATTCGAAGATCATTCTCTCCGTATTGGCCTGTTCTTTTTGAAATTCATGCAAAAGGGAATAAAGATCAGGATGATATTTCCCTATTACCAGGCATAATCGGTTGATTATGCCAACCTTCACTGGCGTTGTTTGTGCGATGAGAACCATCGATTGTTGTTTCATACTGATTCCAAATTGATATTGGATATCGAGGTAATATAGCTTTTCTTCTTCCTCGTCCCAGTTTTCCAAGAACATAATTTAATTCAAAATAATAAAAAATGAAGAACAGTGCTTAAGGAATGGATTCTTTCAACAAAGAAAATACTAATTTCACATCGTCAGGGGGCACATACGCTAAAGCCAACATCATATGGGTGTACATTTTTAAGTTTCGATCAGTAGCATCATTTTAGGCCCTTTGTAAACCTTCAAATTGAATTTGCCTGTAGACGGATTAACCTAAGTGATAAAAACATGCTGAAATATGTACGTCGGGAAAAACTTTTAACTTGAATTTAATATTGCAAGCTCAAACTCAGTTATAATTTTCCGAGGTTTACAATTTTCAATTCTATAATCTTCAGCTTTTATTTTTAACCTAACATTCCATTATTTTAATTTTTAAAAAATTCTATTTATTTTAATTTTATTTCTTACCCAGTAGTCAGCACTTCTGCTTCACATGACTCCCGATCTGGCACATGTGCATGATCGTTCTCACTTGGACGCTTTGTAACAATAACCTTTTCTCCAATTTCTGTTTCCAACGTAATTACTCTCGACTTGCACTCTCCCTTCCTTAGTTTCTTGCAATACCAGTAAACCTTTCCTTTAGGTGATCTCGACTTCAAAAATATAAATCCATCAAGAAGTTAACTTACATCAAATAAATTTTTCGACTTTTTGCCGATTCGACGCTTTTAGCATTCGATCAATTGACAATTCGTCGTTTTGAACATTCGTCCATTTGACGATTCGAGGTTTTTAGCATTCGACTAGTTGACAATTCGACGTTTTAAGCATTCGACCAAATGACGATTCGACGATTTGAACATTCGACTACTTGGCGATTACGGGAAAATCATGCGTCTCATGTTTTGTTGTAAAACTTAACCTCAACTTCAACATATATGACGTACAATACTATGGTGGGGAGAGATTTAACCACCCTACTGGAAGTAAAATGATAGAAAGAGATAGAATTTTGGGGATAGAAAGAGATAAAATTATTTATGTTAGGTCTGTAACAGTGCTTATGTAGCGTGGAAGGTGGGAGGAACTATGCGAGAATCTGCTCCCTCCCCTCTATTCTCGCACTAGTGCGTCTAAAACGGCACTTTAGTCGAGTTTTTAACGTAAGGTGTTATAGAAAAAACTTTACTATACGTCCAGATATACACTGGAACACAGCATCTGCCAAATACTGAGAGTTCCTAACCTCCTTTTCGTGATCGCTCGGGTGAAAAATTCTGTTTTTATTCTTTAATGATATTGTTATATTGTATATCGGTACACTAGCTTGTGTGTCTCGTTTTTGACTTCAGGTGTTTATAGAAAATAGTGTGTGTTACCGATGTTGGATTTTGAAATTCAAAATAACGGATTCAATATGGCTGCTGTAAAAATAAAAAATTGATCGGATTCGCTTGAAACTTTTTACTCGGGGGTTTTTGAGGCCGCTAATTACGAATCCGATGTCAGATTTTCGAAATTCAAAATGGCGGATGTAATATGGCGACATATTTTTTAAAAACTTTAACGGATTCGTTTGAAACTCTTCATTTGGGTATTTTTGAGGTCGCATATTACGAATCTAATGTCACATTTTCGAAATTTAAAATGGCGGATCAAATATGGTATTTAGTTTTAGTAAAGAAAATTAAATGTTTTATTTTTCTTTATGAAATATGTCGCCATATTACATCCGCCATTTTGAATTTCGAAAATCTGACATCAGATTCGTAATTAGCGACCTAAAAAACCCCCGAGTAAAAAGTTTCAAGCGAATCCGATCAATTTTTATTTTTACAGCAGCCATATTAAATCCGTTATTTTGAATTTCAAAATCCAACATCGGTTCTCTAATCAACGATCCCAAAATATTAAGTACCAGATGCTTAAGATAAAGTACTTTCCAATTATTCTATTTTTCCTTTTCTCAGTTTTTAGGTCGTGTAACCGAAACTTTATTAAATTGTTGTACCATAGTAAAAAAAAGTCGGATCGGATTGGGTGTAGAATATTTTGAAAGGTCATTAATTGAACTATCTTTTAAAATTTGTTCCAATGATAAAAATTTTTTTTGTAGATTGTATTGAGAGTCGAATGTTGCCAAAAATGGCCTTTTTCACTCTTTTAGGTTAGAATATCTCAGAATCCTGACGTGATAGAGCAATTTCGCTGTCAGTTTTGGATTCAGAGTGATAAATTACATTGGAAATGACTCATCCCGTTTCTGGGTCGGACAAAATTCTAAATTTTGTAGGCTTGTGTAATTGAT
Organism: Leptopilina myrica (nomen nudum); assembly: GCA_032872475.1. Classification (NCBI taxonomy): domain Eukaryota; kingdom Metazoa; phylum Arthropoda; class Insecta; order Hymenoptera; family Figitidae; genus Leptopilina; species Leptopilina myrica (nomen nudum). The sequence goes on along the minus strand of CM065462.1, from coordinate 19,602,390 downwards.
AATAATTTTTAAATAAATTAATATAAAAAATTGTTGGTTAGCGATACTAGCAAACCTATCGTGAAAATTTCGAAACATGGAAATTATCGTCTGCTACGCGTTTGTTTGTAAATTCATTTTTGTAGGTTATAATTTCAAAAACCGTGGATTGTAATAAATAAGATGTGTTTACATTTAAGTGTTTACATAAAATATTGATTCAGTGAAACTTCCTTCACAAAAAAGGGGTTTTTCACGAGGGACTCACTTATTCTTTTGGATTCCAACGATTTAAAGATAATGGATACGTGAGAAAAAGAGTATCAGTTCCTTTAGGTACAGCGCTTTTCCCTGAAGATTGCGCTAGTATCACTAACCTAATAAAGCCGAAAGAGAATTGGAAAATGAATACATAATTTTTTTAAATTGCTAATAGAGTGGGAGCTCCTTATACTACTTCATGCAATTAACTCATAAGATTAATGAATATAACTTTAAAATATAGATTTCGAGAAAACAAATAAACATAAGCTACTTATTTTCCAAGACATAGTTGGTTATATGCTTTTTAATTTCTGCACTTTTCTCAATGTGCTATCGCTTTTCTTCGAAGATAAGTTCCTCTTAAATTTAAAAATTTCAATTTCAGTGCTGCAACGTTCCAGCCTATTGAAAATAGTTTTTGATCATTATTCCAGAATTAATTATTTCTATCATTATTCTAAGGTTCATTAATTATTTACAAAACTTTTAATTTTTACCTGCATTTATCCTATTTATAAGTTTAATAAATTCAAAAATAAAAATTTTCTTCCTATTTTTTAATAAAACATGAATTCCTTAATAGTACCTAAACTTGCATCAATTTTTCATAAATTTTCTCAATATTATAATATTTATACAATATTGATGAAATATTAAAACATTGGTCCGCCAAAATATTATACAAATCTTATTTGATATTATTGGCAATGTTTCTACAATTTCAGCTGCTGTAGCAGTTTTTAAAGTTTTCAATAATTACATTTGATCTCTAATTCACATATTACAATAAAATTTTGCTGGTTTTCATATATATTTTTGGGAATTAATTTTTTGCAACTTATACTTCTATTATTCAACGTCTTTAGAACATATATATATATATATATATATATATATATATATATATATATATACAGTCAACTCTCGATAAGACAAAGCGCGATAACTCAAATTTTTCGATAAGTCAAAGTAATTCTTGGGTCCCGATTATTCCTTATAGGCATTGCGTGTTAATTTTATTCGATAACTCAAATTTTGATAACTCAAACTTTTCGATAAGTCAAAGTATTTCTTGGGTCCCGATTTTCGGATTACCTCTCGATAAGTCAAATTTCTGTTATTCATACTATAAGTAAATAAACACTTTCACATGAGTCACGCTTTATAGTCATTCAATTTATTCATTATCTGTATTTTTCTCTAATCTGACGATTTTCCACAACGTATAGCCAGTATATTGTCACTCTAGCTGATGTTAATAAGTAATTTTGCACTATGGAAAATAAAAGAAAATTAAAAACTCTCAGTGTTTCCGATAAATTAAAAATTATTGAAGCAGTTAAAACGGGTGCAAAGCGCAAAAAAGACATTGCTTATGATTTTGGAATACCGGCCTGTACTTTATCTACGATTTTAAAAAATGAAGACAAAATTGCACAAGCAGCTGCAGAAGGAATTCTTTCGCCTCATAGAAAGAGAATAAAATTTTCTTCATTTCCTACATTGGAAAAAAGTATGACAGAGTGGGTAAAACAAGCAAGGGACTGTCATCTAGAAATATCAGGGCCAATAATTCAAGAAAAAGCTAAGGAAATGGCAACGAAATTGGGTTTGAGTTTTCAAGGTAGTGATGGCTGGTTGACAAATTTTAAAAAGAGAAACGGAATCGTTGAAAAAATTATCTCAGGTGAAAGTGCAGCTGTGTCTGAAGTGAACTGTGAACAGTATAGGAAAAATGTTTTGTTAGGTCTATTAAAAGGATATCATCCAAAAAACATTTTTAATGCCGATGAATTTGGACTATTTTTCCAATGTACACCAGACAGAACCTTGACTTTCAAAGGCGATTCGTGTCACGGAGGAAAAAAAAGTAAACAACGAATAACTGTTTTAATCGGTGCTAATATGGATGGTACAGAAAAATTAAAGCCAATTGTGATTGGCAAATGTAAACAACCAAGATGTTTCAAAAAGAGAAATGTACAATCGTTACCAGTTACTTACAAATTTAATAAAAAATCCTGGATGAATTCTTCCATTTACGAGGATTGGCAATTAATTATTCACGAAAGACCCTAAAATTATGAACATTCGATAACTCAAACTTTTCGATAACTCAAAGTTTTTTCGGTCTCCCTTCGAGTTTGTCTTATCGAGAGTTGACTGTATATATATATATAATATATTTGATTAGGGAAGAGTGGGGCAAACCGGACCCCCTAACGGTTTTTTGACTCTTGTGACTAAACGAATCAACCGATTTCATTTTTCGATGGCTTGTTTGAAAGATCATTTAATTGCGCAACTTTTCCCCCAGAGACACATATACTTAATCTTTTATTGTTTAGTTGCTCTGTTAACTTTAAAAAAGTTTCCAAACGGTCCGATTTGCCCCATCCCCTGGGGTAAACCGAACCCCTCTCATGGGGCAAACCGGACCGTTTGGTTTTTTATTTATAATATTGCATTTACACAATCTATGATAATAAAAAAATCATAAAGAATCATGTAAAAAATGGTTGTAGTAATGAAAATAATAATTCGGGATTAAATTAAAATAATTGTATAAAATAATATTACGTTTTCATACTCTTCGAGGTACTCTACGTTTACTCCTTCTTTCTCCTGCGATAAACTATTAAAATTTGTCCACTTCACAATGTTTCCCACTATAGCAATATCTTCATCTTCAGCACCTTGAAAACAATCATGTTCCCCAATGCCACGAAGACCAGATACCACTATACAGAGTTTGAATTATTTCAACTCTTTTCAATTCCTCGCTTCTTACTGGGAATATGGTCACAACCGGCACAACATATTTTTTACAATAGAAATTCACAATATTAAAATATGCCACAAATTAAGAGAAATTTATTTACAACTAATTCCTTATAATAAATATTCAATTTTTTTCATTTTTTATTGTAATAATTAGTGATACGTTATTTTTTTATTTTAATCAATTTTAAATATCCCGCCAGAAAAATGATTTTCCAAAAGCGGAAAATGAGGTGTGAACAGTCAAATGTTTCTGCATGCATGCATGAGGTTAGATTAGATCGTGTGACTGTACTCTCAAGTTTCGCTAAACAGAATTTATATAGTTAAACAACGTAAAGTAACCCACGTGCGAATTTCGGTAGGCTGCCACAGTTGGAACGTCGGGCCAACTCCCAGGTGCGAATTTGGGTTGGCCGTCAGAGTTTGAAGGTTGGCCCACGGTTGGCCTAACTTTGGCAAGCGAAGTTTTGGTTGCCAGAGTTTGCCCAACTTTGGCAAGTACTAGTGCCCACAGTTGGCCCGACTTTGCAAGCCAACCATTACATGCAGAGTTTAACCAATTGTCGGGCCAACTTTTTTGACAAAGGTTGGCACAACTCATCCAAACGTAGTTCAAAAGACTTTCAGTTTCGGTTGGCCGAACTCTGGGCCACGGTTGGCCCAACGGTTGGCAAAACTTTGTCAAATGCAGTTTAATTGACTTAAACTTTCTTGGTTGGCCGAACTCTGGGCCACGGATGGCCCGACGGTTGGCAAAACTTTGTGAAACACAGTTTAATTAACTTGATTTTTCTTGGTTGGCCGAACTCTGGGCCACGGTTGGCCCGACTGTTGCAGCTTTTATATACATTTAACGGTATGGAATTCCATGTGAGCGTAGCGTAGTGGTCAGTGTATAAGTCTTCGGTGCGTTAGGTTAGGGGTTCGATCCCAGCGAGCGTTGGATATTTTCGAAAATGTATGTATGATATTGTGTTTAATAATAATAGATAAAGGTTATATCTGATGTACCCGCTAAAAATAACGTGTTAAATGTTTAAATAATTTAGTTTTTTAATAATATTTTACCTTTGGCTGTTGAAGTTGGCCAAACTTTGAAAATTGTGGTTGGCCCAACTTACGCATTTAAAGTTGTGCCAACTTTGGCGTTAGTCTTTAGACCAACCATTGAAATGTATAGTTGGCACAACATATGCATTTTAAGTTGGGCTAACTTCCTTATGAGTTGTCGGGCCAACCATCGTCGTCATTAGACGGCGAACCGTTATCATCTGTATGGTTGGCCCAACCTCTTACACGAGAAGTTGGACTTCAACGCGAATATTTAATCGTCGGCCCAACTGTCAGCCACAGTTGGGCCAACGGTCGGGTGAACTTTGGGCGTCAAAGTTAAAAAACCGATTTCCTGATGGTCGGCCCGACCGTCACCCACAGTTGGGCCAACGGTCGGGTACGGTTGTAGTTTATAAAGTTATCACGCTCCTTCTTTAGACATGTTAGCGTAGCATCGTGTGTGACTGTACTGCGTTAGGTTGCGAGTTCGATCCCTGCAAGCGTTAAATAGTTTAATATGTTAATAACTAATATAATGTATGTGCAATAAATGTGTGATCAATGGAAGGTAATTGTCAACATTAATAAACCTTTTTTTTATTAACATTTGTCATTGGTTGGCAAGACTACCTTTACTAAAGTTGAGCCGACCGTGGTTACCGAAGGATGCCTAACCATTAGATCTCTCGGTCGGCACAACTTTAACATCCATAGACGGCCCAACTTTGGGCCGAGCGACTATTCGCAACTGGGCAAGTGTGACTTCCGAAGGTTGCTACGGGAAACTTCCTGGAACTTTCCTGGAAGTTTTTGTGCTATGTGGGGGCACTCGCTTCGCTCGTGCTACAAATTTCGAGGCAGGCATCGAAATAAAACTTGACAGAAAGAGAGAGAAAGAGAAAAAAATCAGAGCTCCGAGAGTGTCCGGTAGAGGCGCTGAAGCGAGGAGCAAAAATAAAACATGACTGTGCGATTTGAGAATGTCAAGTTGCAATGTTTTTAAAAAGTGAATTAATAAGCGTACTTTCGACCGTATATAAAGAAAAATGGTATACCCAATCAAGATCTGCAAAGACTTAAAAATTTCATTATAATTGCACGTGGGAAAAAAATTTAAATTAAGATTTTCTTACTCCGACTTTCGCTTATAAAATGATGGTCAGGAAACATGAGTTAGTTATGTCTCTGTGTCTAAAGTTTTAATACAGTTTATTGTGTGAATAATGTCGAATTGTGTCTTACATCCTCTAAATTGAATCATAGCTGAAAATCGACTTACAGGATGTACAGATTGGGAACGAGCATTTAAGTCGGGTTTATCTGGTTCAGTTCTGTTTGAGCCCCAAATACTAATAGAATAATTGGAACGTCCCCTAATTTTAGACAAAAAGTTGTCATTGCTCAAGTAGCACGTAATATTACTGGAATATTGCAGCAATGTTACATGTAATGTTAGTGACATTGTAGTGTAACATTCCAGTAATATTAAAATGTCCGCCCAAGGCAATATTACATGTAATGTTATAGCAACATTACATGGTAATGTTACTGCAATGTTACAAATAAAGATCACAAAATTCCTTTAATAGTAATTTTATAAAATTTATTTGTAACATTCATGCAAAATGACAGTGACATTGCAGTAACATTACCATCTACCATTGCAGTAACATTACCCTGTAATGTTGCTGTAACATTACATGTAATATTGCCTTGGGGCGGACATTTTAATATTACTGGAATGTTACTGCAATATTACAATGAAATGTTATTAACATTACATGTAACATTGCTGCAACATTCCAGTAATATTACGTGCTACTTGAGGATTCAACTGAACAATTTTGCTTTTAAGGAGCTAGCTCTCTTCTTAGTGCACCTTAAAAGCAAAATTGATTTTCTCTTCCTCAGTTCCCCACTTAGTTCAGTTAGTTAGAGTGTTAGGTTTATGCGCGTCGATCCCGCGCATTTTGTTAATATTTTCCATAATTTGTAAACTTACCACAACCTTACCTCAACCTTACAACTTAATAATAACCTTACCACAACCTTAAAGTATAACCTTACCATGACCTTACATGTAAGCTTACAGTAACCTTGTACCGTGTAAGCGTACAGTAATTTTACGTGTAAGCTTACAGTGACTTTACTGTGTAAGCTTACAGTAAGGCGGAAGTTTATAGACTTCATTTTGTTTACCACACTCTTACTTGGTAACCTTACAAGCCCTACAGATGTCGTCTCAGGTAACCTTACAGTGAGAAGTTGTGCTATGTGGGTATCTTTTACACCTTTTTTGAATTTTAATTTTTAAGTACCGTTTTCTAAATGGATTTTTAAATACTTTTAACTCCATTTTTTAAACTTTTTGCCGTTTCCGGCATGGGAAATGTAATATTATGAATTTTGCTATCTTGAATTTAGTTTGATGATAATCAAGATCATCTACAGCTAGACTGTTTACTGGTAAGGGAGAAAGCATTGGAAAAGATTATTTATATTATGTTAGGTTAGAAAATAAAAGAAAGTCCTAGAATTATTCTAGTACTAGTATGGTTAAATTAGTTAAATTTTAACCAAAAGTCATTTGTTCAGTTTCATAAAGTACGCGAAAGATTAGTTGACTGCTCATAAATTTTGACATAAATTAAGGGCCATTATTTAGTCGTTTATGACATGTAGGTAAAAGAAGAATGTAAAATTACATGTAGATTTCGACGTAATGTAACAGACGTTTGTCGGCCTCTTTTTACCCGTAGGTCAAAACTGCCGTAAAATTCATCTAAATTTTGAGAGTAGCGGAAATCGTTTGTAAAAATTTGACGTTTAGGTCAAAACTGCCCTTAAAATTGAACTAAATTTTGATGGTAGCAGAAACTCTTTGACAATTTTTGACATTTAGGTCAAAACTACCCTAAAATTGACCTAAAATTTTGAGGGTAGCGGGAATTGTTTGTCAAATCTTGACGTTTAGGTCAATACTGACCTCAAAATTGACCTAAATTTTGAGGTCCCATATATATATATATATGTGGGACGTTCCACGTCAAACGGACCAAAGCTCTGACCAAAATGTTTTCCAATGAATATCAACTAATTATAGAACCATATACCTAAATTTCATACTGCTTCAAACAAAAAGTGGCAAAATCGAAAATTCAAAATGGCGTCTCTACTGCGTCTCCTGAAAGACACCAAAATCCAAAAAAAGAAAATATATTTATCAATTACTTTTAAAAACGGTACAAAAATGATGAGTTATAGCATATTTTAATGTTTTTGGGGTCGCTGATAACGAATCCGGTGTCTGTTTTTCAAAAATTCAAAATGGCGGATCCAATATGGCGGATATTTTTTCAAAATTTATTTAATTCGCTTGAAACTTGTCACTCGGGGGTTTTCGGGGTCGCTGATGACGAATGTGATGTCAGTTTTTCAAAATTCAAAATATCTAATCCAATATAACGGATAATTTTTGAAAAATTTTTTTATTCGCTTGAAACATGTAATTCTTTGTAATTCTTAATGATGATGTCTGAATCAAGTGTCAATGTTTTTAAATTAATCGCATCAATCATCATTTTAAAATTCTGATGGACAACGCAAATGCAAACACTATGTGTTCCTGATGCACCATCGCAAACACAGTTTTTTGGCCGAAGCTCTTCAAACTTTGTTAACCCAATAGGAATTGCAGGATTTTCTTCTATAAATTGCGAGTTTAAGATTGTAATATCTGCAAGTAAAAGTCGTTTTTGTAATTCTTTATTTGCTTTATTTGTTTGAATACTAACTGTGTCTTTTTTATTGGGCATTGTACGACTATTTTGGTCACACTCGTTAAATTGTTACACCTTCTGAATTGTAACATCAGATAAAACTTTACCTTTCTTCGAATTCGGTGTTGCTAAAACTCCCTCTGCTTTTCTTAAAAGTTTAGCTTTTTTCCCTTGTCTTTAAGAACAGCTAAATTCTGAAACAATCTGACGAATACTCCAACACTCAGGAGCTGCTGTAAGAATTATTAAGCGCAGAGGATCATTTTGAGGGAGAGAAGTAAATTTTTGCTTAAGGCCACATAACAATTCGTCTAATTGCTCTTCTCTCGATATATATTTCTTTTTATTTAGTGGTTCAAACGATTCAGGTGATTTCTCGACTGAATTGCTTTGGTAACATCTTTTTCTACATTCGCTGCAAATCCTAGCGTTTTTATGTATCTGAGGAAATACCTTTAATAGCCCCTTCGATATTTTTCGTAATTCGAATGCCTTATGCATCTCTCGATTAAGGGGATTAAAGCACTTATCATGATTTAGTTAGAAATTAGGTACAAATACAGTACAAAATCTGTGAAAACAAAGAAAACAAATAATCAAATAATTTTACAGAATGTAATGACAACCCGAAAAAAGAAACTAAATTAATTAATGTGGCTGCAATTCAGTACAAAACTGTAAATTATAAAATTTATATTAATAGGAAGCGAATAAACCAACAAACGAAAGACAAAAAAAGGGTAATCAAAAGTATCCGAAACAAAGTGCAACTGTAATTAAAACAATTGACCTTGTTTAAAAACGTCAATGAAGCAATACACCTTGTCAGGAATCAAAACATGAATTTTCTACAAATACATCTAGGGTAAGTGTGGGTATTATCGAGGAATTTTGTATAAGTCATACTTCCAAGTGTTTTAAAAATTATAAATGAATATATATATATATATATATATATATGGTTTTGTTTTTTATTTTAAATGAATATTTAAGCTTTTTCTCTTTAAAAAAAATTGTCAATGTTCTAGAAAATAGTTTTAATATTTAAATTAATAATTAAATAGAAGACTCATATGCTTGTAATCTCGCAGGACTTAGTATGACTTGAGGGTATTTTCGCGTGTCAAGTATCGTGGATGAGTCAAGTATCGCGCGGTAAATTTCGCGGATAATTTATTTATTGCTTTTTGGATTTTTTGTAATAGTTACTTAATTAAAATATAGTAAATGTAAAAAAATAAAAGGAATAATAATTGGGTCAGTCCATTATATTTCACCTAAAGCCGTTGCGGCCTATTTTTAAAAAAATCTCATAATTTGTAAAAATGATGTTTAATATCCGTAGATTTTATTTTTGAGAATTATTTTATAAAATTTTTTGATTTAAACATAGAATTTGAATTTTTAAGTTGAGTTGCACAGAAAAAAGGTTAGATTGACAGTTATGAAAATTTAATAAAGAAGCATGGAAATAATTTAGATCATACAAATTTCTTGATTGATATTTGTTAAAAATGAGCTAATTTACTTGTATAAATAGATTATTATGTAAACAAACCCAAATTAGTAGATAAAAATTGATTTCAAAACTTAACTATAAAATGTCAAAAGTCACTACATTTTATTTACACTTTTCTAAAAAGTATATAAATATTTAAAAATTTATTACTATTTAATGTAAAGTATTTTTAATGTACTTTTATAATATGTGCTAACTTTTTAATTTTATAATATAGAAATATAAAAAATTTTACCTTTAATATTGAGTGTTTCATGATTTTCAGTGATTTTAATCACTTATTTCTTCTCAGGCGGTTAATCAAAAAATCCAATTTTTGTCTTAATATTTAAGTTTGGCCTTCTTTTTCATTCTATTAAATTTTGGTGATGGAGAACGAACTATTTTTCAGTTTAAATTTAGTTTAAAAAATCTGCTGAAAAAACGCATTTTTTTGGTTAAAATGCAAGTATTTTTATAACACTGAAGTTGGCTATCTTAATAGTCTTGCAAAAATCTACTTGTATTTAACCAAAAAAATGCGTTTTTTCAGCAGATTTTTTAAACTAAATTTAAACTGAAAAATAGTTCGTTCTCCATCACCAAAATTTAATAGAATGAAAAAGAAGGCCAAACTTAAATATTAAGACAAAAATTGGATTTTTTGATTAACCGCCTGAGAAGAAATAAGTGATTAAAATCACTGAAAATCATGAAACACTCAATATTAAAGGTAAAATTTTTTATATTTCTATATTATAAAATTAAAAAGTTAGCACATATTATAAAAGTACATTAAAAATACTTTACATTAAATAGTAATAAATTTTTAAATATTTATATACTTTTTAGAAAAGTGTAAATAAAATGTAGTGACTTTTGACATTTTATAGTTAAGTTTTGAAATCAATTTTTATCTACTAATTTGGGTTTGTTTACATAATAATCTATTTATACAAGTAAATTAGCTCATTTTTAACAAATATCAATCAAGAAATTTGTATGATCTAAATTATTTCCATGCTTCTTTATTAAATTTTCATAACTGTCAATCTAACCTTTTTTCTGTGCAACTCAACTTAAAAATTCAAATTCTATGTTTAAATCAAAAAATTTTATAAAATAATTCTCAAAAATAAAATCTACGGATATTAAACATCATTTTTACAAATTATGAGATTTTTTTAAAAATAGGCCGCAACGGCTTTAGGTGAAATATAATGGACTGACCCTAATAGTTTTTAAAAATAAAAATATAAATATTGCAAGAATTTGAATTAAAAAATTTTATGCATTATAATAAATGGACGAATTCAATAATAGTAAACTAGTATCACAAGCAGAATGATACTTGGTTTTATTATAATTGTTTAATTAGTCCCATAATATAATAAAAAACAATGTTAATTACAACATTTATTTAGTTAAAAATTAATTTTTTAAAATATATAGGGGAGAGTGGGGCAGGTTGCATCACGGGACAAGATGCACCATGCGAGATATTTCTTACATTTCTGCAAATTTCTGAGCGTTGATCACAGATGGCGTTAGCTACACACAATTCCTAACCTTATGTGAGTCCACGAACGCGTATAATTCTTCCTGTCTTTTCAGCAATGAATTGAAATCAGCTTATAGGTAAAAGTGATAAATTTATGTCTTGACATTTTTTCAAAAAAGGTTTGCTGTACTTGCCATGTGTTCGTGATATTAATAAAAGTAATTTTAGTCGTAAGTATACTCAAAAACGAAAGTTTCTATGATAGTTATATAAAGTTAAAATTTTTTTTGACATTTTGCGACATTGTTCAATTTGCGTATTATGTGTGGGGCTAAATGCACCACCATTTGTAGGGCTAGTTGAACCACTTCCTAATCTGGATTTTTGTTTTATTTTGTAGTGTGCTTCCAAAATGGTGAGAAAATATAAAAAAACAAGTAGAGGCTCAACTACGATCGAAATTTTCAAAGCAGTGTTACATTCTCACTTAGATGAGGGTTACAGCATTCGTGGTGCAGCTAAATTGCACAAAATGTCTTATCACACTCTGCGACGATACATCGTGAAAATTAAAAAAGGAAAAGAGGTGATTTTGGGACCGGATAACAAAAGTCGTTCAATATTTAATGATAACCAAGAGGCACAGTTGTGTGACTACCTTATTCGCTGTTCACAAATGGGATTTGGATTGAGTAGCGTAGAGTGTCGAAAATTTGCTTTTGAACTGGGCTTAAAAAATAATTTGGATATGCCAAACGCTTGGCACGCAAATCAAATGGCCGGAAAAGATTGGTTCCTGGCATTCAGAAAAAGAAGTTCAAATGTAGGTCTTCGGAAACCGGAAAATTGCAGCTTGAGCCGAGCAACGTTATTTAATCCACATAACGTCAAGATATTTTTCGATAACCTAAAAGCAATATATGAAAGGGAACCTAAGTTTTCTGATCCTTCTAACGTGTATAATTTAGATGAAACTGCAACAACAACTGTAACAACCAGAAATCCAAGTGTCATTGCTGCCAAGAACACAAAACAGGTTTCACAAGCAACCAGCGGAGAAAGGGGCATTCTCGTCACGACGTGTTGTTTTATTAATGATGCTGGGATTTTTTTACCGCCAGCGATGGTGTTTCCACGTATAAATTTTGTCCCAAAAATGCTGAGAAACGCAGTCCCTAACACGTTAGGTCTTGCAGCCAAAACTGGTTGGATGACTACACTGTAAAAATCTTAGGATTTTTTACAGTGTAGTCATCCAACCAGTTTTGGCTGCAAGACCTAACGTGTTAGGGACTGCGTTTCTCAGCATTTTTGGGACAAAATTTATACGTGTGGCTATTTTACAGACAAGGGGAAAAGTGCCGCATTCAATGTGTCAACATAACCTTATTTAAAGCGTCACTTTTCCCCTTGTCTGGGTAATATCCTTAAGATTTTTTACAGTGTACAGATCTTTTCTTCGAAGTTATGAAGCATTTTATAAAATACTCTAATGCATCAATCAATAATCCGAAATTATTGATTTATGATAATCATGAAAGTCATATGTCAATCAAAGTTTTGGATGTGGCAAAAGAGAATGGTGTAACGATTCTAACCTTACCACCCCATACTTCTCATATTTTGCAGCCATTAGACAAAACGTGTTATGCTTCTTTTAAGTCAGCCTACAATTCATCTCTAAGTTCAATGATCATGATTTTAAAGCAGCCATTCACAATCTACGAAATAGCCGAATGCGTGCATAAAGCTCATGACACTGCAATAACGCCAGTCAATATCAAAAATGGATTCTCAAAAACTGGAATTTTTCCTCTTAATCCAGATCGTTTTTCTGTAGTAGATTTTAGTGGAAGTGAATTTACGGATAGAGAAATTAGCACTATGGACAACGCCAATATAAATCCTGAATATGATCATGCTCTAGAAGAAAGAAATGAACGAGAAGCAATTGACCTTGAAAATGTTCAACTGGCAAACCGAGTGTCAGGATTTTTACCAGAAATGCCTCCACAAGAAGTACGAGGATTCCCGAAAGCAAACCAGCGAAAGATCACGACGCAGAAAAGAAAACGAGGAAAAAGCATTATCGCCACGGACAGTCCAGAAAGAAGAGTGATTCGAGAAAAACAAGAGAAAAATCAAACTTCCAAAAAACCTTCAAAGAAGCTGCCTAAAAAGAAATCGAAAAAAAATCAGAAATAATGAATTATAAACATTTTATGGAAATTTAATTTTAAAATGTTTTTCTTCTAAAATAAACAACTATTTTAATAAAAAAATATTAATCTACTGTTTATTTATTGCCTTTTTGCAAATTAATGGACATGTTTAACAATATTTAATAGTCGATTTAATGTAAATTCTTTAATTACAAAAAGTGGTGCAAGACGCCCCACCTGTGGGGCATCTTGCATCAAAGGCGACTTTTTTAATAGTGTTGCCATGATTGAATCATTTTATAACGAAACATATATATACTTCTGAATCATAAATGAGTTATTGCTTTTTCAATTTATCGTATATAATCTATGAAATACTTGATATTATAAAAGTTATTAAACTTTAAAAAAAAAGTGGTGCAACTAGCCCCACTCTCCCCTACAAAGTACTTTTATTAAAATATAAATTAAAACAAGAAAAAATAATATTTTTTTGTTAATGTTATTAACAATTTAGTTTTTTTGTAGTCTTAAATTCAAAATTTTTTTCTCTCGAAATCCAGTTGACCGATTATAAAAATTCAAAAGGGGTTTTCTTCTTCTTGAAACGAAGTATTTAAAAATAATTTTTGTTTTTAAGAAAATTAATTTTTAATAGTTTTTTATATAATTTGTTTCTAAATTGTTAATAACAAATTGTGTTCTGCGCCTCCTAGAAAAAAAATAAAAATTGTATTGTATTGCCAATATCCCCCTGAGAAAAAAAAACGTTTAGAAAAAAATTGTACATCAATTACAAAAAAAGTTATTAAATAATTAGTGTCGCGGTGCAGAGCGATATATGACTCGCAAGCACGGCTCTCATGGCACCTGTGTGCACTGGCGCTACACTATAAGTTTGTACAAATCCTAACAGTCTCCATATTTAAGGAAAAAGTAATACAGTTTAATTATTCGTATATTTATATAACATTTTGTTTAAAAAATACTAATATTACAATATACCTAATAAAATAACAATATAATTATATATAGAGTTTAACGTCTTGTATCGCTTTGTACGGCCGCGGTTATTATTTACTAATTAACGTTATTTTCATAATTAACGTGGACAGATCACAATTTGTTATTAACATTTTATAAACAAATTATTTTAAAAAACTATTAAAAATAAATTTGTTTAGACACTAAAATTATTTTTAAATACTTTGTATTATAAAGAAGAAAATCCGATTTATCATTTTTAAATCGGTCATCTTTATTTTTAGAAAATTTTTTTTATTTAAGTCAACAAAAGACTAAATTGCCAAGAATATTAACAAAAATTTTGTTGTTCTAAAATTTTTGGGGCCTTTTTTTGTACTTAACGAGGAGTAAAAAAAATTATTTTCGGACTTTTTATAACAACGACGGTAAACGAAATAATTTCAGATTCGAAATTTGAAAAACTTTAATGATTAACTATTTTATTAAAGAGTTTTCATTTATTATTATTTTCAAAAAGTTTTTTTAAATTCTTAGCAAAAATTCAATTGTTTTTATAAATAATAAAATTGTTCGGAATACTTCAAGTACTTTTATAAACAATACACCGAAAAAAATAAAATCTCAAAGTGAGAAGAAAATTTCACTTAACAGTTATTTTTACATTTTATTTTTAATATACGAAGATTCATGAACAAAAAAAGGAATTCTTTTTTAGATTTGAAAGTTTTTTAACTTAAAGATGACTTTTAATTTTTCTTCATTGATTGGAATTGTTCCTCTGAAATTAAAACAAATTTACATTAAAAAGAAGATTTTTAAGTTTCTTTTGTATTTCTGAACACAGCTTCAAATTGGTTAAAAAATGATATTTAATAACAAAATATAAAAAAGAAAAATCCTCTCAATTTGAAAAGAAAAATTTAATGCCCACATATAAGAGGAAAAAATGCTGCAAAAGAAGAGGAATCGTATAAAATTAAAAATATTTTTTTGGGTGTAAAATTCACAGAAGAAATCTAACTATTTTCAATATAATTTTAATAAAATTCTTTGAAATGATTAAATTATTTTTCTAAATAGTAAAAATATTCGTAAGAATTTAATTTTTTGATAGGAATTCAATTATTTTAAATACATTTTATTAAAATTTCTCGAAATGATTCATTTATTTTATTGTAATAAAATTTTTCTAAAAAATTTAATTAGGTACTATTATAAAAAAATTTAAAAAATTGATTTACAAGATCAATTTTTTTATTAAAATTATTTAACAAAATTTTTAATAAAATATTTATAAAATTCTATTATTTATGGACCAAAATAAGTGAAACCGGCCATTTGGGAAATTTTTGTCTCCAATTTTATATTATGAGTACACTTTTTCCCCCTGAAATATTTTTCAAAAAAAAAATTATTTTGGAAGTAATCAGGTATTAAAGTTTTGGGTCATTTTATTTTCATTTTATTATTACTTTGAAACAAATAAACATAATTAAGTGAATTTTTTTAAAAATTAAAGCTTAAAGTCTATACTTCAAGGATTAAATAAAGCGATTGCTAAAAATGAAAATTTATAATTGTTTTTAACAATTATTTTAAACAATTGCAAATTGAAGAATGTTCTCAATGTTTTTGAAAGATTAAATTACGATGTAGTAATGCGCAAAACTCCAAGCTTGAAATAAAAAAAAGAAAATTCGGTAACCTCCAATATTATAGAAATTATGCAGATTTTTTTGACAAAATGCAGGCGAAATTCGACTCGAATTACTGGAAAAAGATAAAGTTGCAAACAAATAAATAAGATCGTCTTTTGTTTTGTTAGAAACTTCACGCTTTCAAGCGGATTTTTAAGATTAAAAGTGGATTTTTGCCTGCATTTTGTCAAAAAAATCTACATAATTTCTATAATATTGGAGGTTACTGATTTTTCTTTTTTTTATTTCAAGCTTGGAGTTTTGCGCATTAATACATCGTAATTTAATCTTTCAAAAACATTGAGAACATTCTTCAATTTGCAATTGTTTAAAATAATTGTTAAAAACAATTATAAATTTTCATTTTTAGCAATCGCTTTATTTAATCCTTGAAGTATAGACTTTAATCTTTAATTTAAAAAAAATTCACTTAATTATGTTTATTTGTTTCAAAGTAATAATAAAATGAAAATAAAATGACCCAAAACTTTAACACCTGATTACTTCCAAAATAATTATTTTTAAAAATATTTTAGGGGGAAAAAGTGTACTCATATATCTACCAAAAATCATAGATAACTTGAAAATTGGAGACAAAAATTTTTCAAGTGGCCGGTTTCACTTATTTTGGCCCTTATAAAATTTTGAATTAAATTTATTTTAAAAAACAGTAATATACATTACTACAAATAAACACGATTACTTTGAATATCAAAACAAATTTTATTAAATTCAATTATATTTTCAAAAATTTCAGTTAAAATTATTTATAAACTTATTTAAAAATAATAAATCGGATTTTCTTCTTTATAATACAAAGTATTTTCATTAGGTATATTGTAATATTAGTATTTTTTAAACAAAATGTTATATAAATATACGAATAATTAAACTGTATTACTTTTTCCTTAAATATGGAGACTGTTAGGATTTGTACAAACTTATAGTGTAGCGCCAGTGCACACAGGTGCCATTAGAGCCGTGCTTGTGAGTCATATATCGCTCTGCACCGCGACACTAATTATTTAATAACTTTTTTGTAATTGATGTACATTTTTTTTCTAAACGTTTTTTTTCTCAGGGGGATATTGGCAATACAATACAATTTTTATTTTTTTTCTAGGAGGCGCAGAACACAATTTGTTATTAACAATTTATAAACAAATTATATAAAAAACTATTAAAAATTAATTTTCTTAAAAACAAAAATTATTTTTAAATACTTCGTTTCAAGAAGAAGAAAACCTCTTTTGAATCTTTAAAATCGGTCAACTGGATTTCGAGAAAAAAAATTTTGAATTTAAGACTACCAAAAAAACTAAATTGTTAATAACATTAACAAAAAAATTTTTTTTGGTCTACAATTTTCAGGGTTTTTTTTTACTCTACCAGGTGTAAAAAAATTGTTTTCGATGGAATTAAAAAATATTTTTTTTAAAGTGGTCCGTTTGAGAAATTCTGACCCAATATAAAAACAATAATTTTTGACACAACTGCAGAGTTGAATCTCAAACCAAGGTGAGCCATTTTGGACTTTTTTCAGACAACCAATTTTAAAACATTTTTAATAATTTGATTACTAGAAAAATAATCAAAAATATGATGCATATTATAATGTCTTAGTTGTCAGGTTCAAGGAGAGATTTTTTAGTTTCAAAAATTTTTTATATTATTTGAAATATTCATTAAAATACAAAATACCGCGATAATACCCACTTTTACGCTATTATTATAATTTGTTTTATTAGTCTTATACAAAAATGTTCACGTTCAATTAATACACTAATAGATCAGTAAAAACATTTGAACATTATGAAAACATATGACGATCGTTAAGAAAAACGAAAATCGCCAAAATCATGGTCAGAACCCTTCAAACTAATTTTTTAAAAATGATTTGACCTTGCAATTTAACACAGTAAGGGAATAGTTAAAAAATTTTTAACATCGTGAAAAAAGATGATCGCTGAAACAAAACCATCACTACAACCTTTCAGAGACTAAATTTGTTTAGAAAATACCTCTACTGTAAATTATATTTAAGAATTTATGAAAATTTGTTAAGAATTTTTTTTCTAACAACTTATATATTAAATCAATTCATCAAATTAAAAGATAAACGGTGCTTGGATATTCAGTGTCATATTTTAATTAATTATCTTCACAGTCATCTTGTGAAAGATAATATATCTTCGTGATAAGGTTGACCTAAATGTAAAAGAAGTTATTAAAAGTATTTCCTTAGAGCTTTCAGAACTGTAGGATAGTGATCACTATAAACATAAGTGCAACTAATGTAATTTAGCCTAGAATTCATGGAAATCGGATGGACAACCAAATAAAAGAAATTTATTTTAGTGTGCTTAAGGAAAAAATTTGTGACTTTCTCTCAAAACAAATTTTAGAGCCGCTATTTTAAATTTTTCAAAATTTAAGCGAATTCCATAAATTTTTGAAATTTAAGTCGCCATATTGGATTAGCCAGTTTGAATTTTGAAAAACTGACATCACATTCGTCATCAGCGACCCCGAAAACCCCTGAGTGACAAGTTTCAAGCGAATTAAATAAATTTTGAAAAAATATCCGCCATTTTGAATCTTTGAAAAACAGACACCGGATTCGTTATCAGCGATCCCAAAAACATTAAAATATGCCATAACTCATCATTTTTGTACTGTTTTTTAAAAGTAAGTGATAAATATATTTTCTTTTATTGGATTTTGGTGTCTTTCAGGTGACGCAGTAGCGACGCCATTTTGAATTTTCGATTTTGCCACTTTTTATTCTAAGCAGTATGAGCTTACGAGTATTTTGATCTCTAATAAGTTGATTTTCATTGGAAAACATTTTGGGCAGAGCTTAGGTCCGTTTGGCGTGGAACTTCCCATATATATACATATATTTATATTATTTAGGACCTCAGACGGTTCAGTTATTTTCAGAGAGCATGTTTTTAGTATACACGGAGAAAAAAATGCTGTTGAATCAATGACATATGAGTTTGATTCATTAAATAGTGTCATAACGAACTGCCAAACGTATATGTTGTTGTTTTGAAAGCACAGATTCTAATAATTCGATAGTATTTTTCTCGTGTATAACGGAATTTATATAGGGAATTTATATTTAACTAGTCATTAATTCTTTAAAACAATTTAAATAATACTTTTTTATATAAGAATTTCAAAAACGACAGGTTTAATAAACATATAAATATGTGTGGTTAAGTATTTCAATAAATTAAGCACCTGTCAATGTCTCAAATACATAGTGTCCATATTTTTATAGCATATGCTATAGGCAGTCCGCTATAGCACCACTCATTGAAACGAAAGCATCCCGTGTAGAAATTGCCCTACTACGTTGGGGCAATTTCAAAAAAATGTGATTTTATTGTAATTAATGTTTTTGGAGTCGCAAAATTCGAATTTAAAGTCAGTTTTTCAAAATTTAAAATGGCGGACCCAAAATGGCTAATTCGAAAATTTTAAATTTTATCAGATTTTCTTGAAACTTGTTACTCAGGGGTTTTCGGGGTCTCTGATTACGAATCTAATGTCAGATTTTCAAAATTCAAAATAGCGGATCCAATATGGCGGTCGAGAAAATAAAAAATCCATCGGATTTGTTTAAAACTCCAGGGTTTTCGGGGTCGCTGATAACGAATCCGATGTCAGATTTTGAAATCCAAAATGGCGGACCTAAAATTCTATCAAATTGCATGAATCTTGAAATTATCCGCCATATTGGATTCACCATTTTAATTTTGTAAATCTGACATCATATTTGTAATCAGCGACCCCGAAAACTCCCAAGTAACGAGTTTCAAGCGTATTTGATAAATTTTTAAATCTTCATAGTCCCCATTTAGGTCCACCATTTTGAATTTTGAAAATCTGATTTGAAATTCGGATTCAACGCCCCCAAAAACCTTAGTAAGCACTTGGTCATTCAAATGGAATTATGTTTAGTATTTTATTTTTGAGATGGACATATATGGCCACAGAGGTAAAGGTGGCACGACTTTTTGTGGCCACATATGAACCATGGACTGTCATAAAAAAAAATTTATTTCTTAGTACACATAAATACCTAGTGGACGTATGTAATGGAATTTAAAAAAAGTAAAAAAACGAAACTGTCGTCCTTTCAAAATAAAAAATTTAACAAATCAAAATCATCGTTTCTTAAAAATTGACTTTAAAAGGTTGCCATTTCAATTTTTTTTCTTTTTTTAAATTCTATCACATACGTCCATTAGGTATTTATGTGTACTAAGAATTAAATTTTGTTTTTTGACTTTACACTGTCAGGAACTGCTCTATCGGGGGCACCGCTAAATCTTACAAATTAGAGATCGCCATACTTTGGCGCCCTCTACGAATCGTAAATAATAGTTGAAAACCGATACAATTGTTACTGTATGTATGTGTGACATCACTTGGGGGTATAGTAATTGTCGTTTGATTACGTCAAGTTTAATCGCAATGACACATTCATTTTTTCACAAATTATGAAAAGAATAATTACCGATTGGTAAATAATTACCGACGATAATTCTGGCTTAGGACTTTTTTTGGAGCAACCAGGTGATTCTATTCATCGACATTTTTTGGAAACTTGGAAAAGTTATAAAGTTAACGATTTAAATCATCCTGCATACCTAGAAAAATTGGAAAATTTTCTTCTCTGAATATTTGAATTATGTTTTATAAATATACATTAAATGAAGTGTATATTGTGTATTCTTGTACTAGCAGTTTTATCACATTAAAAAGTATAAATTGTTCAATCATATAAATTTGTAACTATTTTATTAACAAAATACTACTCTTATTTGCGACCAGTTGTTCTTTATTAACTTTTATATGCACTCACCATTGCTAATTTTTTAATTTTTTTATATAACAAATTATAAAATCTAACTCTAATTAAATTGATATATTAATTTACTAGTACGTAAAGAAAATAATTTTAGAAATTAAAAATTTTTTTTAATGAAATTCTTATTTTTTTAAAACGCTAGGACGAGCAGCTGGGATTTCAATATTTATTGATTTTGAATCTTGAGATAACGCTTTAAAAGATTGTACAAATGATTTTTTTTGGCGACGTAGAAAAACTTTATTTTGCTTCAACACCACCGTGAGTAGGGGAGACTAGGGTAAACCCGCTCACTTTTTTCAGAACGGTAAAAACCTAGGAAATTTTTCTCTAAATCCAAGTTAATTTATATAATTTGAAAGCTAAAAAAATAAAAAAGAATTTTTGATTTATCTGTTTTAGTTTTAATTAGGAAAAATTTTTAATACACATATACCACATTTCAAAATCACAATTTTCCAGGTTAAATCCGCTCACCCCTCGGGGTAAACCCGATCACTTGATTTTGTTTTAAATTTAAGGTAATCCCGACAGTTTTATTTTGTATATATTAAATTTCTCATTATTTAAAATTAAATTTCCCATAAAAAAGTGTCGAAAACAATTTTTAATTGGACTGACGGTTTAGGAGCTATTTATAAATTTGATTAGAATTATCATTTATTTAACTGATTTTAACCCCTTGTCTGTGGATGACGTGTATACACGTCATGGCCAAAAGAAGAAAACATCTTAATATATATTCGGAAAAATTTTTTACTCGGGGGTTTTTGGGGTCGCTGATCACGATTATGAAGTCAGATTTTCTAAATACCTTATTTTTGATCCAATATGGTCGCCAAAAATTTTGAAAAATTTTAAAAGTATTTTCCTAAAAATTTGTACTTGAAAAAAATAAAAACAAAAAACAGTTTTTTTTATATTAGCGTTCAAACTATTTAGGGTCAGCCGGGGTAAATCCGAACGCTTTTAGTAAGTTTCAACAATAACATATGTTTTTTCTTTTAAAAGACAATACTTCCGGTATTCTGGTACATGAAGTTGTTGCTTTACTTCCATAGAACAATTTTATGGGGTAGCAAAAATTTTTGATAAATTACAATCACAGGAAACTTAGCGTTCGTATTTACCCCGATACTTTGCAACTTTCCTAAAATACCGGGGTAAATACGAACGCCACTGTAGTTCAGAAAAATCTTAGGGAAAATAAATTTAAAGTATTGCAATTGTTAAACTTATATAAAAACTAAAAAAAATACGATAATAAACCTATTACGTAATAATGCATCATATATAAATGCAAAAATCAAACAGGTTAAAAATTAAAATGCATTACATAATTAAAACCTTCAATAACTTTATCAAATCATAACGGATTTTTGTAAAACTTGGTACAGAAAGTATTTTGAAGTGATTGAATGTAAATACAAAAATAAAAGTCAAATTTTTTAAATTCAAAATGGCGGATTCAATATGGCAGACTTTCCTAAAACTTATTTTTAAAACTGATCAAATTAGTTTGAATCTTGCCACTTGGGGGTTTTCGGGGTCGCTGAATACGAATTTGAAGTCAGATTTTTAAAATTCAAAATGGCAGATCCAATATGGCGGACGAAAATTAAAAAATTCATTGGATTCGCTCGAAAATCGTTACTTGGGGGTTTTCGGGGTCGCTGATGACGAATTGGGCATCAGAGCTTCATCGTTCAGAATGGCGGGTACAATATGATACACAAATTTCATAAAAATTCCTCCAGTTTTAGAAATTTTAATCCGCTTCTTTTAATTTTTAAGTGATTTTTTAAATTTTGAGAAACTGACTTCAAATTCGTAATTAGCAACCCTGAAAACCCTCGAGTAACGATTTTCGAGCGACTCCAATAAATTTTTTAATTTTCGTCCGCCATACTGGATCCGCTATTTTGAATTTTAAAAAACTAACTCTAAATTCGTAATCAGCGACCCTGAAATCCCCCGAGTAACAATTTTCGAGCGAATCCAATGAATTTTTTAATTTTCGTCCGCCATATTGGATCCGCCATTTTGAATTTTGAAAAACTGACTTCAAATTGGTAATCAGTGACCCCAAAAACCCCAGAATACTAAATTTTATTAAGATCCTGAAAAACTTTATTCAACAAACCATTTGGCAAAAAAAGTGGAACACTCCTTCGAGAGAACGGAGATTAAGTTTATGCTTATTAATTACTAACGAGGATACATATAGAAAGAAAAACTTTTTTCTATGTACTTTTATAATGTTAAAATAATAGTGTAATCAAATAAAATCAATAATTTTGTGTGGCTCTGATATAAGAAAAAATTATTGAAAATACCGTTCGGATTTACCCCGGTTTTCCAATTTTCCGGGGTAAATACGAACGGTCTGATATTATTAATAAAAGTTAACAGAAGGCAAAAATCAAAAATAGTTTCTGGTCTAGTATTCATAACAAACAATTATAAATAATAAAATGAATTTTTAGCTTCTTTTTCTTCAAATACGAGACAAAGTACTGAAAGAGTGTCATCTTTGATTTTCAATTATTTTTGCAATACTCGTTATCTTTGTTTATGCTCTTGCTAATTAACAAACGGAAAATGGGATAATACTTAGAATCTTTCGAAGAGGATCTGAGGTAAAAATTCTCATGTCTAACTTATTTTTTTAAATTTTAATTAGGCTGAAATAATTAGCGTTCGGATTTACCCCGCGTTCGGATTTACCCCGGCTGACCCTAACATCTAATTTTTGTTAATACCTTAACTGAAAGCTTGGACTTTCACCTGCTAAATAAAATTTAAATTAGACATTTAGATTAAATAACGAGTTCACAGCATGACATTTTCGCAAATTAAGCACAAAAAATCGAAAAACACGTATTTTTGTAACGTCATGTCACTAACGGACTTAACCTAACCGGAAATGCTCTTGCACACTACCCAGGTGCGAATTGTCGGTCGGCCCATAGTCGGGCCAACCATGTTCATGGTCGGCCCAACTTTGGTAAAGGTAGTCTTGCCAACCAATGACAAATGTTAATAAAAAAAATGTTTATTAAAGTTGTCAATTACCCAGGTGAGAAAGACCAATGTTGACGATAAGTTGAAGCTTGATTGAGCCCTGAACGCACAGCGTGGGTAACCAAGAGTTGAAGCAGTCTTTATACCATTGTCACATTAATATTGTTTTAGCATGGGACACCAATGTTCATCCCATGCTCGATTCAAGACTCGGTCAACCTTCGTGAGTGAAGCTTGAAAATCTGATCTTAATTCAAGCTTGAATCAATCATGAGAAAATATTCAGATTATTTATTACCGAGTGCTCTTAATATTAAATATAAATGTTTATAAATTATTTATTACTATAATATATTCTACGATCATTTTTTTGTAATTTTTTATATTAATTTATTTAATAATTATTATTAATTATTATTTAAAACCATAATAATTTAATTAACATTATGATATTAATGAATAAATAAATATAAATATTTATTTAGTCTTAGTGTATAATATTTATGTTAATTATAGAAGATTCATATAAATAAAGTTAAATTATATATTATTTTTTCTTACACAGTGTCAGATTATTATTTTTAAAGTTCAAGAGTTTCGTTTGTCTGAAAAATTGTCGGTGATCAAAAATTACAGTGTAAAAAATGTTCATTAGGGTGAAATAAATATTTATGCCAAGTATTTTTACACTAGAATTAACCGTTTAGTAAATATTATCAAAATACTATTTTTTGTCAAACGCGTGTGCATAAATATTTATAGCACCTTAATGAACATTTTTTACACTGTAAGTTTTTGATCACAGAATATTTTTCAGACAAACGAAACTCTTGATCTATAAAAATAATAATTTGACATTGTGCAAGAAAGAAATAATATATAATAAAATTAAACATATTATGAAAAAAATATTGTAATATTAAATAATTTATAAATATTTATATTTAATATTGTTCAGTGCACACGGTAATAAAGAAAGTGAATATTGTATTTTCGCTCACGAAGATTGACCGAGTCTTGAATCGAGCATGGGACGAACATTGGTGTCCCATGCTGAATCAATGTTGAGTTACCATGCTCTGACAGTGATATACTTGATTAAGCAGGATCCCTTCCAACCTTCGTTGGCCGTGCGGTTTAAATAGGTGCGTTTATAGGGGTGTCGGGTATGCGTCGGGGTTTCGATCCCACATGCGAGCGAATATTTTTCCGTTTTCGTTTCTAAGCGATATATGAAATCATCAAATTGTGTGTTGTGTTGTGAATACAAAATGTGAACATGTTTGTAAATAATATTAAAAGTCTGTTAAAAAATCAAGAAAAAAATGTACTAATTAACAGAAAAATTGTCTTTTTTTACTAAAATTATTTTTTTAATGTTACTATTTCAAATGACATTTATTTTTAGTAATATATTATTTACATGAAAATAATATAATTGTTCTAATAGTATATTGCAATTAAATTTATACACATGTATAATATGAATAAAAATAATAACAATAATATTTATTATTACACAGGCCAACAAAATTTTGTGGCCTAACCAATAGAAGCTGATTTTTATAGGATTTTGTCCATAGAATACGAATTTGACCTTGAAAATATTGGATTGGCTCCAGTTTTTAATCAATTTACGTTTCATTATACAAAATATGCATTTTTGGCATTTTTTGAATGATTGTACAACAATACACAGAAACAGTAAATTTGTCCGCATAACACCAATTGAAAGCTTAAACACTGCTCTTGAATATCCAAAAACAAAAAATGTAATTTATGTACACTTTAATCTATAATGTCCAAAAAAACATACGCTGTTCCATAAACGTATTAAAATTAATATTACTTTTGACCATGTAAGGTAATTCAAGTAAAAATTAGTGTCTCTGGCGTTTTTATAATCGCTAGTTACAAATCTGCTATGAAATATAAAAATTACAAGTGGCGGACCAAATTTTTAAAGATAATTTACGCCTTTTATGATAAAAATTTAAAATTTAAAAAAAATTCTGCCATATTGGATTCGCCATTTTGAATATTAAAATCTAAATACAGATCAGTAAGCAGCGACCATAAAAACCCCTAGAGAGACTAATTGTTATTTAAATTACCTTACATGGTCAAAAGTACTGTTGTTTTCAATATGCTTGTGGAACAGCGAATGTCTCTTTTGACATTACAGGTTAAAGTGTACATAAATTACATTTTTTGTTTTTGGATATTGAAGAGCAGTGTTTAAACTTTCATTTTGTGCTATGCGGACAGATTTACTGATTCGGTGTATTGTTGTACATTCATTCAAAAAATGCTAAAAATGCATATTTTGTATATTGAAACGTAAATTGATTAAAAACTAGAGCCAATCCAATATTTTCAAGGTCAGATTCGTATTCTACGGACAAAATCCTGTAAGAATCGGCAGTAATATTTTAGGCAACATGCAGTTGATTAAAATTTGTCGGCCTGTGTT
This sequence comes from Leptopilina myrica (nomen nudum), assembly GCA_032872475.1. NCBI lineage: Eukaryota > Metazoa > Arthropoda > Insecta > Hymenoptera > Figitidae > Leptopilina > Leptopilina myrica (nomen nudum). The sequence continues at coordinate 19,576,304 of CM065462.1, read as the reverse complement.
ATTATTATTATTATTATAATCAATTGATCAATTGATATTTTCATATTATATTGAATGAGCGCGAGAAACGCTTAAATTTGGGAACAGTGGAAGCAGTCTCATTTCATTCCTGAATTAGGCTTCCGCAGCATCCCGTGTAGAAATTGCCCTACTACGGCCGTATTAGGGATGAAACACACGGCCCGACCTGGGCCAGATAGGGGCGACACTCAAATGTGGATTTCCTGATCAGGGCCATATCGGGCCGTGTGTTTCATTCCCTAATAGGGAAGGCCCGATCGGTCCCTGATCTGGGCCATAGCGAAATTTCTACACGGGATTGATTGAAGATTGAACGCCAATCTTCATCAAAGACTGCGCGTCAGGCTGCAATCGGTGTTACATTTATAGACTAAAGCAGCCTTGCATCGGCCGTCTTACCCAGCCTCAATCAATCCTGCCCAGGTGCGAATTTAGGTTGGCCGCCAGAGTTTGAAGGTTGGCCCACGGTTGGCCTAACTTTGGCAAGCGAAGTTTTGGTTGCCAGAGTTTGCCCAACTTTGGCAAGTACTAGTGCCCACAGTTGGCCCGACTTTGCAAGCCAACCATTACATGCAGAGTATAACCAACCGTCGGGCCAACTTTGGCGACAAAGGTCGGCACAACTATGGGGAACGTATCTCATATGACTTACAAATTTAGGTTGGCCAAACTCTGGGCCACAGTTGGCCCGACGGTTGGCAAAACTCTGTAAAACGCAGTTTAAATAACTCAAACTTTATGGTTGGCCAAACTCTGGGCCACGGTTGGCCCGACGGTTGGCAAAACTCTGTAAAACGCAGTTTAAATAACTCAAACTTTATGGTTGGCCAAACTCTGGGCCACGGTTGGCCCGACGGTTGGCAAAACTTTGTGAAAAACAGATTTAATGACTTAAACTTTCTCGGTTGGCCTAACTCTGGGCCACGGTTGGCCCGACGGTTGTCAAAACTTTGTGAAAAACAGTTTAAATGACTTAAACTTTGTCGGTTGGCCTAACTCTGGGCCACGGTTGGCCCGACGGTTGGCAAAACTTTGTGATTAACAGTTTAAATGACTTAAACTTTCTCGGTTGGCCGAACTCTGGGCCACGGTTGGCCCGACTGTTGCAGCTTTAATATACATTTAACGGTATGGACTCCCATGTGACCACTAGTCAGTGTATAAGTCTTCGGCGCGTTAGGTTAGGGGTTTGATCCCAGCGAGCGTTAGATATTTTCGAAAATGTATGTATGAGATTGTGTTTAATAATAATAGGGAAAGGTTATATCTGATGTTCCCGCTAATAATAACGTGTTAATTGTTTAAATAATTTAGTTTTTTAATAATTTTTTACCTCTGGCTGTTAAAGTTGGCCAAACTTACGCATTTAAAGTTGTGCCAACTTTGGCGTCAGTCTTTGGACCAACCATTGAAATGTATAGTTGGCACAACATATGCATTTTAAGTTGGGCCAACTTCCTTATGACTTGTCGGGCCAACCATCGTCGCCATTAGACGGCCAACCGTTATCATCTGTATGGTTGGCCCAACCTCTGGCACGAGAAGTTGGACCGACCTTGTAAAAGTTGGCCCAACTATGGGCCAACCGAAAATTCGCACCTGGGATTATATCAAAAAAGTTGATTTTATCAACTGTGGCGGCCACAATTCACCCGACCGTCGGCCCAACTGTGGCCGATGGTTGGGCCAACCATCAGTTCTCCCGATCGGCATTCATGGTTGGCCCGACTTTGGGAGAAACATTGAACCAAAGTCGGGCCACCTTTGGGTGCCAAAACTTTGGCTGCCACAGTTAGTCCGACTTTGGCCCGACGTTCCAACTGTGGCGGCCGACCGAAATTGGCACTTGGGTAAGGAGAAGTTAGAGGGGGTACTACTGACTAAAAAAATCTAGACTCTGTACTTTCACTAATTTGTTTAAAAGATATTAGCGTTGTTACTTTCCTCCTAGGTCTCCCCTACTATCAGATTTCTTTCTCTGCAGGAATTAACTACAGTTTTTCTATTGAATAAATTTTATAATAAATATAGAGTAATGGTTTTCCGTGTAAATTATAAAATACTAATTATATTATATAGCATTTCAGTTAACAAAACCTGTTAAAATTACTCAAGAAATTAACACTAAATAAAAGAATTTCAATACTTTTTAAGCGAGGTGTTTTTTTTGAAATAGTTAAATTTTAAATGTTTTCTTAAGTTATAATGAAAATGTATAATATCATTATAGACCATTGGTACAAAAAGATTAATTGCAAATTTTTTAAAAATATATTTTATGTTATAAACTATTCATTTGAATTTGTAATCATTTCTTATATTAATTTTAACATTTTGCATGGTCTTGAATAGAATTACAACACGGAGAAAAATAAAAATTTAGATTTCGGACTGAATATAAAACAATTTTAATGATTTGTATTATCGTAGGAAGAAATATTAAATTTTGGTTCTCTATCCCAAAAAGTTTGGTAATGATTTTCAATTAAGATCAATGCTAAATATCTTAATAAACGCTAATAGTCTTCTTTCAACAAGTGCAATCAGATTCTTAATTAATTCAAAGATGAAATAATTAGGTACAATTATTATTATTTGCATTTATTTTAATTCAGCTACTCAATTGTTACAAACTTTGTATCAATGTTCACTTGAACGATGACTGTTCTGTGCGAGAGTCCTTAGATTCATTCCCAAACAGTTTTTAGGAATGCAAAAGTCAGTGGCGCGCCTACCCAGGCGGAAAAGTCGGACGAATGCCGGATCATCCAACCGTCAAGGATCCGCGCCGATTGATTTGGAAAGTTAATGCCGGTACAGGCAGTCTGTACCGATTCGGGTGTTAATGTCTGCTGGCGCGGTACAAAGACGGATCCGACCGCCGGATCAAAATTTATACTGTGTTATAATGGCAATGCGTCCGGCTCGGTACAGATTTCATGCCGCCGAACAACCGGCGTTGTACTGACATTCGTCCGCCTGGCAACCGGAGCGGTGCAGGTATTCTACTGGAACGTGACTATGTGTTGTAATGGCTGTACGTCCAGCTCGATACAAATTTGATGCCGCCGAACGACCGGTGTTGTACTGGCATTCGTCCGCCTGACAACCCGAGCGGTACAGACATTCTACCGACTGCGGACTAATATCATTTATGTTTTTATTATTAAGATTTCAATTAATAATAATATGCTAAGAATTTAATGTTTTCTAAAATAATTTTTTTTTAATTAACACCTTATTCAGAATTTTCAGAAATAGATTTTTTACAATGCAAAAATTTAGCTATAGTCTTATTGTTTCAATAAAAATTAATAAAATAATAATTATAGTAATAAAAATTTTTAATCTATTATGTTGTAAAAAATTTTTGTAGGAGAATTGTTTAAAGTTTAAATATTAAAAAAAGAATTAACAATACAATAGAATATAAAATTTAATTTTAAAAATTAATGAATTTGAAAAATAGGTTTTAATTATATTTTTATTTATTAATTAACAAATAAATTAAAGAATTAAATTTTTTTGTTATAATCAAATTTTTTAAATATTTATAAATAAAGTATACAGATAATTATTTATAAATATAAAAAAATGAATAACAAAAATAATAAATAAATATAATAATAATAATAGAATAATTAAAAAAAATAAAAATTTTGAAATATTGTTTTAAAACACTAGATTTATTTACATAATATTCATAAAATGCTAAAATATTCCAAAGTATTTGTAAAATTATTATTTATTGTTTGCTTCGTAGCGGTATTACATATCGACATTATTATGCTCAGATCCGCATGCGAGCGAATAGCGTAGTGGTTAGCGTGTTAGACTTCGGTTCTTCGATTAGGAATAGCTTGGGCTTCGTATCCCACTTGCGAGCGTTTAGAATTTTAATGTGTAAAAAAATGTACAATGTGTTAAAAATGCTGGAAATGATCTATAAATAAATATTAATTAACATGCACCATGCATAGTTAATGAAATATTTTTTTATTTTATTTTTCAATAGAAATATAATTTAGTCTGGCTAGACGGGCGAATGCCAGTAGAACGCCGGTCCGCTGAAGCGAGTCGTCTTTGAAAGAATATTTGGCCCGCCGCGGTTGCTAGAGCGGACGAATGCCGGTACAACGCCGGTTGTTCGGCGGCATCAAATTTGTACCGAGCCGGACGCGCAGCCACTACAACACATTGTCATGTTCCAGTAGAAAGCCTGCACCGATCCGGTTGTCTCGCGGACGAATGTCAGTACAGTCTTACCGACGTCTGTACAGGCGCGGTACGATGCCAGTGGTCAATTTCCGCCTGGGTATGCCCGCGTTCGTTCAGTTTCTTCGTTTTTTGATATACACGGAAGTCTAGGTGTAGTTCGTAGTGTGCGTCGTGCCGTATTAATTGTTTCAATTAATAAAAATTTTAATTTTAAATGTAATAGTGAGTGCAGTTTTGTGATTAAGTTCTAATGTTACAAATTAATTTAGAAGAATATCGAAGTGAAATGTTTAATCTCATTTTGAGGTTGGGTGTGTGTTTATTTTGTTTGTAGTCAGTTATGTGATACCTAATTGTTATTATATTTTATTGGAATATTCAATTTAGGCAACTAAATGTAAAGTCTAAAATGAAATAATATGTAAAAAATAGAGAATACTTTTAATTTTAAAAATCTTCGCATTGGGATTTTTATTTAATCTGTAGATATTTAAATATAATCTCTTTCTTTAAATGTTTTAAAACAAATCATTTTAGTTAAAATGGCAAAGGACTTGTATTTAATTTTTAAAGAGATTCGACGTTTAAATATCTAAAGAATAATAAAAATCCCAGTAAAAAAATTCGATACACGGACCGCGGAGTTCGTATACGAGCTCGGTAGCTCGTATGAGAAATATGAGAAATCTCTCATACGAGCCTTTTCCGTAATGAGAAGTGTATAGATGCTTGTATTGGCGATTCAAACAGCTAAACTAGCGCCTCCGGTGGCCGAATTTAAACTAATATATACACGACTTCCTGCATGGTGTTCAATGTAAATATCAACGTTTTTATAGTTTTTCAGTTTTATTTTCACTATTAAATCAAGATTTTTAATTGTTCTACTTGTTTAAATATTTATTAAATATATTGTAATAAATATGAATAAGAGCATCGTTACTCGTGAACAGAAGAAAAGAAAAAACGGGCTCGAAACAATTATTATGTTCCGCTCTAATTCTAATATTAATAATATTATATTTCTAATAATCTAAAATTCTAATTTTATATTATTAATTTAATGTCTATAGAGATTAAATTAATAATATATAATTAGAAGTAATATAAAATTAGAATTTTTGTCAAACATATAAAAACATAACCAAAAAATGTTCTTTCTAGTTGATATGTAATCTTTAGATTTAAAATTTGTACTGCAAACTTTCATTTAGTCGGTTAATTTTTTTCCTGTTTGAAATGCAATATCCTTCTGTTTACGTCTTACAACATTTTTTGGAAGCTGATAAAGATTTCCTGTTTTTTTCAATTCAGAGCGAATAACAACTATTGTTTCGTTCCCGTTTTTTCTTTTCTTTCTGGCCGCGAGTAACGATGCTCTTTCAAATTTATTATAATATATTAATAAATATTTAAACAAGTAGAACAATTAAAAAAAACTTGATTTAATAGAGAAAATAAAACTGAAAAACTTTAAAAACGTTGATATTTGTTCAATTGTTTTATTGATACCTTCATAAAAAATTAATTCCTTTAATTTAAATCTTATTTTTCGTAATTTTAAAAGATTCTAATGTCTTGAAATGAGTAAATTTAAGTTAATATATTTTTAAGAAAAGCATTATTTGCAGTTCAACAAGAAAGCTTATTTGATGAATAAATTATAAATTACAAGTAATTATAATTAAAAATAAATGTTTATCAACCCTGGAACCCTTCTTTCTCCTTGAAACTGAAAAGCAAAATTATTATGCTTTTCGGAATTTTGTTAGGATTAGCTACTTCGTTTTAAAAGTATGAAAACAAAATTTTTTTAAAATAACTTTGGAACAAAATATTATTTATAAAATGTAAGAATGTCAACATTTTCAAAAAATTAAAATCGTGAAAAAAAGTCTACCTAAATGAATAAGCATTCTTACTTGTAAGTTTAGGAATATTTGGAAAAGAATGGTCAATATGTGAGTGTGTGTTACAAAGAAATCAGTATTTACTGATTTCAATAAAAACAATTTTGACGGAGGGTTACGGCATATAGAATTGTAAACACGAGTGTTATTGGCGACAGCAATATTGAATGACGCCGATGACTGTGACTTGATCCTAGGCATTGTCTCCGATATCTTGATTGTAGTAGACTGTTGGTCGCCTTACCGGTTTGATCTGGTTCTGGCGGAAGCAGTCCTTTGTGAATGGACGCTCAAACCAGAAAAAACCGGTGGTACAAATCACTACGTACTAGTTTGTTTGTGTTACCGATCTCTCACTCTAAAGCTATAGCGTAAACGACAGGTGGTGCCTAGATTCTTGGCTCTTAGGAATTTCATTCTTATTTACAAACAGTTCACTATTGCAACAAAGCTCTATAATATATACTAGACGGAGACTGCGCGCGCCTAAAGCATTTGTGACTATTGTGTAAAGATATTAAAAAAGTTAATTTCATATAAAATTAAAATTCATCGAGGGTGTAGTCAATTCAGGTAGTAAATGGTGTTACATCGTCGTAATAACCTAAAATACCTAGTAATAAGTCGTAATAAGTAGAAATATTTTGAAATTATTGTAATAATAATAATAATCTATTAACGGTAGTCAATAGTGCATTATTTGTACCAGTAAATACCCCCTCGAAATTCATAGATAATCCTTAAATGCACATTTTTCATAGAAGCATACCGTCGGCTTGGTGGAAAACTGTACTATTTCAAGAATTCGTTATAAATTGTACCATTTCGATAAATGTTTTTTAAAAACATACCATTTCGAGAAAAAGAGTTTTTTTTTGCTTTTTTCCAAGTTTGTCAACACTGCTGCTAGATATAATATAAAGTTATGCATTTTTAAAAAACGGTATTTTAAATATACTCTTGTTCATGTTTTCAATGTATTAATTCAAAATTTATAATAATTTAAATTAATTACTTGTTAATCGTTAGAAATTCTTTAGTGCAACGCTCTTGAAGATCTTTAATCGAAATGGTATGTTTTATAACAAACTTTTAAAATGGTATAGTTTGTAACGAATTCTTGAAATGGTACAGTTTTCCACTAAGCCGACGATACATTAAAGATTAAATGTAGCAATATTCCATCATTTAAAAGGTGATATCGAACTAAAAAATCTGTAGGGTGATTGTGTGTATTACTACCCAAGTAACCTGTAAGTTTGCAGCAACCCGTGTGGAAATTTGTCACGTATCTGTAGCGTAACGGTATAGTTTTACTATTTACTATATAGTTCCAGTATTGTGAAATGTTATAGAAACTGTCTAGAAATGTAACGCTACGAACATCAAGTTTCTAGATAGTTTTACTATATCAGAATAATCCTGTGAATCTGTATTAAAACTATATTGTGGATCTAGAACAATTTATGTACATCTAAGGCAAATGCCGGAATTTCCAAGCCTTGGTTGTTCATTTACAACAAATATTGAACCAATATTAATAACCAATATTAATTATTTACCAGCGTTTTAAAATTAAATTTATGAATGGTTATTTCTTGGTTACCAATATTGAACCAATGTCTGAAATTAATATTTTATTAATACAACACATAGCAAAAATTGTTCAAAAAAAAATAAATGATAAAATAAAGTACTAGTCTAATACAGGAAAAAGAATTAATTTAATTGAAACACTCTATTAAAACCTGAGTGTGATAAAAATCAGACAAAAATAATATTTGCCTTTAAGTTTAAGAATGAAATTGTCTCTTCTTATATATAACTGGTAAAACAACTTGTTAACGAGAAAAGAAACTTGCGCGCCCTGGTGACAACTTATCCTAAGTAATTTTAAACATAAGCAGCGAGGGACTGCTTTCGAAAGCGAACAATTTCCCATTTGGTGGAAATACTAGACGAAAAGTGTATATTGTTTTTATGCAAAACAATTACTGATTTTGATTATTTAAATATTTTATTTTATATGATAAATATAAGTTTTTCATATTATTTATTATCTAGTTTTGCTAGACAGAATTTATATAGTTGAACAACGTAAAGTAGTTAATGTAGTGAAACTATACAGATCCTAGAACGTTTAACAATATAAATCACTTAATGAAGTGAAACTGTACAGTAGCTAGACCGTTTCGATATAGATTTACGTGAATAGTTTCACGAGTTATTTACGATATAGTTTTTATCTTGCACATAGTTCAACAAGAAATTTTTCTACACGGGAAGCTTGCAGGAAACTTACACCACAAGATTTGCAATCTTACACGTAAAATGAGTACTAAAATGTCCTACTTGCTGCAAGATTGCACAGCAAGCTTAGGACAAGCCTACACTGCAGGTTTCCTAAAAATTTTGTGAAAAAATTTTTAAATAACTTTGTGAATTTTTAGAATATAAATTTTTTTAAATCAAAGAATTGCAGTTGTGTACTATTATCCGTGATCAGTGGATAAAAGCAAAAAATTGTAAATGTCGTGGCAGACGTTAGTTATTGATATTGTCATGTAAGATACAACTGTGAAGCACCTGTTTAGGGGACTGATACTTATACTCTCCGCGAAACAAGTCGTGCGCGAGAAAGGTATTTCTCGCCATCTATCACAGAGTTAGAGAATTATAAGAGAAACTTCTATTAGTTTTCCAAATCCCTGATAGATGGCGAGAAATACCTCTCTCGGGCACGAATTGTCTCACAGAGAGTATAAGTATCGGTCCCCTAAACAGGCTCTTCACTACATTATCTTAAATGATAATAATAACGTCTGTCACGACGTTAATAATTTTTAACTATTATCCACTGATCAAGGATAATAGTACACAACTACAATTCTTTGGATTGGAGAAATTAATAACATTTTTATTTTAACGCTGTTACTATTATATTAATTTAAATAAATATTAAATATATTAAAATTAAATAAAAATTAATTAGAAAAATTATCAGTTAAACTTCTCTTTAATTTAAATTCTAAAATTTTACAAAGTTTTTTAAAAACTTTTTCACAAAATTTTTAGGAAACTTGCAGTGTAGACTTATCCTAATATCTTGTACAGCAAATTGTACAAAATCTTGTACAGGAAACTATACCATTTGTGTCAATGAACCTGTACCATTTTCAGCATAAGAAATTGAAACAAGTTCAAATTAATTAATAACTTTAATGGCTGCGCAGTAGTTTTCTATGGCTTCTACAGCTGCGCAGTTGTTTTTAAATCGTAAATGCAAAGAGTCTCTAACAACAATGTTAAAAATTTTCTTATATTTTGCATAAGGGTCAGTCCATTATATTTCACCTAAAGCCGTTGCGGCCTATTTTTAAAAAAATCTCATAATTTGTAAAAATACATAGTGTTTAATATCCATAGAATTGATTTTTGAGAATTATTTTATACAATTTTTTGAATTAAACTTAGAATTTTAATTTTTAAGTTGAGTTTCACAGAAAAAAGGTTAGACTGACAGTTATGAAAATTTAATAAAGAAGCATGGAAATAATTTAGATAATACAAATTTCTTGATTGATATTTATTAAAAATGAGCTAATTTACTTGTATAAATAGATTATTATGTAAACAAACTCAAATTAATAGATAAAAATTGATTTTAAAACTTAACTATAAAATGTCAAAAGTCACTGCATTTTAATTACATTTTTCTAAAAAGTTTATAAATATTAACAAAATTTAATACTACATAATGTAAAGTACTTTCAATGTATTTTCATATTATGTGCTAACTTTTTAATTTTATAATAAAGAAATATAAAAAGTTTTACCTTTAATATTGAGTGTTTCATGATTTTCAGAGATTTTAATAACTTATTTCTTCTCAGGTGCAAGACGAAAAAATCCTTTTTTGTCTTAATATTTAAGTTTTACCTTTTTTCCATTCTATTGAATTTTGGTGACCCAATGGGAAACGGCCATTAGTCTACCATTGGTGCATTAATGGTCCAATATTGGGAGTCATTGGTTTTCTCTAGGTATAATATTGGCACCCAATAGTGGACCACTAATGGTAAAATCGTGGGATGTCCACGCCGATGCCAATAATTGGCAACCACTATTGGCACATTATTGGCTGCCATTAAAACACCAATAATAAAAAAAAATTTTTTTACTAAATTTTATTAAATAATAAATTTATTTATTTAATAATTATTTCATTTATTATTATTATTTATTATTAAAAATATTAATTTTTTTTTAATGAATTATTTTATTGAAATGGTTATTATTTTCTATCACATCGAAATGTGAATAACACTTTCGTCCAGAGTCTAAAAATTATTTACCTCACATCCACCAGTGCAAAAATAGGAGAGGACGGGCAGAATAAAATCCACAAATATTCGTGAGAATGCTGCCTCCTTATATACTATTCGAGTTTCATGTTAGTTGCAAGAGAGTTCTAAGCAACACCTCCTATGGGGCGTTGAGCGAACTACATACTTACCTCATGATAATTTCTGCAGCGCGGGTAAGAACATAACTATGCTCAACGCTCCGTAGGAGGTGTTGTTTCAAACTCTCTCGCAACTAACATGAAACTTGAAAAGTATATAAGAAGGCAGCATTCTCACGAGTATTTGTGGATTTTATTCAGCCCGTCCTCTCCTATTTTTGCACTGGTGGATGTGAGGTAAATAATTTTTAGACTCTGGACGAAAGGGTTATTCACATTTCGATGTGATAGAAAATAATAACCATTTCTATAAAATAATTCATTAAAAAAAATTAATATTTTTAATAATAAATAATAATAATAAATGAAATAATTATTAAATAAATAAATTTATTATTTAATAAAATTTAGTAAAAAAATTTTTTTTTATTATTGGTTTTTTAATGGCAGCCAATAATGTGCCAATAGTGGTTGCCAATTATTGGCATCGGCGTGGACATCCCACGATTTTACCATTAGTGGTCCACTATTGGGTGCCAATAATAAGCCTAGAGTAAACCAATGGCTCCCAATATTGGACCATTAATGCACCAATGGTAGACTAATGGCCATTTCCCATTGGGTCACCAAAATTCAATAGAATGGAAAAAGGTAAAACTTAAATATTAAGACAAAAAAGGATTTTTTCGTCTTGCACCTGAGAAGAAATAAGTTATTAAAATCTCTGAAAATCATGAAACACTCAATATTAAAGGTAAAACTTTTTATATTTCTTTATTATAAAATTAAAAAGTTAGCACATAATATGAAAATACATTGAAAGTACTTTACATTATGTAGTATTAAATTTTGTTAATATTTATAAACTTTTTAGAAAAATGTAATTAAAATGCAGTGACTTTTGACATTTTATAGTTAAGTTTTAAAATCAATTTTTATCTATTAATTTGAGTTTGTTTACATAATAATCTATTTATACAAGTAAATTAGCTCATTTTTAATAAATATCAATCAAGAAATTTGTATTATCTAAATTATTTCCATGCTTCTTTATTAAATTTTCATAACTGTCAGTCTAACCTTTTTTCTGTGAAACTCAACTTAAAAATTAAAATTCTAAGTTTAATTCAAAAAATTGTATAAAATAATTCTCAAAAATCAATTCTATGGATATTAAACACTATGTATTTTTACAAATTATGAGATTTTTTTAAAAATAGGCCGCAACGGCTTTAGGTGAAATATAATGGACTGACCCAGAAATAAAAAATTAATAAACAATAAGAAAAAATATTATCTACACAAGAACTTGAACAGGATCTTGTGCATGTACACATTCTTGTACAGGATCTTGTACAAGAAATTGTACATGAACCTTGATTCAAAAGCGAAAAATTTACATATACAGGTTCTTGTACAAGATGTTGCACAAGATCTTATACAAGTACACATTCTTGTACATGATCTCGCACAAGAAATTTAACATGAACCTTTATTCTAAAGCGAAAAATATTTACATGTGCAAGTACACATTCTTGTGCAGAATCTCGTACAAGAAATTGTACATGAACCTTATTGTTCGAAATCGAAAAAAATCACTTGTGCAAGTTTTTGTACAAGATCTTGTACAATTTCCTGTACAAGATATTGTACGGGAATTTTCAGTAGGGGACAGATAATAAACTATAAAATATCTATAATAAAACTTTAATTTTTAATTAAAAATTCTAAAAAAATGTATTTTAATACATTTTATTTAACTTTGAAAATCACTAGTCCAAATGAGAGCACAAAAAGTTGCATTATTGAGTTGAGAGTGGTTTTAGAAAGATAAATATATTTATGCGTTTTGTGAACAAATATTTAATGTTGAGTTATTTTTAAATAAAGCAATAACATTTGTTTTTATAAATTTAAAGAAAATGTAATGTTTTGAATGTTTTTATTATTTAATTTTAAACGTAGAATTGGACACAGGATTTTTTGCACATGCGTTTATTTCTACGCCGTGTAACACAACCTAAAATATATAGTTGTGATAGTTCATGGCAGTTCGTGGTTCGTGTTTGTTTACCTATAATACTTGTAGCGAACGCAATGAAAATTATAATTTTTAGCTAAAATACTAAAGTATTCTCCAAGACATTCAAAACCTCCATAACAGACAAAAGGAACTAAATGGCAATGCAAAATAATTAAAGTTTTTTTTAAATAAACAAAAAATATGATTTACAGACATAACCTCAAGTAACAATTTAATTTAATTTTGTTATCTAAATAAAAATAAATATTTATTTTCATATTATGAATAAAGTTTAATTTAATAATAAAATAATTAAATACATTATTTTGTCCTTTTGAAATAAATTAAAAGCTAACATTTAGGTTATTAAATAATAATTTCAATTATAGTAATAAAACTTAGAATTTGGAACGTTCGTAATAATTCACGCGTATTGATAGGCACGGCGTAGTAATGCACGCGTAGAATTTCAAGCACATTCGTAGTAATTCACACATGTGCACTTTTTTTTAAATATTCCTTTTTTTAATACTAATTAAATTATTTTTATATCCCAAAGACTTTTTTTAGTTCTAAGAAAAATTAACTATTCATTAAAAAAAAATTGGGGAAAAAAATTAAGGTTAAAAGCTTCAAATGATTCTTTAAACGTGGCTGATTTTAAAACACGTAGTAATACACACAATCACCCTACGTTTCAAAACAATAAACAGCTGCTAAAAATACAAACTTTTAATTGGTAAACACGACGTCTTCAATTTTTGGTGCTAGATAATTCTTATTAAAAATTGTACCCAAAACTATTACCATTGATAGAACTATAAATGTAAACTAAATTTTCCTTCTAATATTACATTACAATTATTCACCTAATAATTTCAGTGGGTTATCATTGTTTATAAGAAGCTTCACTGAGAGAAATGGATCGTAAGATTTTGATGTTAAAAAGTAGATTTGGACCGGTACTATCATTATGTTACTGAGTACCATCAAAGATGTTATAAAAATATGGTTATCTTACCCTCTACAATCAAGATGTTACTTGGTACAATCTAGATATTACTCAGTACAATCTAGATAACTGTCCACATTTGTAGCATCAAATGTGGTACCTGGTACAATCTATATAGTATCCCGTAACATTTATTTCTCTCAATGTTTAAATAAATATCCTCTCATATGTAATAAAAATTATTTTGTAAGCAATTGTAATAAAAAATTATATTGAACTGAATATTTTATAAAATCCCACACGGAGAGAAATATCATACTAATTGAGCATGGGCAGCCGAACCGAATAACGCACAGACACAACTACGCGTAATTTGCTTGGAATCCATGCCAAAATCGCATGGGTCCATGCGATTTTCACACCATCTATTGCAACTTTCGCATACTGAGTCTATGGAAAAATAGAGTGAGAAAGTCCATGCTATAATCGATTGGAATTTTTCTCCGTGCAGGCAGAAAGTTTCGTAAACTGCCGTAGTTAACGTCCGATCGACTACTAATATATAATACTGTTTGACAGAGTACTGATTTTCCGTCAGTTCAACTCACCAATTTTTTTTTATGTTTTGGGATGCAGTTGATATTGGGTACATTATATCGTCTGGTGGTAATAAACAAAATCCCCAAGCGGTTTTGAAAAATTTCAAAAATTGACGGACATATTGAATTTTCAATTTTTTGGTACTTTTTTTTGAAAATTCTTTATCTTTGGTTCTTTTTAACGGATTTTAGTTTCTGTCCTCTTAATTTGTTCGTATTAAAGTATATTTTTATTTAAAAATTTAAAATTGAAACAATTATTTAAGTTAATTGCTTAAACAACTAATTTAAATTTTTAAAAAGCCATAAACTGTAAAAAATAGAAAATAGAAACCTTCTTTGTAATAAAGTTTTGAAGATTCTATTTGAAGATCGTTTAAACTTTGTAATTTTGTATATTGTACGTTTTGTAAATAATATTTTAATTTTTAGGTTGATTTCATCAAAATAAAATTAAAGTTTAGTATCACAACTTAACTGTTATTTTTCTTCATTTGTTAGAAATATTTTATTTTCAAGTAAGGCATAAGTTAATATTTACCTCTTCAAGTGAAATTGGCCATAATGTTAAAAACCGCTGCCAAGTTATACATTTTTGTTATAATTTTTGTGTTCATTTCACTTGTTTTCGTAAATCTCGTTGTGTTCATTTCATGAACACTTTGCTTCCTCATAAAGATGTTAATAACAATAAAGTATAAATTTTGAACAATTATTCTCAATTGCTGTAATATTTTTTTCTCTTTATTTAATACTTCCACATAAAAAAAATTTCCTTCACGATTTCTGTTTTTTAAGTATCAATAACTTTTTATTTCTAATCGAATTAGTTTCAAAAATAGATCAATCGAAGCGTTTTTTAATGCTCTACAAGATGGTAACTATAATTTCAAAGTTCTTCCTACATTTTTCAACAAAATTTTTGAAAATCTTATTTTCCAAAATTTTTGATTTTTAAAAGTTTAATATCTCCGGCGAATATAGACGAAAAATGTTCATTGAGGGCTCAAAAGATGCGTCTAAAAAAACTCTACAAAATTAGACAAAAACATTTATAGGTGTCCTAACCTTTTTTTTAAAGTTATGGGCAAAAAACGTTTTTTTGAAAAATTAAAAATAAAAAAAATATATAGTTAAACTTGATAAATCTATCTTAAAGTACTCTCATTTTATGTCCGCAGGTTAGACCTACAATTTAAAAAAAATCAGCCCAAAAACTCTTTATGATTTGGAGATATTTATGAAAATATAATGTTTACATACAAAAACACACATACGGAATGACATTTTTGAACTCCTGAGGTCAAATAACATAAAGATATGTTAAAAAATCGAACCTGAAAAAATTTGGTATTACAATACTTCCTCTATATGAGAAAGCAAAATTAAAATAATTACAAAAAATGCAACCTTGTTCAAATGATTTAAATTAGGAGTGCCTAACCACTCCATTTTTCAGTTAGAGTATTAAAAAGATCATATTTCTGTTCTATCGCGCGGCATTGAAAAGGCACGTTATAGTGTTACGCGCAGATATATGTTTTATTTTTATTCTCAAAAACTTCTGGCTGTCCCACGATGAAATCTGCAGGATAAATTCAGCACATTTGTGGCTACATGTGGTAAAAAAACAAAAAAAATTGAAGGTAGCATATTTTTTCTATGGCTTTTTAAAAATTTAAATTAATTGTTTAAACAATTAATTTAAATAATTTTTTCAATAAAAATTTTTAAATAATACCACCAGAGGACATAGTGTACCCAATCTAAACCGAATCCCAAAACCTAGTAAACATTTTTGTGTCGAACTGACGTGGAATACACCGCAACTTCGAAATATAAATTATTTTTAGATTATTCCTTCAAAAACGTTAACTTATTTAACTGTTCACCAAACGTTTCAAAACTTATAAATTTTCGTTTTTGAATAACATGAATATTGCATACAAAACACAAAAGTATTTAAAATTATTTTTAAAGTAAATAATTTGCTTTGTTTATTAAATATAATTTTGAAAATAAATTCAAAGAAACTTTAAAAGCATCATGTTGTGGTCGCGCCATAAGAAAACAACAAAAGCAGACGACGCGAATTTAGAAAATGTTTACTTTTATATTTCCCCGCAAGGAACGCCACCTCTGCTACGCTCTAAGTTTTTCGTCATCATGTTTCCTAAAGTGGGAACACTTCTTACAACAAGTTAAGTCTCCTTATTATTACTTCATGATTACTGGCGTACTACTGGTCGGAACAGAAAATCCGTACTATTACATTACTGATTTTCAGTACTAAGCCCAAGCCAGAGGCGTTACCTCTTGATGTTGGACACGTAATAGGCCGGTATGAAAGTCAATACTGGTACTATAATCGATTTCAGCCTGAGATTCATAGTGTCAGCTAATTTCAGAATGTATTCTTTGACATGGTATTTTAAATAAGCATTTTATTGTAGGGACACTCCAATAAGAATTGTCTTACATTAAACGTCGAATAAGAATGATCTTCCATTCGTTTTTCTATAAGCATTATATGCATGGAGGCGTCGAACAATTGAATAAATTGTTATAAACAATAGTCAGTCTTTTTATTCATATATAAAATTTATAAATAAAAATGTATATTTAAAAATAAAAAAATAACATCCCAGGCGCGAAAGACCAATGCTGACGATGGATTGAAGCTTTATTGAGCCTTGAACGCCCAGCGTGGGTAATCCAGAGTTGAAGCAGTCTTTAAAACACTGTCACTCAATGTTGGTTCAACATTGGAGACCAATGTTCGTCCCATGCTCGATTCAAGACTCGATCAATCTTCGTGTGTGAAGCTTGAATATCCAATCTTTATTCAAGCTTGAATCAAGGCTTGAATCAACGATGATACAATATTCACTTTATTTATTACCGTATGCACTAAACAATAATCAATAATTTCATCAATCATTTTTAAATATAAAAAATTATCTAAATTAATAAATAATTATTAAATATTAAATAATTTATTAATATTTACATTTAATATATTAAATTTAATATTATTAAATAATTAAATATTAAATAATTTATTAATATTTACATTTAATTTATTATATGTAAATATTAATAAATAATCAAATAATTTAGATAAAAAATTATCTAAATTAATAAATAATTATTAAATAATTAATAATTTATTAATATTTACATTTAATATATTAAATGTAAATATTTAGAAATTATTAAAAAATAAATATTAATAAATAATTATTTAATATTTAATAATTACACTGGCACACAAACAAAAATTGATGCTCTGAGCTTTTGATCAGACTATGACTAGTTTATGTTTTCGGGGTCGCTGAAAACGAATCTGAAGTTCATTTAACCCCATCACGAAAGGGTTTTGAGATAACCTCAAAAAACTCAAAATTTGACCCCAAAATTGTTTAATCAACAAAAATTTTTATTTTTAAGTCTTACTATAACTACTTTATGTTTTTGGGGTCGCTGAAACCGAATCTGAAGTTCATTTAACCCCATCACGTCAGGGTTTTGAGATAACCTAAAAAAAACTCAAAATTTGACCACAAAATTTTTAACTCAACAAAAATTTTTATTTTTAAGTGTTACTATAACTACTTTATGTTTTTAGGGTCGCTGAAACCGAATCTGAAGTTTATTTAACCCCATCACGTCAGAGTTTTGAGATAACCCTTGAAAAAACTCAAAATATGACCCTAAAATTTTTTTAACCAGAAATATATTTATTTTCATGTCTTACTATCACTACTTTATGTTTTTGGGGTTGCTGAACCTGAACCTAAAGTTTATTTAACTCCATCACGACAGCGTTTTGAGATCTTTCGACTCAAAAAACTCAAAATTTGCCACAAAAAAGAAAATTTTTATTTTCTACTATCCACTAATTTTTGTTTTTGGGGTTGCTAAACCCAAATCTGAAGTTCATTTAACCCCATCACGTTACGGTTTTGAGATAACCTTAAAAAACTCAAAATTTATTTTAAAAAGTTCTTGATAAAAATTTTTTTTGTGTCATGTTTTAAGTTTTTTTAAAGTCATCTGAAATCCTTGACGTGATAGGGTTACATACACTTCAGATTCAGTTTCAGCAACCCCAAAAACATAGAGTAGTGATATTAAGACATGAAAATAAAAATTTTTGTTGATTAAAAAATTTTGGGGTCAAATTTTGAGTTTTTTGAGATTATCTCAAAACCCTGACGTGATGGGGTTAAATGAACTTCAGATTCGGTTTCAGCAACCCCAGAAACATAAAGTAGTGATAGTAAGACATAAAAATAAATATTCTTCTTCATGATTAAAAGAATTGATTAAAATATTAGGGTCAAATTTTAAGTTTTTTTTGTTATCTCAAAACCCTGACATGCTGGGGTTAAATGAAGTTTTGATTCGGGTTCAGCAACTCCAAAAACATAAAATAGTGATAGTAAGACATAAAAATAAATATTTTTCTGGTTAAAATAATTTTAGGGTCAAATTTTGAAATTTTTCGGGGGTTATCTCCAAACCCTGACGTGATGGGGTTAAATGAACTCCAGATTCGGTTTCAGCGACCCCATAAACATACAGTAGTGATAGTGAGACTTAAAAATAAAAATTTTTGATGATTAAACAATTTTGGGGTCAAATTTTGAGTTTTTTGAGGTTATCTCAAAACCCTGACGTGGTGGGGTTAAATGAACTTCAGATTCGTTTTCAGCGACCCCGAAAACATAAAGTAGTCATAGTCTGATCAAAAGCTCAGAGCATCAATTTTTTTTTGTGTGCCAGTGTAATTTTATAATAATATAATATAATAAGTATTATTATTAATTATTATTATTATTTAAAATAATAATACTATAATTATAATATTAAGATAACAGTGGTAAATAAATATTAATAATTATTTAGTGTATAATATTTACATTAATGATATTATATATTTATTGCACCTTAATGAACATTTTTTACACTGTAAGCTTTTGATCACTGAAAATTTTTCAGACAAACGAAACTCTTGATCTTCAAAAATAATAATTTGACACTGTGCAAGAAAAAATAATATATAATAAAATTAAACATATTATCAAAAATAAATATTGTAATATTAAATAATTTATAAATATTTATATTTAATATTGTTCAGTGCACACGGTAATAAAGAAAGTGAATATTGTATTTTCGCTCACGAAGATTGACTGAGTCTTGAATCGAGCATGGAACGAACATTGGTGTCCAATGATGAATCAATGTTGAGTTACCATGCTCTGGCAGTGATATACTTGATTAAGCAGGATCCCTTCCAACCTTCGTTGGCCGTGTGGTTTAAGTAGGTGCGTTTATAGAGGTGTCGGGTATGCGTCGGGGGGTTCGATCCCACATGCGAGCGAATATTTTTCCGTTTTCGTTTCTAAGCGATATATAAAATTGTGTGTTGTGTTGTGAATAAAAAATGTGAATATGTTTGTAAATAATATTAAAAGTATGTTAAAAAATCAAGAAAAAAATGTGCCGATTAACAAAAAAATTATCTTTTTTTACTAAAATTATTTTTTTAATGTTACTATTTCAAATGACATTTATTGTTAGTAATAATATATTATTTACATGTAAATAATATATATATAATTGTTCTAATAGTATATTGGAATTAAATTTATACACATATATAATATGAATAAAAATAATGTCAATAATATTTATTTATTATTATTATTATTATTATCAATTGATATTTTCATATTATATTGAATGGGCGCGAGAGTCGCGTAAATTGGGGAACAGTGGAAGCAGCCTTGTTTCAGTCTTGAATTAGGCTTCCGCAGCATTGATTGAAGATTGAACGCCAATCTTCAACAAAGACTGGAGCGCGAGACTTAAATAAATGTTACATTATGGCTAGAATCAACCTTGCTTCCGCCGTCCCGCCAAGGCTTGATCAATATTGACCAATCCTCATCCAAGCTTCAGTAAAGCCTGAATCCAGCGTCAGTTCGCGCCTGGGATTGATTAAAACTTAAACAATACTTTTTAAGGAGACTAAGACTCAAGAGTCATTTCTAAATATTTAAATATTTTGGAGAATATTCTATAAGTAAATAATTTGTCCAACACAGAAAAAAACTGAACTCAAAATTAGTCAGAAAAGTGACTCATTCTGAGCTGCAACAAAAATGATCCTCGTAGATGGCGCCACGTTCTATGTCATTTAACATAGACTCATTATGAGTTGCAACAAAAATGAGTCCAATTTTTTTCTGTGAACGCCTTCGTGGAAATAGAACTATTGTATTGGTCACTGATTGACCAATCAAAAAGTTACTGAACATTCCTGTCACACATATTGAAAATTTCAGTTAATTTTAATTTGACCAATCCATGAAATATGACTGAAAATTCAATAATTTTTAACTGATCTTCAGAGAAATTTCCTTCGAAATCTGGAAATAAAGTGACAGGTGAGGGGCGTCAATCAAATTTGACTAAATATTTGTGGTAGGGGTAAGTAGTTCATAACACGTATGTCTGACTGACAGTGCCCAGAAAGTATATACAGTGGGGGAGCGAGATTTCGACGCCGGTCAGGTATACGGGAGTGAGTTGGCGGCGAAAAGTAAATCGCCCGTACTCTAGGCACCAATGGAGGAATATAGTACATTTCCCCACACGGAAAAAAAAGTACGTGAAATTTTCATTGACTCGGTACTTGACTTTTAGATACGACACAAAATACTAGAAACATTCTGGTACTTTTGCATGAGAGTTTCAAAAGCAGTCACACTGAAAATGAGACTCTTAGGTGGCGCCACGTTCTATGGCGTTTAACATAGTCTCATTTTGAGATGCAACAAAAATGAGACTGGGTTTTTTGTGTGCAATGAAAATTTCTAGTACCTTGCTTGAGAATTTCAATGACTTTCAAAAAAATTGTATATTTCTGTAAAATAAAAAATATAAATTCCACTTGTTCACAGTTTTTCTGAAATTCACTCATTCATTCACATATTTGGATAATTAATCACACAAACAAAGAACAATTATTATTGTATCACTTTTCGACGTTTATCAACACTTATGAAGAAACCTATAACACACATATATTCACGTATAACTTAAATATAAACACACACTTAACACTTAAAAGTACGTATCGAATTGTTCTTATATACTACATGGTGAAATTTTTCACGACTTGAGAGACATGTTATTTCACTAAAAACTGAGAATTACATAACATTCTGTTTTGTTAGAAACACAACATAAAAAATATATTTTTTAAAGTCAATTCTTGAAGACAAATATAGTATATATTGTATTTGAATTTATAGAATTAAACATAATTAAAACCAAAAATTCGCACTTTTATTAGAAATTTATTTCTTTCTTAAAAATCATGTTGCCTTATAATAAAATATGTTACTCTTGACTTAAAAACAAACTAAAAATCTTCATTTCATTAAGACGAATCGATTGAGAATATTTTTTGGATTTCTAGTATTAGTAAATTTAAAGTAGTGGAAATTCTGAAAAAAGTGAATTAGTATAGCTTTTACTAGCTGAAATCGAAAATAATACACGGAAAAAATTTATTCAGGAAACATTCCTGAATTAGTTCAAGAACGGTGGATATGAGAAAAAGTCGACAATAATACTTTAACTTTAAGTGAAATAGTTGAAAACATTCTAGAATTATTCCTGACCTTAAAAGAAAAGATTTAAATTAGATACAGTATAATAGAAATAGGATATACTAATGGTAAGTTCAAGGCAGAGTTTGAAAAAATTAATAACGGTTCTAGATTTTTCGAGAAAATCACATTATTTTGAACAAGATTTCTAGTATTACCAAACAGTAACAATCACTGCTTGTTGTGCCTGAAAAATTCCCGAACTCTAAAAGAAAATTGGAGTGCGCAACGGTTACTTTGCGCAGAACGGCAGAATGTATTCAACAAGTTTAACTTATAGTGATGGCTATAGCTACATTTCAAAAGTGTGGATGTAAAATGTAAATTTATGCCAATACAATTTGTACTCAAGATGTATACAATAAAACCATTTTATTTTAAAACAGATGTCTATTTCAAATGCAAGTGTCAATCAACTTCATAAGTGATTAGTTTTGTAATCTCATCTTAAAATTGTTTTAAAAATCATCAGTTTTAATATTTAATTATATTTGAAATTTAATTTTTTATACTTACATTTTATAAATATTAGATTTAAAAAAATTTGTGAAAATTAATCTTTAAATTATAGGTTTAAAATGTTTCTAAAACTTTTGATTTTAGAAAAGTTTTTAGAAAAATTAATTATTAATATTTATATTTCAACTAAAATAATTATACTAATTATTATTGTTTTTATTATTTTCTTTTTGTAATTTAATTATTTATGTTTTATTTAATTATTGTTATTTATCTTTCTTTTAATAAATTAATTTAAAATGAATTATACTATTATTTATTATTTTATTAATCAATAATTTTTATGTATATTATTTTAATTATAATAAAATGTAAATTAATTAAAAACCTTTGAAATTTTTAAATTTATTTCAAAAATAAAAATTTCCTATTTTACTTTTTTAAAAATTTCTCTAAAATATATTTACAACAATGTATATTTATAGATTTAACTGATGTACAACTTGTAATTATAATTGATATCGATTATCTATATTTTTAGTACCTATAATTTTCAATTCTAAATATTTCGTGTTAAAACCTTCTTTAAAAACTGACCTTGGTATTTTAACATTTTTCCATCTTTTTAGAAACAAATTATTTTTACAATTTCTCTTGTTATTAACAAAACAAAGCAATCCAAAAGTGGCGAAATATCCTATACGTTAGTATATAAGAAAATTCTAAACCACTCGTTCACAGCGATCTTCGTGTAGCGCGTGCGTGCGATATTTCGATAAACGTTGTAGTTGCGAGCGTATATGTATGTTACTAGTATAGGTTATATCTATAAGTATAGTTTGTGTTTATATGTATATTTAGATGTGTTATATTTGCGGTGTATCTTGTTTGAATGTATGTTGGTTGGTGTATGTGAAAATAATACTGTATTTCTCTTCATATCTCTGAATTTTTTTTTCTTGAATTCACCCAGAAATTTTCCCGAACTCAACAAGAGTTGTTGCCGTACGGTTCGTATAGTTTCACTGAACATGACAATAGATTCTTAGATTTATCTTATAGTTTCTACTGCTTACAGTATTGGAAATATTCAATCAATTACTTTAGAGTTTCTCTTGAATTATTAACGAATTTTCACAGAAATTTAATTATTCTTTCTTGAAATGTGTATATGATATTTTAAAACTAGTTAATCCGTAAATCTTAGCGACTTTTTTTCATATCCACAGTTCTTGAACTAATTCAGGAATGTTTCCTGAATAAATTTTTTCCGTGTAACACTAAAAAAATTGTGTTTTTAAGAATAGTTACAAATATAATTGCAGAAATTCAATTATTTTCAAAATTAATAAAATTGAATCATTTTAAAACATTTAAATAAAATTCTCGACAAAATTTAAATTATTTTGAAATATTTTCTACAATATTTAGTATTTTTAATAAAATTCGTCGAAAGAATTTCATTTAAGAAGATTTTCTAATAAAAATGGGTTTAAAAATAAATATTATAATTAGACTTTTTGATAATAATTAAATGAGCTCCCTGATCAAAAAACTCGATTTGCGCGAGAAAGCACACTCTCTAAATTTGAATCAGCGAAAAGTCGCTGATTCACCAGCCCGCAGAGTATGCAGCTGATCAACCAGCGTATATACGCTGGAAAATCAGTGCATATACGCTGTTTCATCAGTGTATATTCGCTGATTGACTCAGCTGCATACTCTGGGCTGGTGAATCAGCGACTTTTCGCTGATTCAAATTTAGAGAGCACGTTAATACCGGCCGGGTGGCAGTGAGCGCCTCTGGGCCTCTCACTGATACCCGACTGGTAATAGCTCGTGCGTTCTCGCGCAAATAGAGTTTTTTGATCCGGGAGCTCAAATATTAAAAGCATTGTAGCGGGAATTTATAGAAATAATTTAATTTTGAAATGTTTTCAAACCCTATATTTATTTTTAGATTTATTAATCTTATTAAATTTCAAATTTTAGATACAGAGAGAACTTAATTTTTCACAACTTATTAATTTTTATAAAATACTAGCTTTTTATAAAAAGCTACATATTTAATTATTTACAACCATTTCTGTAAATATACATTACATTGCCTTTGTGGATATTAAAAAATTGAAATTATTCAATCATGATATTTAAAATAATTTTAAACCTATTATTGTATATTAATGTTGACTTTTTTTAAATATGTTTTTGTATACATGTAATATACATTTGTTATCCAGACACCACTAAGTTTAAAAAACTGTAACAATTTAATATGGGTAACTTACATTATTCATTTGTATATTAACACAATTTGAATGACTGTGCAATTTACAGTTTTTTCGAATTAAGTAAAAATAAAAAGATTATTTGGATACAAAAAAATTGTTATACTTTATAAAGGTAAAATAGACAGAACAAATTATGATTAATTCATGAGAATAAAAAATCATGTTTTAAAATTCAAAGTAAACGCATGTGCTTAACCGCAAATTTGTTTAGCTTCTATGACAGCGACATCTGCACCTTTTACCTAGAACTATAGTTATAGTCTCCCTTTATTTAGTAGAAGTGCCCCCACAGTGGTATATTCACATCCCTACTGAAAATCCCCGTACAATATCTTGTACAGGAAACTATACCATTTGTGTCAATGAACCTGTACCATTTTTAGCATAAGAAATTGAAAGAAGTTCTTGTACAAGATGTTGCACAAGATCTTGTACAAAAACTTGCACAAGTAATTTTTTTCGATTTCGAACAATAAGGTTCATGTACAATTTCTTGTACGAGATCCTGTACAAGTTCAAATTAATTAATAACTTTAATGGCTGCGCAGTAGTTTTCTATGGCTTCTACAGCTGCGCAGTTGTTTTTGAATCGTAAATGCAAAGAGTCTCTAACAACAATGTTAAAAATTTTCTTTTATTTTGCATAAATAAAAAAAATTAATAAACAATAAGAAAAAATATTATCTACACAAGAACTTGAACAGGATCTTGTGCATGTACACATTCTTGTACAGGATCTTGTACAAGAAATTGTACATGAACCTTGATTCAAAAGCGAAAAATTTACATATACAGGATCTTGTACAAGATGTTGCACAAGATCTTATACAAGTACACATTCTTGGACATGATCTCGCACAAGAAATTTAACATGAACCTTTATTCAAAAGCGAAAAAAATTTACATTTGCAAGTACACATTCTTGTACAGAATCTTGTACAAGAAATTGTACATAAACCCCAAGTGCGAAATGCCAAGACTGCAAAAACGGACCATCATTGGTCCAGTAATGTCTGCCGAGAATTGGCAGTAGTTACTGGGCCATTGCTGGTGTTAAAAACGTCCCATTGTTGGGCCAATGATGGCGCCGATGGTCAGATTTTCGAAATTTTTAATACTGGGCCAGCTGTCGGCCCTATAATGGCACATTCACGGCAAAGTTGATAAATCTTTAATGGCAAAAGACATTTGCCAGTGATGTAGCGACTATCGGTCCATTAATGGCTCATTAATGGCAAATTATAATTGCCAGTATTAAGGCGTAGCTTGGCCCAATAACGGCACATTATTAGTAAAGTTGATAAATCTTTAATGGAAAAATTCAATTACCAATGATGTAACGACGATCGGCCCATTAAAGGCACAGTAGTGGCACTTAAATGGCAAACATTTTGTATCTTTGAAGGCAAATTATAAGTGGGGCGTAGCTTGGCTCATTAATGGCACATTCACGGCAAAGTTGATCAATCTTTAATGGCAAAAGACTATTGCCAGTGATGTGCCGACCATCGGTCCAGTAATGGCTCATTATTGGCACATTAATGGCAAACATTTTGTATCTTTGATTGAAGTTGATCAATATTTAATGGCAAAATTCAATTGCTAGTGAAGTAATGACGATCGGCCCATTAAAGGCACATTAATGGCATTTTAATTGGATAAATTTTATTTTGAGAATTAAATTTTAAGAAACATTCAGTTATTCAATAAATTATTTATTTTGTATTTAAATAATTGAATAAGTTTATTGGGGCGTAGCTTGGCTCAATAACGGCACAATATTGTCAAAGTTGATAAATCTTTAATGTCAAAATTAAATTACCAGTAATGTGACTTAAATTACCGGCGATGTGACGAAGATCGGCCCATTAATGGCACGTTAGTGGCACTTTAATGGCAAAAATTTTGTATATTTGATGGCAAATTATAATTGCCAGAATTGGGGCGTAGCTTGGCCCAGAAACGGCACATTAATGTCTAACAATTTGTATATATGATGGCAAATTATAATTGCCAATATAAGGACGTAGCTCGGCCCAATAATGTCACAGTATCGGCAGTGTAGTGTAGCTTATCAAAACACTTTTGCTTCCTCGATTTCACGTCAGAGTAGCAGAGTGGTCAGAGTGTTAGGCTTTGGTGCATCAGGTTCAGGTATCGATCCCCGCGAGCGGTAAGAATTTTTCAAATATTTGTAAGTTTGCGTTTAACTTAGAGAAATAAGCCGAATAAATATTATAAATTAATTAGTTAATTAAATAAAAAAAATTTTTTATTTTGTCAACACTAGGGGAGTAATGGCAGCCAATAATGGGCCATTAATGTCTGCCGAGATCTGGCAGCCAATAATGGGCCATTAATGTCTACCGAGATCTGGAAGCCAATAATGGGCCATTAATGTCTGCCGAGATCCGGCTGCCGACGTCCAACCGTGGTTAACACCACAAGAGTCGGCGCAAAGTCGGACCAATATTGTCTGCCAAGTCTCGATGCCAGCTTTGCCAATACTGGGCCAATGTTGGGCCGCGTTGGTTTTCGCACTTGGGACCTTATTGTTCGAAATCGAAAAAAATTACTTGTGCAAGTTTTTGTACAAGATCTTGTTTAAGTTTTTGAACAAGATCTTGTGCAACACTTTGTACAAGAACTTGTTTCAATTTCTTATGCTGAAAATGGTACAGGTTCATTGACACAAATGGTATAGTTTCCTGTACAAGATCTTGTACAATTTCCTGTACAAGATATTGTACGAGGATTTTCAGTAGGGATCTGAAATAACCACAAATGGAAACAGACGATCAGCTGTCATTTACCTTGGATAGAAACGCGCAACGCACACTGCGCATGCTCTACAGAATTTTCAAGCGCAGTCAACTAATCTTTCGCGTACTTTATAAAACTGAACAAATGACTTTTGGTTAAAATTTAAAAAACACTGTGGTCCATACTAGTACTAGAATAATTCTAGGACTTTCTTATATTTTCTAATAAAAAGTATATGATACCACCTTGTATTTTCTGTCCTATCCAAAAGTCAAGCACTTTCAAGGAATGATTCACGTAATTTTTTTCCGTGCACTGGCGGTTTGGCCAGTGGAGAAATGAAGTCATTTCCCCACTAGTGGTTTGGCCAGTGGAGAAATAAAGTCATTTCTCCACTGGTGGTTTGGTCAATAGTGGAATGAGAAATTGATTACCCAGGTAGAAATTAACGACCAGCGTGATACCGGCCCGGTACCATCGGCGGATTTTGAGTTCCAAGGCGGTACCGGCATAAGACCGTCATTTTCACCGGCTTGGTACCGGTAAATTGCCGGATGATAACTACGGCAGGTATCCGGCACACGTATTGGGCTGGAACCGTATAATTCACCGGGGCGATACTGGCACTGTTAATATTTATAGGCATTTAGTTCCGGTTTACTACCAGCTAGGTACTGGCCAGGTACTGAAAAAATTGTTTTTTTAGCTAAAAAGGAATTTTGTAAATAGAACATTTTTTTTAGAGTGGTAGAGTAAATCAGTTATGTAAGTGCAGGCGATATATTGGCCAGGTACCGGTTTTAAATATAATTATTACACACTTTTCTAAGTTAACATTTTTAAATAAACAATTAATAATATCAAATCATAGACAATTAAGAAAATGCTGTAACATAACAATTATAATTATTGAAAATCTGAAAGAGAAAATCTGATGTTACGGGGATTTGAACTCTGGACCCTGAGACTCCAAGCCCACTGCCACATCCACTGACCTAAACCTGCTTATGGTATGTAAACGCTAAACGGTGGTATAAAGTGTAACAAGAGTCAAGGTACCAGGCCGGTGGTACGCCAGTGCTGGACCGGTAAAAATATTTTTACATGCAAATCTCCTTCGGCGGTATAAAAACAGAAGTTAATTTTACTACCGGGCCGGTAATACGCCGGTGCTGGTCCGGTAAAAATATTATCACCGGCAAATCTCCTTCGGCAGTATAAAAACAGAAGTAAATTATAGTACCGGGCCGGTGCTGGGCCAGATATTTTTAATCAACCGGCCCGGTACACACTACCAGTACCGGTACAAATCTACATTTACCACCGAGCCGGTATTTATTTCATATCCGGCCGGGTACCTTTTCTGCCTGGGTAATCGATTTTTTATTTTATATTAGAATTGGAACATTTTAAGAACATAATTTTAAGGATACTCTGGGGACTCTTTGGGGACACTTTCAAGACATTCATTTTTCAAAATTTTTGTTCAAGATATTTAAAAAAAAATTATTATTCATGGGTCAATCCGTTTTATTTCAACTAAAGTGGTCGCCGAATAATTTTAAAAACTTCTAATATTCTGCAAGAATGATTTTTATGCTACTAAAGTCACGAAGTAAATGGAGTTTTTCAAAATAATTATATATTTTTTATGAAATATGAATTTAAAATGTGAGAGATGCTAAAAACTGTCAGTGTTCTGCAAGTAGAAAATAACGTAAAAGAAATACAATTTAGTACAAAAATATAACAAAAATTATTGGCATTTGTTAAGAATGTTTAAATTTATTATTACAAATTAATATAAGCATTTAAAATTATAAAATAATAAATAAAATATTGTCCCAAAGTTCATCATCAAAGCAACCTAATTTTGGGATTTTTATTAACAATTAATAGGGAAATGGGATTATAAAATTAAATAAAAACTTACGGAATATGACGAATTTTCGATGAACTTTCATTTTCTGTTTCACGTTTTCTTCAATTTTTTACTTAAATAGAAATAATATCGAAAATAAAAACGCTACTTTGCCCATTTTCACGATTTTCAAATGCGTACAACTTCTTTGGAGAAAATCGGAAAATTATGGGACTTTCAGGAATAATAATTCACTAATTAATACAAACGACCACTACAACTTTTACTTTGGTCCCAGGCCAATTTTAAGAGTTATAAATTTTTTAAAAATAGTACTTTTTTAAAGGTTAATGAATGTAACTTTTTTTAAGATGAAGTTGGTTTATTATTATTATCAATGCTCATCTAACTTTAACCTTATAGAAATTACTTTCATTAACCTTTAAAAACGTACTATTTTTAAAAAATTCATAACTCTTAACCCTCAGGGTACTGACTGGGTTAGCGTAACCCAGGCGAATTTTGAAAGTTTCGCCATTTCTAAACAAATCGTTGGTGGCAGCTCGGACCAGGGGGGAAAAAAATTCGAGGTTAGGACCGAAAGTAGCTGATTTGTCAGAGCCAGTCGGCACTTGCTATTCAATCTGCGAAGTATTGAAATTTGTATTCGGGTGAAATACACCCAGTCAGTATGATTTGTTATAAAATCTCATTAAATTAATCGAAAATTATTTATAAATTAAATTAAAAAGTTCATAAAGTGTAAAGCAGAAGGCTTTATGTAAATTTTGTTTATCTTTTTGTTTTAAAAAAGGATTTTTCGCACTATTGCCAAGCTTTGCTGCGAATGCGCAAAGTAAAATTTAATTTTTTTATACTTCTGAGATTTTCATGTGAATGAAAAAATAAAAATATTTTTGAGCAATTTCTGGTGTTTCTTTGTTATAATTATTAAATTTGTCCGTAATAAATATTTCCTGTATTATAAAAAAGAAATCTCACGATATTTTTAATGAATTTATTGACATTTTTATTACTTCAAAAATAGAGCATTTTCAAATCTAAAAAAATATACTATCTAAGATTAATTAAAAACCGGCTAACTCTATCTTAAAGATCAACTTTTCACCTTTCCAAAACACCTATATAAAATAATTTTATCTTTTTTTTCATAAAAATACGAGCTTTTGAAAAAAATATTTTTTGTTATGAAAATTTTTTGAAAACCATATGTATTTTTAACAATAACTTTTATAAATAAAAAAATATCACCGATCCGACAAATCCGGCATATTCCTGGGGAAATTTCAAACAAATTTAAAAAAGAGAGTTTAAATTCATCAATTACAGCCCAAGATACAGGCGATCAAAGTTGCTGGGTTACGCTAACTCATGTCAGTACGGAACATTTTAAAAACGTACTATTTTTAAAAAATTTATACTTCTTAAAATTAGCCCGGGACCAAAGTAAAAGTTGTAGTGTTCGTTTAAGTATTAATTAGTGAATTATTATTCCTGAAAGTCCCATAATTTTCCGATTTTCTCCAAAGAAGTTGTACGCATTTGAAAATCGTGAAAATGGGCAAAGTGACGTTTTTATTTTCGATATTATTTCTATTTAAGTAAAAAATTGAAGAAAACGTGAAACAAAATGAAAGTTCATCGAAAATTCGTCATATTCCGTAAGTTTTTATTTAATTTTATAATCCCATGTCCCTATTAATTGTTAATAAAAATCCTAAAATTAGGTTACTTTGATAATGAACTTTGGGAAAATATTTTATTTATTTGTAGAATAATGATAGAAGGCCTAAATACGGTTATTTAAATATTGTTTATTAAAATCCCAACTAGTTTCGAACCATATATGGTTCCTCATCAGGGGATGAATAATTTTATAAATACATTATCCAAATATTGGACACATCATAAAGAGATTTCAAAAAGGATTCAGATATCTGAAAGAAACATTTCCAATTGTTTCAATTTTAATTTAAATATGTATTTTTAAGGTTATGTTTTAATTTGTGAAAGAAAGAGAAAATGAAAAAAATTTTTCCTTACCCTTTAGAAGAACATTATAAGTATGTAGATAAAAAAATTTTTTTTTTAAATTATTTTATATTAATTAACTAATTTGTAGTAAAGATTTTTAAGAAGCATATTTTTTGTGATAAATGTGCTTCTCTGATACTAAAAATACTATTAGAGGAAATGTTTCTTATTGGTTGCAAAATTTATTATTTAATAAATCTAAACTTAATTGCACCCAAAAAAATTTAATTAATCATATTAATGAAACTGAAAAATTTTTAAATTCTAATAAAAATATTATTATAACCAATGCCGATAAATGT
Organism: Leptopilina myrica (nomen nudum); assembly: GCA_032872475.1. Classification (NCBI taxonomy): domain Eukaryota; kingdom Metazoa; phylum Arthropoda; class Insecta; order Hymenoptera; family Figitidae; genus Leptopilina; species Leptopilina myrica (nomen nudum). Next base: position 19,544,697 of record CM065462.1, on the reverse strand, counting down.
AATAAAACTCCCAGCTTAAAATCCCCGTACAGGATCCTTAAAGGATCTTCTCGGGATCCTGTGCAGGTCCTGTGCAGGATTCCATACAGGATCCCGTACGGGATTTTGGGACAGGGTTCCTGTGCAGGTTCCGATGCAGGAACCTTAGCTATCAAATGTTCCTGTACAGGAACACGTACAGGAAACTTTTTAATTTTTCAAAGTTTTTATATGTTAAGCAACATTTGACATACATAGACTTCACATTTTAATATGTTAGGCTCGTATATCAATGTTGGACAGAAAAATGTATTGCGCATTCGAGAAACTCATAGAAAACTACTGCGCAGGAGTTAAAAATATAAATAAATTAATTGAGGAAACCGTGTAGGATCCTTTACGGATTCCCTACAGGATCCTTTACACTTAAGTACCTGCAGTTTACAAAACTGCAAAGGTTCCTGTATAGGAACCTTTACAAAGTTTCCTGCACTGGATCCTGCAAGTGTTCCTGTACAGGAACCTTTACAGAAATCTTTGATAACTAAGGTTCCTGCATCGGAACCCTGTCCCAAAATCCCGTATAGGATCCTGTACAGGACCAGTACGGGATCCTGTATATGATCCTGCACAGGACCTGTACAAGCTCCCGAGAGGATCCTTTAAGGATCCTGTACGGGGATTTTAAGCTGGGCTGTTATTATAACAAAAAATGATTATATTTCAAAGACTCTTAATCTTTTAACTGATACTAATACTTACAAGAAATTGAATTCTGATCCTACAATCTCCATTCAAAATTGTTTACGTAATCTCTTAAAATCTTTTTTAAATAAAAATTACTTTGAAAAAAATACATACAATTTTCTTAATTGCACAAATGGTGTTACTCCAAAATTTTATGGATTGCAAAAGTTACACAAAAATTACATCCCTATGAGACCAATTACATCCTTTGTAGGTACCCAGTGAGAAATTTCTCACCGGTCCAATATCGGTCCAATATTGGGAGCCAAGAGACCGATCATCGGTCCAATAAAGGCTCCCAATATTGGACCAATATGGGCTGATGCTTGGGATGTAACGGCATCGCCAATCATCGGTTGTTAATATTGGTCCAATATTGGCCGAATATTGGCAACCAAGAGAAAAAAAAATTTTTAATAAATTTTTTTAATTAAATAATAATAATAATAATAATAAATTAATGTTTATAATTTTTGTTTATTATATTTATTTAATTAATTATTTAATTATTTATTTTTAATAATTTATATAAATAATATATTATTTATAAATTATAATTATTTAAAAATGCAGCAGCTATTAGGAAACAGCATTCTGCAAAAAAAATCCTATCATTGAAAAATCAATGATAGGCGAGAGCGAGAGATATCCGCGTCATTAAATAGATTCGCAGATATACTCTGGTCTCGCGATGAATCTCTCGATACTTATATACACTGGAGTCGCCGTGTCAGTTGCGAGAACGGTTACAGCGTCCCTCTTGCGGCAGAGATTGGATTTTTCGCGTGGTAAAGTGAAGTGTGAAAAGTGTGTATGAGCCGTCGGTAACATTGATTTCTCTTCTCCCTAAATTTCATTTGAACGTTCAGAACTTTAGAATTTACCACGCGAAAAATCCAATCTCTGCCGCAAGAGGGACGCTGTAACCGTTCTCGCAACTGACACGGCGACTCCAGTGTATATAAGTATCGAGAGATTCATCGCGAGACCAGAGTATATCTGCGAATCTATTTAATGACGCGGATATCTCTCGCTCTCGCCTATCATTGATTTTTCAATGATAGGATTTTTTTTGCAGAAAGCTGTTTCCTAATAGCTGCTGCATTTTTAAATGATTATAATTTATAAATAATATATTATTTATATAAATTATTAAAAATAAATAATTAAATAAATATAATAAACAAAAATTATAAACATTAATTTATTATCATTATTATTTAATTAAAAAAATTTATTTAAAAATTTTTTTTTCTCTTGGTTGCCAATATTCGGCCAATATTGAACCAATATTAACAACCGATGATTGGCGATGCCGTTACATCCCAAGCATCAGCCCATATTGGTCCAATATTGGGAGTCAATCGGCACCCAGCACGGCAACCAATATTGGACCGATATTGGACCGTTTAAAGTCTATTGGCAATTTCTCACTGGGTAATCCAATATATAATCTATCAAAACTTATAGCAAATATTTTTAAAAAATCCCTAAATACTGAAAAAACCACTATATTAAAGACAGCTGGGATTTTAAAAATAAACTTAATAATATTTTTATTCCCCAAAATTTTACAATCTTCTCACTTGATGCTGTCTCCATGTATACAAACATATCTTGGACACTAATAAATAACACTGTTATAAGCAAATGGTCAGAAATTGAAAAGCACACAAACTTTTCCCAGAGTGATTTTCTTGAAGCCTTAGCTTGGTGGCCAAAAGACTAAATTGCCATTTCGCTAAACCACGCACAGCAAAACTGTTTTACCAACTGAGTGTTCCGAACCTAACCTCTTACTGTGCAAAAATTGTTATTTAGTGAAATGGCAATTTAGTCTTTTGGCCACCAACCCTTAAACTTATGTTTAAATTCAGCATATTGTCAATTCCAAGGAGAATTTTATAAACAAATATTTGGTTTGCCAATAGGTTCTCCAATATCCTCAAGTGCAGCTAATCTTGTCATGGAGGGTATTGGAGATAAAATTTTGGACAAAATCACATATAAGATTATTTTTTATTTTCGATATATTGATGATATATTAATTTGTGCACCTTCAAATAAGGTGGACGATATATTATGTAGATTCAATTCTATCGATAAACATTTGAAATTTACTTTGGAGTTGTCTAACAACAATAAAATCAATTTTCTAGATCTTTCTCTTTCAATTGACAAAAATAATTTTATTGTAACAAATTGGTTTCGTAAATCTATATGGACAGGCAGATATATGAATTTTTATTCACACCATCCTTTAAGTTATAAAATTGGTATTATATACACTCTAGTTGATAGGGCTATAAAATTGTCAGGTCAACAATTTCATCTTGAAAATCTTGATATTGTTAAAAAACATTGTTACTTAATGGATACCCAATCGATCTGTTAAATCAAAAGATTTCACAGAGGTATAATGATCTTACCAATAACTTACAAAGAAAAATAAAAAACAACATTTTTCCAATTGAAAAAATTATAAGTATACCATACATTCAAAATTTTGATGATATTCTTTTTAATATCTTTAAAAAACATAATTTTAATTTAGTTTTCACTAACTCTAATAATTTCAAAAATTGTATTTTTCCAAAATTTAAAGATCCAATAGAAAAATTTCAGAGAGTTGGATGAGTATATAGGATTCAATGCAAGGATTGTAATAGTTGTTATATGGGTGAAACCTTAACACATCTTAAAACTAGAATTAAAGAGCATAAAAGATATGTCACTTACAACCAAAATATCAATGCTTTAACTAAAACTAAAACTAATTATTTATTATTCTACAAATTAATTATACGGTCTAACAAAAAAAAATATTTTATTTATTATTTTATAATTTTAAATGCTTATATTAATTTGTAATAATAAATTTAAACATTCTAAACAAATGCCAATAATTTTTGTTATATTTTTGTACTAAATTGTATTTCTTTTACATTATTTTCTACTGGCAGAAAACTGACAGTTTTTAGCATCTCTCATATTTTTAATTCATATTTTATAAAAAATATATAATTATTTTGAAAAACTCCTTTTAGTTCGTGACTTTAGAAACATCATAATCATATTCTTGCAGAATATTAGAATTTTTTTAAATTATTCGGCGACCACTTTAGTGGAAATAAAATGGATTCACTGCAAAAAGAAGTATCTTAATTTAAGATGTTTTGGTAGTCATTTCTAAGATGTTTTGGTAGACACTTTTCAGTTACTTGAAACATCTTAATTTAAGATGTTAAAAGTATCTTTGTACACATTTTCTGTGGTATTTTTGGGGCAAAAAGTTTTGAGGTTAACTATGGGCTCTTATGGAAAACACTTTACCCAGGCGCGAACTGACGCTGGATTCAAGCTTTACTGAAGCTTGGATGAGGATTGGTCAATATTGATCAAGCCTTGGCGGGACGGCGGAAGCAAGGTTGATTCTAGCCATAATGTAACATTTATTTAAGTCTCGCGCTCCAGTCTTTGTTGAAGATTGGCGTTCAATCTTCAATCAATGCTGCGGAAGCCTAATTCAAGACTGAAACAAGGCTGCTTCCACTGTTCCCCAATTTACGCGACTCTCGCGCCCATTCAATATAATATGAACAAGTTGTTCATTTCATGACCATTTAGCTTCCTCAATATATATTATTATATATAATTTTAAAAGTTAAATAATTATAATAGTTTATTAAATATAATTAATAAACCGGGTAAACTACCCTGAATAAATATTAATTATTTAATTTTTTATTATAGAATAATTATTTTAAAGTGTTATGATAAAATGTCAAAAAATACAAAATTTTAATTTTTTGTGAAAAATTATAATATTTATTAATTCCATAAATTTTCATGAAATATATACTTTATATCAGGCCTGCTCACGTGAGTAGGCAGCGAGTAAGGGGAATGGAGTGGGAGACTTTTCCATGTAGCCTCTGCGCCTTTCTCTTTACCCCTCGGCCCGTCGCACAAGCCTATATGGTGTCATGGTGGGGGCTGTTACTTGTTTCCCCTTACTCGCTGGCTACTCACGTGAGCAGGCCTGCTTTATATACATGAATCGATTCGTTTTCATGCCAGGAATATAATGCTGAGAAAAATTAATAAAAATTTTAATAAATAAAGAAGTCATTTCAAAAAATAAAAAAATTCATTATTTTCGAAAATTAAAAAATTGCTAAAAAATTTTTATTTTTAGATATTTTTGAAAATCCTTCTGTCTGATTCAAGATATTCGTGACCGTAATACACCTACAAAATTTTATCAAAATCCATCAAGATGTGTAAGAGAAAATTTGTCCATAAGAATCGGTGACACACACACACACACACACACACACACACATACACACACACACACACACACACATACACACACATACATACACACATACATCCGGACATTTGTTCCTCTCGACGAATTATATATACTACACTTGAAAATTTGTAAAAATAATTGATTTTAAAAAATTCGGAAATCGACATCACTATAAGGCTTCCTTTATGAGGAAGCAAAATATCAATTGATAATAACAATAATAATAATAATAAATATTATCGACATTATTTTTATTCATATTATATATGTGTATAAATTTAATTGCAATATACTATTAGAACAACTATATTTATATTATTTTCATGTAAATAATATATTATTAAAAATAAATGTCATTTGAAATAGTAAAATTAAAAAAATAATTTTTGTAAAAAAGATAATTTTTCTGTTAATCGGTACATTTTTTTCTTGATTTTTTAACAGACATTTAATATTATTTACAAACATATTGACATTTTTTATTCACAACACAACACACAATTTTATTATTTTATATATCGCTTAGAAACGAAAACGGAAAAATATTCGCTCGCATGTGGGATCGAACCCCCCGACGCATACCCGACACCTCTATAAAAGCACCTATTTAAACCGCACGGCCAACGAAGGTTGGAAGGGATCCTGCTTAATCAAGTATATCACTGCCAGAGCATGGTAACTCAACATTGATTTAGCATTGGACACCAATGTTCGTTCCATGCTCGATTCAAGACTCAGTCAATCTTCGTGAGCGAAAATACAATATTTACTTTATTACCGTGTGCACTGAACAATATTAAATATAAATATTTATAATTTATTTAATATTACAATATTTATTTTTGCTAATATGTTTAATTTTATTATATATTATTTTTTTCTTGCACAGTGTCAAATTATTATTTTTAAAGATCAAGAGGTTCGTTTGTCTGAAAAATTTTCAGTGATGAAAAACTTCCAGTGTAAAAATTGTTCATTAGGGTGTAATAAATATTTATGTTAAGTATTTTTACACTAGGATTAACCGTTTAGTAAATATTATCAAAATACTATTTTTTGTCAAATGCGTGTGACCTTGCGACTCAGCGTTGCCAACTCAAGAGTTTAACGTATGTGTTGAGTTGGCTACGCTGAGTCGCAAGGTCACACGCGTTTGACAAAAAATAGTATTTTGATAATATTTTCTAAACGGTTAATCCTAATGTAAAAATACTTGGCATAAATATTTATTACGCCTTAATGAACAATTTTTATACTGGAAGTTTTTGATCACTGAAAATTTTTCAGACAAACGAAAGCGAAACTATTGAAATTTGTAAATAATAATTTTACACTGCGTGCAAGAAAAAATAATATAAGATTTAACTTTATTTATAATATAATATCATTAATGTAAATATTATACACTGAATAATTATTAATATTTATTTACCACTGTTATCTTAATATTATAATTATAGTATTATTATATTAAATAATAATAATAATTAATAATAATACTTATTATATTATATTATTATATAATCATATAATTATTATAGTATTTAATAATAATATCAATAATTATTAAATATTAAATAATTATTTATTAATTTAGATAATTTTTTATATAATTAAAAAATGATTGATGAAATTATTGATTATTGTTTAGTGCATACGGTAATAAATAAAGTGAATATTGTATCATCGTTGATTCAAGCCTCGATTCAAGCTTGAATAAAGATTGGATATTCAAGATTCACACACGAAGATTGATCGAGTCTTGAATCGAGCATGGGACGAACATTGGTCTCCAATGTTGAACCAACATTGAGTGACAGTGTTTTAAAGACTGCTTCAACTCTGGATTACCCACGCTGGGCGTTCAAGGCTCAATAAAGCTTCAATCCATCGTCAGCATTGGTCTTTCGCGCCTGGGTTATGTATCTTAATTTTTAGTAACTTACACTTATGGCGCATCTTACGATTCTCAAGTAACTTATCGCTAAACATCTTATTGCAACAGAAACATCTTAATTTAAGATACTTTAAAGAACTTACAAAAGTATCTTACTTTTTTAAGATGGAAGAAATATCTTTATTACTACTAAAACGTATAAAGCATCTTAAATATCAGTAAGACGCTTTAGAAAACATCTTATTTTAAGATGTAAAACACCATTTTGCCATCTTACATCTTATTTTAAGATATCAAAAAAGACACCTATTTTTGCAGTGTTGACCCTCATAAAAAAATTTTTTGCAGTTGTTGGACAAAATAGTATGTGCAACTTGTGGAGAACAGCGATTTTCGCTCGCTCGATTGCTGCGCGCGCTACGCTTGCGCAGCAAACTTCGAGCTCGCGAGAAGTCGCCCTTGTTCTTCACTCGTTGCACAATCTACTATTCTATTTTACAGGAATGAGACTTTTAACCATGAAGGAGTATAAGGAGACATATCTCCAATGGGAGTTGGAGTTGTAGAGCTTGGAAATAGCTTTCAAATGACTGGTCGTACGTTAAAAAAGGTTAATTAGTTTAGTTGCAAATGAATTTAAACCATTAAAAATAGCACTTTTTTAATTGTTTAATAACTTTGTTAATAATTATCGAATTTGTTTATAATTTACCAGGAATATTCTCTTTGCGAAGCTGAATAAATACCAAAAAAATTTAACTGGATTGGACAAATAGTTTATACATAATTCCATTCGTTAACTAAAAACATGTTATTTTGCAACGGAATTTCTACACTTTTGGACCTGCAAATTTCTTTCTTTTTTAGGGTTCCGTACACCTTCGGTGTACCGACGGAATTTGGTACAGATACGTATTTTCACTCATAGATTACAGGAAAAATAAAGAGAATATGATTGGAGGTGATGGCCATAGCGTTGTCAAGGAAATAACAAGATTTTTGTCCAAAAATGCACAAAAAGTGACCATTCCCCCCTTCCCCTTAACTTTTAAACTATTCAACATGGAGGGCTAAAATTTGGCATAATGGTGTATTTTAACGAGAATATTAAAGGAAAAATATAGAAAACTTGCTATGTAATAATTAAACATGGGTTTATTAGTATATTTTTACAGTCTGATCACAAAAAAATATATTAAAAAATCTAAAAAAATATTAAAAATAAAATTAAAAAAAATTGGACAAGTGCAAGTTGAACTCGCACTGCAATGGCGGGTTCCGTACACAAATATTAAAACAATACTTGCAACATTCATCGGTAAATGGTAAAATTAAAATAAACAATTAAAAAAGTATATTAAAATCATTTGATAAAAAAGAATAAGTAAACAAAACTAAAGTATTGTATATTTAATATTGTAAACAATAATAAGTAGAGGAACTAATTTTGAAATTTTTGTTCCTCTACATTTTATTGTTTACAATAATAGATTTACAATAGGGGAGACTGGGGTAAACCCGCTCACTTTTTTCAGAACGGTAAAAACCTAGGAAATTATTCTCTAAATCCAAGTTAATTTATATAATTTGAAAGCTTATGATTTCTACTAACAAAATAAAAAAGAATTTTTGATTTATCTGTTTTAGTTTTACTCAGGGAAAATTATTTTAATACACATATACCAAATTACAAAATCACAATTTTCCAGGGTAAATCCGCTCACCCCTCGGGGTAAACACGATCACTTAATTTTTTGAAGAATTTAAGGTAATCGAGACAGTTTTATTTTGTATATATTAAATTTCTCCTCATTTTAATATACTTTTTTATTTGTTTATTTTAATTCTACCATTTACCGATGAATGTTGCAAGTATTGTTTTAATATTTGTGTACGGAACCCGCCATTGCAGTGCGAGTTCAACTCGCACTTGTCCAATTTTTTTTATTTTTAAGTTATTAAACAATTAAAAAAGTGCTATTTTTAATGGTTTAAATTAATTTACAACTAAACTAATTAACCTTTTTTAACGTACGACCAGTCATTTGAAAGCTATTTCCAAGCTCTATAACTTTCAATAACAACTTTTTCCTCTACACGGAAAAAATTTATTCAGGAAACATTCCTGAATTAGTTCAAGAACTGTGGATATAAAAAAAAGTCGCTAAGATTTACGGATTAACTAGTTTTAAAATATCATATACACATTTCAAGAAAGAATAATTAAATTTCTGTGAAAATTCGTTAATAATTCAAGAGAAACTCTAAAGTAATTGATTGAATATTTCCAATACTGTAAGCAGTAGAAACTATAAGATAAATTTAAGAATCTATTGTCATGTTCAGTGAAACTATACGAACCGTACGGCAACAACTCTTGTTGAGTTCGGGAAAATTTCTGGGTGAATTCAAGAAAAAAAAATTCAGAGATATGAAGAGAAATACAGTATTATTTTCACATACACCAACCAACATACATTCAAACAAGATACACCGAAAATATAACACATCTAAATATACATATAAACACAAACTATACTTATAGATATAACCTATACTAGTAACATACATATACGCTCGCAACTACAACGTTTATCGAAATATCGCACGCACGCGCTACACGAAGATCGCTGTGAACGAGTGGTTTAGAATTTTCTTATATACTAACGTATAGGATATTTCGCCACTTTTGGATTGCTTTGTTTTGTTAATAACAAGAGAAATTGTAAAAATAATTTGTTTCTAAAAAGATGGAAAAATGTTAAAATACCAAGGTCAGTTTTTAAAGAAGGTTTTAACACGAAATATTTAGAATTGAAAATTATAGGTACTAAAAATATAGATAATCGATATCAATTATAATTACAAGTTGTACATCAGTTAAATCTATAAATATACATTGTTGTAAATATATTTTAGAGAAATTTTTAAAAAAGTAAAATAGGAAATTTTTATTTTTGAAATAAATTTAAAAATTTCAAAGGTTTTTAATTAATTTACATTTTATTATAATTAAAATAATATACATAAAAATTATTGATTAATAAAATAATAAATAATAGTATAATTCATTTTAAATTAATTTATTAAAAGAAAGATAAATAACAATAATTAAATAAAACATAAATAATTAAATTACAAAAAGAAAATAATAAAAACAATAATAATTAGTATAATTATTTTAGTTGAAATATAAATATTAATAATTAATTTTTCTAAAAACTTTTCTAAAATCAAAAGTTTTAGAAACATTTTAAACCTATAATTTAAAGATTAATTTTCACAAATTTTTTTAAATCTAATATTTATAAAATGTAAGTATAAAAAATTAAATTTCAAATATAATTAAATATTAAAACTGATGATTTTTAAAACAATTTTAAGATGAGATTACAAAACTAATCACTTATGAAGTTGATTGACACTTGCATTTGAAATAGACATCTGTTTTAAAATAAAATGGTTTTATTGTATACATCTTGAGTACAAATTGTATTGGCATAAATTTACATTTTACATCCACACTTTTGAAATGTAGCTATAGCCATCACTATAAGTTAAACTTGTTGAATACATTCTGCTGTTCTGCGCAAAGTAACCGTTGCGCACTCCAATTTTCTTTTAGAGTTCGGGAATTTTTCAGGCACAACAAGCAGTGATTGTTACTGTTTGGTAATACTAGAAATCTTGTTCAAAATAATGTGATTTTCTCGAAAAATCTAGAACCGTTATTAATTTTTTCAAACTCTGCCTTGAACTTACCATTAGTATATCCTATTTCTATTATACTGTATCTAATTTAAATCTTTTCTTTTAAGGTCAGGAATAATTCTAGAATGTTTTCAACTATTTCACTTAAAGTTAAAGTATTATTGTCGACTTTTTCTCATATCCACCGTTCTTGAACTAATTCAGGAATGTTTCCTGAATAAATTTTTTCCGTGTACTCCTCCTTATAGTCCTTCATGCTTTAAACTTATATAGATTTAATTTTTAATAGTTAAAGTCAATGTAAAATTTAGTGATGAGCAATATTTTCGTGTGGTTTATAATTCAAAAGGTGGTACTTTTTGCTGTTACATTATATCAGAAAGTAAGAGCTCAACTATCTGCATGTTACATTTAATTTGGACACTCCGTATTCACAATATAAGATAGCACCAATGCAAAAGGGCTATACCAAATACTTTTACATTTCTGAGATGCAATTTAAAAGTCTGATACACTACCGGCAGACATTGTTGCTGCCAAAATTAAATTAACATATTTTATTATTCAAAAATTATAGAAACTTGGTTCTTGGATCATTTGAAAGCCAATTAAATTCTGCGTCGTTTGATATATAAATGAAAATTATTTTATATTTTTGAGAGATTTTATCACTTAAGAGGTTTTGAAAAAAAATTGATTATTTCTTCTATTTTTGTGCATCATGTTTGTGTGGCTGCACATTCTAGAAAAATTTAGAGAAAAATTTGAAACTCTTGCAGCATAATCTTTAAAGTCTCAGCTTTTATTTAAGCCTTGGAAACTCAAAACCCGTTCAACAGTTTTTGAAATATCTAAAAAAATGTTCAAGCATGTTTTTCTATAATTTAGGCGGTGATACACACTTATTGCACTCTCGCTGCTCACCTGGTTCGTTGCGGCAGGGCCAAATAAGCGGCATATAGAGTGGGTCATATTTGGAGCCTTTTTTCAGTTTTTTAACTTTAGATTTAATATTCAATAAAAATTTGATAATTGTCAAAGTTAATTATTATTATGTATATATTTATAAATAAGTTATCATTTTACAAACTTTCATGATCAAATAGTCGTTTATTTTGGAAAAAAAAGTTTAGTTTTCAGTTTTTTTCTACTTACAAATTTACTTATACTTATTTATTTATTTAAAAATTATATTCTTACTTAAATTTCTTTCAATTTACTATTATGCCTTCTTTTCAGAAAATTAATGTTAATAGAGAAGTGAAGATTTGTACGTATAAAAAAACTAAAAACTAAACTTTTTCCCAAAGTAAACGACTATTTGATCATGAAAGTTTGTAAAATGATAACTTATTTATAAATATATATATATATATATATATATATATATAATAATAATTAACTTTGACAATTATCAAATTTTTATTGAATATTAAATCTAAAGTTAAAAAACTGAAAAAGGGCTCCTAATATGACCCACTCTATATGCCGCTTATTCGTCCCTGCCGCAACGAACCAGGTGAGCAGCGAGAGTGCAATAAGTGTATAACACCGCTTAAATTATAGAAAAACATGCTTGAACATTTTTTTAGATATTTCAAAAACTGTTGAACGGATTTTCAGTTTCCAAGGCTTAAATAAAAGCTGATACTTTAAAGATTATAATGCTGCAAGAGTTTCAAATTTTTCTCTAAATTTTTCTAGAATGTGCAGCCACACAAACAGAGCGTAAGTTAAAATCTGAAAAATTTTTTAAAATGGGGGTGCAGATCAGCTACATAGATGTATTAGAAAGAGGTACAAAGATAGGAGAGAGAGAGAGTGTTGACTTACATGACGGTATAATTTATTTCGCACGCGACACACACGTGATGACAAGCGTGTAAGAATACAGACATTAAACTTGATTATTACTGCGCGTGTTGGGACAATAAGTTGAACAAACATTGTAAATAATTTACTTCTGAGAATTTAAACACATCTTATACCAAGAGTTAAACATTGAAATGCAATTATTAAATTTATTGCTGTATAACTTCTAAGTTTGGAAAAAAGTATATAAAGTTTGACAATCTATTAAAATTTAACAAAGGCAGTTAAAACAAATATAAAATAGTCTAAAAATTAAGATTGTTTGTAATTATATGTAGCGGCCAAAAGTTGCTCCAAGCATCCAGTCGATATCAAGAAGATTTAAGGAAATAGTTTGTGCTTGTGTATATCTTTTAATATTTCTAATCTTTTAAGAAGATTTATTGTTAAGAAAAATCCACAAACAATATCACTCTTGAAGGAGTATGAAAGAGGGTCTTTAGCAAAGTGGCACAAATGTGTTTATCTTACGTAACAGTAAGCTTGACAATGAGGGGTTGAAAATAAAAAACTGGAAAAAGGGAGTGGCTTTATTTGTAAACCTTTCCTTATAATTAAATTAGAAAATTAAATTAATTAGTAAATATTTTAGTAATTACTAAAACAGTCAATGTTTTTCCTAATAAAATATTACATGAAAACATTGTTTTCATTAAAGAAGTTTTACATATATACCTATTTAGTTTGCCTTGCATTGTTTATACAACTTTTTATAATTTATAAATGGTTTCTGAAATTTTATATAATGATTTTTCACAAGGTCAACATTTGATGTTTTTGTTAATCAAACATAAATTCCACTTTGAAGGTACAAGACAAATTTTTGATATCATAATTTACATAATATGACCCAATTAACAACACCCTGGAAAAATCGCCCACAAAAAGTGTTTTCCCGTGTGTCGCCTGACTGCTAAATAAGTTTTTATATATTTGAGGTATGGGGCCATTGGCAATTCAAACAGCTAAACTAGCGCCTCCGGTGGCCAAGTTTAAACTAATATATACACGACTTCCTGCATGGTGCTCAATGTAAATATCAACATTTTAAAAGTTTTTCAGTTTTATTTTCATTATATTAAATCAAGTTTTTTTCTAAATTGTTAACCTTATTTAAATATTTATTAAATAAATTATAATAAATATGGATAAGAGCATCGTTACTTGTGAACAGAAGAAAAGAAAAAACGGGATCGAAACAATTATTATGTTCCGCTCTAATTCTAATATTAATAATATTATATTTCTAATAATCTAAAATTCTAATTTTATATTATTAATTTAATGTCTATAGAGATTAAATTAATAATATATAATTAGAAGTAATATAAAATTAGAATTTTTGGCAAACATATAAAAACATAACCAAAAAATGTTCTTTCTAGTTAATATGTCATCTTTAGATTTTAAATTTGTACTGCAAACTTTCATTTTGTGGGTTAAATTTTTTCCTGTTTTAAATGCAATAGCCTACTGTTTACGTCTTACAACATTTTTTGGAAGCTGATAAAGATTTCCTGTTTTTTTTCAATTCAGAGCGAATAACAACTATTGTTTCGTTCCCGTTTATTCTTTTCTTTCTGTCCGCGAGTAACGATGCTCTTATCCATATTTATTATAATTTATTTAATAAATATTTAAATAAAGTTAACAATTTAGAAAAAAACTTGATTTAATATAATGAAAATAAAACTGAAAAACTTTTAAAATGTTGATATTTACATTGAGCAACATGCAGGAAGTCGTGTATATATTCCCCAGTAGCAAAAAATGTTCAAGTAATATTGACAACATTGAGGCAATATTTGGTAATGTTGAGGCAATGTTCTCAATATTGCTGTAATATAATGTGCTACTGGGGTTAGTTTAAACTTGGCCACCGGAGGCGCTAGTTTAGCTGTTTGAATCGCCAATACACAAACTACGTAAGGCTTTAAGGGGGAAAGGGGGGGGGGGGTCAAGTTAAATCTTACGAACAGTAGAAAAAATGGCGCTAATATATTGAAAATGTCTTTCGGTGGGAGGAGGAAGGGTCAAAATTTCTCAAAATATGTGACGCTCCACGAAAGAAGGGACCTATCCCCGAAAGAACATTAGGCTCAATTTTCCGTACACAATGCATGAAAACTGAGCCTAATGTTATTTCGGGGATAGGTCCCTTCTTTCGTGGAGCGTCACATATGCCTTACGTAGTTTGTGTCAAATGTCAGTCAGAATGGAAAGAAATAAAGACGTTGCGAGAAAAGGTCAAATATATCGAAAACCATCGAAATTGTAAATGAGCATTCATAAGGAGAAAAGTAAATAGAATGGCAAGCTCACATTTCCAATTGTAATATTAGTACCATAGAAACTCACATATACTTTAGAGATGGAGTTACTGTCGCACAATTGAGTATCATTGAGGCAGCAATTATAATTTAAAAATTGAATTTTAATTTAACTTTAGACATTTTTTTTAGAAATTAAAGTAATTTTAAATAAACTACATTAAACTCTTCTTAATACTATTGAAGTTGCAATTTTTAATTTGAATTTTACTTAATTAGACTTTAGAAATAAGAGTAATTTAAAAAAAAAAACAATAAAAAGAACACAAAGACAAATTGATTTACTATAATATAATTGAATGTAATATTTACGCTTTCTTCTATAGTAATGATGTAAAATTATGAGCTGATTTAAAAGAATGATAATCTGTCATTACTTAGCATAAATTTCAATATAAAGAACATTTTTGGTTAAAGAGAGAAGATATTACGTCTAACTTAAATTATTTCGCATTATTTAATCTTTCTTCAAAAGCAGCTCGCTCTAATCAGAGTGTGCCTGAGATTTTCTTGGCTGTGCAGAAGTAGTAAGGAATATGAGGTGAGGTTGGCGACGGCTGATGGAGGTGGGAGTTATATCGATCGCGTCGCACTGCGGGGCTTTATCCCCTCTTGCAAGCTCTATCGTTCATTACCCCTTTCCCCGCAGCTTATTGCTTCCATTGGAAAAGCTCTCATACCTATAGCCACGATGTATTTGGTCAGTCACTCACCCCTTCTTCCATTAACATCAGCGCCATCTAGGAGCCAGACTTCATAATTTTGTGATGCGAACGTTTTTTGTGCTTTATTTTTTCTCAGTATTGCTGACTGAATTGTTACAAATGAAATTAAGTCACTTGCCTTTTTGAGTTAACAAAATCGCACAAGACGTGACATAAATTATATCCACAATCTATATGTTTCACATTCTACGTACAATTGCCTTCTAATCCTCTGCTGGTATCTGTAGATCAGTGGTAAAGCAGTTTACTAATTTGTTTGCCTCTTTCGCCGGTTTACAGGGTTGTGCACATAATATACCTGAGGTAAGTTACATAGGTTTTCTACGTATGTTACATACGTAATATACCTGTTTGGTTTTCTACAAAATGTATAATACATATAGCACGGGTGTGAGATTAAGCTACATAACCTTAAATAGTCACGTGTTCGTATCCTTAGGTCAGTTTTGTTGTTATAGGAAATCTTTTGAATTTTTTTGTAAATAAATGTGTACATTTATGTCACTATGAATCGTGGTGGTCGACCGAAACATAATTCGTGGAAAGAATTATATTTCGAATTACAAAAATTGAAAAACGGAAAAAATGTGGCCTTATGCTTGCTTTGCAACAAAACTTTGAAAAACACTTTTATTTTGTTCGTTATTGCAAATATTCCTTTAACAAATAAACAGTAATTATTCTTAATTTAACACAACAAATCAATAAATATGAAAGAATGAATAAATCAATCAATACCCAGTGGGCAAAAAACCATCATTGTTTTAAAAACGTTCCAAAAACGTTTTTAGAACGTTTCATGATTGCCAAATAACATCCCAAAGACGTTATATGTTTCAAAAACGTTTTAAAAGCAATGGAACGTTTTTGGAACATTATTTGGCAGACATGAAACGTTCTAAACACGTTTTTGGAACGTTTTTAAAACAATGATGGTTTTTTTCCCACTGGGTATCAATGAATTAAATATCAGTTTTGAGTTTTTAACCGTTGTTACAATCGTAATTTGAAAAAGTGAGGTTATGTATAGATGTAAGATGTCGGTATGTAATATACATAGTTTTCTACGTTTTATACAGTATATTACGTAGAAAATGTATTATACGTCGAAAACCGCCAGTAACGCGTCACTGCACAACCCTGGCGGTTTAGTCATTTCTGCCCTCTATAATAGTCGTTCTAAAGTACGTTATCAAATTTCAAAATGCCTATTTGAACCTGTGATCTAAGTACAAATAAAATAAATTAGAAACAATAAATATCAGAATCAATCATTTTAATATAATATTAGTTTTTATTAACACAAATAGTTACATTTTAACTCTCAATATTTTACTCTTTTTCTTTTCAATTCAACTGATTTTTTGGATAATATTTTGGCTACACGGAGAGAAAAGAATAGTGAAGGCGACTATCAGTTTATTTCTGATAACTAAACAGTTTTATTAATTTTCGACGGACAAATTTAACAGTCGCATCTACTACAACAATAGTAGGAACGACTGTACGTTTTGTTAGGGTTACTAAACAGCCCAAGTAGCACGTAACATTACTGGAATGTTGCAGCAATGTTACATGTAATGTTAATAACACACGGAGAAATTTACTTGATTAATATAGCACTTGCAATGTCTTTTGTTTAAATTTAAACAACAACATGATTACTTTTAACCAACACTTGTTTATTAGTAACCAAGTTACTCGGTTAAATTTAAACAAAAAATATTGCAAGTGCTATATTAACCAAGTCTCGGTTACTTTTAAACAAGAAAAATTCTCCGTGCATTTCAGTGTAATATTGCAGTAACATTCCAGTAATATTAAAATGTCCGCCCCAAGGCAATATTACATGTAATGTTACAGCAACATTACAGGGTAATGTTACTGCAATGTTAGATGGTAATGTTACTGCAATGTTACAAAGAAAGATAGCAAAATTTCTTAGAATAGTAATTTTATAAACTTTCTTTGTAATATAGTCTTAATATATATCAAATTAAGGCTTACACTGAAAAAAATTTATGATCAGAATTCAAGTACAGACCCTTAGTAGAGTGAAAAACAGTCAAAATGAGTACATTTGTAATTAAAATAACTACTGTTACTTAGTAAAAACTACTATTAATATGTGATTAAAAATTATTCATTAAATTAACTTCATACTGTATGATAATTTTTCAACTACATGATCTGTAGTAGCATTAAATACAGGAGATAATAAGAATTACTGTGTAATATAGTATAATCAATCTTCCGATATTAGTATATGTAATGAACATCTTGTAGGTTTATTGTCACAGTTAATACTACTGAGAATTAAAGTTGGATTAAAATTAGAAAATAGTGAAATGTATACTCTTTAGTACTTTACTTTTCAATAATAGTCAAAATTATTGTTATATATACATTTGAAATATATATACTAAATATATTATTCAGAGGAAATCACTATTTTTTAGATAAGTGCACACACAAAAATAAATATGATTGAAGTCCGCAAAATTTCTATAAAAACGAAAAAATTACACTGAGAAAAATTCATGAGACGTTTTCAATTACATCCCCTTAGTATAGAGTAAAAATGAAAAAAAGAACTACTTTTTTAGTTACTCTGACTATTTTTGCTTCCTCGTGAGGAAGCTTTGTAGTCGTTTAATTTATAAAATTTTTAAAAATCCTTCAAATAAATTTTCTTCTATATACACTGAGAAAAAAAATTATTTGATTCAAACAAATTTTTTTTAAATCAAACTTAAAATATCTTTGCTATACAGTCAAACATATTTAAGTTTAATTCAAAGATATTTTCTGGTTCAGTTTAAGAGATTATATATTGATATCAAACATAAATTGTGATTGATTTTAAATTATCTGTAGTTAATTTTTAAGTTTGATTCAAACATAAAATTTTTAAACATAATTATTTTTGTTTAAACCGAAACAGAAAATATGTTTGAATTAAATATAATTATTCAAACAAATAATACATTTGAATCAATGCAGTACACTGAGAAAACGATATATTTGATTCAAACCTATTTTGTTTAAATCAAAAGTTAAAATATATTTGCTATACAGTCAAACATATTTAAGTTTAATTGAAACATATTTTTTGGTTTATTTAGAGAAATAATATATTTAATTCAAACATAAGTTGTGATTGATTTTAAATTATCTATAATTCACTTTTAAGTTTGAATCAAACAAAAAATTTTTAAACATATTTTTTGTTTAAATCAAAACAGAAAATATGTTTGAATTAAATATAATTATTCAAACAAATAATATTTTTGAATCAAAGTAGTAGATACTTTCTATATATTTTGATTAAACTTACAAACTAATTTCAATTAAACAAAATCATTTAAAATTATTTTTCTATTTAAGTTAAGTATAATGTTTTCTCAGTGTAGATATTTTCTATATATTGAGATTAAACTTACAAACTAATTTCAATTAAACAAAATCATTTAAAATTATTTTTCTATTTAAGTTAAGTATAATGTTTTCTTAGTGTAGATATTTTCTATATGTTGAGATTAAACTTACAAACTAATTTCAATTAAACAAAATCGTCTAACAATATTTTTGTGTTTCATTTAAGTATAATGTTTTTTCAGTGTAGGACTATGTTATTTAAGACCCTGAACAATTGTCCGGATGTATGCATGTGTGCGTGTATGTGTGTGTGTGTGTGGATTCCGTTTTTTGTAAACACGATAACTCGAAGAGGTTTCAACGAATTCGGCAGAAAATTGCTAGGCATATTTATCATAAAAATATCGCAAAATGGATTGATGGACATTAAAAAATCTATTAAAAATTTTTTTTAAATTGAATATTGAAGTTAATGTATAATAAAATCTTCTTCTTTGCATCAAGACGAATCGATTGGTATATATAAAGTATAAATTGTATTGGAATTTATAGAATTAAACATAATTAAAACCAAAAATTAACACTTTTATTAGAAATTTATTTCCCTCTTAAAAATCATGTTGCCTTATAATAAAATATGTTACTCTTGACTTAAAAACAAACTAAAAATCTTCATTTCATCAAGACGAATCGATTGATGTATAAAAAGAATATATTTTATTAGCATTAATAGAATTAAATAAAATGAAAAAATTCACTTTATTATTAAAATTTTTTTCTTTTTTTTAAATTGTATTATTGTACAATAAAATTTTATTTTTTTATTTAAAAGAAAAGAATTTGCATTTTGAATTGAAGATTTTTAGTTTGTTTTTAAGTCAAGAGTAACATTTCATTATAAGGCAACATGATTTTTAAGAAGGAAATAAATTTCTAATAAAAGTACGAATTATTGGTTTTAATTATGTTTAATTCTATAAATTCAAATACAATATAAACTTTACATATACTAATCGATCCGTTTTAATGCAACGGATAAGATTATTGAAAAAAATGAGTAAAATTTCATTGTACTGGAATATAATTTTGATGAAAGAACTAAATTTTTGATAAAAAAGGTAATTTTTCTGCTTTAATTGTCATTAACTTAAAATTAAATTTTTAGCTTAAAATTAGATTTAATTTTAAGCCAATCATAATAAATATAATTAATTTTTAAAATCTCTTTAAATTAGATTTTATAGGACAACAATATGGAATATGTTTAAAAAAATTTTTATGATTAATGCTTCCTCCACGAGGAAGCAAATTTTTTGCTTATCGTAAAGAGGAAGCAAAATGTTCATGTAATCCCAGGTGCGAATTTAGGTTGGCCGCCAGAGTTTAAAAGGTTGGCCCACGGTTGGCCTAACTTTGGCAAGCGAAGTTTTGGTTGCCAGAGTTTGCCCAACTTTGGCAAGTACTAGTGCCCACAGTTGGCCCGACTTTGCAAGCCAACCATTACATGCAGAGTATAACCCAGTAAAAAAAAGTATTCAGAATAGAAAAAAAGTATTGGTAGTGACGTTCGGTGAATGCGTTTTCGCGACAAAACCGTATTGGTGGGTTACGGTGAATACATCTTGCTCACCGTGAATACTTTTTGTTTTAAACTTTTGATTTAAAGATTCCTAAGCAAAGTTGAGAATATATATGAAGAGCGTGAGTAACGTGATTAGATGTATAAAAATGGCTATTGCGAGAAGGAAATAAGAAATTTTGAGTAAAAACGAAAAATTAAATGTGAAAAAAATGTCAAATGTTGGTCGATTTCCATATGCTTTACTATGCCTACAATGCTTGACAGATTAAAGCCCCAGATAACAATTGTGTCTGGCACGCCCGGCACGTAGCGGGCGCCGGACCGTGTGCCTTCTATAACACAGCACTTTTGCCAGCCGAATGTTAGAGGACCAAGCAGGCTTACAATCTGCTGGAATATACATTTCTTCATTATACAGACCGTGTGCCTGATCTAGTCGGGCAATTTGATAGAATTCATTGCTTCCAACTTTTAAATAAATAAACAATATTTTTTAAATTATAAATAAATACATTATCAGCTATATGTAAGTATATTATATACAATAAATAAATATTATTAAAAATAAGGTAATTTTTAAATTTATAATTAAATTATAGGGGAGTGCTGTTAGGGTTGGACAGGTGTTAGGGTTGAGCCATCGCGTTTATTTAGTTTTATCACACTAGCGCCATCTGTTTTTGTACTTAAATTCTTGCTACTAATGCCAGTCAACTTTTCACATTAGTTTCAGTCAAGTATACGAACGTTTACTTTTGTTTTTTGCGAGTCATTGTTATACGCTCAACAGAAACTTTTTTGTGGTGTTAAAAAAAGAGCAGTAAATGTAGAAGAAATATGCAAAAGACAAAGTAAATTTATTGAAATTGTTTATTAAGATGTTATACGAAAATGTGAAAAGAAATTTGAGGTTTTGTGTGACGCGTTTGTGTTCTGTGTGGCATGTCGCAAAACGATGCGTGAGTTAGCGTTGAGCCAGGCGGTGTCGTAAGGGTTGAGCCGCCCAAAATTTTGCAATTACGAAGCTTACTTGCAACAGAAATTCATTTTTTGACTTAAGGAGGTGTCAAAAACTTTATTTCTAATGAAAAAAGAGAGAAAAAATTTTTTCGATAATCTTTTTTCATTGTTTTAATTTAAAAATTTTTTATATCATTCTTAAGAAATAAAATATCTAATGTTATGCAAAAATGCACAATATGGGATTTTATTTTAATTCCATGGTTCCTTTCTTCATTTTCAAGTGTCATTCTATTATTTGAAGGACATTTTTAACCATTTACCTAAATATTTCATTGATTTTCTACAGTGGCTCAACCCTTACAACATTATTTTTTTTTAAATTGCTTATGACTTTGAAACTTTTAGCCTAATTTTTTTGCAATGTACAGCAAAAACATTGCATTTGAGTTGATCTTTCCAACAATATGCGCGAAAACGTGAAATTCGCACTGCAGAGGAAGTTATGAAGAAAATTCAAAACTATGTCCAACTGACAGCACTCCCCTATTAGTAATAAAAACTAGTGTATAAAATATTTAGCATAAATGTAAAAGTTTGTAAAAATTGACAACGTTAATTATTACAGTGTTTAGAGTTTTTTTTAGTTTAAAAAACAGGTGCACTTGTCCTCATTAATGCCTTTCCTTTCCTTTCATTAATACTATAATTATAATATTTAAATTAATTAATATTAATATTTAAATTGTTTCTCGTAGTTTGCCTACCTTCTATATTGTTTAAAACATCAACCAATGAAAAAGCATAATTCTGTTGAAATTATTGTCTCGAACTATAAAGAATATAGAAAGTGGGCAAAACGTTTCAAATTAGTGCCTTCCCTGAGGCTGATTCCAGAATAACTAAAAATTGTCTTGTCCTTGAAGGCGATACGATGCGGTACATATATTTTTGTTTACTGTGCATAAAATCGTCTTAGAAATCAAGACGATTTATCTTATTGTGGACTCTGAGAAAAGGCATTAATGAGCGCGAGTATACTATATATCTCGAATCGCGAAATATCGATTAAAAGAGCCGATCCATCGAAATCGACTCTCTCGACGGTGGTGCTTGTTCAATGCTTCAAGGTACCGTCCCATGTCAGCGTGAAACGGGAAACGGAAAACGTTCAACCAATAAGAATTTTCTTTTAGAATGATTTCCATTGAATCGGAAGTTGCTATTGGCTAAACGTTTTCCGTTTTCCGTTTTCACGCTCACATGGGACTGGCCCTTCATTGTTTATGTGTTTTAAGGCCTAAGCACAACTGCTTCGCGAACGTCGTTCGCGAACGCAAAGCATGGGTTAGAAAAGGACAGCAATATATTTGTGTCCTTTTCTATCTCATGCGTCTCGTTCGCGAACGATCTTCGCGAATCTATTCTGCGTTGGCCTTTAATCTTTTGCAATCGTTTGCATCAGAAATCTTATTCTTGGTTATATCGACAATAATTTTTACTTGATTTGTGGAAAACAGATAAGAATTTTTTAAAACTTCGGTAAGTATATTTGATACTGATTTATAATTTTATTGTTTAATAATTATTTTTAATTACATTCTTTGCGCATTGACACTTAACCTATTTTGATAATTTGTAACATTTTTGTTGTTGTCACTTTCCTTTTG
The DNA here is from genome assembly GCA_032872475.1 of Leptopilina myrica (nomen nudum). NCBI lineage: Eukaryota > Metazoa > Arthropoda > Insecta > Hymenoptera > Figitidae > Leptopilina > Leptopilina myrica (nomen nudum). The sequence continues at coordinate 19,521,528 of CM065462.1, read as the reverse complement.
GAAGTTTTATAATATTAACAATTTTTAAATGTAAATAATATATTTTTTATAAACTATTTTTAAAGTAAAATTGGTATTTAAAAAAGCTATTGTTTCGGTATTTATGTGTTTATTTTTTCATCTATCAATCTATGAATAAATTACATACTAGGCAATTAATTTGAATTGAAAACAACACCCCTCATAAACAATTCTCACTGTGAGGTTGTTTTTAAATAATTTTTTATCTTTACTTAGTGTAAATATTATAATGGATAATTTTAGGGGATTTTAATAAAGAAAATATTAAATTTTACAGGCATGTCGGAGGTTTAAGTGTGTAAAACTTGTAAATTTTATGATTCAAAATAATTTTATAGTTTAGTTTTATATGATTTTCGTTATTTTTTAAAAATTCATTTTGATATTGTAAAGTTCAGAAAATTTTCTATCAAAATAAGTCCCTGAAGTTGCTCAGCTTCGAAAAATGTATTTTGCACTAAACCGTAAAAAATTACGTGATTTTCCCACGGTCAAAAGATAAAAAAGTTCGTTTAAATTCGTTTACTTTCTAGGTGATTGAAAGAAGTAAAATTAGTTAAAAATTTATGAATCAAGATAAGAAAATTATATTTCGATTCTAAATATCGATGTAAATTTCGGGAACATATAAAAATCACTAATAGTAATTTAATTTTTGTTTATTAAATACGAGAAATAATTATTTAAAAATAGCCTTACAATGTCACCTGTTTAAAAGGAGATTCGTTTTCAAATATAATGCGTCATACCCTAATAAAAAAAGTTCAAAAAAAAGAAATTTTAGTTTACTAAATAAAATCTCTGCATGTAAATCCTAACAATATTGAAAGTTTAAAAATTTAGTCAACAGCAAAAATTTTCAATTACTCTTGTTTCCATGGATCCAGGTATTAATATAACCTTAATCCACTATTGTTTCTAACAAAAAATTTATAGAACTTTATTTGAAAATTGTTTTATTAAAGTTTGAAAAGTATAATACTAGTAAAATTTTCTGGAAAAATTATCTTGAGTCTAGTTGTTTTTCATAAGAACTACCCAGGTGCGAATTTAGGTTGGCCGCCAGAGTTTGAAGGTTGGCCCACGGTTGGCCTAACTTTGGCAAGCGAAGTTTTGGTTGCCAGAGTTTGCCCAACTTTGGCAAGTACTAGTGCCCACAGTTGGCCCGACTTTGCAAGCCAACCATTACATGCAGAGTATAACCAACTGTCGGGCCAACTTTGGCGACAAAGGTCGGCACAACTATGGGGAACGTATCTCATACGACTTACAAATTTAGGTTGGCCAAACTCTGGGCCACGGTTGGCCCGACGGTTGGAAAAACTCTGTAAAACGCAGTTTAAATAACTCAAACTTTATAGTTGGCAAACTCTGGGCGACGGTGGGTAAAACTTTGTGATTAACAGTTTAAATGACTTAAACTTTCTCGGTTAGCCTAACTCTGGGCCACGGTTGGCCCGACGGTTAGCAAAACTTTGTGAAAAACAGTTTAAATGACTTAAACTTTCTTGGTCGGCCAAACTCTGGGCCACGGTTGTCCCGACGGTTGGCAAAACTTTGTGATTAACAGTTTAAATGACTTAAACTTAACTTAAAGTGTCTACACGACACTTCAACTTTTCGAGCTAATTATCATTAATTAATATCAATTTATTGATAATGAAAAATTGTTTATAATTATCATAATTTTTAACTAAATAACAATATCTTACTGATTTAACCATATGTTGTACAGAAAAAGATTTATAACGTCAAATTTGATGCAAATTTAACCTAAAAAAATGGCACTGTCAGTACTGGCAGCTACGCTGACAGACAGCACTGGCATAACACTGGGATGATAACGCTGTGTAACTCTGGCGAAGTACTGTCTGCCAGTGCTGGCAGAAAGCGCTGCCGCAGCACTGGACCAGTGCTGGCTGAGAATATTGTCACAATAAATGCCGTATTGTTAATAATTAGTCATAAATTAATAATTATAAATAATTTAATAATAACAAAATGGTAAATAATATTAATAAATAGTCATTATTCATAAAATATTTCTCTTTTTAAAAAAATTGTATTAAAGATGGAGATTAACAATGGATATAGTAAATGAAGTAGAAAAAAATTTTTTATAACATTTAAAAATTAAATAATAGACAATTACAGTAAGTATGCATTAGATTTTCATATTTTAGTACCTAAGGATTGGAATCTAGAAATATCGCAAAACCTATGAAAATAATCAAAATTGCACACGAGGGGAATCGAACCTACGACCTACGCATTTATAGATTAACGCTCTAACCACTATGCTAACGACACACGTGTACAGTAAAGTTTTTATATCTAAGTATATATCATTCAGACTTGCAATTATTGAATCAAAGATGAGAAAAAAATAGGGATACGTTAGATGTAATAAATTGAATTTAAATAAATTAAACTAAATTTTAAATAATAGTATTAAATAACTTTACTTATTGCATTTAACATTTTACAAGTGGTAATTTTTTAACAATTTTTTATTCATAGTAAGAAGTATAATAGAATTTTAATAACCAAATTATTGTTTAAATTGAAGTTTAAATTTTGTTTATAATTTTAATTTGTTTAAATAATTTATTATTTATTAAAATTAAACAATTATATTAACTTATTATTAAATTAAATAAAAATAAAAAATGAATAACTGAAAAGTAAAATATTAATTTTTTGCAATTAATTTATATTTATAAACATTCATAAACTTTTTTTATAATTTTTTTCAAGATTATGTCAAAAAAGCAATGTTGGCAACGAGCGTTGTGAACAATTTTTCTATACTCAGCCAGCACTTGCCGCCGTAGCTTGTCCAAGCTTTGGCGAAACAAAAATTTTGTACTGCGCCAGCATTAACTGTCGAGGCTCGGCTAGACTACGGCCGAACAATCGTCTTAGTACTAAGCCAGTGGTAAATATCGGTACTACACTGGTATTTCCCATTGGGGTGTAATTACACGTGTATTTTATACTTTGACATTTTTCCAAAATTTCTTTGCACCATTACAAGTGTAATTACACGTGTACCGATTCTATAAATGAAAAAATAACAAAGTATAAAATACACGTGTAATGATGCAAAGAAATTTTGGAAAAATGACAAAGTATAAAATACACTTATAATTACACGTGGATATTTGGTGAAAAAATCTACTTTTAAATTCAAAGTATAAAATACACGTGTAATTACACGTGTAATGATGCTAAGAAATTTTGGAAAAATGACAAAGTATAAAATACACGTATAATTACACGTGGATATTTGGTGAAAAAATCTACTTTTAAATTCAAAGTATAAAATACACGTGTAATTACACGTGTAATGATGCTAAGAAATTTTTGAAAAATGACAAAGTATAAAATACACGTTTAATTTCTGTGGAAGAAAGGCATAACAGCATAACTGCATTTGTCATGATTTCGAGATAAATTAATTTTAATGTTCTCTCACTTCTGCACGGAGAAAAAAATGCTGTTGAATCAATGACATATGAGTTTGATTCATTGAATAGTGTCATAACGGACTGCCAAACGTATATGCTGTTGTTTTGAAAGCACCGAATCTAATGATTCGATAGTATCACTTTCATTGAAACAAAAGCATATTTCTCAAATTGACAGCATACTATGTTAATTTGAAGGTATTCCTTTTGAATCAACGATCAAAATTTTTTAATTTAACAGTATATGCTTTTGAGTCAATGACTATAGTTTTTAAATTTAAAAGCATCATTTTTATGATTCAAAAATTTGTACTTTTAATATTTTTAGTTATTGCTATCGATTGAATAAAACTATACTGTTAAGTCAATTCTTTTATGTGGTTAAAGATATACCAACGATAAATTGAAAAAAGGAAATTTTTGTTCACATATTTTATATGTGGGGATTTAACTAGAGGGCCTCTTTAGCGCCTCATTAGTTTTTCTAAATACCTAAAGCAAAAATTGACGACAGGCGTAATATTGCGACAGTACTACTGAACAAGTCACTGAACAAACACACATGTAAACAATACAATTAAATATATTTAATTTAAAGTACAAAAAATGTATTTTACTAAAAATATTTCATTACAAAATTCTTATTGTTTATATTCTAAAAGGTTATTTTTATTTTGTCAATTGATTTTTAAACTGAATGCAGTTATGTTATTATGCTGGTCTCCTTTTGTCAAAAACGCAATTATGCGATTATGTTTTCCATTATTTTCTACATTAATAACCATTTTAATGATTTTTCAGCTATTGAACTTTGAAGAGCAATATTAAATATATACAAATCTGATGTTATCTCAAATTTGATAAAAATGTCAGTTATGCTGTTATGCATTTCTTCCACAGAATTACACGGGTAACGATTCTGGAAACTGTGAAAAAATGACAAAGTATAAAATACACGTGTAATTACATGTGGCCAAATCTACACGTGTAGATTTTTTTCCCTTTGGCGCCATCTTTTGGTTCTATGTACCACTAAACAACTGTCACATGTGTTCTTCTTGTAGCAAATTACTACACAAAACAGTTTACATATATTAAAGTTTTTTACTGTTGATTTTATATATAATGAATTTTATTATGTGTATTTTTTATTAAAATTAAGTTACTCACATGGAAAAATTATTTTGTTTTGTTGTTTTCAAGAAAAGGTCGTTGCCGTTTGGGATGTTTGAAACTGTTCATATTTAACTTTCTAAAAATATGGTTTTCTAAATAATTACAAGAAATAAAATACTCATCCTGTGTATTTATGTTAAAAAAACGAATTACCTAAATTTATAATGACATAATATCTTATATTTTCCAAGAAACGGTCGTTGCAGATTTTTAACTATTTTAAATCTGCATTGTCGGTAAGTGGGACCCCCATAAGTCCGTAGATCATATGTTCGATTCCCCTCGTGCGCAGTTTTGTTTATTTAATAGGTTTGCGTTATTTCTAGAATTAATTTATCGAATAAACCAAAACTTAAAAATATAATACATCCACTTACTGTAATTGCCTATTATTCAATTTTTAAATTACACAACAATTTTTTATTTTGTTTACTAAATCCATTCCTTATTGTTCGTCGTCATCTTTAATACAATTTAATTAAAAAGATGAATAGTTATTTCAAAAACGGAAACTACATTTATTTATATTATTTACTCTTTCGTTGCTAAATTATTATATACGAAGCTAATTTATTTTTATTATTATTATTATATATATTATATACAAAGGGTGGCATGACAAAAGGGATCAAGTCAGAATTTTTCGAAATTGAGATTTTTTTATGAAAAAATCATGTAAATTCATTTACACAAATCTGTAAAAGGATTTTTCTGTTTTTAAAACTCGTTTTAAATAAAAATATGAATGAAAATTAGCCTAAATTTTTACTTACAATGCAATTCAGTTACAAAACAAAAGAATTTATTCTTTATCTAATTTTCAACAATTAAAATATTATTCTTCTGTTAATTTTTAAATATTTCTGTTTGTAGTTTGCATTTAAAAATTTCGTCACTGTTTAATTTTAAAATTTTTTTTTAGATTTTTTTTACATGATCAGAAAAATTTTTAAATGTGTTGTTTTCATTTCCTATAAAATCATGAAATTGTGGCTTGACCCCTTTATTTGTTATACCACCCTTCATAAAACAATACCCAATAACAGAAGAATGATTCAATCTGGGTCTTAACTGGGATTTCCTAACATTGGAAATTAATTTGTTGTAACGTTACAAACCCAGTTTGGGCGTTGACTGGGTTGCCCATTTTGGAGATTGGGAACCCCAGATGGGACCACATTGAAGTACAACCGACTTTACCACACGGGTTACATTGGGGCACAATTAAGATATGTTTTTTAGTAAAATATATAAACCTCACACTCTCATTTTATATTACCATAGAAATGTTCTATAAAACTTACTTCTACATTCAGTTATTTATTAAGAATTAAGGCTTCGGTAATGAAATTAAATTTTTAATCGGAGCAAAATGAAAGTTTTTATTATTTATAACAGCAATAATTTTTCTCCTTTTTATAGATAAAATATAGGAAAATTGAACGTCAGATTCTCGGTTTTATTTTAATGTGGATTAAAATTTTGTTTAAGACATTTTTAATGTATAAAATATCAATAATCATCGTGAAGTAATTTTAACCTAAAACTGAAGACAAAGTTTAAACATTTTTATCAAAAATAAAAGTGAGGTCTAAAAATTTTTTAAATACACATATTCCGTGTGGAAAAGTGAGGTGAGCCCACGGTGGGTCCCTGGTGGGCTTCCCAGATCCTAGGTGAGCCCCAGCAGGGATGGCCCAGGTGGGCGATTCCTGGGCTTGTAACGGTGAATCCAGCCACAGCCCATAGATTTAGTTTTCATTAAAATTAATGAATAAATTATTTATTAATAACAATAAAGTCAAATTATAAATAAATAACATTCTAATTTAATTAATTTTATTTTTTTAATTAAATTGTGACTAAAAGCAAATTCATAAATAATGTTAGCATAAATATGGGAATTCATATGTATCCTTTTATTTATAAACTAGCTGTCGGACCCGTCTTCGGCGGGTTTTAGTTTCTGCTAATAAATTTGACAGGGAGTCTACCTACCGGGAATTAAATTTTACTGGTAAAAACTAATAATTAGTAACCATTAACTATTTCGTTAGGAAAATATTACAATTTGAATCGGTGACAGATTTTTTTTCTATCAAATTTGTTATTCAGGAACAGTAGTTGTCAACTTTTAGTATTTATGTGTTTGTAGTACTGCAATTAATGTATTAAAATTTAATCCTAAATTTACACCAGCATTTTGAGTCAAAGTAGAGTCTAATTATTATAAATAATTGTGTCGCAATTAGACCCTACGTTACGATTGCTAAAACCTAAATAAAATCTATATTTTCATACCTTAGGCACAAAATAGGCGCTTTTAGATAGCAGCCGACAGGAACTAAAAGCTATTCATTTGTCAACTTGAATGAAAATGGCGACTTTTTTTTCCCATGAGCAAAATAACGCATGGGACCATAGCTGTTTTTTTGCCCATGGGAAAAAAAGTCGCCATTTTCATGCAAGTCGAACAAGTGAATGACTTTTACTCCCTGTCGTCTGCTATCTGAAATCGCCACTTTTGGGCCTTTGGAATAAAAAATATCGTAAGTAACACGGGACTTAAAGGCTGCCAATTTATTTACGATGATTTTTGTGCCACTTGTTACGGTCTCAGGGCGCCTACGGCGCCCTCGACCTCCACTCGTGTCACAAAAATTACCGTAAATAAATGGCTACCTTTACGTACCCCCGTGCAGAAATTTTGGTATGGCGCCGATCAGGCCCTGATAAGGGTAAATATGGCCCTGATCAGGCAATCCGATCCGTGCCACACCTGGGACGAAACGCCTAACCTGATCAGGGCCAGATAGGATGATCCCTAGTAGGGCCCTGATGTGGTCCTGATCTGGCCCTGATTTGGTTTCTTTTAATTTTCATTTCTAAAAGTATTAAATAATTTATGCATTTTAATAACAGAAAAATGTTTACTTTCAAATATTAGTTTAAATATTTATTAATTTTAAAGAAACCTACTACGAAAGTTAAAACTACAAAAATTAAACCTACTATTAATAGAAAAACTATTAAAACCTATTATAAATAATAATAAAAATGAATTATTAATTAATAAATAATACTTAATTAATTTAAAATTAATTTATTTGTTACAATATTACAAATAATAATTATTCTGTATTTATTTTTCTTGAATTTATTTAAAAAAAAAAATACTTTTTGGGTTTATTCAACTTTTTTTTTAACAATTTTAACAAACCAAGTGTTTGATTAATTTAATATTATTACTATTACTATAATTAATAAATTATTATTATTCGTTAAATCTACATTTAGCTTTACATTATTAACATACATTGTACACAAAAACACTTAAAAAACTACGACGGAAAAATATCGCACGCACTGGGAATCGAACCCTAGACCTCGATGACGCAAGTCGAATACACTAACCGCACAGCCACGCAAGCTTGGGAGTTATTCTACTCAAACTACCATTTGAATGTTGGGACTGTATTATTTAATAATAAATTAATATATTTAAAGCTATACACTTAATAATTTTAATAATAATAATAATAATAATAATAATAATAATAATAATATTAATAATAATAATAACAAAATATTATGATTTAAAATTATTAATAAAAAAATTTTCTGAAAATATTAATATAATTATATTTTATTAAAATTGGACTATTTTTACCATCAAAATAAAATAAAATTTTTTTAAAATATTAATTAATTTAATTACATAAATTAATGTAAATACGCTTGCAGAAAAATTATAAACAATCTGGTCAGTGGGGCCCATTTGTGGCCCTGATAAGGCCCTGATGTGTATCTTTTTAATAATTATTTCTCACATTAAAAAACTATTTATACATTTTAATAACAAAAATTGTTTGTTTTTATTTTTAAAAAAACATTATTTTAAATAATATAAAATCATTGCCTACAGATTTTAATACCAAACAAGTAATTGTTTTTAAATATGAGTTTAAAGAATAGTATTTTGTATTATTTAAAATAATATTTAGAAACAAAAACAAACAATTTGCTATTATTACATAAAAATTAAATGTTTTTTCATTATTAAAATGATAAATAATTTTATAATAATTTTAGAAATAAATATTAAAAAACCACATCAGGGCCTTACCAGGACCATATCTGGACCCCACTGATCGGGTCGGTTATATCCTTTTTTCTGCAAGGTTATTTACATTAATTTATGTAATTAAATTAATTAATATTTTTAAAAACTTTATTTTACTTTGATTGATTTATTATTATGTTGTTATTATTATTTTTATTACTATGTGTAGGTATAGATTTAAGTATATTAATTTATTATTACAAACAAATAATTGAAATATTTAAAAATAAATTACATAATTAAAAATAATATATGCCCTGCTTAATGTAGAGCAATATTTTAAAAATAGTGAAACATAATTTTGAAAATCAAGAATGAGATTTTTTCATTAAAAATGGTAGTTGTCGATCTGTGTAAAATAAATTATAAGAATTTATTTAATTTATTTTTAATTTTATTAATATAAATATAATATAATATAATCTATATGTAATATATAATATTATATTATATATAATAATATATTTCATGCATTAAAATCTTAGAAAGATACTCTCTAAATCTGAAACAGCGATAAGTATACAACTGATTCCAATTAGCGTATATACGCTGTGAATTAGTGAAATTTCGCTAAAAAATCAGTGAAATTTCACTAATTATTAGCGTATATACGCTTTTTGGAATTAGTTGTATACTTATCGCTGTGAAACAGTAAAATTTCGCTTATTCAAATTTAGAGAGTATAAAATCAAACTTTAAATCCTACGTGGCCCTGATCTGTTCCCTAAGATTTTCCTGATGTGGGCCTGACCAGGGTTGCCACGTCTGGCCCTGATCAGGTTTAGGCGTCAAGTAGGTCAATTTCTGCACGGGCCTTGTTGCTTAATATACTATTTTAAGCTAAAAGTAGGGCTAAAATTTTGACTCGGGTCTATTGTCGTATATTTTTTTTAAAATGGGAAGTCCAGGTGGGGCTCACTTTTTAACTGGGCTAACTTGGGCAGATTTCCACATAATGTCCAGACAGTTAACTAACTGCAGACAGTTGGACGAATACACGTCGATATCGTCTATCTGGCTAAGCAGTAAGCTAAATATCCGACAGTTAGCTTCATGTCCACCGACATTTGAACAGTTATAGCAAAATAATTCAATGAATGGATTCACGTCATCTATTGTCTATTGGTGATTGCGTAACCCGATATAGCCCGATCAGGGCCATATCGGGCCGTGTGTTTAATTCCCTAATAGGGAAGGCCCGATCTGTCCCTGATCTGGGCCATAGCGAAATTTTTACACGGGATATTGAAATATCGTCATATTTTTTTGTAAAAGAAGTTCAATGTTTATTGCAGACGTATATGTAAAATAATTAAACACACACTGATTACACGAAATTGTTCATTCTTTTAAATAAAAATATTTACTCATAGACACCAAAAATATACATTTAAATCTACTTAATCTCGCAATCATAACCAAAAACATGTGATGAGAATGTAATCCTTAAAGTTGTAGTAACTTTAAGAAAAAGAAATGTTTTTTGAAACATATAATTTAAAACAGGAATATGAATTCATATAATGAACAACAGTCGAAGAACACATCGCGAGCGAAGCGCGCAACAACACACGAAGCGCGACGACTGATATTCGCGCGCCCAGAGGCGCGCTGAAACTTGCGAGCCCACCGTGCAAAGCGCGGATGAGAATGTGTTCGCGCGGAGCGCGGGCAGATTTTTTTTTTAAATTTTTGTTTACATTTCTTAAAAGTCGAAATAAATCTAAAACTTTCATTCTTTGACAACTTTTTCCTAAACTCAATATTTTCGGACTTATAAGCCACTGAATATAGGTCTACAATTAAGGCTTCCAATTTAAGAACCGGTCGGACGCTCGGACGACACGCGCTAGTACCAGTCGGGTAGCAGTGACTCAGTGAGTAGCCCAGAGGAGCTCACCAGAGCTCACTGCTCACTGACTGGCAGTTGCGCGTGTCGTCCGAGCGTCCAACCGGTTCTTGAATTTATGTTATTAATTAAATGTTAAAATTAAATGTTAAATTAAAATGATATTAATAAAATTAATAAATGTTATTAAAAGCCGAGTAATATTTAAAATATCTCGAGCAATTAATATTTTGAGCGACGCAACTTTTATTATATGTCAGAGCAATTATTACTACTTTGTATAGATTTTTAGTTTTTACTCGAAAAAGCAAACGCTATGAAACAAAATATCAGTTACACGCATATATCTCTTTCCCATATGTAAACGTAACATGACAGTAATATTATAGTCATTAAATTTCACTACTGTATTTACATTTAAAAAAAATTTTTAATATTTTTTTTACTGTCTGATGGGTAATATTATTCATTTATATTACTGTAACATGACAGTAACATTATACTTTAATATTACATGCTTATGGAAAAATTGCAAAACAGTTCCCAAGCAGCACGTAAGGTTATAGTGACATCACTGTAATATTGCACTGGAGATTCGTAATCTGCACTGTAATATTACAGTAATCTTACTGAAATATCAAAATGTCCGCCTGGAGGTAATATTATGTTGTACAATTACGGTAAATTAATGGGAACATTAAGGAAATATTACCTCACAATGTTAAGGTAATATTACACTGTGATCTTATTGTAATGTTAATATAATATACAGATAAAATTAGAATAATTTTATATTTTAGAAATAAAACAATTCACCAAGTCTGGACTCGAACCCTGAACCTTGTGTTCAGTAAGTTCAAGTAAGATTGGCTCACTGATAAGACTCTTGCTTCCTGTACACACAAAAAACCCAGTCTCATTTTTGTTGCATCTCAAAATGAGACTATGTTAAACGCCATAAAACGTGGCGCCACCTAAGAGTCTCATTTTTGTTGCAACTCAAAGTGAGTAGCGTATGATACTCATTTTGAGACTAGGTATTTTCAGTGTACACAAGGTTCAGGGTTCGAGTTCAGCTTGGTGAAATGTTATTTTCTAAATTATAAAATTATTCTAATTTTATCTTAACATTACTCTGTAATATTACCATCATAGAAAAAAAAGAAAATTACACCCAGGCGCGAACTGACGCTGGATTCAGGCTTTACTGAAGCTTGGATGAGGATTGGTCAATATTGATCAAGCCTTGGTGGGACGGCGGAAGCAAGGTTGATTCTAGCCATAATGTAACATTTATTTAAGTCTCGCGCTCCAGTCCTTGTTAAAGATTGGCGTTCAATCTTCAATCAATGCTGCGGAAGCCTAATTCAAGACTGAAACAAGGCTGCTTCCACTGTTCCCCAATTTACGCGACTCTCGCGCCCATTCAATATAATATGAAAATATCAATTGATAATAATAATAATAATAATAATAATAATAATAATAATAAATATAAAGAACTTTATATTATTAAGAACTTTATATTAATTAATGAAATCCAAAAAATAACGAACATCATATATATATAATAATAATAAATATTATTGACATTATTTTTATTCATATTATATATGTGTATAAATTTAATTGCAATATACTATTAGAACAATTATATATATTATTTTCATGTAAATAATATATTATTAAAAATAAATGTCATTTGAAATAGTAACATTAAAAAAATAATTTTAGTAAAAAAAGATAATTTTTGTGTTAATCGGTACATTTTTTTCTTGATTTTTTAACAGACTTTTAATATTATTTACAAACATATTCACATTTTTTATTCACAACACAACACACAATTTTATTATTTTATATATCGCTTAGAAACGAAAACGGAAAAATATTCGCTCGCATGTGGGATCGAACCCCCCGACGCATACCCGACACCTCTATAAACGCACCTATTTAAACCGCACGAACAACGAAGGTTGGAAGGGATCCCGCTTAATCAAGTATATCACTGACAGAGCATGGTAACTCAACATTGATTCAGCATTGGACACCAATGTTCGTTCCATGCTCGATTCAAGACTCAGTCAATCTTCGTGAGCGAAAATACAATATTCACTTTCTTTATTGCCGTGTGCACTGAACAATATTAAATATAAATATTTATAAATTATTTAATATTACAATATTTTTTTTATAATATGTTTAATTTTATTATATATTTTTTTTTTGCACAGTATCAAATTATTATTTTTATAGATCAAGAGTTTCGTTTGTCTGAAAAATTTTCAGTGATCAAAAACTTCCAGTGTAAAAATTGTTCATTAGGGTGTAATAAATATTTATGCCAAGTATTTTTACACTAGGATTAACCGTTTAGTAAATATTATCAAAATATTATTTTTTGTCAAACGCGTGTGACCTTGCGACTCAGCGTTGCCAACTCAAGAGTTTGTTTAACGTATGTCTTGAGTTGGCAACGCTGAGTCGCAAGGTCACACGCATTTGACAAAAAATAGTATTTTGATAATATTTTCTAAACGGTTAATCCTAGTGTAAAAATACTTGGCATAAATATTTATTACACCCTAATGAACAATTTTTACACTGGAAGTTTTTGATCACTGAAAATTTTTCAGACAAACGAAAGCGAAACTTTTGAAATTTGTAAATAATAATTTTACACTGTGCAAGAAAAAAATAATATAAGATTTAACTTTATTTATAATATAATATCATTAATGTAAATATTATACACTAAATAATTATTAATATTTATTTACCTTTGTTATCTTAATATTATAATTATAGTATTATTATTTTAAATAATAATAATAATAATTAATAATAATACTTATATTATATTATTATATAATTTAATAATAATATCAATAATTTTTAAATAATGTAAAAAATTATCTAAATTAATAAATAATTATTAAATATTAAATGTAAATATTATTTAATTATTAATTATTTAATAATTATTTATTAATTTAGATAACTTTTTAATCTAAATTATTTGATTATTTATTAATATTTAATAATTATTTATTAATTTAGATAATTTTTTATCTAAATTATTTAATTATTTACTAATATTTACATATAATAAATTAAATGTAAATATTAATAAATTATTTGATATTTAATAATTATTTATTAATTTAGATAATTTTTAATATTATTTAAAAATGATTGATGAAATTATTGATTATTGTTTAGTTGCATACGGTAATAAATAAAGTGAATATTGTATCATCGTTGATTCAAGCCTAGATTCAAGCTTGAATAAAGATTGGATATTCAAGCTTCACACACGAAGATTGATCGAGTCTTGAATCGAGCATGGGACGAACATTGGTCTCCAATGTTGAACCAACATTGAGTGACAGTGTTTTAAAGACTGCTTCAACTCTGGATTACCCACGCTGGGCGTTCAAGGCTCAATAAAGCTTCAATCCATCGTCAGCATTGGTCTTTCGCGCCTGGGCAATGACGATGTAAAAATTAAAATTCTTAATGCAATTTTTGAAAGTGATTACTGCAATAATTACTATTATAGTATTTTTCACTACAAAAATAGTAATAATTGGGTAGTTCAACAATTGAATGAAGAAAATAAAGAAAATTTTGGCCCAATATGCTCATTTCTCAAAAAGTTTTAAAAAATCAATTTCTAGTATGGAATATTTAGCAATATTTTTAGCAAATTCGAATTACTTTGGTTAGAATTCGTGAAATTTTCCCTAAAAATAAAAAGTATATTTTTTAAATCGAAATGCTGAAAAAACATTTCTATTTAACTTTAGGAATGTGTTTACTAAAAAACAGGAATAAAAATATTTTTTTATAAAAGTTACGGCATTCCAAGTGCGAAAACCAACGCGGCCCAACATTGGCCCAGTAATGGCAAAGCTGGCATCGAGACTTGGCAGACAATATTGGTCCGACTTTGTGCCGACTCTTGTGGTGTTAACCACGGTTGGACGTCGGCAGCCGGATCTCGGCAGACATTAATGGCCCAATATTGGCTGCCATTACTCCCCCATGTTGACAAAAGAAAAAAATTTTTTTTTATTTAATTAACTAATTAATTGATAATATTTATACGACTTATTTTCTTAAGTTAAACGCAAACTTACAAAAATTTGAAAAATTCTTACCGCTCGCGGGGATCGATACCTTAACCTGATGCACTACAGCCTAACACTCTGACCACTCTGCTACTCTGACGTGAAATCGAGGAAGCAAAAGTGTTTTGATAAGCTACACTACACTGGCCGATACTGTGACATTATTGGGCCGAGCTACATTGGCAATTATAATTGCTATATTGGCAATTATAATTTGCCATCATATATACAAAATGTTAGACATTAATGTGCCATTTCTGGGCCAAGCTACGCCCTAATTCTGGCAATTATAATTTGCCATCAAAGATACAAAATGTTTGCCATTAATGTGCCAATAATGAGCCATTAATGGACCGATAGTCGGCACATCACTGGCAAATGCCTTTTGCCATTAAAGATTGATCAACTTTGCCGTGAATGTGCCATTATAGTGCCGAGACCTGGCCCAGTCTTAAAAATTTCGAAAATCTGACCATCGGCGCCATCATTGGCCCAGCAATGGGACGTTTTTAACACCAGTAATGGCCCACTAACTACTGCCAATTCTCGGCAGACATTACTAGACCAATAATGGTCCGTTTTTGCAGTCTTGGCATTTCGCACTTGGGAAATTGAATTTTTTGCAAGTTTTTAAACAAACTTTGATTTCTCCTAAATGAATGAACCGATTTAAATAAAACAAGCGGGCATATAATAAATGGGATAAAATAATTATACTTTCATTTAGAATTAGAGACTTTTTAAAGAGTTTATTTTTGAACAATTATTTAATTTTATATAAAAATAATTTTTTTTAATGTTCTGCGTCTTTTAAATTTTTTTTGAAAATTTTAACATAAAATTATAACTATAAGAAATCAAAATTCGTTGAAAAGATTTATTTGAGGAACAATTTTTGAAAAGTTACAATCAAAATTATATTGCAGCAGAGATGCAAGTTTGGTGTTTTTCTGAATTAAAACATTGTTTGTATCTACGAAATAAACAAAATACTGTCCACTGAGAAAACATTATACTTAAATGAAACACAAAAATAATGTTAGAAGGTGTTCCAAGAAGATGAGAAAGTCCTTAAAGGCAAAATTTAATTTCTTTCTGTCAGTTCTCCACTTAGCTCAGTTAGTTAGGATGTTAGATTTATGCGCGTTGACCTCGGGTTCGAATCCCAGTCCCACTAAATTTGTTTTCAAAATTTTCTGCTTCATGTTAGGTTTTAAAAATAGAGCAGGGCAACGGAGTTAATTTTTTTTAATTAATTAATTAATTAATTAATTAGTTTGTAAACTTACCTCTGCCCTACAACAACCTTACAACTAAATAATAACCTTACCACAGTCTTACCATATAAGCTTACCTCAAGCTTTACATGTAAGCTTACCTTAGACTTTACATGTAAGCTTACCTTGACCTTTACTTGTAAGCTTACTATCAGGGCGGAACTTCTTAGTTTACCTTATGTCTACCACAAAAATACCGCGTAACCTTACAAGCCTTACGTATAAGTTTGAATAATTATATTTAATTCAAACATATTTTCTGTTACGGTTTAAACAAAAATTATTTTAAAAAATTTTATGTTTGAATCAAACTTAACAGTTAACTACAGATAATTTAAAATCAATCACAAATTATTTTTGATTTAAATATATAATCTTTTAAACTGAATCAGAAAATATGTTTGAATTAAACTTAAATATGTTTGACTGTATAGCAAAGATATTTTAAGTTTGATTTAAACAAAATTTGTTTGAATCAAATAATTTTTATTCTCAGTGTCCAGTTAACATTTATATAACCATAAAATTGATTAAAAACTAAGTATAGTCTTGTTGCACTATACATTTTGATTTCTAATAGTTTTAATTATGTTGATATTTTTATCAAATTTTTCAAAGGCGCAGAAAATTAAAAAAAAATTGTTTATAACAAATTTGTTAAATAATTATTCAAAAATAAACTCTTTAAAAAGTCTCTAATTCTAAACGAAAGTATATCTTATCCCCTTAATATTCAAGCTTGATTTATTTCAATAAGTTTATTCAATTAGAAGAAATAAAATTTTGTTTAAAAAGTTGCAAAAAAAATCATTTAGCAATAAGTATGCTAACTATATACTAAATGCACTAAACACATGTGTATATGTTTAGTGTATATATGCGAGTATACATGTGTATGTATTGTGTGTATATGTGTTACTATACATGTGTATGTATTGTGTGTATATGTGTGAGTATACATGTTATACTACTGGATTTATATATTTATATATATGTTTATCTATATATGTTGCCGATTGGTCAACCGATGTATATCTATATATGTTGCCGAACGACGAATCCGACGAAACGATTAGGAAACATTTTAATATTATAGAGATATATAGAGAAGAGATATTTATTTACTTTATTTGAATTCAATGTTTTTGACATCTGAACCACAAAAAATCGTTTTGTTTTATTATTAACCACCAAAAAATAAAAATATTTTTCATTCAAGTGGGATACTTTTGTTTTGAAAAGAAAAATTAAGGGTATATTAGAAGAGGATTTTCCTTCTAACTTTCATCATATTATATGGTGAAAAGATATCCTTCATTATTGACCTAAAATTCAATAAATTGAATAGCATTCTAAAAAATAAAAAGAATTCCTTAGAAATGAAGTTGGCTTAACTCAAAAATATGTTTTAACACAATGTTGTTTCACATCATATTAACATTTTACAAGATTTTTTTACAACATATAAGAAAACAAATTTCTAACCGAAGAATAATTTAATACTTTATCGTATAGGCTTATTATTGCGATGTCTTGAAAAAATAGGTATACAGTTGGTCCAATCCGGATTATACCAGTAAATTCTCACATATTATCTTAAAGGTGAAAACTGAAACTAATCAAATACTGAAATCAATGACTTTACTTTTACTTTATGCGCCTTCTGAACAGAAATGTATACTCACCCGTAAAATTATACTTTCTAAATAATTTACAGGAAGCTCATTGAAATAAAATATAATATTGATAAGTTTATTCCGTATACAATTAATGAAAAATTTTGAAATTTTAACAACAATACACTGTAAAAATAAAGTCTTCCTTTAAGCCCGAAATTTGTCTTTTTTCAAGGTGTAAACGGAAGTAGACTATGTTGCCTGAATGTCAGTAATGATTAGAAGTTTAAAAAGAATACTCCCCAATTGATACAAGTAAGGTGTTAAATGGACAGAAATTCAACTGTAAGCTAGTAAGAAGGCTGAAATTTAGCTAAACCATCTACTCTCTAAATTTGAATTATCCCAGGCGGAAAAGTCGGACGAATGCCGGATCATCCAACCGTCAAGGATCCGCGCCGATTGATTTGGAGAGTCAATGCCGATACAGGCAGTCTGTACCGATTCGAGTGTTAATGTCTGCTGGCGCGGTACAAAGACGGTTCCGACCGCCGGATCAAAATTTATACTGTGTTATAATGGCTATGCGTCCGGCTCGGTACAGATTTCATGCCGCCGAACAACCGGCGTTGTACTGACATTCGTCCGCCTGGCAACCGGAGCGGTGCAGGTATTCAACTGGAACGTGACTATGTGTTGTAATGGCTGTACGTCCAGCTCGATACAAATTTGATGCCGCCGACCAACCGGCGTTGTACTGGCATTCGTCCGTCTGACAACCCGAGCGGTACAGACATTCTACCGACTGCGGACTAATATCATTTATGTTCTTATTATTAAGATTTCAATTAATAATAATATGCTAAGAATATGGCTATCGTCATTGTTTTTCTAAAACAATTTAATGTTTTCTAAAATAATTTTTTTTTAATTAACACATTATTCAGAATTTTCATAAATAGATTTTTTACAATGCAAAAATTTAGCTATAGTCTTATTGTTTCAATAAAAACTAATAAAATAATAATTATAGTAATAAAAATTTTTAATCTATTATGTTGTAAAAAATTTTTGTAGGAGAATTGTTTAAAGTTTAAATATTAAAAAAAGAATTAACAATACAATAGAATATAAAATTTAATTTTTAAAATTAATGAATTTGAAAAATAGGTTTTAATTATATTTTTATTTATTAATTAACAAATAAATTAAAGAATTAAATTTTTTTTTATAATCAAATTTTTTAAATATTTATAAATAAAGTATACAGATAATTATTTATAAATATAAAAAAATGAATAATAAAAATAAAAAATAAATATAATAATAATAATAGAATAATTAAAAAAATAAAAATTTAAAAATATTGTTTTAAAACACTAGATTTATTTACATAATATTCATAAAATGCTAAAATATTTCAAAGTATTTGTAAAATTATTATTTATTGTTTGCTTCGTAGCGGTATTACATATCGACATTATTATGCTCAGATCCGCATGCGAGCGAATAGCGTAGTGATTAGCGTGTTAGACTTCGGTGCTTCGATTAGGAATAGCTTGGGCTTCGTATCCCACTTGCGAGCGTTTAGAATTTTAATGTGTAAAAAAAATGTAGAATGTGTTAAAAATGCTGGAAATGATCTGTAAATAAATATTAATTAACATGTACCATGCATAGTTAATGAAATATTTTTTTATTTTATTTTTCAATAGAAAATATAATTAAGTCTGGCTAGACGGGCAAATGCCAGTAGAACGCCGGTCCGCTGAAGCGAGTCGTCTTTGAAAGAATATTTGGCTCGCCGCGGTTGTTAGAGCGGACGAATGCCGGTAAAACGCCGGTTGTTCGGCGGCATCAAATTTGTACCGAGCCGGACGCGCAGCCACTACAACACATTGTCATGTTCCAGTAGAAAGCCTGCACCGATCCGGTTGTCTCGCGGACGAATGTCAGTACAGTCTTACCGACGTCTGTACAGGCGCGGTACGATGCCAGTGGTAAATTTCCACCTGGGTAGTAGAATTTTACTAATTCATAGTCAAATTCTACTAATTGAAAAGGGGAAAAGTCTTCCACTAAGAATTAGTAGAAAACTACTAATTGAAAAAGTTATTTTTCGCTACTAATTGAATTAGTAGAATGTAGAATATGTTAATGCGCATGCTCCCGCATGCGTCTTTTTTACTCGCTAATATTTGAAATTTTCTATCGTGTTTATTTTTCAAAAACTTATTTAAAAAAATAAAAGATACATAAACTAATAAAAATAAAGACCAAATTAAAGCTTTATAATTTAAAATTGATCAAAATTTTTATTTAACTTTTGTATCTTTAATTTTCATTTAAATAAGTTTTATGATAGAATTTGAATTTTACATTTATTGGAAAATATATATGTTTAATAATCATTGGTTTCTTTACAAGATATTAAAGTTATAATGATTTTTTACAGTTTAAATAGTCTGAACACATTATATGGATTGCAATAAAAACAATTATTAGGAATAATTAGCGTCTTTAATAACAAAAGATTCTTCAAAAATGATGGGATGATTTTTCTTTGAGTAAACAATATAATAAATAAAAATTATTGCTATTACTCAATCATTATATAAATAAATTTTGCTTCTTTGATTTTATAAAAACATGCCATCTAAAGAATTGTAAAACTATTTAATTATATTGATTGATTTAAACTTTTATTCAGATTATAATTATAATTGAAAAAAGGAAAGAATGTTTGAGGTTAGGAGTTTATATACTATTTTTTAATTATTAATAAAGAGAATTGAATATTATATGTTAACTATTTTATCGATAGTATATATAATACAATAAATAATTTACACCATAAAAATGTACTTAATACACATTTTTTGTATGCACGTTTTCATCATTCCAGCATGCAAGGATGAAAATACCAGCGTCTAAAGATATATATATATATATATATATATATACAAACAAAAAAAGAAAATGAAGAGAATGTGTACACACTTTCCCAGTTCTAAAAAAGTGATGAACGATGATTTCAATATCACTTCACGCACTTGTTGTTTGTATAAATATTTTTTGAAGTTTAAAATCTTGGGAAAAGATTGCAGCTTGCTCAGGAAAAACCTTTGACACTACACAACAGGAAGCAAATGGCCGTTTAGTGTTACCGAAAGTGAACGCTAAAAGCGCTCCTTCGCGTCACCTGACTTTTACTAATTCAAATAGTAAAAACTGCTAATCAAAAAAGTAAAAATTCTTACTAATTTGAATTATAGCTTACAGTTGAATTTCAGTTCATTTAACACCTTACTTGTATCAAGATGGTCTACTTCCGTTTACACCTTGAAAAAAAACAAATTTCGGGCTTAAAGGCGGTGTCAAAGTCGATTGGATTTTTACATTGAGCTTGAATGAAAAAACAATGTCTTAAAGGAAGACATTGTTTTTATAGTGTATGTTTATATTCTTGAATTTTATTAAAATAAACATATGTCACATTTAATTTCTTATTACAAATAACAATTATTAAAACTATCAGTGGAAATTTCTGTCTTTAAGATAAAGAATTAAATGCTAATGCACACACTGAGAAAAATAGAGTTTGAAAAACTGGGAGTCAATATTGAAAAAACTGGACTCATTTCAGTAAAAGTACATTAATTCATTTCTATCAAGCATCTTAGGGTATTGCATATAGTGTATAGAGGGCCTTAGTTCCAAATGTCACTCTAAAGAGCATTGAAACACAGGCGAAGATTATAAGGCGCGCTGCAATGTGCATAGTAGAGAAACTGGACTCAGTCCCCTACTTCGAAATTTTCACAATAAAGGAACGCAGGCGCGGAACCTGTCAAAATAAATGACCGACGCGAAGCGAAACGAGTGTTTCCTTGTATTCACTTCGTCAATTTTATATAAAAAAAACAATAACCAATCATTAAAAAAAATAAAAATATGTTAAATGCACTCTTCATATATTCATATTCATTAATTCACAAGTTTTATTCTTCCTACATCTTCATACTTACAATTAACAACTTAAACATATCGGAAAATCTTACAATCATACGGGATTGAAACACCTATCTAACCATACTATTTAAGATACATCCCTTTCCATTGAAATAAATTACGTCGTGAGTGTATTTTAATATGTAATTAATGTAAGTTAACTGCACTGCATAATAGTTGAGAGTAGTAAGAGTAAGTGAAACGGTAAGATAAGTGAACGACCATTAGTGTGAGAGAGAGAGAGAGAATAACTTGTGGTTTTCGAGTAGGTATCTACTTTATGTACACGGAGTTCATTTTTCGAAAGAACTGGACTGAGTACTATTTGTTCAATATTCGCTTCTATTATTGACTTGTGTTTTGTACACTGCCGCGTTCTTTTAACAATTACATGAGTATATAATTTCTCTTTCCAATTTTTTATACTCTTATTCCCTCTTAGACTATATAAACAGTCTTGTTTAAGCCGATGAATGGGATAAATTGTGTTGAGTACCAAACTGTTCAGCTGTGAAACTTCTAATACTATAGTGTGTACCTGTCACATATTATTCTATAAATGAGTACTACACTGACTGCATAAATTATTTTTCCATTTTTCTCCGTGCATATATATTAGGTGAAATTAAGATTATAAAATGTTTATAAACTTATTTATAATCGTATTAAAATACTAACATATACTAATAAAACTAAACTTTCTGTCTAACAATAAGATTCACCAATTATAAATATAATTTATGCACTTTATATATTATTAATAAAACACGTGTCAAAAATCCACATGTTCCGTCACACCTTTTTTGCTCGTTTTGACCCTCCCCCATGTCACACTCTATTACATACAATAGTCGTATTCAAATTGGAATTGGTGGATTATTAACTTAAAGAGAAAAGCGCTTATTTAATTTATTTAATTTTCTTTGCGTGCTATCACATTAACCAAATGTTTCATAAAATGAAACCTGATATTGATTTATTTAATGCATCGATGAGTAAATTTGTTGAGTGTGTAAACCGATACATTGTTAGCCTACGTGAGCACTGATTGACTATAACTATTACTACTACGTTGTTTGATTTATTTTCTTTTTGGTTTGATTTTTATTATAACTTAGTTACCCATTTATGATCCTACGTTGGACTGCGGGGATGTATATAATAAATAAATAAATTTATGTTCAAGAATTTTTTTTAATAATGTAATACATTATCACCTCATAAATGCATCAACATTTGCCCATACCCCAGTAGCACAAATTGTTCCTGTAACATTGACAACATTGTGGCAAATATTGGTAATGTTGAGGCAATCTTCTCAATATTGCTGTAATATAATGTGCTACTGGGGTAACACGTTGTGACAATTTCTCAATCTGCTATACGTGTATCATAGTATCATTTTTCGTTGTGGTAAATCTGTAAAGCCGCAATATAAATAGTGCTTGAGTATTACTCAGTAAATATTTTTAGTATGTATATTCTATTTATTTAATATATCATACACTTATACTTATTTTAAAATTACGGCACATTAAGATTTTATTCAAGATCTGAAAGTTCAGTTTAATTTTCAAATGGTCTAATAACTTTAATTTAAAGTTGCTAAGTACACAGAAGAAATAAAGTCTTAAACCGTTTACATCTAAAAACCAAAATGATTGAAAAAAGTCTACTTTTAAGCTGAAAACTGGATTAAGTCAATTTTATGACTTAAAAAATACTTTTAAGGGGATCCCACTTACCGACAATGCAGATCTAAAATGGTTCAAATTTATACGACCGTTTCTTGGAAAATATAAGATATTTTGACATTAAACATTTGGGGAATTCATTTTTTAACATAAATACACAGGATAAGTATTTCATATGTTGTAATGATTTTAAAAAAATTGTGATAAAAAATTAAATATGAGCAGTTTTTCTGGAACAGGCCTTTTAATACAGATCAAACTGCAACGACCTTTTCTCTAAAACAACAAAACAAAATCATTTTTCCATTTAAAAAATTTAATTTTTTAGAAAAATACAAAGGACGACACTCATTTGCTATTCAGAAATAAATAAAAAATTGTTTTTCGTAAAGTGTGTAAGTGACAGCTGTTTGGTGGCACATGCTTGTTAATTTACTGACAATAATTTTTCTTTAACAATTTGAAACAAAAAAAAAGCCTCACATTGTGTATTTTTCATCGCTAATGAATTTCAACACACAAAAAAGTAATTATATTTTATTATTGATAATTTAAAGTTAAAAATAATTAAAATTTGACATTTTTTCCCTTTGGCGCCATCCTTTGGTTCTATGTACCACTAAACAACTGTCACATGTGTTCTTCTTGTAGCAAATTGCTATACAAAACAGTTTACATATATTAAATTTTTTTATTGTTGATTTTATATATAATGAATTTTATTATGTGTATTTTTTATTAAAATTAAGTTACTCACATGGAAAAATTTTTTTGTTTTTTTGTTTTCAAGAAAAGGTCGTTGCCGTTTGGGATGTTTGAAACTGTTCATATTTAACTTTGTAAAAATATAGTTTTCTATATAATTACAAGAAACAAAATACTCATCCTGTATATTTATGTTAAAAAATGAAATACCTAAATTTATAATGTCATAATATCTTATATTTTCTAAGAAACGGTCGTTGCAGATTTTTAACCATAATTCCTTTTTATTTCAGATAATTTTCCAAACTTTGTGGACAAATTTCCGATTACAATGAAAAGTATTACCCACAAAAGTTAGGAATTAATTCCTACACGGAAAAATGTTTGGGAAAGTATCTGTACCTTTCGGGGCATTTGCTATCCCTGTCTAAAAAATTTTACTATTCAATTCACTTCACACTTATTATTTCCTATTGTTTTTATATGAAGTGAAGTTAATCGTTTGATACATTTTTTGAAAGGTATAGCATGTGCACCTTACATTTTTCCGTGTATTAGTTTCAAAAGACTTCTAAGTCTCGAGAAAAATTCCAACTTCAATTAGGAAAAATTTCTTCAACTTTTCACATTTTTCCAAACTTGATGGAAGAATTTCGAATTGCAATAGGAAATATTTCCTACCAAATTTTTGGAACAAATTCCGATTACAGTTAGGAAATAATTCCTTCCACTTTATTGGAAAAAATTCCAAGCCGTTGTGTTTCGGCGCTGGCCTAACTTTTTGGAAAAAATTCCAAAAAATTTGTAAAGTGTAAGTAACACAAAATAGGACTTCAACGAGAAAAAGTAGGCTCGAGTGATTAAAAAAGTGATTAGATTTATAAATAATATAATGAAAATTGTTATTATATACTTTTTTGTTTTTTACAAAAGACTTGTTTTTTCTCATAAATGAATAAATAAATTATTTTTAATTTTAGATATGACAAAAGTTGTTTTATTTAAAAAAATCCAATATTTTTTTATATTCTAAATAAGAGAATTTTTCTACCTGTTTAATGGGGTTTTTTAAAATTTTTGAAAATCTTTTTATAATATTAAAAAGGGGATTTTTTAAACGTTTGAGGGAATATTTACAAATTTGTTGGAATTTTTCTATATCATTTTAAGAGAATTTTCCTAAATTTTCAAAAAAAAAATTCAAATTGTTAATTCTACTTTATTACATGGGAAATTTTCCAAATTCTCAGAAATTTTCCCAAACTTTTGGGATTTTTTCTATACTATTGAATGGGATTTTTTTCAAAAAAGTCGAGTAAGGTGTATTTCCTATATTTTTTGGTTCGATGAAACTGAAAAATGTCACCAAAAACAAATGACCTAAGTCGACTTAGGTTTTTGACAAAAAATTAGATTGAAGATACACAATCGAATTACTCAAGTAATTTGCTTATTAATTCTATCGATAATTTTTTCTATTAATAAGACATCACCGCCGAAGAACACTTTTATATAAAAAAGTATATAAAATATGTTTAACTACTTTAACAAAATTATTCTTTAGCAAATCACTTAGGCCGTTTTTCTGGCGAAACACTAAAAATTATACAAAAATAAGTATTTCTATGAAAGAATATTTTTAGTTCAATATGTTAATATACTCTTATTTATATTAGAACTTTTTGAACAGTTTTACGACATATTTTACAGCGAGTAATTTTTTCTTGTTTTTACTATCATCCAAAAGCTGTCGTTACACTCTGATGTTGTCATGGTAGTTAAACTATCCAGTTTAAATAAAAAATTATTAATAAAAATAAAACACCAATACCGAGAGAAAAAACAATCAGACAGCGTGTAGACAGATACTGCGCTATAACATAGACTGTAAAAAGTAAATCTTAATTTAAGATCGGTCTTAAATTCAGAACTGTCTGCTATAATGTTAAAGGATACAAAAAACGTGCGTAAATTCAGCATTGACTGTCTTAAAAATGTTGCATCTTAATTTAAGGCTGCTTTCCTGCCTTAAAATAAGACTTTCTTTTTACTGTGTATACACGGAAAAAAAGTGCGTGAAATTTTCATTGACTCGGTACTTGACTTTTGGGTGCGACACAAAATACTAGAAACAGTCTAGTACTTTTGCATGAGAGTTTCAAAAGCAGTCAATGAAAATTTCTAGTACCTTGCTTGAGAATTTCATTTACTTTCAAAAAAATTGCATATTTCTGTAAAGTTTCTAAAATGTCCTACGTGCTGCGAGATTGCACAGCAAGCCTAGGATAAGCCTACACTGCAAGTTTCCTAAAAATTTTGTGAAATTTGAGAATGCGAATTAAAGAGAAGTTTAACTGATAACTTTTCCAATTAATTTTAATATATTTAATATTTATTTAAAATAATATAATGGTAACAACGTTATAATAAAAATGTTATGAATTTCTCCAATCCAAAGAATTGTAGTTGACTATTATCCGTGATCAGTGGATATTAGTAAAAAAATTGTCAATGTAGTGGCAGACGTTAATGATTGATATTATCATGTAAGATACTATTGTAAAGCACTTTTTTGATTTTAAACAGATTGATTTACGTTGTAAGTATGTGAAGAACTACAATTGTCTAAGAGTTTTGAAATTTTTTTAAAGGACCATTTCATATTATGAAATTTTGTCCTAACTAAATTTGTATTGTATTGTATAGTGTTGGTGAATTCTAAATTTTGTAAATATATTCAATGTGATTTATTTAGTAAAAATGTGTAAAAAACTAAAGAATGTTATGTTTTTAAGCATAGTTAAATAAAAATAGGCTTAAAACTAGTTAACAAGAATAAAATTAGTAAAAGACAACATGAGTAGAATGCTGAGACATTCAATTGCGATCACAGTAAGATATCGTAAGGTAATATATAAATATTTCTAAAGGGGAATTCACTTTTATTATTATAAATAATTAGTTCTTCTTTTAACTCATCTATGTTTTTGATGTTGTCATAAAAATTTTTTGCTTGTACGTAAATATAGTCTTTAATTAATTCAATATCACAGGTTTCGTGTACAGTCTTATTTGATGTTTTGGGACCAGCTTTAATTATGTCCCTGAGTATTTTATTTTAAAAGACTTGAAGCCGCCCGTATTGGGTTTCGCTTGTATTTGACCAGATCGCCACTGCGTATAGAAGGATCGGTCTTACAATTTGCTTGTACAAAATTAATTTATTTTTTTGAGAAAGAGTACTTGCCCTACCTATTAAATGATGCAACATCATAGCAATGATGTAGGCTTTATTCTTTGTTTCTTTAATATGGTAGTTATGTGATAATTTATGATCCAGAAAGTAACCCAAGTATTTGACATTTCTTTTGATCTCGACTTTAACGCCATCAATGACCACATATGGTTTTTTGTTTTCCTCCTTGATTGCGTTTGAGAAGACTATCAGCTCCGTTTTTTCACTATTTATTTTTAATTTCCATTTTTCGTAGTATTCAACCAAAATGTTGAGATACTCTTGTATGTGTTTCAGAGCTAACCATCTTCTCAAACTGGAAACATAGAGAGCAATGTCGTCGGCAATAAGTGCCACTTTGACACATTTATGTGTGGGCAGATCACTCGTATAGTAGATGAAGAGACAAGGCGCAAGAATGCCTCCTTGCGGTACTCCGACCACCACTGATTTTTCGGAAAACTCCGCATTGTTTACAGTGACTGCAAAAGTTCTATCTTTAAGATAATTCTGAATTATTTTAAGTATGTATAGAGGAAATTTAAAGTTATTTAATTTGTGTATGAGTGCTTTATGCCAATCGGTGTCAAAGGCTTTGGCCATATCAAGCAGCACCATTGCTGTATGTTTATTTTTATTAAATTCTGTACTAATATAATTTGTTAATCTAAAAAGTTGTTGAGTGGTGCTTCGATTTGGTCGAAAGCCATATTGCTGGGGTTGAATTATTTTGTTATATTTTTCAAATTTTGCGATTCTATTGTAGATTATTTTTTCAAAAAGTTTACTAAAAGTTGTTAATAAACTGATGTGCCTGTAACTTTAGGGAAAGATTTTATCTTTACCAGTTTTTAGTATCGGCAATATATTAGCTTTCTTCCATTTGGCAGAAAAATATGATTTTTTAAAACAGGAGTTGAAGATATAATTTAATTGCACTATGGCTTTTTTGGGAGGTTTTTTAAAACTATATTTTGTATGTTGTCAAGTCCAGGTGCTTTCCTAGACTTTAATTTCAAGATTATATTGGAGATTTCACGAGGACTTGACAACTCAATGTCATCTAGATTTAATTCAGTAGTCAGAACCTTGCAGTAATCTCTCGTGACCGTTCGTCTTGTACTGTCGTCGCTCATGTCTGTCGTGAGATAATGTACCTGTTCAAAGCAGTTTGCTATTTCCTCAGCTTTTTCTGAGTCGTCAGTTTTTAAACCAGTTTGACCATGTAGAGTGGGTATGGTGTACACTAGAACCTCCAACGATTGCAGCGTGACCTTCTTGTGTGCAATAGATGGAGGTTTTCACCTTGACGCCATCTTTCCATAAAAGTGTCAACACTCAGGGCCGTACACATACTGTATGTGTGTATACTATTTGATTGATTGATTTTATCCTCGCCTTTTTTTATGTTTTTTAAATATTATGTTTAGTTTCGGTGTCTAAGTGCGCTCTTTTACATTTTTTACCTTTTTCAGTCATGTTGAAATATGAAAATACAACTTGAAAAAACGGGGCGCAAAAGAACACTAAACTTAGTACAATACTGCCTCCGCATTAATATGGCGGTGTCCTCCCCTCTCACCCCTCTAGCGGATGACCAACAAACTTTCGTAAACAACTGCAATAGATAGAGATGCAATCGTTGGAGGTTCTAGTGTATGTATTTTCTTTTGAAAAACAGCGCGCCATTTTCCACAGTGGTCTGTCAGTGACTTTCAAGGACTCAAGTTTAGTCTTCCAGGAATCATTATTATGTTTGGCAATTTTTCTTTTAATTACATTGGATAGATTATTTCTAATTTTTTTAATATCATGATTTCCGGTTCGATTATAAATTTTTCGAAGGTCATTTCTAGTTTTAATTATTATTATTTTTGTTTTTAAAATGCATTACTGATTGAACAAAAGGCTTCAAGTCTCTCAAAATTTGTGCGACAGTTTAATAATTTTTGATTTAATAATTTGATCGCTCTCAGCATTCTACTTACATTGCACATTGAAAATAATTTGTTGATCTCGTGGAAAAGTTCGTGAAGTTCTGTTTGTTGTTGTTTTGGAGTGCTGTCAGCTGCTCTCACGTGCGTTGTCTCAGGAGAAGTGTGCTCGTGCGTTGTCTCCGCATATTTCGCGTGCGTTGTCACCGCGTCTCTATACGCCAAATTTCAATTTGAAGTTTCGGATTCGGTTGTTCGTAAGTACATCTGTATATAACCTTTGTTGCTTATTTGTGTTCGTAGGATTATTAATTATTTTATTATCTTGCTGTCGATTAGACATTGTCGGAAAGTCTGCTCGTTTGATAACTTCATTGTTTCTAGTATATTGGTTTCTCAGTCGGTTTGCAGTTCTCTTTGTTTGTATCTTGTTGACGTGCTTCAGGTACTCGGGGCACTGTGAAAAATTGGCCAGGTGGGGTCCTTTGCAGTTTACACAAGTCGGTGGTGTATCTGTGGTTTTAGTACAGTCCTTGGTTGTGTGTTGGTTATCGCACTTGACGCATCTGGCTTTGTTTTGGCAGTAGATCGTCCCATGGCCAAACATATGGCAGTTTCGGCATTGAGTTACTAATCTCGAGTTTTTATATTTTTCCCACTTCACTTTAACATAGCATATATGCTTTATATTCCAGATGGTTTTCATATCAGTTTCACAATCGAAAGTTAACATGTATATTGGGTTCGCGTACGTTTGAATAGAACTAGTTTTCTTTTTAAGGATCACTACTTTTTCACAAGTAATACCACTCACTTTTAAATCGTCGGATGAACAGTTAATTTCCCGGATGAATAACTAAGGTTAACCTCGCTCGTAGTGTACTTGTGTACTAAGTTATTTATATAAGAAGAATAATTGTCAATCCTCTCTGTGATCACTATCGGGGGAATTTTCATTTTAGTTGTCTTGTCTTTGGGAGGTGAGCAGTCTTCCATCTCCTCATCTGTACTAGTTAGTGTGTTCAGAACATCATATTTGTTTGTCGTCGGTATATTAGGGTTTATAAGATTCCCTTCGTCAACTCTTTTCCTCTTCGAACGAGCATTCGCATATTGCTCCTCACTTTCTTTAACACTGGTCATTTTTTTGTAGATATTGCTACACGTGACACCACTGTTTAACACTTCACATGGCACATCAATAATCCGTAATCAGAGATTCTGAAATCAATTCGAGAACAAAATCATTCAGTAACTCGGAGATGCTTTCAACTCCCAATCCAATCGTAAAGCACTTGTTTAGGGGACCGATACTTATACTCTCCGTGAGATAAATCGTGCGCGAGAGAGATATTTCTCGCCATCTATCACAGAGTTAGAGAATTATAAGAGAAACTTCTATTAGTTTTCCAAATCCCTGATAGATGGCGAGAAATATCTCTCTCGCGTACGATTTGTATCACGGAGAGTATAAGTATCGGTCCCCTAAACAAGTGCTTTACAATAGTATCTTACATGATAATATCAATCATTAACATGAGGTATAAGGTAAAAATTTGATAAAAAAGAATTTGTTCAAAAATATTCTTTATATTTTTTTCTTAAATCTGCATAAAAAAATAAACATTATTTGTCCTAAACTTCTTCTAAAAAATGAACCGTTTTCAAAATATTAATTGTTTTAAAAAAGGGTTGTTTTTTTAAACAAATGATAATAACTTTCTTAAAAATTATCCTACGACAAGTTCTAAAAAAATAATTTTAAAGGTGATAAAATAAGCTTTTAAATGCATTATAGATAATTAATTTGCGATGACTTGTTAAAAAACTACATTTGTTTGAAATTGTCAAAAAAATGGAATATTTTGTTTTTTCTAAACAGTAATTAAAAAATAAATTTTTTAAAAAAATTTATTAATTAAATATTGTTAAAATAGAAGATATAATCTTTAAAATGATATTTTACAAATCTCGATATCTTTACTAGAAATCAAAATATAAAACTATTTGTATCACTTTTGTCTGTGATAGATTCCTTCCTTCCGGTCTAACGAAATTTTGAAAAGTTTTGCCATTTATGTCAAAAATTAGGAAATAATATTAATGATTCGAATAAAAAGTTAAAATTAATTAAATTATTATAAAATTTTAAAATGTTATTAAAGGTATTTTAAGTAACGAAATAATTTTCCAATAAAGTAAATTTCACCGCTATGGAACGACCTTGAACGTAAAGACAAAAATTACTCCTATTCGGTGTGATGATTTTTCAACAGCAAGTCAAATGGTATCATTTGTCGTTTCAATTGTAAGTCCGTCTTTCGATTATTATTGATAGTTGATTCCACAGTACCTGATTCAAAAAAATAGTATAATTCAATTTTCATGACGCATAGGCGAAATGTTTGTTTTTGTAAATAAATATTGAATATATTTCTTATCATATCTCTAAATAAAAAATATATTTTAAAAATAAAGAAAACTAATTTTAAAATAAAGAATTAAATAAAAATCAATTTAATAACATTTTTTTGACATAAATAGAAAGAAGAAATTTAGATAAGTGACAGAATGTAAATTTTCAAATTTATTTACAACTGTTAAATTTCCTTAAGGTCAAAAACTGAATCTTTCTTTTGAACCTAGAATTATTTAAAAGACCTAGAATCTAATGTAACTATCTCATAAGCTTAATACATTATTATTATACATAAACAATTATTTTTATTAAAATATTATTTATTTTAGAAATCTAGTAATAAAATCATAAAATTTAAGAATAGAAATTCTTAAAATAAATGGGTGGTTAAAATCCTGCGTTAGTTCTGCGTCAATATTGCGTATACAACTTAGCGGAACAACAAATTTTTTCTTCTTCAAATATATTATTTTAAACGAACAAATAAACCATTTCCAATTAAACAAAAATATATTTAAAATAGGATTTCAACGACCTTAAATAATTGAAAAATATTTATTTAATAACTTTTTTAATATGAAAAAATTATATTTTTTATAAATTAATATTTCATAACCAAACGTTAAGAAAACAAAATAAGTATAGGTACCTATGTTAGTTTTGCACAATTTTTCGTGACATACTAAAATGAATATTTTTTAAAAAATCAAAATTTAGATCATGTTGTTAGTTTGTTTAAAAAATATTTCGAAATGAGCCAAACTTTATGGTTAAGAATTATACTTATATAAATATAAAAGGCAAGATTTTTAGCAAAAGGCATTTCGCCCCAGTAGCACGTAATATTACAGCAATATTGAGAGAACTTCCCTAACATTACCAATATTGCCTTAATATTACCAATGGTTCTAGAATCATGTTGTAATGTTAGTAATATTACGTGATACTGGGGCGGATTAATATTTGATTATAAACATGTCAACAATTACAGGTTTTATATTTTTAAGGCGAAAAATATTACGTTTTATAATAATCATTATATAAAATGGCAGATTCAGCGATTTTCGTGTTATAAATGAGCGATTCCATCTCAAGTGATCAAGGTGGAGAAAAATTTTTCTCCAATCGTAGCAAAACTTGGGGCTTTTGTAGTACTCATAGATAGTAATTTTTGGTGAAAATATTTTTTTACCTAGTCCAATATTTTCCGAGGGGGAGGGGGTTAAATTTTTGTGTTTTTCAGTACAATGCTTATTTCAATAATTTTTTACTCTTAAACAATTAAACATACAAATTTGACAAAGTACATTTTGGAAAGGTTTTTTCATCCTCTTTCGATTGGAAATAAGCATTTTGAAAAAAAAAATTTTTTTGACCCAAAAAAATCAAAATTAAAAATAAATTTCAATTTTTGAGGGAGATGGATACAATTTTTTTTTTTTTTTTTTTTTAACGAAAGCTGAGGTTTTTTCCTAAAAGGACATATAAATGATAAAGTGGGACTAGAACGTTTAAACATTGAAAAAATGAATTTTCTCCAAAACAGAGCTAAAAACCGGGTTTAGAGCGCTCCGGCGAGTAGAAAACTCTTTTTTTCAATGTTTAAACGTTCTAGTCCCACTTTATCATTTATATGTCCTTTTAGGAAAAAACCTCAGCTTTCGTTAAAAAAAAAAAAAAAAAAATTGTATCCATCTCCCTCAAAAATTGAAATTTATTTTTAATTTTGATTTTTTTGGGTCAAAAAAATTTTTTTTTTTAAATGCTTATTTTCAATCGAAAGAGGATGAAAAAACCTTTCCAAAATGTACTTTGTCAAATTTGTATGTTTAATTGTTTAAGAGTAAAAAATTATTGAAATAAGCATTGTACTGAAAAACACAAAAATTTAACCCCCTCCCCCTCGGAAAATATTGGACTAGGTAAAAAAATATTTTCACCAAAAATTACTATCTATGAGTACTACAAAAGCCCCAAGTTTTGCTACGATTGGAGAAAAATTTTTCTCCACCTTGATCACTTGAGATGGAATCGCTCAAATATATAGTATGATTTTTTCTATTGAGTCTTGAAATTTAAAAATACAAAATTCATGAGTTTTTTCTCACCTCTATAAGTCGTTGGTGTCAGCAATTGATGATAAAGAACTATTAATATTTTACGTGATGATTTTTTATCAACAAGTCACTAATTCTCGTCACTTTTCACTTTGAAAAAAAATCAGTTTTCATTCTAAGTTGTTCTTTCTTAATAGTGATTCCAAAGTGTTTTTATTTACGCATCTTGAGACGGGAGTAAATTCAAGGATAACGCGAGGTAAATTCTTCCAATGGATGACTACATTAATAAAACTTTTTTTATAAAACTAAAAGATAAGTATTTCTGATATATATTGTAAAATTGTTTTTAATATTGAAATTTTTAGCTTTGAAAGCGTTATAAGCTTCATTTTATTGCTTAGATCCTCTAAATATTATTTCCTTTTGTTTAAATTTTTTTTAGAATTATATACAAATTAAAAACAGTTATGAAAAAGAAAAAATCCTATTCAATACAATTTCTTAACTTATAAAATGGCTTAAATTACATTAAATCAGGAATGACTTC
Source organism: Leptopilina myrica (nomen nudum) (assembly GCA_032872475.1). Lineage (NCBI taxonomy): Eukaryota > Metazoa > Arthropoda > Insecta > Hymenoptera > Figitidae > Leptopilina > Leptopilina myrica (nomen nudum). Next base: position 19,487,258 of record CM065462.1, on the reverse strand, counting down.
AAAAGTTTAGTTTCATTTTATTTTCGAATATCACAACAAAACTAAATACAGTGTCGTTAACAGAATAAAAACATAATTCAAGGACGTTTTAGTTTCGTTTTCTGCGCATTAAAACTACATTATATTTATGTTTTTATTTAGTTTTGAAGCCATCCCTGCATTGAATTCAATTACTTTTGTTTTCTTTTGCTTCAAAGTTTTTATTATTAATTCAGTTGTATACTATTCAAAAGCTACTCTATATAATATTATAATTAAAGTCATTTAACATAAAAAATTATGTTTCAGAAATGAACGGGGAATCGAATCGTTATAAACGTGGTCGATGCGAGTGCGGGGAATGTCCGTATTACTGCTACAGTCCGAAAAATTTTTGCCCTTACTGCAGCTGTGTTCCAGTGAAACACGCAAAATTAGGTAAAATAGCTGTAAAAATAATTTATTGGATTACATAATACTAATACTTTCAACATTTTAACTTTTTATATGACATAATTTTCTTTAAAAAAGAAGATATTTTTTATTAATTTTATATACGGGCAATTCTACGTCAGATTTCAGTTCACATTTTAAATTTGTCCCAAACAATTTAAAACTACAACTCGAAAAGTATTGAATTTACAAAAAAAAGTTTAAGGTAGTACGCTCGCGACAGTCACTCTCAAAAATATATTTTACTAGCATGCTATAGTATGGTGCAGTTACTGTAGCACCTGCTTCAAGATTCTTTTGCCTGACTGTACTGAATACATAGCCAGCCCCATGTACAGACACGCTCACACAAATATATTAGTCAGGTTAGAAAGTGCGGCAACGTCGCAATTTTGTAGTGCTGTGTAATGAAGGGAAATTTGAAAAAGCAAATGTTTCCAAACACCGAAAAAAATGTGTGGATGCAATGAATCTCGCTAAAAAAATCGTGAATTCAACGTAAACCAAGTGTGCATAGGTCGTCGTGTAGTCGAATTGCAAGAAATTGCTAAAAATTTGAAGTGTTCAAAATGTAAGAAACTGTTATCTTTGGAAAATATAACTAAAAGACGAAAAATTTCATTACATGCATCTACAGAATCATCAAGGAAACGAAATGAAAGACAGGAAGGAATTCAGTATCAACCAAATTGCGGGCTTGAAGTTGATTTTGAAAGACCTCACATTGTTCTGGACCCTCTAATTGTAAAAAATAAACTGCAAAATAATCCTATTTCAGTGAAACATTGTACACGGAGAAAATTTGTTCCTTATATTTTACCGAATTCTTCAGTAAAGTTGGGATATAGTGGCATAACTGTAATTTTTAATAATTTTTAAATTATTTTTTCAGGAATAATATTCAAAATTTAATGTCATATCTTTATTCCTTACAAACTAGTACTGTAAAAGTTAAAACAAAATTGAAACTGAACGTTTAATGAAAATTAAATCAAATTTTAACGTTTCTTTTGAATACCTCCTTGATGGTCACTAACGTTTCAGGGACAGTTCGGTAAAACTTTCTTGACTTGACTCGAGTGTTAGTTTTCAGGAATAGTTCGGTAAAACTTCCTTGACTTGCCTGAATTGTTAGTTTTCAGGATTGAAATACTTTTTTAAATGCCCCGTAGTAAAAAAAACTTTGACGTTAATAGTTAGTTGTTTCACACCTATTTGTACTGATTAACTAATAATTAATAATTTCATTTATAGCAGAAACCGCTTCTGAAACGAAATTAAATAGCAAATTACTTTCTTTTTAGTTCTTAAATAATCCAAAAACAAAAGTATTTGAAACTATTTAGTTTCATGTCAACTCGAAACAAAAGGTTGAAAAACATAATAATTTAGTGACAATCACAGAAAAATTGTTTCCGCATACTTATGTAACAAGAGCAACGTAAGTAATTAATGTAACTTACGTGACCAGAGTAAATTACGTAGCTATAGTAATTTACATAATTACAGTAAGTTACGTATGTTACGTAACCAGAGTAAATAACGTAACTACAGTAACTTACTCCAAGGATACAACTTACGTAAGTTACGTAAATGGTACAACTTGCGTAACTTACGTAAACGGTACAACTTACGTAAGTTACGTCACTACAATAACTTACGTAATTCATCAAGTTTACGTAACTTACGTAAATAATCATTTTTACGTAACTTACGTATGTAATTTACGTAAAAGATCAAACTTACATAAGTCACGTAACCAGAATAACTTACGCAAGTTACGTAAATGATGAAACTTATGTAACTTATACAAATGATCAAAGTTGCATAACTTACGTAACTATAACACCTTATGCAATTAAAAAAACTTACGTAGGTTTGACCATTTACATAATTTACTGTAGTTACGTTATTTAGTCTGGTTATGTAATTATAGTATTTTTCTTTAATTATGTAAGTTTCTATAGTTACGAAATTTTACTCTGGTGGCGTAACTTACATTAATTACTTAAGTTGCTCTAGTTACGTAAGTCAGGGAAAATAATTTTTTGTGTTTGACACTAGATAGATTATTTTAATCTTTTTTTATGAAAATTTGGAAATAATACGAATTTTAATAAACTAATGTTTTATTACATAAAATACAAATTTAAACATTTTTCTTTATAACAATAAAAAAATAATTTGAAACTATTTCATAAATTGACCTTAAATATAGTTAGAAATTATTCAGTAACATGGATTTAATATGGATGATTCTTTTATTTTATACAACTATTGTTTATTAATTTGAATCTTTCCCACAAGCGGTGAAATAAAATTGAGATTCATATATAAGGACAGTTGAAAGTTTCTGAAGCAATAATGTAAAGCGTGCGATGTATGTATTAATGTATGCGTTTAGAATGTACTGTAGGCAGGTGTAATGAATAGGTATTTGTTCGTGAATGATTGTAGGGGGTTTAGGTAGTGATTAAAGTAGGTAAAATAAGATTTACGGCAGTATTACTGTAGAACTACTGCAATGACATTATTTTTTATTTTTTATTCTTCAAGTTTTACCGAACTATTCAGTAATTGAATGAATATAAATTTTACCGAACATTGTACCTTACGTTTTACTGAACTTTCAATAAAAATAAGTATAGTGAACACTTACCCTACGTTTTACTGAACTATACAATAAATATAAGTTTCACCGAACACTGTGCCTTACGTTTTACCGAACTTTCAATAAAACTAAGTATAGTGTACATTTACCCTACGTTTTACCGAACTGTAAGTGAACGGCTAATACATGTACCATAAGATTTATTCTTTTTACATTATTTTTCAATGCAATTGCTTTTACAGTCCTGTTCCTTAAAACTTACAGTTTTGACACTTCATCCCAGTTTTACCGAACAAAGTTCAGTAAATTTTCAGGAATAAATTTTCTCCGTGTAATTTAGTTTACTTCGACTTAAGAATTTCTGGTTTGTCAAAAAAATCAGACATTTTATAAATAGCTGCAAAATGTGGAGACAAATCTTTCGAAACCTACATAAATCCAACACAACCTGTAACTCGTGAAGTCTTTAAAATTACAGACTTGGAGAACATTAATTGAGATTTATTTTTGTATGGCAAACCACTAACATCTATCCCATTGGAACAAGCGTTAATTAAATTTCAACAGTTTTTGACAGAGTTGAATCCGTGCGTATTGGTTGCTCACAATGCAAAATTTGATGTTTCTCATTTTCTCCAAGCAGTAACTACGTCATCTATGATAGAAAACTTTTATGATATTGTGGGATTTTCGGATTCTCTAACTTTATTTAAAAAAGCTTTTCCGAATAAAAAAGGTTTAAACAGCATGTTATGATGTGAAAATACTCGAAAAACTATCATCTAGTTTTCTAAACAAAAAAGATTTAATAAATAATTTCACCAGTTACACCGATAGTGTAATAAAAAGTATTACCTTGCCATCTCTAAAACCTTTGAAAAAAGTGATATCTGATATTATTATAAAAAAAATTGCAACAGAAGGAATAACATTCGAAAACCTTTTAAAAGTTAAGGCTGACTTTGGTACGACAGGAGTTATTCAATTATTTAAAGAAAAAAAGTCAAACGGAAAACCAAAAATTACGGGCGATATAAGAGCTTTAAATAAGATCAGTCACTTTTTTAATAAGTACTAAAATATTTATACAGTATTTTAAAAATACATTATTATATCAATTTTAGTATTATAAGTTGTCTGTTATAATATGATTATTTTAAATCATTTAAAATTTTTAAAAGAAGTGAGTTATAAATACGATTAATGTTCTGATATTATTTTTTAAAAATTATCAACTTTAACATTAAAAGTTGGCTGTTAATAGAATCATTTTCTTGCATTCTAAACATTATTAATGCAATATAAATTATCTACTTTCAAAACTTGTTTATAAATATTTATAATTATTTTTTAATCGTTTATGGCCATCCTTCATATTGTTTTAATTTATAACATGTATTGTTAATGTGAAAAAATTTAATATTTGTTAAACATTATAACAATTTTAATTTTACTAAATAAACGACATTTACAACATTAAACATCAGTCCCTTCTTTTTTTTTTTTTTTTAATTTTTCGCGCTTTTTTCTAATAGCGTCATAGTGCGACGTTGCCACATGTTTTTGTCAACAGTACTTGCCATTCAAAATTAATAATTTTTAAAATACTATATCTTTTAAACAAAACGGTTAATGTTGGTTTATCTTTTTGTTATTAATTTCTCTAACATTCATTTATAATATATTAGTTTTTTAAAACAATCTATAGAAAATTTTAGAAGTTATTAAAAGAAATGTGCCGTTTACATGCACTTTTCATAGGTTAACCATGTTAAATAACAAACTTTGAACTTAAATATCTTGTTTTAGATACGGTCAATTTTTTTAATATTTTGCAAATACATAGACCTTGTTATTAACTATTCAGATTTCAAATTTCATGAAATTCTATAGAAAAGTGGGATTACGAGCGTACTACCTTAAGATTAATGATTTTTAACAAAAAATTCAGGTTAGCTAATGAACAATTCTGTATTTGAAAAGAACATGGAAAATGTTAGAAAACACGCCGGCATGGTCGTTATTTAACCTAATTTTCACAATTCTCATCAAACAAGAACAGTCCTCAATAAATAAGGACAATACTCAGTTTTTGTGTGTAATTTTTTATGTATGACCAATTAAAATAAAACCAGTTTATTTGTGATAAAATACAAGTTTTCATTTTGTTTATTCTTTTTGGGTTCGGACTTGTTTTTCAGAATCATAAGGTATTTTCTCTCGGCATTTTCCTAACATTTTTGGTCCTTCGAGCCGGATAATCTGTAAAAAAAGGTGCGAAGTGTTTACACTGTGTCGGTCTACACACGAAAATTCGGAAAAAACATTTAAGTATTAAATACCATATTGGTATTTTCTCCCCCACTATCATCAAAGTACTTGTACCAAGTGATAGTGCGTGTGACATAATGACTCACTTAAGCCTATAAGACCAATCTCTTCCTCTCTTGTGATAATTTAATCCTGACTTCTATCATTAAATTACGATTAAAATCTTTGTGAATTTTCGTGTGCTGTAATTTTCAAAATGCCAAACTCGGAAGAAGATGAGGTTTTCAAGAATCTTACTGACAGGATGGAGGACCCCACCAAGGAACAAAAGGACTCACCAAAGAACACTCTCGGATTCTAACACAATTAAGAAACATGTCGACCCCCAGGTATTTCTCAAGGTCCCCCCAGGGCACATTTTTGTGAATTCTGGCAAAACAAACAGTGACAAGGTATCAAAGGATGATTCTTCATATAAAACATCAACCAAGGTAGAACTTCGAATCTCAACTCAATTTTCAAGGCTGAAGATGATTTAAGATACCTTTAAAAATCTGCAACGTCGATTATTTGTGGATGTTTTGGACTTATGTCAACTCAAGTTAGGCAGTTTTCAAAAAATATGGGATGAGTTCAACACTTATCACGACGAGCTCATCACTCATAGTTCTGCAAAATTCCTAAAGCATCCGTATGTGACTACCGATGTTTTTGATCAGTGTTCTCAAGCCTTTACTCAAACCAAGGACTCAATACTTCTCCAAATATGTGTGTTGCAGAAGAAGAAAATTCTAGCGTCGGCTTCTTCACAATCCTCACTGAAAACACGATCTGTGAAGGCTGCCAACAAGCTCTCTACCTTAGTTCCCTGGAAAATACTCATCATGGCCTCCATTCAAGGATTTATTCTCATCTATGATCAAGGATAACAAGGACATTTTCGCGGTCGAAAAAATGCATTACCTAAAGACAAGCATAACGGGCGAGGCTAGTCAGCTCATCTCAAATTTGCCAGTTTCCGGAGACTCTTTTGAAACTGCCTGGAAAATCCTGATCTCTAGATACGAAAATAAGAGACTGCTTTTTGCAACACATATGGATCAACTATTCCCAACAATGGTCATCTCATCAAAATCTGCTCAAGCTAAAAACTCTCTCTTATCCTCAACAACAGAAGCTTTGAATGCACTCGCTACCCTTAAGGTACCGTCCCATGACGGCGTAAAAGCGTCGGCGTGAAGCAGAAACCATGCGATAGAAAAAGATGAATAGATATCACGTTCTCTCTCACTCACATGGTTTCTGCTTTACGCCGACGCTTTTACGTCGTCATGGGACGGTACCTTTAGATTACTAGTCGAACAGTGGGACCAAGTTCTCGTTCACCATATCACACGGAGGCTTGATTCTCACACAAGAGAAGGTTGGGAAGATAAACTTGGATCGAAATCCGATCCTCCCACATTTGATCAACTGAAAGATTTTCTCACTGGGCGAGCTCGCGCTTTGGAAAGCATATCTAGTTATTCTCAGGCAGAATAGAATAACTCATCAACTACAGTTAAACCTCAATCTAAGACATCTTCCCAAAAAACATTCTCCGGATCAGCTCAATCATCAATTCAATAAGGTGAAATATCATGCTCATTCTGTGATAGCTCTCACTACATTGTGTGATGTGAAAAGTTTCGCAATCTATGACTCACTAGACAACCGCACCTTCTCTCAACAAGGACACTAGCACAACTAAGGATCAAAGGTCAATCTCAAACTACACCTAGCTCTTTAAAGGAACACTGACATGGGAAACAGGAAGATGACGTCGGTTCTCACTCAAGGCCAACGGTTCTTCTCACCACTGCACGTGCACTCATCATCCCTCTTCAAGGTACTCCTCACCCAGTTCGTATGCTCATTGACTCTGGTTCTAAACTCTCCTTCATTTCGGAATCAACTGTTCATCATCTCAATCTTTCAAGACATCACTCAACAATTTCAATCATCGAAATTGGAGCAACCAATTCAGGTACTACACGAGGAATTGTTTCAATCACTCTCAAATCAATTCATTCTTCCCAGTGCATCCTCCTCACTGCATACGTTCTTCCAAAATTGTCATCAACAATTCCCACTGCAGACCTCCTTTCTCCAAAATGGCCTCATCTACAAAACATTCAACTTGCTGATCCAGATTACTCAATTCCAATGAAAATTGACCTCATTCTCGGAGCGGATGTATATCCACGAATTATACAACCGGATATTATCAAAGGATCTTCTCTCAAACCTATGGCTCAACTTACCATCTTTGGTTGGGTCATTTTGGGACCTACCTATAACAACTCTATTAAGGAATACTTATCTCGTCACTTAATTGTGGATCAACACCTGGATGATCTTCAAAACTTTCTTACCAAATTCTGGATTCAAGAAGAACTACCCAACAAGGAAAAGGATAAACTCACCATTCAAGAATTGGAATGCGAGAAGCATTTCAAGACTACTCACTCAAGAGATTCTGAAGGTCGATACATTGTTCGACTTCCACTTTCTACTTCACCGAGTCAACTTGATGACTCCTACTTCAAGGCTCAACGATGTATACAACGACTTGTCAAAAGATTCTAAACTCAAAAAACTACAAGAAGCTTTATTTCTCATTCCTTGAGGAATATGCATAAGATTTTCACATGGTTAAGGCTCCACCCAAGGCTCCACCCAAGCTTGAAAATTTGTAAACATTTTATATAAAGTAAAGTACTGGTTTCTACCAATATTAAGATTCATGTTACCATAAGGATAACATTGTGAATTTAAAAATAATTTTATATCAGATAAATCACACTGATCAAATTAACTAGAGTTTTGAACTGTATTATTTTTTCTCTTTCTCTGAAACCCTAACACAATAAATCTAGGTTTTTCTAATTGACTTGAAATTCGAAAACTTTTTGGAATAGATGGATCTTTTTCAATATATTTTAATAATTTAAATTTTAGAGCATCTGATAATTTATGTATGGTAATAACCATTAAATTTTTTCAATAACAATTTTAAACTCTTCTTAAGGTCCTACTTGCAGCACTGCGTTAGCATGCGTTCTTGATCTGAATAAAATAAGCCCATGTTTAGCGTTAATAATGATTTTTTGGTAATCTTCTGCAAAACCAAAACTCATACTTAAAGGAATACAAACATCAAAATTACTTTGAGCATTTTTTAAGGTTGGTTTATTGGTAAATTCTAACCAGCCAACGTTTTCAAGAAATTTATTTTGACTAACATCGAGAGAAATATAATTTTTCATTAAACTTGTAAAACCTACATTTTTATTTTTATCAATTTCAACACCATTAACTTCATACTTTGCTTTTTCAAATAAATGACATATGCCATTAGGAATTAAATTTGTAAGCTTTAGAACTGTTCCATCAGGTTTTACAAGTTTTCCAGTGATGAAAATCGAGCTTTTGCTTGGAAATAAGCAATGTTGTGCATGAACTTCATAATGAGCAATAGTCATAAAAAATTACTGGTGAATCAATATTTAAAATTTCCCCTTCCATAGCAAATAATAATACGTTGAAATACAAAGTCGCAAATACGAGTAAAAATAATCTTAAATCTCTTTTTTACTCTCTTTCTTTTTTTACAATCTTTAGACCAAGATTTTTCAGTAGTTGCAGATTCTGACGTGTTAAACTCATTAAGATTCGTCGACGACTGATTTGATTCTGGCATGGTGTTTTAATTTTATAACCAAAACCAATCTTTTTTCTACTATTAAAAACAATACCCATTATTTAAGGGATTTAATATAAAGCCTTATTGTTATAGATTCTCCTCGAAAATTAACTAAATTTCCGTCTTGGTCTATAATTTGCAACTGAATGTAGTCTATTGTCTTTACATCGACTGGCAAGTAAATGACGTGATTTGGAACTTCCACTATTTTATATCCTGGTGGAACAATAGGAAAAAATTTATGAATGGTCTGCACTTTTTCACCATTGATGTATGATCCTGGTGTTATATTACATTCTACTCTTAATGAATTTATTTTAATGATTGATACTGGTTGAGCAGACTCATGGTATTCTTGAGCTTTTAATTTGCGAGGAAAAATATGTATGTACACTACCGGCAGAAATTGTCGGTACGAACGACGGGCGAGCTACGAAAAGTTGCTGCCGAAATTAAATTAACATATTATATTATTGAAAATGATAGAAACTTGGTTCTTGGATCGTTTGAAAGCCAATTAAATTCTGCGTCGTTTGATATATATATAAATATGGAATTTTTAAAAGCTTTGCAAATTTAAGTAAATCTAAGTCGGTTAGGGCTCGGTGAGGTAGCTTTACTTCAAGTTTTTTAACTTGCATTCTTATCCTACTTTGTAAGGTTTTAGATGAAGACCTAGTCCTGCTTTATATGGTTTTAAAAAGAGACCTTTTCCTAAGGCAATAGATTCCATTGTTGATTATGTCGTTTACTTTCCTCTAGTTGACGTTCTGCCGAATTTACATCATTTACAGCATTTGCTATGCCAGCTGCTCCCCCTGCTAAAGTCCCTGTTGCACTTAAACCCGTAAACAAAAGAATAAATAAGGTAAAATTCTTCCCACTTTAAAAGGTATCGGTAAAACTCGAGGTTTATTAATTTTTCGCCTGCCACCAACATTTTTAACTTCCAAACGTGCACCATCGAGTGCTAATTTAATAGTAGACTTTGCATTAGTATCTAATTTCATAGATTTTTCTCTGCGGTTACAATCTACCTCAACGTTGATTTTTTATGTTCATATTTTCTTTTAACTTGATTCTCATACCAAATTTTGATTTTACCTTCATTGCATTTGTTATTGCGTAAGGTGCAGCTCTTTAACTATAATTTGCGTCAGGAGCAAACACACGTTGACAAGCTTTATCAGCAAGCACTCTATAAAGTACAATGGACGTGATTGATTTGCATGCAAACGTTATAAGCGTTTAATGTGAACTGACATTTAAACTATTAAAAACCTGGTATTTATAGTTTTAACCTCACTTATTATAAGAATGGAGTTTGAGATACAATCCATTAAATTGGCCGTCTACAATTTTGACACTCTTGTTCGAGATTGTAATAAAAAACAGATAATCGTCATGGTAATTTATTGCCAAATAGTGTACGAGCAATATTTTGTGGACCATCAAATTGTGGAAAGACAAATGCTTTACTTGCTCTTTTAATACATCCCAATGGATTAAGATTTGAAAAGGTTTATGTGTACTCAAAATCGTTATATCAACCAAAATAGAATTTTTCAGAAAACATTTTCAACCAGTAGAGGGTGTTGGCTACTTTCCATTTAATGAACATGTGAACAAAGCTGTAGATTGTTTTTATTTATGTCAAACATATGCGAGCATTCTACAACATTTAATACGTGACAATTTTAATTTATTAGTTTTATTTAAACCAGATGAAATGAATCATAGACACATTTATGACGATCATGTAAATACCGATATGACATTTATGGAATTTAAAAAACTCTGTCATTCTTGTTAGAAAAATAAGCATGACTTTATAGTAATTGATAAAGATCGTGTTATTAATGAAGGTAGATGAGGAGTTTCATATGAGATTGAGGGGTCAACTCTCGAATTTTTTCAAATTTCATTTTTCAATAGTTTGTTTGTCTATGTAATTATACCAGGGACCGTCACGGAAATCAAATTTTGATTTCGTTACGATATTCCAATACAAAACGAAATTATTTTAATGTATTTTGATTTTGATTCTGTAACGAAACAAAATTATTTCCTATTTTGATTCTGATACTGTAACGAAACAAAATTTACTTCCTATTTTGATTCTGATACTGTAATACTGCAATTCGGTTTTCTTTTAGAAACAGAAGTCGATTCGAATTCTACTTCAGATTTCGTATGTAAAAACGAAGGGAGTCAAATCCGTTGGAGAGGGGTCTGGACTAAGTTAGACACCTTTAGTACCAACTAGAAAGTTAATTTGACTCCCTTCTGCATTAAAACGTTGAAGGAAATTAAGTGCGGCGGGAACGCCCGCCTTTGAGTGATGTGTTGTGGATGCACCTTCAAAACGCCTTTTTTTAAACGTCGAAGGGGGCTCTGGTCTAAGTTGGATACCTTCTAGTATCATCTAGGAAGTAATAATTCTAGGAAGTAGTAATTTCCTAAAAGTCATAATCACATATTTTCAAATGCATGAAAAGCTCTTCAACTATATTACTATATTGCCTTAAGGCTACCTTATGGTAGCGTTTTGCGTTGCGTTTTGTAACTAGGCTATGAGTGCAAATAGAGCAAACATATATCTGTATCTCTCTTACACTCATGGCCTAGTTACAAAACGCAACGAAAAACGCTATCATGGGACCTCAGCCTAATTGAGGCTTTGATAAGTCAATGTGGCTTTCTTTCTATGTTATAAAACTATTAAAAATTATTTGCGGAGACGGGCCAAAATAACATGCCAAATTTGGCGAACACGTTATTTTTTGTTTTTGAGAAAAAAATTTCAAAAACTGAAGTGCAGGTAGCGAGCCGACTTTGCTGTTGTGACAATGACTCCGGAGACGAAAATTATCTATTGTCGCGTCAGCAACGTCTGCTCGCTACCTGCACTTCAGTTTTGAAATTTTTTTTAAACAAAAAAAACGTGTTTGCCAAATTTGGCATATTATTTTGTAGTACAGTAAGCAATATTTATCTGTTTTTTCAGCTTGATTCAAAGCCGATAACAGGTTTAAATATTAAAAAACAAATTTATTTTTTAAATAATTTTATTAAAAAAGTTAATTTTTATTTAATTAATTTTTTTTCTTCAAAAAATTCGATCCATTCTAAACAAAAGACATTTAAATAACTTTTTTCTATAAGCAAAAATAAAAAAGTTATTTAAGTTTAAAAAAAATATTGCATTAATTTGTTAATGCAAATATCTAACAAAAAATGAAATATTTAAAATTAATATTTGGTATAATTTCATAGACAAACAAACTCTATTAAAAATTAAATTTGAAAAAAATCGAGAGTTGACACCTCAATCTCATATGATACTCCTCAGATATAGAAAATGTTTTGATTGTTTTATAAAATTAAAAAAATGATAGGCTTTATAAACAGTTTCACTTAAGACATTGGTCCATCAATATGTCTTCTACATACTTAAAACATTTTCGAAGCATAGACGAAAGCATAGACTGATGAAATTGAGCAAGGAAGAAATTGAACTGACATTAAGTAACACCTTTAAACCTATTGTAACACCAATTCAGAAAAATATTGATGACATTGAAATTGCCAAACAAATTCGACCAGTAAAAATTGAGAAATAAGAGGATCTTCCTTTACAGTTGGATGAAAAGGGAAAAAATTTAAATTTTCCCTATGGAGTTCGTAAATTATCTAAAGAGAAATTAATGATTGGTAAAGGAATAAATTTTAAACAAAATAATATAAGAGTAGGTAATTAAACATATCCCGCAACGACAGGTTTACTTGAGCTTTTATTCAAAAAAAGTTCCAGCAGAAACTGTTTTAAGTGTAGTTGATCGAGAAAATTATAAAAATATTGTAATATCAATAAAATATTGTAATATCATAAAAAATATTACAAAGCAGATGGTGCTATTAGAGATAAAAAGAGTTTAAAATATCAAAACTATATAGCAGTACATTCTGGTGAAGGTTTAATTCCAGAATATATGACTCAACAAGATGATTCGAAAATTGATTATGTTTATTGGGATAATCCTAATGAATTGGTGGATCGTTTAAAATTGCCCAGTCATAAGAATGACTAGAATTTTTTATCATTTTCATAATGAGTATCGACAAATTCGGACGTCAGTTTAATAGCACAGAAACTTCAAATCCAGGTCCACCAGAACTTGGTTTTAAGTTGACTGCTGAAGAAAATTTTAATATTCAAAATAAGAAACTTTGCAACGTAGCTGATGCTGAGAGCAACGGTGATGTAGTAAACTTGAATATTATAAACAAAGTTTTTGAATCTAAAGCAAACGCCATCTATGATGTAATTGGATCTGTAAGGAAAGATATAAATGACAATGTTGTAAAGATTTCAAAATTAGAAGATTCGGTAAAAAATATTTTAAAAATCTAAACATCAGTATTGAAAGAAAAATTGAGATGACGTCTACCAGTAAAGAGATTATTTTACAATTAGACAGCAGACAGTTCACACTTGAGGGTAATTAACAATGAAGGATCAAAAACTACAGTTGGTGAAAGAGTTACATAAACCATCGAGAAAAAATTATAAGTGAAGAAATGTTGACATTCGAGGTAGACTTGGCAAGCTGACCTTGTTGAAATGCAAACTTATACGAGAGAAAATAGAGGATACAAGTATCTGTTAACCGTCATTGATACATTTTCAACACTTGCCTGGGCTATTCCACAAAAGTCTATAAAGGTGAAGATGTAACTGCGGCAATGAAATCTATTTTAATTAAAAAACGCGTACCAAAAAATTTGCAAGTAGGAAAGAAAAAGAAATTTATAATTAACAGTTTGTAAATCTCATTAAAAATTATAACATTAACTTGTATTCGACTCATAGTAATTTAAAAGCGTTAATTTGTGAACGATTTAATCGTACTTTGAAGAATAAAATGTGAATGCAATTTAGTTTACGCGGTAATTACAAATGGATAGACATCTTAAGTGATTTAGTAAATGTGTATAATAATAGTAAACATCGGACAATAAAAATGAAGTCAATAGATGTAAATGGTAAAAATGTAAATTATTTGTTGTAACATGTATTTAAAAAGTTTCAGTAAACAGGCAATATAATAAGAAATTTAAAGTTGGAGATAGAGTAGGTATAAGTAATGTTAAACATGTTTTTTTAGAAGAGTTATACACCAAATTGGACTACAGAAATATTTAAGATAAGCGATGTAAAAAATACTAATCCAATGACATATATCTTGAAGGATTATTAGAAAAATCTAATATGCGGATGCTTTTACGAAAAAGAACTTTCTAAAGTTAAATATCTAGATGCACACGGAAAAAAAGTACGTGAATCATTCCTTGAAAGTGCTTGACTTTTGGATAGGACACAAAATACAAGACGGTATCATATACTTTTTATTAGAAAATATAAGAAAGTCCTAAAATTATTCTAGTACTAGTATGGGCCACAGTATTTTTTAAATTTTAACCAAAAGTTATTTGTTCAGTTTTATAAGTTGGTATTAAATTTCCATTTATATCCAGTTCTGCTCTAACGACAACTTGCTTTGTAAATTATGGATTCAAGTTGTAAATTTTTGATAATAACATTTCTCCACATGGTAAATACGACATTTTTTTGTCTTCTACTGGTCACATTCCTCAGGAACAAACTATTTAATTGTATTCTGGTATTCTATGTAAAAGTTATTCTTATTAAATTGTTAAAATCGCTTCAGAAGAACTCGAGATATCACTATTACCAGGGGTGCTATTCTGTAACTTCACTTTCACTCCACATACACTTCACTTTCACTCTACTTTTACTTTATTTTAACTTCACTTTCACTAAACTGAAGTGAAAGCGAAAGTAAAGATCAAAAAAAGACATTTTGAGAAAAACGCAATTAAAGTTTTTGTTCATAAGTTTTGACATTTAAAAAAAATCATTAGATTTATTTAAAGTCGTTACTCGGGGGTTTTTGAGGTCGGTAATTACGAATATTGAATCAGATTTTTAAAATTCAAATGGCAGATTATGTCCGACATATTGGATCAGCCATTTTGAATTTTGAAATTTTTATATCTAATTTTTGATCAGCAACACCAAATACATTTTTGTTTGTCTTTTTTAATAAATGCAAATGACATGGCGAAGAATAAAAATGTATAACTTTTGTTTTACTTCCAATTTTGCAATAATATTTTAGGAGAGTATTCTTGACACGATAAGAAATCCGAAAATAAAAACAAAAAATAATCGATTTTTTGACATTTTGAACTGGAATGTCCCCTTAAATAAAGAAAATAATTCCAAGAAACAAACAGGTCCTAAACCGGAAGCAATAAATCAAAGATAGTATAAACAATAAGTACATGGGACATTTCTAAAATTTATATTTTTCGAAATTTAAAGTTGAAAGTTTCAATAAAAGGTTTCAAATTAATAGAAATTTATGAAATTTAGCCTTAACCTCTAATTTTTTAAAACTAATAATTTAGAAATTATCTTATTTATTTTACAAAAATTTATTTCCTTAATTTTAAATTCCATAAGGGTCAGGCTTATCCAAACGGATCGGATAAATTAAAAAAAAAATTTCAATAAAATATAATTTATTCTCATCTTTATGTGATAAAAATGTCATAAAAAATTTAAAGCAAAAAAAAAATTTTTTGTTATAGTTATTAACAATTAAAGTTTTTAACAATATTAAATAAAAACCTCAAATTTAAACTTGATGTGTAAGCCCGAAACAGCGCAGCGGGAGCGAACACCATCAAACAGCTCACACGGCGACAAAAATAATTTAATATTATTATTTCTAGTAGCGGGTCATTTTTTCTCAATTGTTTCTTACTCAAAAATTTATGCAGAATACAATAGTATTTTTTAATTTTTAGTATTGCGTGAAGAAGACTGTTTTTTATTATAATATTATAAATAAATAATTTAAAAAACAATAAAAAATAAAAAAAATTTAAACAAAATATATTTTAAAATTTTACGCTTCAAGACGAAAAAAACGCCTATTTGGTTTTTAAAATCGGTTAAAAAGAACTCAAGAAAAAAATATTTTCATTTAATATTGTTAAAAACTTTAATTGTTAATAACTATAACAAAAAATTTTTTTTTTGCTTTAAATTTTTTATGACATTATTATTATTCATTAAAAAAAAATTTTTTAATTTATCCGATCCGTTTGGCTAAGCCTGACCCATAATTTTTTTCAAATTCATATTATTAAACAAAGCTTTTTTTAAACACATGATTTATTAAGAACAAAAAACATGTTTTCAATCCACTTGCATCTTAACCCCTTAAGGACGGGAAGGACAGTTTTTATATCGAAGATATAAAAAAAATTTTTAAAACTTTTTTGTCACTTATTATCCGAATGTTTTTGGGGTCGCTGATTACGAATCTGATGTCCATTTTTCAAAATTAAAATGACGGATCCAATATGGCGGCTAAAGTTTTCAAAAATTCGTCGTAGTCATTTAAAAATCGTTACTCGGGAGTTTTTGGGGTCGCTGATTACGAATCTGATGTCCATTTTTCAAAATTAAAATGGCGGATCCAATATGGCAGCTAGTTTTCAAAAATTCGTCGTAGTCATTTAAAAATCGTTACTCGGGGGTTTTTGAGGTCGCTAATTACGAATCTGATGTCAGATTTTTAAAATTCAAAATGTCGGATTCAATATGGCCGCCAAAGTTTTTAAAAATTCGTCGTAGTCACTTAAAAATCGCAAACTTAGGGGTTTTTTAAGTCGGTGATTACGAATCTGATGTCGGTTTTTTACAATTCAAAATCCAATTTAGGTTCAAAATTGAAAAAGCCTTTCAATTGAAAAAAAATGGAGCTTGAAGGACAAAAAAATTTCCTAATTTTACGTAAGATTACAAACTTTTTCAAAATTGCTCCAATCTAATTGAAATTTGTTACTCGGGGGTTTTTGGGGTCGCTGATTACGAATCTGAAGTCGCCTTTATCCTTTAACCCTTCATCCGTCGCATGGTGAGAAGTTTCCTCACCCAGTTTCTTTTTTTATTTATAACTTTTAAAATACAAAAAATTCTAATTTCATATTCTCAGTACCTTTCACAAAACTCTTCTTCTTTATTTTAAAACAATTTTTGTGTTTTTATTTATTTTAGTTTTTTTGTAATTGAATTTTTAAGCAGCAAATGTCAAGAATTTTTGACGCAAAGTGAGAAAACTTCTCACCGTGCGACTGACCGCGTATACTCGATTTCATTTGTCATTAATTTTTTATTTAAATAATTAACAGAAAATTAAAGTTAATTTTACTTGCAATAGGTTGTTTGAAAATTATAATGAACATTCCAAAAAAAATTTGGCATTTTATAACAATTTTTGATTAATTTACGATGGGTGAGAAGTTTCCTCACCTGCGACGGATCGCGTTACAAAAAAAGATGCGACGGATGGAGGGTTAAATAATTAAAGTTGCCCGATTCTCACCACGAGGAGGTAGGCGATATAGAGAATCATTGTTTTTTACTTTTGCAGTAATTTTTAATTTTTTTTTGTTTTTTTAATTTTTTTTTTTCAATTTTATAATTTACTTCTTTCAGCTTTTTATTAAAAACTATTAATTTGTATTATGCGCTTTTGGGATGCAATTGTCACAGTAATATAACTTGCATGTTTTGTAGTATTTCCTTGTTCGGATTTTGCATTTTGAGGTGCAACAGTATCGAGGTAAATGCTGTTTTTCTGTCTCATGTACTGCGGCGACTTTCCCGTTCTTACTTTGTTCAAATAATCTTTGCTGATGCACATATCCAAAAATTTTGTAATTGCTTTTTCCGAACAACGAAATACTGCAAAACATGCAAGTTATATTACTGTGACAATTGCTTCCAAAAAGCGCATAATACAAATTAATAGTTTTTAATAAAAAGTTGAAAGAAGTAAATTATAAAATTAAAAAAACAAAAAAAAATTAAAAATCACTGAAAATGTAAAAAAAACCATGATTCTCTATATCGCCTACCTCCTCGTGGTGAGAATCGGGCAACTTTAATTATTTAAAGGATAAAGGCGACTTCATATTCAAAATCAGCGACCCCGAAAACCCCAGAGAAACGAGTTTCAACTGAATTCAATGAGTTTCACAAAATTCGACCTCCATATTGGATCCGCCATTTTGAATTTTTTGAATCTGACTTGAGATTCGTAATCAGCGACCCCCAAAACCCCCGAGTAACAAATTTCAATTAGACTTGAGCAATTTTGATAAAGTTTGTAATCTTACGTAAATTTAGGAAACTTTTGGTCCTTCAAGCTCCATTTTAAATTCAAAATCTAAATAATTAGAAATGGATATTTTTCAAGTACTACTATCGGGAACACGTTTCTTATACTTTTTGTTTTATTTAAAAAATGTTATGGCGGAGAAAAAATTCATTTTAAAAAATTGCATTCATAAAACTTGACATTTCTAAGTATTTTTAAAAAAAAGAAGGGTTTAAGGCGGTGTCAAAGTCGATTGGATTTTTGCATTGAGCTTCAATGGGAAAATCGCATCGACTTTGACATCCCCTTAATATCATTTTTTTTGAAAATTTTGACCACGCCATTCGAAAGAGCGACCCCAAAAATAGTAGGATATGGACTTTTGAAAAATTTTATGGTTTCTTTCTATTAATTGTAGGCGTTTGAAATTCATGTTAAAAAGCAGCACATCTCGTCGTTAAAGGGTTAAAGCCAACATATTGTCGAGGATTTCCAAATTATAACAAACAGCCTTTTTTAAAGCTACAAAATCCTTAATCAATTGGCCTTTTTAAAAGCGCCCAAATACTTACATTGGATTCGCTGTTTTACATTTTAAAAATCTGACATTAGATTCATAATCACTGACCTCGAAAATACTATAAAATCAAATTATAAGCAAATTCAATAAATTTTTAAGATTTCATTCTCCATATTGGATCCGCCATTTTGAATTTGGAAAAACTAACACCGGATTCGTAATCAGCGACCCCGAAAACATTAAAATATACCATGACTAATCATTTTTGTACCGTTTTTTTGAGAGTAATTGATAATTATATTTTCTTTCTTTGGATGCTGGTATCTTTCAGGTGTGGCAGTAAGGACACCATTTTGAATTTTGGATTCTGCCACTTTGCAATTGATAGGGCATTAGTTTACGAACATTTTGACATATTGTTTGTTTATTTTAGTTGCTTACAATTTTGGGCAGAGCTCTGGGCCGGTTGACTATATATATATATATATATATATATATATATATATATATCTCCCTATTATATAAAAACATTTCGCCGCCGCAGAGTCAGGATTTCTAAGGGCGCCCTATCCCAAAGGGGCCGTCTAAACTTATGTCAAAACTGACCTATTTTTTGACCTATAGGTCAAAAAAAGGATAAATGACGGCCTCACATTACGTTAAAATCTATGTCAAAATTGACCTATTTTTTTACCTATAGGTCAAAAAGAGGATAAATGACGGCCTCACATTACGTTAAAATCCATGCCAAAATTGACCTATTTTTTTACCTATAGGTCAAAAAGAGGATAAATTACGTCCTCACATTACGTTAAAATATATGTCAAAATTGACCTATTTTTTTATGTATAGGTCAAAAAGAGGATAAATAACTGCCTCACATTACGTTAAAATCTATGTTTAATTTGACCTATTTTTTTACATATAGATTAAAAAGTGGTCTCCATGTGGGCATTTACATTACGTCAAAATTCATGTTTAATTTTACCTATTTTTTGAGCTACTGGTTTTAAAAGGGGCCTCTATGTGGGCCATTACATTACGTCAAAATTTGAACTGTTTTTAACCTACAGGTGAGAGCTTGACCCTCAAAGAGGGGGCACTTACAATTCAAAAATTGTAAGTGCATACATGTAAGTACATTTATTTATTTTAAAATTGAGTTTTAATGAATTTGTTTTCAAGATGCACCACGAGGAGGTATAATAAACTTTAAAATTGGTTAAAGTTTATTACAAAACAACAGTTACATTTTTAAAAAATGTAACTTAAATTTTTAATTAATTGTATAATATATTTACATAATAAAAAATTTTAATAAATATTTTTTAGTTTAGGTGAGATGCTAAATTGGTTTAAATTAAAATTTTCAGATTTTCCAAAATCATAAAATCCTAAAAAGTTTAATAATACTAAAAACCAAGGACGAATTTAAAATAAAAAATCACGGGGGGTTGGCGCGCGAGGCGCGCAGGGGGGCGAGGCCCCCCTAGTATATATATATATACGCAGAAAAATAGTTGGCTACTGTATACTATATGTTCGATACCCTATCTATTTTAGATAGTGTCTGGAGCGCGATCTATTTAGTTGGATAGGACAACCAATTTAATTGGATTCTTAGATGTTGGATGTACTATCCAATTCTGTTGGATAGGGGAGCCAATTTGTTTTGTGAACTGTCTATTTTTTTTGTTAGCACTACTTTTAAGTTGTATAATGCAATTTTTTTTTAATAGTGAAATAACCATTTATATTTTACGTATTTAATTAAATTTACACATGAATATTCATAAAATTATTTGTTTATTTGATTTTACTAATTTAATTCTTATTGAATGTTTTAGATATAATTATGATTTAAATATCATTAGTTAACACTGAAAATTAATTCTCTTTATGATTTTTTTACTTTAAAATTAACAAACATAACCTAAAAAAATTATTCGCGTTAGGTATTCCTCATCGTGGAGCGATTGTTCCTCATCACAAATAAATCAATTTATCAAAATCATATTCTCTTTAAGAGATAATAGTGTTTCATAATGTATAAGATTCTCTGTAAAACGAAGACAGAATTTTACAAACTTTGATTTCAATTTTGCTACTCTATTACTTTACACTTTCACTTTCACTTAATCACTTTCGTTTAACAATGTTATTATGTTCACAGTTTGTCAGCGCGATTGTTTTCAAAAAATTCATCGTGTTTTCGTACATTATAGTATTTTTTGTCTTGACAGTTCACGTTCACGCACGAAATTGTCGGAATCTAGTCGCAACTTGTTGACAGCGCATACGCATCATAGGAATCGGGACTTACAAATTTCAGTTGGCTGCTACATCCAACTCGTTGGAAACCGTATCCAACTAAATAGATATAATGACTAATCATAAGTATAAATTTAAAATTGTCACTGGAACCAACGCCGTTTGTTCATATATGATTTTACATAGGTATAACAGCTAATTTCCTTCTATCCAATAAAAATTGGATATATTATCCAACCTTTTTTTTGCATGTATATATATATATATATATATATATATATACACTCGGGTCGCCAAGTTTCAGTACATTTTGACTGTTTACTTGTAAATGCTCGCTCCACTTCAAATTCAAATATTTCTGTAAAAATAGATGCAACAGCTATCAAACAAGGATCATTTTAAAGCTCAATAAATTTAGAGTCAAATAGGCAAAAAAAATAACCAATTTAATATTGTAAATTAGAAAATATAATTCTTTAAAGTTAGAGATTTTTTATGAAATTTGCGATTTCGGAATCTGGAGTTCAAGCGAACGCCAATTAATGAAAAAATTTCTTTAGGATTTGACAGTTTTACAATATAATGTACAAATTCCACTCTTTAATTCGAGACCAAAATCTTTTATAAGTATTCAGTATTTGCCTTAAATTCTGTAAAAATAATTACTCTTGCTTTCTAAAGTTTTCAAGGAATATAAATTGCAAATTCGTCATTTCTGTTCACTTGTTTTATCGCAATTAACCAAATTTTTGAAAAATGTGCATCTCTTTTTTATTGTAAAATTTAAAAAAATTGCACCTTGAAATAAAATAAGTAATAATGCGAGTTAAAATTTGTAACATTATAAGAAGAGGGATAAATTTCATGTAAATAATTTAAATTTACTACAGTGAAGAGGTTCAATATTTTTCAAAAGTGTGGTTAATTGATAAAACAAATGAATAGAAAAGACGAATTTGCAATTTATATTCTTCGAAAAATTTAGAGCAAGAGAAATTATTTTTATACAATTTGAAAAAAATACTTCATATTTGTAAATGATTTTTGTCTAGAATTAAAGAATGGAATTTGTACTTGTTATTGTACAACTGTCAAGTCTTAAAAAATTTTTTTCTTCAATTGGCGTTCGCTTGAACTCCAGATTCCGAAATCGCAATTTTCATAAAAAATCTCTAACTTTAAAGAATTATATTTTCAAATTTTTCAATATTAAATTGGTTATTTTTTTTGCCTATTTGACTCTAAATTTATTAAGCTTTAAAATGATCCTTGTTTGATAGCTGTTGCATCTATTTTTACAGAAATATTTGAATTTGAAGTGGAGCGAGCATTTACAAGTAAACAGTCAAAATGTACTGAAACTTTGCGACCCGAGTGTATATATATATATATATATATATGTTGTGGTCAAAGTCCAGGCTGTTTTGGGCAAAATCCGAAATACTGATTTATTTCGGGCTTTGACACAGTTCGTGGCGGGCAATCTGCGGAGTGCCCAAGCAGCTGCGAGCAATGTCACTTAAATCGTTTCTTATTAATAGAATATTTTAATTTTTATTGCAATGCAGCTTTTAATTGTTTAAAATATTAAAAATGTAATTCTTTAATTTTCCAATAAATTGAATTTAAAATTTATTAATTATCTTTTTCATGTAAAATACGAAATTATGACATTATATGCTTCTTTGTATTCCTTCCATTGTATGTAGTATCTATTGATTGCTGTGTATTGTTTTTAAAATATAAAGGGAAACGTCATATCATTGTCTGTCCAATTTATGAATAAAATTGAT
Organism: Leptopilina myrica (nomen nudum); assembly: GCA_032872475.1. Lineage (NCBI taxonomy): Eukaryota > Metazoa > Arthropoda > Insecta > Hymenoptera > Figitidae > Leptopilina > Leptopilina myrica (nomen nudum). The sequence continues at coordinate 19,464,355 of CM065462.1, read as the reverse complement.
TTCATTTTCGATACTTGTTTTCAATTATGGTCAGTATAATTATCGACGAGGCAAGCGAAGGTGCTTCAAATAAAATAATATTAATTTAATAATGAGTGACACGGCAATAATTAATAGTGAGGCAGTAGATAATTTAAATGAAAAAGAAAAAATGAAAGAAAAATTTTATGAAGTTATAGTGGATGAGTGCAAGAGTAGTAACTCTTTTCTTATAGAGTCTGCGGAAAAATATAATGATTTAATAATAGAAGTGGAAGAAGCGAAAAAAAACAAAAAAATCCTCTCTTTTGTAATAAAATATCTTCGATGCAGAAATTTTACCATATTTTGATTTAATTTAAAAATTAAAACATTTTTAATTTTCAGTTTTACATATTATTGCTGCTTGGGCACTCCGCAGATTGCCCGCCACAAACTGTGTCAAAGCCCGAAATAAATCAGTATTTCGGACTTTGCCCAAAACAGCCTGGGCAAACTGCGAAGTGCCCGGGTATTCTGCGGATTGCCCGCACTCCGGACATTGACCACAACATATATATATATATATATATATAGTATACATACACAACATAACCTTCAAATCTTGAAAATTTACTACGTGTCACAGAATATTGTGATTGATTTAAAAAATCAGGGAAAGAATGAAAAAAAGTTTTAGAATTATTTTAGTACTAGTATGGCAACAGTGTTTTAAAGTTTAACCAAAAGTCATTTATTCAGTTTTGCAAAGTACGTGAAAAATTAATTGACTGCTCTCGAAAATTCTGTAGAGTATGTGCACTGAGCGTTGCGCGTTTCTTCCCAAGGTAAATGCCAGCTGATCATCTGTTTCCACTTTTATATTGGTTTCAAGTGAGAGTTGCTGTTCTTTTATGAAAACAAATAGTGTTAATATATATTTGTGTTCAAGAACTGACTATCTGTCGGTATCGGTAAGCAACTAAATAACTCAGTGCAAGTAGCGCTAAGCATTCACTTGATTCGTTTACTTGAAGACCACAGTTGTCGCTGTCTGCGGTCTTTTGTTTATATCAGTATCTAACCTCTATTCATTGAAAAATGTCAACAACAAAGCGAAAAGCGTTATCTCTCCAAGAAAAAGTGAAGATATTGAAGGTTTATGATGAGAAATCTCAAACACAAAATCAAACAAATTTGGCTAATGAACTTGATTTACCAGTTTCTACGTTACGCACCATTTTAAAGAATAGAAATGAGATTGAAGAAGAAAGCAGGTTAGGTGGAGCGAAAAGAAAAAAGTTGAAGACAGGAAAGTTTGAGAAATTAGAGGGAGTTTTACTGGATTGGTTTCATCAAGCAAGGGCTTCAAAAATTCCGATAAGTGGTCCTATTTTAAGTGAAAAGGCACGTGAAATTGCCGCCGGTTTACAAATCACAGATTTCACTGGTTCCACTGGTTGGCTAGATCGCTTAAAAAATCGCCACGGTATTGTGTACCGTCAAATCAATGGAGAATCTGAATCTGTTGCCAAACAAGATGTCGATACGTGGAAGACAATGCTCCCTGCAATATTGCAAAATTATGAACCTCGAGATATTTTCAATGCTGACGAGTTTGGATTGTTTTTTAAATTAATGCCCAATAAATCGCACGTTTTCAAAGGAGAAACATGTCATGGAGGTAAAGCCAGTAAAGAAAGGCTAACTGTTTTGGCGTGTTCAAACTCTGATGGATCTGAAAAATTACGTTTGCTAGTCATCGGTAAATCAAAGAAGCCACGTTGTTTTAAAAACGTAAAATCATTACCTGTAGAATATGATGCCCAATCTCGAGCCTGGATGACTGGCCCACGTTTCATTAAATGGTTAAAAGCTTTAGATGACTATTTCCAAAGGAAAAATAGACAAATAATTTTGTTCATTGATAACTGTCCTGCTCATCCCAAAGATGTGGAGCTAACGAATATCAAACTCGTTTTTTTACCTCCAAATGCTACAAGCAAATTACAGCCGATGGATCAGGGCATTATAAAAGTCGTCAAACAGGGTTATAAATCGCGTCTGGTTCATCGCTATCTAAAAGAAATGGAATCCCCTGATTGCAAACAGCCAGTAAATGTTCATGACGCGATATTGTACATTGCAGCTGCATGGGATGCAATTAAAAAAGAAACCATTGAAAACTGTTTCAAAAAAGCAGGATTTCGAAACAACGACAACGTTATCATAGAGGAAGAATCAGAACCGAACATTTTGCTAGATTTTCCTGAGTATTCTTCGATCGATGATGACGTTTTAACTTACGGAGTGAGTTCAATTCAAAACCTTGTGGACGATGCTAAGAACATGGAAGAGGTATCCGAAAATGATGACGATGACGAAGATGAACCCATTCCAATATTATCTAATTCTCAAGCTTTAACTGCAGTAAACGATTTAAGGCGTTTCTTATCTTCATTGAATGACAGTACAGATGGATTTCAAAAATTAAATTACATTGAAAATATTATTATTTCCAATTCATTAAAATCGTTGTCACAAAAAAAAATTAATGATTATTTCAAGTAATTTGCGAATATTATGTGATTATATTGTAACGTCCAAAGATGTAAATGTTTTTTATTAAATAAATGAATATATTGTACATTTTTGGGGCTTTCCCGCCTAATACGTTTTCCCGCTTAAGACGCATTCTTAACGCTGTCCCTACAGAATCGTATTAACCGGGTTCTACTGTATATAAGTTATCCGCTAATACATGTGTATTATAGGTTAGTTCGCGAGTGTAAGTGTGTGTTTACATTTAGGCCATGGCTATTGTTCCGGCTAGCCGGAACTATAAAAGTGGCTGAAGATCCGGCTAGTCGGATCTTTAATCTGTACAGTTATAGTTCCGGATAGTACTGTTAATTTTTTTTTTGTTGGAAGGGGGTCGGTTTTGGGTTCGATACCTTCCCGTATTACCCCAGTCCAACAAAAAAATTAAAAAATTTTTTTTGTTGGACGGGTAATCTTTTGGGTTCGATACCTTCCCGTATTAATACCTTCCCTTATTAATACAGGAAGGTATCGAACCCAAAACCAACCCCCTTCCAACAAAAAAAAATTAACAGTATTAGCCGGAACTATAACTGTACAGATTAAAGATCCGACTAGCCGGATCTTTAGAAATTTTCATTAACTGCTTTCAGAACTCTCCTGCAAAAGTCCTAGAATTTTTCTAGTACATTGTGTCCTATTCAAAAGTCAAGCGCTGAGTAAATGTAAATTTCACGTATTTTTTCCGTGTGGAAAAAAATTGGAGAGAAAAATTGTATAACGTTTATGTCGGCAACATATTTTTAAAATTCAGAGGTACAAATATTTCAAGGGCGCTAATAGGGGCCATTGTAATTAGCAGGGCATTAAAGGGGGTTTCTGCTTCGGGCCACATTAGTTTTCCATTAACGGACCCTACAATATTTTGCGTAACGAATCTGGTGGGGTCCCTAGCAATTTTACCTATTTGGGCCATAATATTAAAAGGGTAAGCTTCTACGGCCCCAAAGAGTACCACATTAAAATTTCTACACGGGGGATAATGCCTATAAGTAATTCCTATATTGTAGAAAATGACCTTTAAAATAAGTCTAAGATTATTAAAAAGCGTTAATTATTTTATAAGTTATTCAAAGTTTTGGAGAACATTGAAAATGACGATTTTTAAGAATATATTGTACAAATGTTGGCCAAATGACTTCTGTAAGGTCTTATTCTTTTCAAAATTTTATTGGTTTATGTTTTGAAAGAAAATAAAATTTTGAAAAGAAAAGACAGAAATATTTCAGATTTACAATTGTTTAGTTAATATAAATAGTAAACTTTAATTTAAAAAAAATTTGCAGCAGATTCATTGATAACTTTCATTAAAAATAATAATAAATCGTCTTATTTATAGGGCCAGAGATGATTATATCACTCAGAGTGATTGTAAAATTATATTATTTATTTTATTTATGTTTACAACATAGGGGAGGATGCTCTCTAAATCTGAATATGTGAAATTTCACTTATTCTACGTTATAAGTCGTCTTCTCGATCAATAAGTACATATACACTTGTGACGCGATACGAAAAAAGGGACCTATCGCCTCGAAAGAGAATTTTACAGGGGGAGCGTTTAAAGTGACGCCATGAGCAGAAACCCCGTGTATTTACGCGGACACGTTCAAATTTCGGGCTTTATATTATTAAAACTATTTCAGATTTTTAACTTCTCATTTTTTTACGTGAAAGAGCCAATAAAAATCTATCGAATAGCATCGTAATCTCAAAATGGAATTTTTTAACAATAGGTCCCTTTTCTCGTGTCGCGTCACACTTATAAATAAGTGAATTTTTCACTTATTTTGAGTGAAATTTCACTAATTACAAGTGTATATGCACTTATTGATCGAGAAGACGACTTATAACTTAGAAATAAGTGAATTTTCACACATTCAGATTTACAGAGTGGGGTTAGGATAGTTAGTTGCTGTTACCCAAGTGCGAATTGTCGGTCGGGCCACCATGTAGATTGATCACGCCGGCCTTCCAGTGGTTGACACAGTTGGACCAACCGTTGGCACCAAAGTTGGGCCGTCTATGGATGCCAAAGTTGTGCCGACCGTGGGATCGAATGGTTGGGCATCCTTCGGTAACCACGGTCGGCCCAACTTTGGTAAAGGTAGTCTTGCCAACCAATGACAAATGTTAATAAAAAAAATGTTTATTGAAGTTGACAATTACCTTACATTGATCACACATTTATCGCACACACATTATATTAGTTATATACATATTAAAATATTTAACGCTCACGGGGATCGAACTCGCAACCTAACGCACTACAGTCACACACGCTACCACTATGCTACGCTCACATGTCTGAAGAAGGAGCGTGATAACTTTATAAACTACAACCGTACCCGACCGTCGGCCCCACTGTGGCTGATGGTCGGCCCGACCATAAAAAAGTTGATTTTCTCAACTGTGGTGGCAGCAGTTCATCCGACCGACGGCCCAACTGTGGCTGATAGTTGGGCCAACCATCAGTTCTCCCGGTCGGCATTCATGGTTGGCCCGACTTTGGGAGAAACATTGAACCAAAGTCGGGCCACCTTTGGGTGCCGAAACTTAGGCTGCCACAGTTGGTCCGACTTTGGCCCGACGTTCCAACTGTGGCGGCCGACCGAAATTCGCACCTGGGTATGCTTAAACTGCTTACTTAAAAATCGCGTAATTCATGGTATATTCTCGATTTAACATCAAAAGATGATTGTCAAAATTGCAAGTCAATCTGTCACCATTTGCGAAGTTGGGAGATTATTTTTGAAAAAAGTCTGTTTTGCTAAAATGTCAACGTAATGTTTATCATATTGTTTTCTACATTAGAATTTCGGAATATTTATTTACGTAAATGTTTTCCGGAGTGAAATTTCCTGCTGAACACGAATATCGTATTTATTATCAAATTAATTCACGTCGTTCCTTAAAATTTAGAAAAAACTAAAATATGGGCTCACGGGGCAAGGATAGTTAGAGATAATACGGCACGGTAAAATCGTGTTAATGCCATTGCAAATTTTAAAAAGTGTTTAATTGTTCTTTTTAGGTTGATATACATATCGGTGCGTAATTATATACGGAAAATGAAGCTTATGGCCAAGAAATTAGTGGTCGTCTGAAAAAATTGGTTAAATCTCTGATTCTACACTGAAAAAAAAGTGCTGTTGAATCAAATAGCTCCATGCTATTGAATTTCCCGTTATTGATTCAATAACACATTTATTAATCGAACAGCATATTGCTTAAAACGAAAAAATGAAACTGTTTAAATTAAAAGTACGGTACTGTTAAATTAATGATATTCTACAAATTGTTTCTATAGTTCATCTATATATAGCAACAGAATAATTTATTGCTTCTTTGACATTATTCATTTGAAGCATCTAATAGATAAATTTGAAGAAAATGCGTGTAAATTTGAATCAAATGAAAAGTTGTTTGCTCCAAAGAAGCGCGCTTTTGAAAATGAAAGCATATGCTTTCGTTTCAATGAGTGGTGCTATAGCGGACTGCCTATAGCATATGCTATAAAAATAAGGACACTATGTATTTGAGACATTGACAGGTGCTAAATTTATTGAAATACTTATCCACACTTATTTATATGTCGTTTTTGAAATTCTTATATAAAAAACTATTATTTAAATTGTTTTAAAGAATTAAGGACTAGTTAAATATTAATTCCCTGCATAAATTCCCTTATTCACGAGAAAAATCTCGCGCACGGTATTTAACTACAAAGTAACTGCTCAATGTAAGAAGCGAATGTATGACATTGCAGCGCGGCAGTTCTCGTCTATCACGAAAGTTAAGCACGTTTGGTCGCGGTTACTACATGGATGGGTGACCGATTGGGAACAGCGTATTTTTCAGACTCAAAAAAATATAAAGTGTGTATGTATGTGTGTTTGTCGTTGGAAAAAATGAAAAAATAATAAAGATGTGTATGTTAGTGTGTAAAATTGAAAAAAAGATGTATATAAAAAGTGTTGTGTTAAAGGTGTGAGAATTAATTATAGTATATAAAAAATATGTGAACAAAAATTTCATTTTTTCAATTTATCGTTCGTATATCTTTAACCACATAAAAGAATTGACTTAACAGTATGGTGTTATTCAATCGATAGCAACAACTAAAAAAATTAAAAGTAGAAATTTTTGAATCATAAAAATGATGCTTTTAAATTTAAAAACTATAGTCATTGACTCAAAAGCATATACTGTTAAATTAAAAAATTTTGATCGTTGATTCAAAAGGAATACCTTCAAATTAACATAGTATGCTGTCAATTTAAGAAATATGCTTTTGTTTCAATGAAAGTGATACGGTCGAATCATTAGAATCGGTGCTTTCAAAACAACAGCATATACGTTTGGCAGCCCGTTATGACACTATTCAATGAATCAAACTCATATGTCATTGATTCAACAGCATTTTTTTCTCCGTGTAGTTCAGATGAATTTTAATATAATAATTGCAATTCAGAAAATGTTCCATACATATTTTTAGTACTTGAGATATCAAAATTGAATAGTCTAAATCAAGTAAAATAAAGAAAACGAAAATTTACTGATTTTCTTTAACATTTTTAGCATTCGCATTCTTTTAACTATCCTTGCCTCGGTACTGGGGCAAGGATAGTTAAAAATTTTTGTTTACTTTTTCATTTATATCTCGTAGGGATTTGAGATTACTGTAAAATAATGTACAGCAAAATTGTAGCCAAATAACTAGGCTTTCCAAAAATACTTTCATTTGCAGATACATATTCAAGATTGGCCGCAGGATCCAAAAAGGTTTTATCTAACTATCGTTGCCCCATCCTCCCCTATGTAAATTTCATTTAAATCGGTTCAGTACTCTTTAAATCTGAATTAGTGCGGATTCGTTTACCAATTTGAATAATTAGTAACATTTTTTACTAATTTATAGTAGTTTTTTACTAATTGCTAGTAGAAAATTAATAATTCAATTAGTAGCAATTCCCAGGCAGAAATCAACGACCGGCTTGATACCGGGCCGGTACCAAGGGCGGACTTGCCGGTGCCGGCGTGAGACTGGCATTACCGCCGGCCCGCAGCCGGTCCAGTCAACAATGATAACCCGGAAAATATCCGCCCTGGTGCCGGTAAACCACCGGCTCGATACCGGGCCGGTAGTAAAAAAAAATTATTTTGTTACTTTTCTGCCAGCGTTATGCTGGCACAGTGTCAGATTAGTATATTTTATTAACAACACATTTTTACATATATTAAACGTTAAACAATATTACACAGGCCAACAAAATTTTGTGGCCTAACCAATAGAAACTGATTTTTATAGGATTTTGTCCATAGAATACGAATTTGACCTTGAAAATATTGAATTGGCTCCAGTTTTTAATCAATTTACGTTTCATTATACAAAATATGCATTTTTGGCATTTTTTGAATGATTGTACAACAATACACAGAAACCGTAAATTTGTCCGCATAACACCAATTGAAAGCTTAAACACTGATCTTGAATATCCAAAAACAAAAAATGTAATTTATGTACACTTTAATCTATAATGTCCAAAAAAACATACGCTGTTCCATAAACGTATTAAAATTAATATTACTTTTGACCATGTAAGGTAATTCAAGTAAAAATTAGTGTCTCTGGCGTTTTTATAATCGCTAGTTACAAATCTGCTATGAAATATAAAAATTACAAGTGGCGGACCAAATTTTTAAAGATAATTTACGCCTTTTATGATAAAAATTTAAAATTTAAAAAAAATTCTGCCATATTGGATTCGCCATTTTGAATATTAAAATCTAAATACAGATCAGTAAGCAGCGACCATAAAAACCCCTAGAGAGACTAATTGTTATTTAAATTACCTTACATGGTCAAAAGTACTGTTGTTTTCAATATGCTTGTGGAACAGCGAATGTCTCTTTTGACATTACAGGTTAAAGTGTACATAAATTACATTTTTTGTTTTTGGATATTGAAGAGCAGTGTTTAAACTTTCATTTTGTGCTATGCGGACAGATTTACTGATTCGGTGTATTGTTGTACATTCATTCAAAAAATGCTAAAAATGCATATTTTGTATATTGAAACGTAAATTGATTAAAAACTAGAGCCAATCCAATATTTTCAAGGTCAGATTCGTATTCTACGGACAAAATCCTGTAAGAATCGGCAGTAATATTTTAGGCAACATGCAGTTGATTAAAATTTGTCGGCCTGTGTTATTTATTAATTAATTTAATTGTAAACACTAAATCGAATGCTGAAACATATGAATTATTATTAATTGTTAACAAAAAATCTGAAGACATGAGGAATTGAACTCAGGACCCTCGTGCTGCAAAGTCGACGCCGCATCCACTAACTTAAACCTGCTTATGAAAAGTAAATAGAAAGTTTATTTATGAAGTGTGACATCAGGACCAATTACAAAATGTTCTAAATTAATAGAAAAAACCTTTTCTAAAAGACAGTTTAAATAATATAATGTCAAAGTTAATAATTTTAATAACATTTGTTAATTTCATTACACGTTGGGACTAAGGCTAAAAAAACCGCTGGCATGGTAACGGCTTTATAGAAAAAACTTGCAGAAACTTAGTATAATGAAATTAATATAATACCTTGTTAGACTATCAAAATTTTATAACAATAAATCAGATAAAACCTGACCAAAATTATTTTAAACGAACAAAGTTATTATAGGGTGTCTAGTAATTCGGCAGTAACAAATTCCCGGATTTTTGAGTGATTTTCCCGGACAATTTAAAGCTGAATTTTTTTAACCAACACACAAAAAGGATTAAAAACGATACAACATTTTTTTCCGTGCAAAACGTGTCATTTAGTTTAGCCGCTAGGGGGGGGGCACGATTTGGCTACGGACACAAGTCTCACCAATAGGGTTTCGTCGGTACACCGAAGGTGTTCGGAACCCTAAAAACCAGCCCGTCCCAGGCGGAAAAGTCGGACGAATGCCGGATCAACCAACCGTCAAGAATCCGCGCCGATTGATTTGGAGAGTCAATGCCGGTACAGGCAGTCTGTACCGATTCGGGTGTTAATGTCTGCTGGCGCGGTACAAAGACGGATCCGACCGCCGGATCAAAATTTATACTGTGGTATAATGGCTGTGCGTCCGGCTCGGTACAGATTTCATGCCGCCGAACAACCGGCGTTGTACTGGCATTCGTCCGCCTGGCAACCGGAGCGGTGCAGGTATTCAACTGGAACGTGACTATGTGTTGTAATGGCTGCGCGTCCAGCTCGATACAAATTTGATGCCGCCGAACAACCGGCGTTGTACTAGCATTCGTCCGTCTGACAACCCGAGCGGTACAAACATTCTACCGACTGCGGACTAATATCATTTATGTTCTTATTAATAAGATTTCAATTAATAATAATATGCTAATAATATGGCTATCCTCATTGTTTTTCTAAAAAAATTTAATGTTTTCTAAAATAATTTTTTTTTAATTAACACATTATTCAGAATTTTCAGAAATAGATTTTTTTACAATGCAAAAATTTAGCTATAGTCTTATTGTTTCAATAAAAATTAATAAAATAATAATTATAGTAATAAAAATTTTTAATCTATTATGTTGTAAAAAATTTTTGTAGGAGAATTGTTTAAAGTTTAAATATTAAAAAAAGAATTAACAATACAATAGAATATAAAATTCAATTTTAAAAATTATTGAATTTGAAAAATAGGTTTTAATTATATTTTTATTTATTAATTAACAACTATATTAAAGAATTAAATTTTTTTGTTATAATCAAATTTTTTAAATATTTATAAATAAAGTATACAGATAATTATTTATAAATATAAAAAAATGAATAATAAAAATAATAAATAAATATAATAATAATAATAATAATAGAATAATTAAAAAAATAAAAAATTTTAAAATATTTTTTAAAACCCTAGATTTATTTACATAATATTCATAAAATGCTAAAATATTCCAAAGTATTTGTAAAAGTATTATTTATTGTTTGCTTCGTAGCGGTATTACATATCGACATTATTATGCTCAGATCCGCATGCGAGCGAATAGCGTAGTGGTTAGCGTGTTAGACTTCGGTGCTTCGATTAGGAATAGCTTGGGCTTCGTATCCCACTTGCGAGCGTTTAGAATTTTAATGTGTAAAAAAAATGTAGAATGTGTTAAAAATGCTGGAAATGATCTATAAATAAATATTAATTAACATGCACCATGCATAGTTAATGAAATATTTTTTTATTTTATTTTTCAATAGAAAATATAATTTAGTCTGGCTAGACGGGCGAATGCCAGTAGAACGCCGGTCCGCTGAAGCGAGTCGTCTTTGAAAGAATATTTGGCCCGCCGCGGTTGCTAGAGCGGACGAATGCCGGTACAACGCCGGTTGTTCGGCGGCATCAAATTTGTACCGAGCCGGACGCGCAGCCACTACAACACATTGTCATGTTCCAGTAGAAAGCCTGCACCGATCCGGTTGTCTCGCGGACGAATGTCAGTACAGTCTTACCGACGTCTGTACAGGCGCGGTACGATGCCAGTGGTAAATTTCCGCCTGGGGTAGGTTCTTTGAAGTTGAAAGTGTCTTTAATCATGACTGAACGACGGTGGTGGCGCTGGCTGTCCTCTAGGCTATGTTTTGAATAAATGCATATCGAATGCAATGTAAACATTGCGCTTTTTATTTCAATTATTTATTTTTTAATTTATATGAGGTTTTTAATATAAAATTTGTATGCATTTTACTTTTGTAAATATATTTTCAAACTTTTCATTGATGAAAAAGTGTAGAATATGGTGTATAAATGTGTTTGTGTGGGTTGTAAATCCGGCTATAATAGTTGTCAAGATAAAGTACATTTTTTTGCGTACCAAAAGACAAAAATGTTATAAAACAGTGGCAAATATCTATTTTGCGAGATGATATTAAACTCAAAGGAGGTGAAGTTGTTTGTGAGAAACATTTCCATCTAGAAGATATTCTTCGCGAAAGATTATTGTATGGATTTAAGTTTAAATAAATTAAATAAATATTAAATTTCCTCAATTATTTGACATTCACTATCTAGCTTTTAGCACTAATATCTAATATTTTTAAATAATTTGTCAAATTAATATAATTTAAACAATTTAATTTGATTTTAAAAATATATAGCATCAATAAAAAATATATTATATTATATAAAATAATAATATAAATATATATATATATATATAATATAAATAAATAATAAATTATATAATATAATAAATAAAATTATATACATTTTATTAATTTGCGCTTTGTTTGCTGAGAATATTTTATTTCATTATTTTCATAACAAAATTGATTTGCGAGCTTATACAATATCCTGGTGTAGAGTTAATTGTGTAGAATTTTATTTTGTAGGGTTTATTTACGTAGAATCGCTACCACCCCATAAAATAATACTAATATTAATACAAATAATAACAACATAAAATTATATTTTTGAATTTAAATTATATTTTTTTAATAATATTTTTTATTATTTTTCAGAGTACTTATAAGAAACCGATGCTTCGAAAAGGCGCTTTACCTGCATTATTATTGGGTAAACCAGAAAAACCACGAATAACGAGATTAAGGCGTCGCAGACTTGAAGATAAAAATATGGATGATGAGGTACCATCCAAAAAAGGAAAAATGAACGAAAATAACACTGACAACCAAAATAGTAATCGAGAAAAAAGTAATGAAAATGTCATTATTGACAATCCTTCGGATCCTTCCGATGGTGATGACTGTCAATCAGAGGATTTATTTAGTAAGATTGTTAATAGCAACAATAGCGACATTTGTTTGCCAATATCTTGAGGAAAAACTGTTTTTTATTGCAATGAGAATAAGGAAAAATTTGTAAATTTTCATAAGTTAATTGCCAGGAAAGACGAAAATGGTGAAATCGAGTCTTTTAGTGAAAGAGAATTTACCATTGATACTAAATTGTCATTACACATTAAAATTAAGTGTGTAAAAATTGATCACACAAGATTTGGCTTTCAAAATAATGTCATTACAACATTTGACATGTTAAAGGACACCATTAATATAATTGACAAATGTAAAATTTGCCACGGTTGTCAAGATATAGCAAAATCATCTGAAAATGGGCACTTATTAAAAAACCTTATATATATTGACAAATTAAACAATTTAAGACATAATAAGTGTCCTCCTCTATTGACAGATGAAAAGAATACAAATAATAATTGTAAATGTTGTAAATCTATCAAACATTTATTACATAAAAAAATTATTACAAGGCAACATTGCAAAGATACGAAATACTTAAAATTAAAAAATTTAAGTCCGAAAAGAAAAGAACAAATCATGAAGCTAAAAAGAGTAAAATCATCTGTAGGTAGAGCAAAGACGAGGGCGCAGAAATAAAATCGTTCGTTAAAAAAAAAGTTGAAAAATGTAAAATCAAAATGAAAAATATGTCGAAAAATTCCCTCGAAACTTTAATGAATAATAAAAATTTAAATTCGAACGAAAAAACAACTCTTCAAGAAATTTTCAATGCTTCAAGAGCAAGAAATGCAAAAGGCAGAAGATACTCTGATGGTTGGATTTTTTTATGCCTTCTTTTGCAAACTAAATCACCAACTACATATAGGATGATCCGCGATCTTCACATTTTACCTCTTCCCCATGAACGAACAATTCGAAAGTATTTATTATTCTAATAGTTAATTAACATTTTTTCTACAACGAATTTATAAAAGGTTTTAAGGAAAAAATTTTAAATTAAAAATACTTTAATATGTTTAATTGTAAAAAATTTGTTTCATAGATATTTAGCTCAAGTCGACTGTGGATTTGATCCAAATTTCATCAAACTCTTAAAGGAACACTTTTCTTCAAAAAGCGAAAAAGAACTTCATGGCGTTCTTTTATTAGACGAAATGTCTACACGAAAAGGTTTGATTTTAGATAAAAGAACGATGAAGTATAAAGGAGTAGAGGACCTTGGAGATGACGTTCCAAAAAATGAATACGTAAATTTAGCTGATCATGGTTTAGTGTTGGTTTTCCAATCTCTATACGAAGATTATTCTCAGCCAATTGCAGTTTTTGCATCCAGTGGGCCTACCTCTGGTAAGGATTTAGCAAAAATAGTTCTGCAAGCAATAACAATATTAGAAAATATTGGCGCGAAAATACACGGAATTGTTTCAGATGGAGGTGCACCGAACAGAAAAATGTGGAATGAGTTAGGATGTAGTGGCAAATTGATCGATTTTAAAAACTTTTTCCAACATCCTTTGTATGTAAACCGAAACATTTATTTATTTTGGGACACCCCTCATCTTATAAAATGTATACAAAATCGTTTAGCTAATTCTGGAGAACTCAAGGTTAATTGATTATTTTTTTAATGTTATTTTAGTTATTTCAGATTAACAATAATAAAAAAAAAGAAATTGCAGATTAATTCCGAAGAGAAGACAATAAAATGGGAATATTTTGAAATACTGCACGAATTAGATCAAATGCAACCACCGTCTTTAAGAATTTGCCCAAAAGTAACAGACCATCATATAAATATTATGAAGAAAAGTTTTTTAAAGATGAAAGTTAGTTTTGCTGTTCAAGTACGTATTGTTAATAATAATTTTATTTTATGACTGTAACTGTTATATTGTTAATGTTGATAATTATTATAGATTTTGAATAACTCTGTTAGTCGAGGGTTGATGTATTACAGAGACTATGACACAAGACTAAAAGATTGCGAAAATACGGCAAATTTTTGTAAGCGAATAAATGACATGTTCGATGCTTTAAATAGAACATGGAAAAATAGTCACTCAGGACTTACACTTGAGAGTTCAGACATGAAAGTAATTTAAACAAATTTTTTCTCTTTAAATAACTTAATTTTAAAATAATATTTATTATATTAATTTTAGGTCTTATCTGAAAGTTTGATATGGTTAAACAATTGGGAAAGACGAGTTAACGATGGCTCACTCAAAATTACAGACTTTTTAACGCATCAAACTGCAGAAGGACTGCGAATGACTCTTCAATTGACAATAGATATCTCGACATATTTAACAGAAGTTTTGAAATTAGGTGTCATTTTTACAGGACGCATAAATCAGGATCCTCTGGAGGTACCTACAACGTACAGGAATACAAGACTAACAAATTAACAAAAAATTCCCTTGATTTCTTATCATCTTCTTAACAACTTTTAGTCTAATGAATTTACTTACTCAATATCGTTTCAAAAAATCCCAGCCTAAAATATTATTCAAAAATTGTTCACACTAGATTTTAACGTATAAAATTTCGCAAATTAATTTATTTCTACAATTATCACAGTATCCGAAAATAAAATTTTGGAATTTCGTTATTCTTTTCAGAGATTTTTGGGACTGTTAGATTAGCAGGAGGAACAAATGATCATCCAGCTACGCCAACATTTTTCCAGATTTATAAAATCTTGTCATTATTTGGTATTCTAAAACCTTCAAGTTTAGGAAATTGCTCCGTTTCAAACGTAAAAACAAAACCATTAATTTCTATAAAAAAATTGAAAGAAATTTTTCATTCTGATAAAAAAAGATGATTCTATTTTTAATGAAATCAAAAGTAAGTTAAACATTGTCATTAACAATGAAAATAGTGACTTTATAGATTTCACAAGAGCTGTCGACCATGATTACGACTTACCTCCAATCATAGAATGCCTTATTTATTTTACGACTGGAAAGTTGTGCAAAAATATAATACAATTTTCAAAATGTGAGACATGTCGTAATGCTTTTTATTATTCTAAAGATGAATCACTTTTCGTGGAAAATTATCCTCTGGCAAATATAATCACACTTAATCGAGAAACTGAAAATGGAAGTGGAATTCAACATCCGAATCGACGATTATATGATTTTTTAAAAAAAGTGGAGACTTTATATATTTCTAACAGTAAAGAAACTAATGTTTTTGAGTTAGTTTTAAATAAATTAACAGAAGAACAATATGAACATCCGTGTTCTGAGCACTGAAAAAAAGTTCTGGTTGGAATTACCAGAAATCCCAGTTTTAACTAGAATTTCGTGTTAAATATACCCTTACCAGAACTTTTCTTGTTAGGTTAACCAGAATTCTAGTTAATATAACCAGAATTCTGGTTGTTTTAACTAGAATATCGTGTTAAATATACCCTAACCAGAACTTTTTTTCAGTGAGCATGCTACTGAAGTTTACGCATAAGTTATTCAATTTTATCTAGAAAATAGAATGCGTAGTTTTGCCAAATCGGTTATTAATACCAAAGACAAAATATATTCATAGAAGAAAAAAGCTTCGAAATTGGTTTCAATGTAATCATAAAGGAAATATTAAGAACGCCAAATGCGAAAAACCAAAAATGACAATTTTTACTTATTAAATTTAGTATTATTTTAGTATTATTTAATATTATTAAATAAAGTTAAATTATATTAAATAAAAAATATTATAAATTGTTAATATACAAATATTTATATATATATATATATATATAATTCTTTGAATAATAAATTATTCTTACCCGTTGGTAAAATATGTTTTTTGAAAAAAATTTATTTCATTTTAAATTAGATTTCCTATTTAAATCGATATAATGAAATATGAATGATCAAGATAGAATATATAAAAAATAATGTTTACTACAAGAAATACAAGAATTAAAAAATAAGAATACAAAATAAATAAAATAATAAATAGTTTCATTTTTAAATCTTTGACTTTCATTTGCTAATAGAATTAGTCTAATTCACTGATAGAGAATATGAAACTAATCTTTTAATTATATTTTTTATTCTTTCTATTATTTACAGTAAAAAAATTTCGTGGAACTCTCAGAATATTATTTTATATTAATAAAACATTCAATGTGTATAAATTCCCCATGCATTTATTTGAATTCTGGCCTAGATGACATCCAGCGCCGCCTGGTGTACTCAGTCAACTCTCATCACACGGAATTGAATGTATAACACATTGACAACCTACGGGCTGCTAAAAACTACTAAAAATTAGTAAAGACAGTTACTAATTCAATTGGTAAACGAATCCGCACTATTTCATTAGTAGAAAACTACTAATTCAGATTTAGAGAGTTGTTTCCGAAAAAAAAGAATTTTTGGGTTTTTTTCAAAAAATCATTTTTTGAAAAAACCATATTTGTAAAAAAACTGGAAGAAATAGATATCAAAAGGAAACTCTACACTGAGAAAACGATTGTAGTTGATTTTGAATTAGCCATAATCAACTTTTAAGTTTGAATTAAACATAAATTTTTTAAACATATTTTTTGTTTAAATCAAAACAGAATAAATATTTTTGAATTAAATATAATTATTCAAATAAATAATTCTTTTGAATCAAATCAGTAAATATTTTCTATATACTAGGATTAAGCTTACAAACTAATTCTAATTAAGCAAAATCACTTAAAATTATTTTTTATTTAAATTAAGTATAACGTTTTCTTAGTGTAAGGTATTTAAAAAAACTGAAGGTACATCATTAAAAAACAAGTTGTTCATTTCATGACGATTTAGCTTCCTCAATATATATTATTATATATAATTTTAAAAGTTAAATAATTATAATAGTTTATTAAATATAATTAATAAATCTTCTTTTTAATAAATCAAAAAAAATTAATGTTATAGAGTTTATCATTAATTTTATTAATTTTCAAAATTATCTTAATATTTAAAATAACAAAATTTTAAACACAAAATTTTAAAATTCTTATATTTTTTTTAAATTTTTAAATCAGATACATTTTATCTATATTAAAACATATGCTATATTTGTTCTTTTAAAGTGTTATGATAAAATGTCAAAAAATACAAAATTTTAATTTTTTGTTAAAAATAAAAATATTCATTAATTCCATAAATGTTGATAAAATATATACGTTATATACATGAATCGATTCGTTTTTATGTCAGGAATGCAATTTTGACAAGAATTAATAAAAATTTTAATATAGAAAAAAGTTATTTTTAAAAATCCAAAAATTAAAAAATTGTTGAAAAAATTTTTTTTTAAATATATTTTTGAAAATCCTTCTGTCTGATTTTTGGTATTCATGGCCGTAATACACCTACAAAATCTTATCAAAATCCATCAAGACGTGTAAGAGAAAATTTGTCTACAAGAATAGGTGACATACACACACATACATACACATATACATCCGGACATTTGTTCCTCTCGACGAATTATATATACTACACTTGAAAATTTGTAAAAATAATTGATTCTAAAAAATTCGGAAATCGACATCAACCCCTCCATTACTTCTAAAAGAAGTTTTAAAAAATCGGCTCAATATGCGATTTTAATTTAAGTTAAACGGAGAAATTTACTTGATTAATATAGCACTTGCAATGTCTTTTGTTTCAATTTAAACAACAACATGATTACTTTTAACTATCACTTGTTTATTAGTAACCAAGTTACTCGGTTAAATTTAAACAAACAATATTGCAAGTGCTATATTAACCAAGTCTCGGTTACTTTTAAACAAGAAAAATTCTCCGTGTAAAATCAATTCTGTAGGTGGTGTGGAAACGTTTTTGCAAAAATTTGAATGGGCAAATATCAAAAGTATTAAAAATGTTTCAAGACCACTGTGCCAAATCGTGATTTAAAGATTGATATAGTTTTGGGCCGTGCGTGTGCAGCAGAACAGATAATTCCCGACTGTAGTATATATATATATATATATATATATATATATATATATATATATATTTCTAACAGTGTAGCTGTTTAAATATAAAATAGTGATTTAGAGATTGAGTGATATAAGAGAACAATATAATAATTGAATTATTAAAAGAATATGTACCTATCTCAAGAATTTCCCATCATAAAACCGCAATTTTATATTCTACATTTTCGCTTAATTCCCTTGCATATACTCAACTTTTTGCTCTTGACCCCCCCCCCCTTCCCTTTGTCTCACCTTCAACACTAATTTAAACGATGTAGTTTGCGCTTATTATCACTAAATTAGCTATTATATCATTATTTTAACGAGTCAATGTATGTCAGGGGGTCGCAGTGTACGCGTGAAGCATTGCCATTTCAGATATAACATTAGTTGTACTCAAAACTTGAAACCTCAACTCTCATGTATTTGCGCATGTTATATATATATATATATATATATATATATATATATATATTTGAGTAATTAATCAGAATTTTCATACAACGAATGTATAAATTTTATGCAACAGTATTGCATTTGTAATTTTTGAAAAAAATTATTTCACATAAACAATTCTAGAGTCTTATTTTAACATGATATTATGGCTCTCCAAATTAGTTATCACACCAGTGGTAAACGGCATTAATGATTTTTCATTGTTAAATTTCAATTTATTATTTTAATCAATTAATTATAATAAAATAATTATAATAATTAATTTTTTAATTATCATGTTTATTCAGTCATTCTTTTTTCTGAAAATTAAATAGGGCTCAATTAATTTAATTTCATCTTAAGTCGTTGCGGCCTATTTGAAGAAATATCTCATATTTTTTGATTATTATTATACATTATTCGCTACAATTTACAAAACTTCATTCATGGAATTAAACTAGCGGCTGTATCCGCTACTTCGTAATGGTTCTGCAAATTTTCCTGAATTATTTTCATCCATGTACAAATTTTTTAACTGATATTTATTCAAAATGTACTAATTTACTTAAGGGGAGACTGCGACGCAATTTTCAGCTATACGAAGACATTAACTTAAATTTGTAGAAAATATGTTTATTTATGTCAAAAAAGAGCCTAGCGGAGTAAGCATGCAAAATATGCCCTCTCTAAAAAAATTTGAAATTTTTGTTACATGTTGGCAGCATTAAGATAAAATTTGTCAACAAATATTTTTTCAAACAATTGATTTTTGTGAGAGTTATGGAGGGTCAAAGAAAAATCAAAAATTTGTTTTTTCTCGAAAACCATTTTATCGATTTGAATGAAATTCATACGAGTTATATAAATCAATCAGAGGAATTTAAAAAAATATTTCAAAAAATTTGGCCCACAAAAAACCCCAAAAAATTTGG